>OV816029.1:4380475-5580475 GCA_929113105.1 Agrypnus murinus
GACGTGTTAAAGGAAACTATCGGCGGTTGTAATACCTTTCACGCAACTCAGATGGTAGCTTTTCAGCAATATCCAGAAAACGAATTATCTGTAGAAATTCCTACAGCCTTGGTAGTGTAATGTCTAGAGTGCTGGACTTTTACCCAAGCGGCCCGAGGTCGATTCCCGGTGCCGGCAGATCTGGTTAAGGTTTTCTGCAGTTTTCCTTAGCTGTGACGCCAATGTGGAATTTGCGCTGTTCCATCTGTAAGTCGACTGCAGCCGCACTTAGGGCCTACGTAATAATAATAATCGCCCCCTCCCGCACAAGCTTATAGCTTCTGGGGCCTGGTTTCTAGGCTATGGGTTGTAACAATTATTATTAAATTATATTATTATTATTCCAATAAAAAGCAACAAAGCGACTACTTGTGCTTCAAAACTTCCATTCCTTGTCAAATTCTCAATATGCCAAGACTAGAATACCTTTGCCACATTGCGAACGAAACGCAAAATTAGGTATTTGCCGAAAAATTAAGAATAGTCAATACCTACTGATACAAATAATTTGGTGTGGATTTTTAGTAGAGTTCAAAATTGTACCTCAATGACTGGTTTCAACAAAATAACTGACAATTCAGACAATACTACATTGTGGACAGCCATGCTTAGGTGTCGAGATATCACTGCACATCTGAATCATGTAAAAATATACAGTATTTACGTTTGTCCAAGTATTGTATTACTATAACATAGTGGCTTTCAGAATAACCTTTGTATTCAGTTTTGTTATTATATATTTTGACTACTATGTACATTTAAGTTCATAGTGGAAATATTTCATATATGCGCGTAAACTTGAATTGTGTGTTATATCAAGAAGCTCTCTTAATTCTCTATTATGACTTTATTGCATATCTAATCTCATTTTCACTGACCTTTGAATGTTTCCACAGTTCTTATTCCTGAAGTTTCCCGCTCGTTTTACACACAACACATTTTTATAACTGCGTATCTGTTTCTTTTCTTATAAATTTAAAGAAATTTAAATCTATGTAATAGTTCATCGTCTGTTATAAAATAACTTGAAGAACTCTCCGTGTTAAGGTTAATGTCGTATTTATAAAAACAGTAAGAATTTTTTTCAACAAAATGTTAAATCACCTGCATTTGTAACTCCAATATTGTGCTAATAGTTGTATGTACTTATGCACCTGGTAAGAGCAGTGCGTTAGAATGAGACGGAAGACGGGTGAAAATAGAGATAGAACGATCGCTGCTCAGCGGTAATTTATACATTGTCGGAATAAATAGGTCATATCTTCGTTACTGTCTAGCCAATTTCAAAGTTTCAAAAAGCGTTGGATTGTAAAATCTCGAACTAATAACAATTATTTTTGAACTTTTTTGATATCTTGTGCGGTCCAAAAGTTATCACGATATAAACATCTTTCTATATTTGTAGAAATAGAAATACGCATAATAAGGGAGTTAGAAGCTAATCTAGTGAGTATCCTTCCGTTTATCTAATGATAATTCTTGAGTGACAATTAGCTCCAACTCGCTTAATACTTTAGAGATCGTATTTATTTTAATATAGCCGGATAGAAAATAAACTATTCTAAATTTGCTGTTTCTTCAGTTTTTCTCCCCTGGGGGGGTGTTTGACACCGATATTGCCAGACGAATTTAGGGGTTTAATATACACCCTAAATAGCATCCGATAACGTACTCGATACCTCTTTACCTTTCAATGTACCACGGACTTGATTTCTAGATGCGTTTTTTAAGTTTGCGAACTCTACTATTACTGTCAAATTTAGTTTTTGTAACTGCCCAATTGCATCCTATAGAAGATAAATTGGTAAGATGCACTGATCGTGGTTTAGTACGCGGTCAACCAATAACGAGTTCGTCGAACAACTCTACCACGTTCTATGCATTCAAAGGAATACCATTTGCTCGACCACCTGTTGGTAGACTACGGTTTCAGGTAGGTAATCTAGAAAGGTGTCTTGGGATCTAGCATTTTAATTTATTTAAGGGTCCTCTTCGTGCTGACAGATGGATTAGGATTAGAAACAGCACAGAATCGGCAATGCCATGTGCTCAAAAAATGCTCGATCCCACTTGCACCCTTCCGATAGGTGTTGCTGGCAGCGAGGATTCTTGAATCCTCGCTGATCTTCTTGAGGATGGAGATCTTCTTGAATTATTTAGTGACCAACGTTAGTGGAAGGTTACTCGACTTTCTTTTTTCATTCTCCAGCGATTATCGCTTTGCTTCTGTTGGCTTTTACGATTCGAGATTTATTGTCAAAACTATTGTTTCTAATTTTCGCATCCTCTAATCCTTATCACAAGTGTAACAAATATAAATTCTTTAAAGATGAATAACTTTTAATCTCTTAAAATGACTTTTCGATTTCTAGAGTACCTAAAGTTAGGTACTACAAACTGAAGTAACATTGATGTTTACCTTTTAACTTATGCGTATTATATTTCATGCTAGGAACAGAGAAAACCTATTTGGTCTATTACCAGTTATGGTATGGATTCATGGCTGCGGTTTTTATGTAGGCGCAGCTAGCGAGATAAGACTTGATTACTTAATGGAAAAACCAGTCATAGTAGTTGTCATTCAATACCGTTTACATGTTTTCGGTTTTCTAAGCACAAGAGATAGATACGCTGAAGGCAATAATAGATTGAAAGATCAACTGTTTGCTTTCAAATGGCTGGAGCAGAACATACGGAATTTTGGTGGTGATCCAAACACGGTAACGATATTCGACGAAAGTGCAGGAAGCGCATCAGTTTCAAACCATTTAATATCACCTACAAGTCGAGGTTGGTTACCTTGTTAATAGAACACCAACACAATACATTTAACTCATTCGTTTTAAACTTAAAGGTTACTTTCATAAAGCAATAGGTCAGAGTGGTAGCTCTTTGCTTAGAGCATGTTTTCAAGTCAACCCTCGAGAAATGTCATTTAGATTGGGTAAAGGTTTAGGAATAGATACAAATAGCAGTAGAGACTTAATTGAAGATTTGCAAACTGTAGACTATAGAAATTTAACATTCTTTTCATTGAACTCTTCGATTATGGTCTGTATATGTGTATTCCACTGACAGATATCAACTTTCAAGCTTTAGGGCTCTTATATTCCAATATATGGTGTGCCATTTCTTCTCTCCATTGAAAGAGAAAGTCTCAGCGCGTTTTTAACTGAAAGTATGTACGAAAAGCACACTACAGTAAAGTACCCTATTTATTGGGATTCAACACTGAAGAAGGTTTCTATGCATATGGTTGTTAGTAATCTCATCTATTTTTAAACGTCATATATTTAATCACAATCTTTCCCTAGTCATCAATTTTGGATTGGTTAATATTAATATTTACGAGGAACATCCGGAGCTTTTCATCCCTTCATCCATGAATATAAAAAATGGTTCAAAATGCGCAAACGAAGTTACAGAACAAATAAAGAAATATTACTTTAAAGATGGAAATGTAACAAATGGAAGTGAATGGACAGCAGTAAGACAGTTTAATATAGAAAAAATTCCTATCATTCATATTTAATCATTTCAGTATATGTCACAAGAGATATTTTCCGTGGGATTTCGAAATCAGTCGACTTCACCTTTAGAAATATTCCAACATATTTTTATAAGTTCTCCTACATAGGACAGCGAAGCAATGGTTATTTTGGTACTACTGGTAAATCTAAATACACAACTGTGCAGTTAAAAGTTTTATTGCAGGAGGAGTTGGTCATGTCGGATAAATGCAATACTTATGGTACCCCGGAGGTGCAGGAACTCCACTTTCGAGTCCACAAGATCTGATAACAAGCAAACGTTTGATAACAATGTGGACAAACTTTGCAAGAACTGGGTATCTTTCGCAAAATGTATTCGAGCATATGTAACAGTCAAATGACGTGTTTTATTTCTAGTAACCCTACACCACAGAAAGATGAATTACTGCAAAGCATCACATGGCCCAAGGTGGGCTCAAAGAAACAGTGTTTGTTGATTGATAGAAATCTGTCCGTAATAAATGATCCTAACAAAGCGGATGATGAATTTTGGGAAAAACTATTTGATAAGTGTGGAAATCCACCCTACATTACCTACTAAGGCATGATTTATTTTCGGTTTTTGAAGATGATAATAAGAGATTATTTAAGATAAAGTTTCATTTATTAAAAATTGGTTTGAAATTGACTTTTGTTTGCAGCACTAAAATAATTCCAGGTATGAGTGAGCTACGGTTTAAAAATACTAGCGCATTTATTAATAAATGAATTTAAAGTAACTGCTCAACAAGACTCTGCATCTAATCAAACCTAACCTGAAATAGCTGATACTAAGGTGAAGCATATTACATAATTCAGATAATGAAGTAACTGGCATGAAGTACGTTACATAACGCACATAATCAGGGAATTTAAAATACTTAGCGAGACTTTTGCATCTAACCTAACCTAACCAAACTTAATCTAACCTAACCAGAAATAACTTGACATTCAGGTAAAGCACATTAGACAATTCAGATAATAATTGAATTTATAGTTCTTAGCGAGACTTTTGTATTTAACCTAACCTAACCAAACTTAACGTAACCTAGCCAGAAATAACTAATAATAAGGTGAATACGTTGCATAATGCACATAATAAGAGTATTTAAAGAACTCTGTAGCAAGGCTTTTGTCTTAAGGTAACCAAGCATAACCTTACTTTACCTAATCCAACCTAACCTAACCAGAAAAACTTTCATAAGGTTGAAGTGCATTACATAATGTAAGGCGCTATACACTCACGCACTTAATGTATCGGCGTAAAGTACATCCTTTAAACTCTTGGTGAATCTTGCTGTTGAACATATGATGCATGTGAAAGAGCCTTGGAAGCGTTGAAGTGTGCCTATACTTGAAGTAGTCACACTGCTCCAAATTTCTGTTCTATGAGTACTACGAAATGAATGACAGTTTTGTAAATAGTTAATTTACTTATTTTCAAGGAGGAGTTGCGATTTACGATCAATGCGTCAATACTGCTTAGAATACTGCGTTCCTAGCTGTTTCCTTTTACTAGAAATGTATTTAATGTGTTTCGTCTGTATAAGTCGTTTAGACAGATGCCTTTTTATATATTTCGCATATATATATACTTCTGTGATAAATGTTGCTGAATCTTTTCGTTTCTGTCCATTTAATTTCCTAATTAGCCAACTCTGAAAGTGGTTTATTAAGTCTTTAGTCCTGCAGCATAACCTAAACATGCTTAGCTATCAGAGTTTAACGCCTGCGAATGTCGTAATAAGTGCATTTTCTTGATTCTGCCATATCTGCAGTATACCGTAGATGTAATATAGATAAGATACTTACGATCTTGGTATTTATTAACGTGGGTAAGGTCATTATGACCTTATTAGTTTGTACAGGAATCCCGAATACCACATCGTGTCAAAGGTTTTACTGATATTTAAAAAGTCTGCACAGCAATTCTCTTATTAGAAGGTTTTAATAAGTATGACGTTTACTACCCGTTGTTGAATAATGACGTGTGACGTTGACGGGATCCAAAGGTGCTCTGGAGTAAGCAATAGTTTTTATAGCACTGGTTTGTTTACTTAGACACAATATTCCGAATTTTGGAAACTGTGAAGGTTACAAAAACGGTTGAATATCAAAGTTGGTTGATATAAAGCAAATTATAATTTTATAATTTTTTTTTGTTTATACAGGGTGAGTTGTCGTCATGAGTAGTATCAACTTTTTATTTTAAGTGGAACACCCTGTATACGGTTTTCGACTCTGTACTTTATTAATTAAGTACATATTTTGTTTGATAATATTTATCTCGTAAGTCCGTTCAGTTTTTGAATAAATTCTATTTCTATAAATATCTTTGAGAGTGCTACTTTAAAAAAAAATACGCACTGCAACTTATATTTAACTAATTATAATAATACACGATGCTTATAAATATCTATGTCAAAATTCTTTTAGAAATTTATTGTTGAATACTATACAGGGTGTTCAATCTAGTAGACCAAAGATACAAATTTCCGAACGTAATAATCTCATTTTGTTCAAACAGAACACCTGCTGTCTTAGATACTGTTCATTTTGTAAATTATATAAAATAGATACATTATATATGAATATAAAATGATTGACAGAGATTCAAGAGCTGAATCATATAAAATATAGTATACAGGGTGTTGAAGAATTTTAATTTTAAGTTAATATTTACAGTTATAGTTGTTGTAAAGAGTTGTATGTTTGGTAAAGTGGATTTAACACCCTGTAAATTATTCAACAATAAATCTATGAACGAATGCTGAGTTAGATATTTATAAGCGTCATGTATTATTATCATTGGTTAAATGTAACTTGCAGGGTGTAAATTTATTTTTAAGAAAAGTTACATTTCACATAGTTACAAAACTGCAGAATTTTGGTCTATACGTATTCACCAAAAATACACTAGAATAAAGTGTAGAACCGATAACTGTAAAGATATACAAGATGTCTCATTTAAAATAAAAAAATTAATAGTAGACGTAGTAAAATTACTCACCCTGTATATACAAAAGTATTAAAAAAAATTTAATTTGTCTTATACCAACCAACTTTCAGGGTAATCTTACCTAAGCAACCCTGTACGTAAAATCTTCTACGTATTACTATGAGTGGTATCAGCAAGAAGGAGCTGCCTCACACAACGCTTGCATTTTTGAGACCATTTACGTAGATGCACGTTTTCCATATTTATGGATTAGCTCATTTGGACCTGTTCGTTGGCCATCATGATCGCCTATGTATTACTTTCTGAGGGGCAATGTAAAAGACGTACTATATTCAACCCCAACGGAAAATATCGGATATATTCATTTCAAAATAGAAAATTCCGTCGACTCCATTCATCACTTCCGTTAACAGGAGGTGTATTGCCATGAACGCAACTGTCTCAGTATACAAACTATACTCTAACTGATATTCAACTAGCGTTATCAGAAAGTTAACAAATAGGTTGAACTTGAATTCGATATAACCAGTGTTAATAATCCAAAACTCTGATATTCAGAAACTGACACATTGGAAACCTGAAACTTGGTAATTTAAGACTTATTGAAATTTCGGATTTTCAAAACTTTTACATTCTTTACATTAGAATTTGGAGATTTTAAACTTTGAAAAGATGTACTACAAAACTTTGAAAATGTAGTTTTAACCTCTGAAACTTCCAATACTTCTAAACTCACTTTTTAATTAAATCTGTAAGTGCAATATCTAATACTGTAAATCCATCGACAGTTTCAAGATTCATAATTATGACATTGTTCGTTTTGCATTTGAGTTACAGGGTTCTCGATATTTGAAGTTTCAAAGTTTCAAGTTCGGAGTTTTAGAGGAATTGGTCGTTTGAATGTCAGTAGCTCTCATAAGTTTGTAGTTTTAAAAGATTCTTCCTTTTTTAACTGTTCAAGATCTTAATACTTTCCGTTGTGAATTTCTAATAATTAATCCTTTTTTCTAAGTTTCAGAAATTCGCTGTTTCAGGATTTAATATCTTCTCTTAATATTTAAGAGTTCAACTTTTTGAAAGTTACAGTGACTTCAGAGACAGGCAGTGACAGTGATTTTTAAAGTTTCAAAGTTTAAAACTGTCATGGTTTCAATGTGCTTGTGGCGTATACAGACACACAATGAAATTGGAATATATTAATCAAGCTAGCAAAATAAAGGAATAAAATAATAACTTAGACTGTCAATAATAATTCATGTAATCTCTTGTCAATAAAACTCTTTTCATATTTTATTAGTGGTGTTTATAATCATTTACCCCAAACCCACATGATTAATGGTCTCAAATCTTACAATTTAACACAAGTTGCATATCTTCAAAATTCTAAAATTCAAAGTTTTAAATTCTCGTTTCAAAAGAAGTTGGAAATACCGTAGCTGAAAGCATATGGCTAAGGAACACCTGGGTTGGAGATCGGAGCTACTCATGATAAGGGGGGTTAGTTCAACAGAGCTAGTAGTACAAAGATGCTAGCAGTACAAAAAAATAATGCTCCATAAAAACACATCTCAATAACTTAATCTCGACCGAATGCAATGAGTACTGGTTCTGGTAAGCCACCAGAAAGCTTAAGTATTCCACTTATCGAATAATCCGATAAAAACTGGACGAAAGAGACAAGAAGAAAGTAACATCATTTAACCATATCCTAAAGAAGAAGGAATAGCTGGGAATAAAGTACTCTAAGCAGATTGACTCATTGGTCTTAAATCGCGGCTCCGCTTTGAAAATAAGTAAATTTACTATTTATAAAACTGTCATTCATTTGGTAGTTCTCATAGAACAGAAATTTGGAGCAGTACGAGTACCTCAAATATAGGAACACTTCAAGGCTCATTCACATGCATCATACCTTCAACAGCTATATTCACAAAGAGTTTAAAGTGAGTACTGTACGCGGATACATAAAGTGCGTGAGTGAATGGCGCCTTACATTATGTAACGCACTTCACTCTAGTGAAAGTTTTTCTGGTTAGGTTAGATTGAGTTAAATCAAGCGAGTTTATGCTTGGTTAGCTTAAGACAAAGCATTGCTAAGTTCTTTGAATGCTCTTATTATGTGCACAATGTAACGTATTCACCTTAGCATCAGTTATCTCTGGCTAGGTTAAGTTTGGTTAGGTTAGGTTAAATGCAAAAAAAAAACTCGCTAAGTACTTAATATCCACTTATTATGTGCATTGAAATGTGTAATGCGCACTTCACCTTGGAGCCAGTTACTTCTGGTTAAGTTTAGTTAGATCAGCTTAGTTTAGGTTCGGTTAGGTTAGATGCAACAGCTCTGATAAGTACTTTAAATTCAATTATTATCTGAATTGTCTAACGTGCTTCACCTCCATGTCAAGTAATTTCTGGTTAGCCTATATTAAGTCTGGTTAGGTAGGTTAGATGCAAAAGTCTCGCTAAGTACTTTAAATTGTCTGATTAGGTGCATTATGTAACGCACTTCACCTTAGTGTCAGATAGTTCTGGATTTGTTAGACTAGATTTGGTTAGCTTAGGTTAGATGCAAAAGTCTCACTAAGTGTTTTAAATTCACTGATTATGTGTATTATGTAACGTATTTCAGCTTAATGTCAGTTAGTTCTGAGTTGGTTTGATTAAGTTTGGTTAGGTTAGGTTAAATGCAAAAGACTCGCTAAACTTTACTTTAAATTCGCTGACTATGTGCATTATGTAACGTATTTTAGCTTAATGTCAGTTAGTTATGGGTAGGTTAGATTAAGTTTGGTTAGGTTAGGTTAGATGCAAAAGTCTTGCTAAGTACTTTAAATTAACGTATTATTATCGTAATTGTGTAACGGGCTTCACCTCAATGTCAAGTTATTTCTATTTAGGTTAGATTAAGTTAGGTTAGGTTAGATGCAAAAGTCTTGTTAAGTACTTTAAATTCACTTATTAATAAGCAGGCTAGTAATTTTAAACTGTAGAATATAAACCGTAGCTCACTCATACCTTATTTAGTGCTACAAGCAAAAGTCAATTTCAATCAAATTTTTAATAAATTAAACTCTCTCTTAAATAATCTCTTATTATCGTCTTCAGAAACCAAAAATCGTGACTTAGTAAGTAATGTAGGGTGGATTTCCACACTTATCAAATAGTTTTTCCCACAACTCATCATCCGCTTTGTTAGGATCATTTATTACGGACAGATTTCTATCAATCAACAAACACTGTTTCTTCGAACCCACCTTTGGCCATGTGATATTTTGCAGTAATTCATCTTTCTGTGGTGTAGGGTCACTAGAAATAAAACACGTCATTGACTGTTACATATGCTCAAATACATTTTGCGAAAGATACCCAGTTCTTGCAAAGTTTGTCCACATTGTTACCAAACGTTTGCTTGTTATCAGATCTTCTGAACTCGAAATTGGAGTACCTGCACCTCCAGGATACCATAAGTATTGCATTTCTCCGGCGTGACCAACTCCTCCTGCAATAAGACTTTTAACTATACAGTTGTGTATTTCGATTTACCAGTAGTACCAAAATAACCAGTTGTTCGCTGTCCTATGTAGGAGAACTTATAAAAATATGTTGGAATATTTCTAAAGGTGAAGTCGACTGATTTCGAAATCTCACGGACAAATATCTCTTGTGACATATACTGAAACGATTAAATATAAATGACACAACATTCGAAATTTTTTCTCTGCTGTCTTACTGCTGTCCATTCACTTCCATTTGTTACATTTCCATCTTTAAAGTAAAACTTCTTTATTTTTTCTATAACTTCGTTTGCACATTTTGAACCATTTTTTATATTCATGGATGCAGGAATGAAAAGCTCTGGATGTTCCTCGTAAATATTAATATTAACCAATCCAAAAATGATAACTAGGTAAAGATTGTGATTAAATATATGACGTTTGAAAATAGATGAGATTACTAACAACTATATGCATAGGAACCTTCTTCTGTGTTGAATCCCAACAAATAGGGTACTTTACTGTAGCGCCCTTTTCTTAAGCGTTCGTACATACTTTCAGTTAAAAAGGCTCCGAGACTTTCTCTTTCAATGGTAGGAAGAAATGGTAAACCATATATTGGAATATAAGAGCCCTAAAAATTGAAAGTTGATATGTGTCAATGTAATACACATATACAGACCATAATCAAAGGGTTCAATGAATCCAATGTTAAATTTCTATAGTCTACAGTTTGCAAATGTTCAATTAAGTCTCTACTGCTGTTTGTATCTATTCCTAAGCCTTTACCCAATCTAAATGCCACATCTCGAGGGTTGACTTGATAACCTGCTCTAGACAAAGAGACACCACTCTGACCTATTGCTTTATGAAAGTAACCTTTAAGTTTAAAACGAATGAGTTAAATTTATTTTGTTGGTGTTCTATTAACAAGGTAACCAACCTCGACTTGCAGGTGATATTAAATGATATGAAACTGATACGCTCCCTGCACTTTCGCCGAATATCGTTATCTTGTTTGGATCACCACCAAAATTCCGTATATTCTGCTTCACCCATTTGAAAGCAAACAGTTGATCTTTCAATCCATTATTGCCTTCAGCGTATCTATCTCTTGTGCTTAGAAAACCGAAAACATTTAAACGGTATTGAATGACAACTACTATGACTGGTTTTTCCATTAAATAATCAGGTCTTATCTGGTTAGCCGAGCCTGTATAAAAACCACCGCCATGAATCCATATCATAACTGGTAATAGACCAAATTGGTTTTCTCTGTTCCTAGCCTGAAATATAATACGCATACGTTAAGAGGTAAACGTCAATGTTAGTTCAATTCAAAAAATACACCACACAGAAAAATAAACTCCATCGACTTGTACAACAAAAACGTACACTACAAAATAACCTTAATTGTCAGAACACTGCAAACTTTTATCCTCGTTTCATAAACTTGTCAAATATAACATTCAATGACAGAGAAACACGATTTCTTAACAAAGGTTTCAAATTTTCTCCTTTTCCAAAATTTACCAACAAAATTAAAGAAATTTTGGCCGTTGAATGCGAAACTATACTTAAGAAAGATCATAATAACTATGCAAAATTCCAAATTTCGAATTTGTTAAAAGAGATGTCTTTGAAACAGGACAAAATGTACAACACATCTAACATATCACTTCTTCAATCTATAAAACACAAAATCACAGAGAACAATCTAATTTCTGTTAAAGCAGATAAGAGTAATTCTTTCAAAAGATATTTACATACAAAAAGTTGATTTGATGAATTTATTAATAAAGAAAATTTAGAAACTTTAAACAAAAACCCAACCACAAAATTCCAAAAAGAAATAAAACAAGGTTTAGAAAACTGCAATATCTGCTTTTCAGAATTAGAAAAGCAACAAATCATTAATAAAAACCTACAAATACCTAAACTATATGGACTAGTCAAAACACATAAACAGAATATGCCAATAGGACCAGTTGTATCATACATCAATGCACCTAATCACATTTTATCCAAAAAACTGAACCAGATTATTAACACGATAGGTTACAAATCGAAATACTCTGTTAGAAATTCATTAGAATTGTTAGATAAGCTGCAAAGCATACATCTTCCACCACATTCAAAACTTGTTAGTTTTGATATTTGCAACATGTTCTCCAGAATACCCCCACAAGAACGTATTCCTTTATTAGATAGTTTCTTGATCAATAGTAATATAAAATTAGTTAAAAGGTTAGAGTTAATTCAATTATTTGACGTTTGTATAAGTTAAGATTATTTCACTTTTAATAACATAATTTATTTACAAAAGGACGGTTTACCTATGGGTAATTCTCTAAGTCCTCTATTAGCTAACATATTTATGGACAAGTTCGAAGATCGAATATTTGAATTAAACCTCTCTAAACACATTATCTTCTGGTTTCGTTATGTTGATGACATTTTAGCTTGTTTTGACAGTTCTTTTGAGGTTATCAATGAATTTTTAATTCTTATTAACAGTATCCAACCTAACATAAAATTTACACTAGAAACAGAACAAAACAGGGCTATCAACTTTCTAGACTTAAATATCAAGATTAACGCAGACAATCTTTTTGAATTTTCCATATACAGAAAACCAACACAAACAGACATAACAATACCAAATGAATCTTGTCACCATAATACACATAAAATAGCAGCCTACAGATCATTAGTACACAGAGCTTTAACTATTCCACTAACAAAATCAGATTTTAGCAAAGAGATATCAACCATTAAACAACTAGCACATGCAAATCATTACAATCCGAACATGATTGACACTTTAATTAAACAAAAAGATTATAGGTTAGCTATCAAAAGAATATATCCCATTGACAATCAAACAGAAGACACAAATTACATATCTATACCATATTTTGGCAAAATATCAGAAAAAATTGCACATATACTAAGAAAAACCAACAATTATAAAATAACATGTAAAACCAACACTAACACTTTTTCATTTTTATTTAATGCTAAAGACAGAACACATGATATCATGAAATAGGGCATTTACCGTTTAAATTGTTCTTTTTGTAGTTCGGTATATATTGGACAAACACTTAGAAATTTTGACATAAGATATAAAGAACACGTACGTCATTACAAAAATAAACATCCTGAAAAATATAATTACGCCAAACACCTTTTAGAACAAAATCACACAATGACTCCTCAAAATAATATTAAATTCCTACATTTTTGTAATAACAAACGCAAATTAGACATTTTAGAAGCCTTTGAGATATACAAACACAAACTCAGGGTACCTTTAATGAATGAACAACTTGAGCTCAGTAATTCTCCGTTACTGGAAGTATTTGATATTTAATTCTGATTATTATTATTTTATCTAGTTACCTATTTTTGTATCTACCTTAGCGACGTGTTTGTTTATAATTATATTACCTTTGATAATGACAGCATAGCTGTCGAAACAATATTGTCAGGTTGTATTTTAATAAAACTGTGAAAATTTACTAATCTTTATTTATTTAATGTTAGTTCAGTTTGTAGTACCTAACTTTAGGTACTTTAGAAAGCGAAAAGTCATTTTAAGAGATTAAGAGTTATTCATTTTTAAAGGCATTTGTATTTATGCACACTTTTGATAAGGATCAGAGGATACGAAAATGTAAAAACAATAGTTTTGAAAATAAATCTCGAATCGTAAAAGCCAACAGAAACAAAACGATAATCACTGGACCACTAACATATTTAAGAAGGTAACAACAGAAATGAGTGGAGACTCATTTGGCAAAGCGAGTGATCAAAATCAACAAAAATAATTGCAGAATTACTACTTGTATGTTACATTGGTTGCTAAATACTTTAAGAAGGTCTTACACTTATCGGATCAAAGACGTCTAAATACAAGCAATCCTCGCTGCCAGCAACACCTATCGGAGTAATGAGAGTGGGATCGAGTGTTATTTGAGCACATTGCACTGCCGATTCTGTGCTGTTTCTAATCCCAATCCATCTGTCAGCACGAAGAGGACCCTTAAACAAATTAAAATGCTAAATCCTAAGACACCTTTCTAGATTACCTACCTCAAACCGCAGTCTATCAACAGGTGGTCGAGCAAATGGTATTCCTTTGAATGCATAGAACGTGGTAGAGTTGTTCGACGAACTCGTTAT
This sequence comes from Agrypnus murinus, assembly GCA_929113105.1. Lineage (NCBI taxonomy): Eukaryota > Metazoa > Arthropoda > Insecta > Coleoptera > Elateridae > Agrypnus > Agrypnus murinus. Next base: position 4,394,686 of record OV816029.1, read on the forward strand.
TATTTGACCGCGTACTAAACCACGATCAGTGGATCTTACCAATTTATCTTCTATAGGATGCAACTGGGCAATTACTAAATTTGTCAGTAACAATGGTAAGAATAGAGACATTGTAATTCGTTTTGATTTTAAACTTGCATAAACTCTTAGTAGTAAGTAGTAACTTTAATGACATTTATAACCACGTATAACATATATATGTACACGGGACTTTTTTAGTGCATATAAATAGTTTCTTACATAGTTGTGATAAAATTACATCGACGCTATGTGATAAGTGCTTTCTTATTATTCATTTCATGGCTAAGAATGCTTCTAATCTTTTGTAAAGTCTTCGAAATGCCGCGTTAGATTCTTTTAGCAATTGTTTGTAAATAAACACAGATACCTTAACGGTCTGAATCAATGAATAAACAACGACTACCGGGTTTGAACCATAAAATCTTGCACTTCTTTGAATGTCTTGCAAAGACAGTTTCTGAAACATTCCTACAATGCCATATAAATAGCTTCTGCTATTCCTCAAAGATTGCAGCAGTTAATTTGCCAAATTCCTATAATGCTTCATAATATATGCTTAAAATACCCAAAAAATTCTTCAATTTTGTTCATGTTCTATGCAATGTCCCATACATACATTCCATGTAACTCCTTGCAATACAACTGATCTATGTAATGTTTATAAAATTTTAGTTATTCTGTTTTGTTATGAAAGTTAATTGTTCCTTTGTTGTTTCAGGTAAGTTTGTACAAGATGATTGTTTGTTGGTAAGAAATGTATGGTTAACAGTTTTTTAATGGCATTAATTCATCATCAAACCCAAATTAAAATAGAATACGCAATAAATTACATGATGCTGAAAATTCAGAGAAGTTTTGAAGAAAAAAAATTCAAACCAATGATATCATCATCGCTGTTTGCTAATTGCTCTATAACCACCGGGCAGACTATTTCCAAGAATACAGAAGTCAAACTGAAAACGTCACATGTTCCCCGCTAGTAATGCTTCTCTTGGTTATTTATTATTTATTATTCTGTAGCTTTATATTCGCTAAGAAAAAGTCTAACAACTATATACATCATTTCATATTTTCATTTGAAAGCTATAGTAGGATCATATTATTATATGTAACTCATTTTCCTTTAGTGTCCCGCAAAATATACGATTAGTTCGAGAACCAGAATGGTTAAGAACCACTGCTTAAGTCGCTGCACTGCACTTGCATCGATTCTAGACCACAGACTATACAATACACCTTGGACTATAGATCGTAGACTATCCACTAAAGACAATAAGTCTAAACTGTAAATTGTAGACTATCGACCGTAGAGTGTAGACCATAGACTACATGTAACATAAGTCACATAACAATATACAAACAGGTCACTGACTGCGACCTAGATGTTATAGCCTACGGATGACATATTGTGAACTGTAGACTATAGGCCGTAGATTGTAGAATATACCTTATATATCACTGTAGACTATAGACTACTGTAGACCATATACTTCTATAGACTATTCTAGACTGTAGCTTTTAGGCTGTAAACTAGTAAATGTACGTTGTAAACTATAAAGTGTAGACTATAGACTGTATGCTGTAGACTATAGACTATAAACTGTTGACTACAAACTGTAGACTATACACTGTATACTCTAGACTGTAGGCTCTAGACTATAGACTACAGACTGTAGACTAGAGATTGTAGACTGTAGACTATAGACTGTAGACTCTAGACTGTAGACTATAGATTGTAGATTATAGACTGTAGACTCCATGTCCATGTATTCCGGGATGAAACTAAATATAATGGTTTGCACACCTCCTATATAGGTGCTTTCGGAGCCTGGCGAACATGCTAGGAGTGAAACGGGGCGGCGCACACCAAATATCGGTTAGGTAACACAGGGTACAGATTGTAGACTACAAACTGTAGCCTGTAGATTATAGACTGTAGACTATAGACTGTAGATTATAGATCTGCAGACTACAGCCTGCAGACCGTAGACTTCAAACCACTGTAAACTGTAGCCTTTAGACTGTAAACTGTAGTCTTTAGGCTGTAAACTGGCGACTGTAGATTGTTAACCAATTGTAGGCTCAGAAATGTAGAGCATACATTGTAGACTAGAGATTGTAGACTACCGCGTGTTTTTAAACAACTGAATAATAGACTTCCAATAAATAACGGGTCTAGTGTAATATACGCGCTGAAAACCAGCAGCACCGTTGATAACGATAAAAATAGTATATTAATTTTTAAGAATGTAAAGGTGAACAAATACGTAGTCAAAGATAACCGTCAAATGGAATTCAAGGAAAGATTAACGTCCGTTCATGAAATAAAAATTTTTAGTGGACTGTACTTGATAAAGTTCTACATCTAATTTGCACCTCTTCCTCGACTTGTAATATTTCAGTTCTTAAGTGTTCAATTTATCGTGTAATAAGAGGTTTTAAATGTTTACGTTATCTTCAACGCTGGCCGTGTGCATCCAGCTACAACTAAACAAACAACTACTACTACCTCTACCTTTCTCTTTTTCACTTAATTCTATTTCTATTTCATATACTCTTATGGTAACCTGCGTTTTCAGGTCATCTGTTAACACAGTTACAGAATGCAGTCTAGATATGGTCGGCTGTAGGCAGTAGCCTTCAGACTGTAGATGACTATAAACTGTAGATTACAAATCGTAGACAATCGACGGGTAGATTGTAGACTGTAGACTGCAGAATATAGACTGTAGATTATATACTACAGTTTGTAGAATGTGGACTAGAGATTGTCGACTAGAGACTGTTGACTATATATGTACGACTATTATAGTCGTATGTATATACTAGACTGTCGATCATAGACTGTAGATTATTGAACGACGACTATAGACTATAGTTTGCAGACTATAGATTGTAGACTATAGATTGTAGACCACAGATTGTATACTATACACTACAGTTTTCTGTTTTCTACTTAAATGCTATTTTTATTTCGTATTCTCTTATGACAACCTGCAATCTCGGGCCATCGGTTACTTCAGTGTATAGTTTACAGTCTAGAGATTGTAGGCTATAGACTGTAGACTGAAGAGTATACACTTTAGACTGTAGATTGCAGACTATAGACTCTAAACTATAGATTGCGTATTATAGACTGTCGAATGTATACTTGTATGTATACGAAGACTAACTTCAAGACTACTGCAGATGTTAGCGCCTACAATCTACAGTAGACAACAATTGCGCACTTTAGACTGTCGCCTATATACGACGATAGACTTTGTTTTACACATACGAGAATAATTATTGCGAAATTTCTAACCAAAATCTTTCTGAAAAATCTTTTTGATTACACATTGTAATAAACATATGGTTCATAAATATGTTTGATATTTTCATGCCATTTGTTATAAGAGTTTTATATATATTATGTAATTAGGAGATCAAGCGATACTTTAAATCCGAGAAGATGTATTATAACGCCGAGGCGCCAGCCGAGGCGTTATAACATCTTCGAGGATTTAAAGAAGCTTGATCTCCGTATTGCATAAGTTGTTTTATTTTATTTCGTATTTCAATCCTAATTTCTCCCTTTTAAAATTCATCCGAATTTATTGAAGCAAGTTGCCTTGTCTGTGTCATCATACGAGTAACCAAGGAGATAAAAAGTAGCATGTTACATATGGCTGTTATGCAACATCGAATGATTTTTACGTTGCCAACAACAACGGAGATCAAGCACGTCTTGAACTCCGGTGTCATTGACAACGGAGATAAAGATATACCTTATTTTACTAATTGTAATATATAAACAATTGTTTGAAATACGAAATGAAATAAAATATATTTTATATACAATTATAAATAGTTAATTAACCTTTACTTTAGGATACACTACAATTTAATGTTAACTTATAACATACAATAACAAATTTAAGGAATTCCGGATCTGTTACTGTAGAAGCAATATGGCCATTCGCATTTTGTCCACTTCAATGAATAAAATAAACCTAAACACCTAGCGATTAAATGTTACTTGATTTTTAGCTTTTTTATTATCATTGCATGCTTGCGTTAATAATATTTTATTTCCACTTTCTACCTTTATGTAAATGACACTTTATAGGCATTTATAGTAACTGAGTAAATACAACTACAGCCCTGTAAAACTTCACGGCCTCGTAAAAGAGACCTGTAAAATTCTGCACTGCTCATCAACAAGAAGTTAATGGAAGATAGTTTCCATTGCTTAACCACAACACCATAACAACGTATAGCTACCGGCAACCGCCTTTAATTACAAAATGTCTTTTTTAAAAACATATAATAAATTAATAAAAAAATGCTGGTGAAGGTGGAAATAAAATTTTGTTCGCGACACGCTTTGCAATTAATCTTTGCTAGGCTCTCTGGATTATGGTTGTTCGCTTCTTCGTCGCTCGCCCCACAAACTTTCCAGCTCGCCCGTAAAGATTGATTTACAAAACTTGGCACGTAAATAACTATTGCAATGCAAATAATCATTTTTATAAACAAAATAAACCGATGTGTTGCACACGTCAACTATGAGCGTTTCGTGCGCACTTTTCTGCATTGTTTATTGAAATTTCTAAAACTTTTAGGAATTGTATTTTTAGGAAGTTTTATTGTAAAAATCTTCGCAATAAATTTGGAGTAAAAATACTGTATTGCACTTTAAAGTTTCTTTACAAAAAATCTTGTTTAGTGTTTCCAGCCTTATTTTGTGGAACTCCATAATCATGAAATAAATAAAGATTATTAAAAGTTTCACAGTTTTATTAAAATATACCTGACAATATTGTTTCGACAGCTATGCTGTCATTATCAAAGGTAATATAATTATAAACAAACACGTCGCTAAGGTAGATACAAAATAGGTAACTAGATAAAATAATAATAATAATAAAAATTAATAATAAAAATCATAATTAAACATCTAATACTTCCAGTAACGGAGAATTACTGAGCTCAAGTTGTTCATTCATTAAAGGTACCCTGAGTTTGTGTTTGTATATCTCAAAGGCTTCTAAAATGTCTAATTTGCGTTTGTTATTACAAAAATGTAGGAATTTAATATTATTTTGAGGAGTCATTGTGTGATTTTGTTCTAAAAGGTGTTTGGCGTAATTCGATTTTTCAGGATGTTTATTTTTGTAATGACGTACGTGTTCTTTATATCTTATGTCAAAATTTCGAAGTGTTTGTCCAATATATACCGAACTACAAAAAGAACAATTTAAACGGTAAATGCCCGATTTCATGATATCATGTGTTCTGTCTTTAGCATTAAATAAAAATGAAAAAGTGTTAGTGTTGGTTTTAAATGTTATTTTATAATTGTTGGTTTTTCTTAGTATATGTGCAATTTTTTCTGATATTTTGCCAAAATATGGTATAGATATGTAATTTGTGTCTGCTGTTTGATTGTCAATGGGATATATTCTTTTGATAGCTAACCTATAATCTTTTTGTTTAATTAAAGTGTCAATCATGTTCGGATTATAATGATTTGCATGTGCTAGTTGTTTAATGGTTGATATCTCTTTGCTAAAATCTGATTTTGTTAGTGGAATAGTTAAAGCTCTGTGTACTAATGATCTGTATGCTGCTATTTTATGTGTATTGTGGTGACAAGATTCATTTGGTATTGTTATATCTGTTTGTGTTGGTTTTCTGTATATGGAAAATTCAAATAGATTGTCTGCGTTAATCTTGATATTTAAGTCTAGAAAGTTTATAGCCCTGTTTTGTTCTGTTTCTAGTGTAGATTTTATATTAGGATGGATATTGTTTATAAGAATTAAAAATTCATTGATAACCTCAAAAGAACTGTCAAAACAAGCTAAAATGTCATCAACATAACGAAACCAGAAGATAATGTGTTTAGAGAGGTTTAATTCAAATATTCGATCTTCAAACTTGTCCATAAATATGTTAGCTAATAGAGGACTTAGAGAATTACCCATAGGTAAACCATCCTTTTGTAAATAAATTATGTTATTAAAAGTGAAATAATTTTGACTTATACAAAGGTCAAATAATTGAATTAACTCTAACCTTTTAACTAATTCTATATTACTATTGATCAAGAAACTATCTAATAGAGGAATACATTCTTGTGGGGGTATTCTGGAGAACATGTTGCAAATATCAAAACTAACAAGTTTTGAATGTGGTGGAAGATGTATGTTTTGCAGCTTATCTACTAATTCTAATGAATTTCTAACAGAGTATTTCGATTTGTAACCTATCGTGTTAATAATCTGGTTCAGTTTTTTGGATAAAATGTGATTAGGTGCATTGATGTATGATACAACTGGTCTTATTGGCATATTCTGTTTGTGGGTCTTCACTAATCCATACAGTTTAGGAATTTGTGGGTTTTTATTAATGATTTGTTGCTTTTCTAATTCTGAAAAGCAGATATTGCAGTTTTCTAAACCTTGTTTTATTTCTTTTTGGAATTTTGTGGTTGGGTTTTTGTTTAACGTTTCAAAATTTTCTTTATTAATAAATTCATTAACTTTTTGTATGTAAATATCTTTAGAAAGAATTACCAAAGTGCTACCCTTATCTGCTTTAACAGAAATATCAGAAAAAATTGCACATATACTAAGAAAAACCAACAATTATAAAATAACATTTAAAACCAACACTAACACTTTTTCATTTTTATTTAATGCTAAAGACAGAACACATGATATCATGAAATCGGGCATTTACCGTTTAAATTGTTCTTTTTGTAGTTCGGTATATATTGGACAAACACTTCGAAATTTTGACATAAGATATAAAGAACACGTACGTCATTACAAAAATAAACATCCTGAAAAATCGAATTACGCCAAACACCTTTTAGAACAAAATCACACAATGACTCCTCAAAATAATATTAAATTCCTACATTTTTGTAATAACAAACGCAAATTAGACATTTTAGAAGCCTTTGAGATATACAAACACAAACTCAGGGTACCTTTAATGAATGAACAACTTGAGCTCAGTAATTCTCCGTTACTGGAAGTATTAGATGTTTAATTATGATTTTTATTATTAATTTTTATTATTATTATTATTTTATCTAGTTACCTATTTTGTATCTACCTTAGCGACGTGTTTGTTTATAATTATATTACCTTTGATAATGACAGCATAGCTGTCGAAACAATATTGTCAGGTATATTTTAATAAAACTGTGAAACTTTTAATAATCTTTATTTATTTCATCTTTACAAAAATCTTATTGAAAAGTTTTGGTTAAAAATTTTTTTAGTAAGTTTCGGATGTGTAAAACAGATTGCAGACTATATATTGCAGATTGTAGACTATAAACTATAGGTTTCGGATTATAGACTGTCGACTATATAAGACTATAAACGACTGTAGACGACTATTGATTATACACTATCGACTATGGATTGTAGAGTACAGATTGTACACTATAGATTACAGACTGTAAATTGTAGACTACAGGCTGTAAACTGTAGGCTGTAACTTAAAAGATTGTACACTACGGTCTGTTAATAGACTGTATGACGATGGACTGTAGAATATAGGATGTAGTCTACACACTTAGACTATAGCGTTTACTTTTTAGACTATATACTGTCAACTTAAAACTGTAGACTATTGTTGGTTAGGGACTATGAATTGAGCAGCGTGAAGATAATTTTGTCTATAGAGGTCTATAAGGTTTGTAAAATCTGCAACCGAATAGAGAGCTTAGAGCTCACTTTAAAATACTTAATTTTGATGATATTCACGAATACGTTGATATAAAATATCATACGTGTTGCTCAAAGTGTCAACGAAGTTATCAGGGGCGTGCTGGCCCGGCGGGACGCCGGGCAATTGCCCGGTGGACCGCCGCCGTTATCAAGATATGGTCGTTTAAATTAAAGGGCGATTTCAGTATTTATTATTTCTAATGGGCACCACTCACGGTGTCTCCCCGACGACGTCGGCGAAAACGTCGTCGACGACGTCGGGGACAAGGTCGAAATAATGAGGTAATGTTTACATTTACTGTAATTTAATGCATGACTGTGAATAATAAAATTATGAATATCGTATTTCTTTTAAGACATCAAAATGAAAGAAAGTAGTTTTGAGCATAATAAAATGCGTACTGAATTTCTTTAAAGTATTTCGAAATAGCTTATGCAATTAACAAAACTTTTCATAAGCGGAATAATATTGATATCCATCGATAGAATTACAAGTAACCCTTTATTATAAAACGAAAACTCTTTGTTTTTTTTATTAATCTCATTCTTAATTTAGTTTAAAAATGGATATAATTAACGCAGGATTTAGGATTTAGGAGTTCTGGTGCGCAAATAAGGATTTCCTATAAAGGACTTTTGATAAAATTTGGTAGTGATAATCGTCGGAAAAATATCATGTTTAAAAATGTAATGGTTTCACCGTCGCTTCCTTTTCCGTGTAGTTTTAAAATTTTATGCTGATGGTACATAACCTTATACTATATCTATCTTTTTCGGGTTTACTTGAATTATTTCATTTTTATTACATTTGTTTACAAACAACTGTTTACAACTGTGAAAATAAAACCCTTGTCAACTGTAAATTATTATTAGGCAAAATAAACATATACATCTGGGATTACTAAAAAATATATGCTTTCTTTATTATACTTTTTAAGAAAACATTATGAATTCAATATGCTGTGACACTTTCAAGTGATAAGATGGATTTTTATAAATTATCTTTGAGAAAAAAAATTGCAGTTGGTGTGGCAGTTGCCTTGTGCTTCGAAGAAGAAGAAACTGAAACACCACGAAAAAAAAGAAAATATGGTTTTTAGATCGCAAACAATATTCACACATGTCCTTGTTAAAAGAATTGCGACAAAATGAGCCGAAGGATTTTTATTATAAGGTTATGTACCATCAGCATAAAATTTTAAAACTACACGGAAAAGGAAGCGACGGTGAAACCATTACATTTTTAAACATGATATTTTTCCGACGATTATCACTACCAAATTTTATCAAAAGTCGTCCTTTATAGGAAATCCTTATTTGCGAACCAAAACTCAGAATCCTAAATCCTGCGTTAATTATATCCATTTTTAAACTAAATTAAGAATGAGATTAATAAAAAAAACAAAGAGTTTTCGTTTTATAATAAAGGGTTACTTGTAATTCTATCGATGGATATCAATATTATTCCGCTTATGAAAAGTTTTGTTAATTGCATAAGCTATTTCGAAATACTTTAAAGAAAGAAATTCAGTACGCATTTTATTATGCTCAAAACTACTTTCTTTCATTTTGATGTCTTAAAAGAAATACGATATTAATAATTTTATTATACACAGTCATGCATTAAATTACAGTAAATGTAAACATTACCTCATTATTTCGACCTTGTCCCCGACGTCGTCGACGACGTTTTCGCCGACGTCGTCGGGGAGTCACCGTGTATGTGCTATTTAAGTAGAAGGAAATGGTAAAGTGTAATCGTACACCAGAACTGATAAATCAAGTAGCTGATCTAAAGTGGTTGAAGTGGTTCAAGAAATTGAGTCATTTAAAGAAGTGTGAAGAGATATTTTTACTCTTTTAGCTTTGGCTCTCAAATTTCAATAACAAATCTTGGAGCATGCAAGTAAAACAAAATTAGTTAAGAACGTAGAGTTGACACGGTCACATCTTCGTCAATTACGGGTACGGCGTGTTCGAATTTAGGTTTCTGCTGTTTGAGATTTCACCTCCAAATTGCTTATTATTCCGTCGCGTTGCAAGCTGCAATGGATAAAAAAAAACGCAAAGGTGGTGCCGAAAGATTACGGGAAAAGAAAAAAAAACTATTAAAAGAAGATGCTGAGAAATGTGTGAAATTAGATAAGTATTTCAAAGACTCCGCGGTACATAAAAGTGCCAGTGAATCAGTGCCGTCAACGAGTAGTGACGCCAGAGATGAACACTTGAGTGAGGGGGAAAATATTGCAGAAGTTCCAAATGTAAATGTAACAGTGACTGCGATTCCAGGTGCCAGAACAAGTAGTCAAGTCAAAAGTCAAGTGATTGAAAGTGATAGTGAATTTGACTTATTTATAAAACCCGAGGAAAGTTACATCGATTTATTTTTTAAAAAACACCCACAGCAACCATCCGAAAAATTTGAAAATCTCCCTTTTTCTCCAAGTAAGGTATTTTTTTGCGATGATGGTAGTCAACGAATGTGGTTGAGCTTTGACATCAAATCACAAAGGCTGTTTTGTACTGTGTGTTTGGTATTTTGTAAATCAATTGATCAAACCTCATTCTGTACCGGAGTAAATGATTGGCGACATGTGCATCAAAGAATTTCTGAACATGAAGCTAGTACTGTACACTCGAGATCTACGGAATCTTATTTTATGAGAGGGAAAAATAGAGACATTAAAAGTCTTGTCTGGTCCAGGCAAACCAAACTTAGAAACGAACAAGTTAAAAAAAGAAGACAAATACTTGAAAGAATAATAGATATTATTAAGGTAATTGGAAAACGCGGACTTAGTTTTCGAGGTAAAAGAAATGAAGCAGCATATAGTTTGGATGACTCTAGTCTAGATCACGGTACTTTCTTAGAGCTTATTATTTTATTGAGTAAGTACGATGCAATCCTGAAAGAACATTTGACTAATGTAATTAGTAAAAGCAACGAAGCTAAAGCTAAATATGAAAGTAGTAGTGGTAAACGAGGTCGTGGTAACTTAATGACCTTTTTGTCGAATAATACTGCCACTCTGATTATTGATACTATCAGTTCCTTTATCAAAAAACATATTGCAAATGAAATTAAATCTGCAAAATTCTTTTCGGTTCAGATTGATACTACCCAAGACATTTCTGTGAAAGATCAGTGTTCTGTTGTAGTAAGATATGTTTTTAATGGCGAAATTAAAGAGAGTCTGCTTGCTCTTAAAACTTGTAGCGATTCTACTGGAAAAGGGTTGATGGATTTGTTACAAAGTGTATTCAACGAAAACGAGTTGGACGTTAAAAATTGTATTGGAAATGCAACTGATGGAGCAGCAAACATGAGAGGTCAGTATAATGGATTTACAACATGGCTAACCAAAAGTTCTCCGGAACAAGTGCATGTGTGGTGCTATAGTCATATTTTAAATTTGGTATTGAGTGATTGCACAAAATCACCCATTTCCGTTGCAACTTTTTTCGAAATTTTAAATTCTGCTGCCATTTTTTTCAAAGAATCTCATAAAAGGATGGATATTTGGAGACTTACTGGAAACAAAAAACTTCAAGCAATTGGAGAAACTAGATGGTGGGCAAAAAACGCGGCTTTAACGAAAATTTTTGGATGCTTTGAATCCTATCAAAATGGACTTTACATTGAATTAATTGTAACCCTTTGCAATATAGAAGATAATGAGAGCTTTAGTGCCGATATAAGAGCTAAGGCAAGAAATTTGAAACAATCTTTCCTTAAGTATGAAACCATTTTACTCTCACAAATTTATTTAAAAATTTTCAGTATCACTGAGCCTCTTTCAAATTATTTGCAGACTCAAGGGCTTGACATTTTGAAAGCTCAGCAGTTAGTTAGTGTTGCTATTCATCAGCTAAAAATAATACAACGAGATTTTAGAAAAATTAAATTGCAGTCGGATAAATTTGTTGAATGGGCCAATGAACAATTTGTTGCAAAGAACGTTGAAGAGGAAGTAGAAGATTGTTTACCACCAAAAAGAACACGAAGAGTTAAGAAAATGTCAGGTGAATTACTTTGTGACAATCCAGTTGAAGACGAAACAAGAAAATTTGAAGTTGAAGTATATAACATGATTATGGACACCATAGTTGAAAGCATGAGGACACGTTTCGAAAATAATAGAGAATTATATATGGATTTACACTTCCTGGCACCAGCTTCTTTTCCTGAAATTAAAAATGGACAGATGCCCAAGAACGCACTAACTAGCCTCTGTGAAAAATTGAAAAACATTGATCTAACGATCGATATCAATATTCTACAAAATGAATTAATTAGTTTCGCTCATGGCTGGGACAAATTAAAAACAACAACTCAAGAAGAATATGTATACTACAGAACGACTCAAAATGATGAACTTGACCTTAGCAGTGATTCTGACGATGATGACTGTGATAGAGCAGAAGATATATTACATCAGAGTGCCGTTAAGTGTTCAAACTGTAAAAATTGTGCAATTTGTTGCTTCAGTGTATTAATGCAATATAATTTATATAGCAAAGCCTATAAACATTTAACACTTGCATATAAATATCTTTTAACCCTACCAATAACTCAAGTGGCTTGCGAAAGAACGTTTTCAGTGTTGAAGTTTCTAAAAAACAGAATAAGAAATGCTCTATCTGATCATAAACTAGAAGCTTTTTTGTTGATGTCAGTGGAAAAGAGTGTTTTAAGTACATTAGATAGTGATGATATTATTGACAAAGTAGCTGAACACAGCGAATTATTACGCAAGAAGTTGTCAAGAGAGGAAGTTTTGTAACGTGACTACTCGTTTTTTTCAACTTTTTTTATGTTATTGCTATTATTGTTATTTTATTGTTATTATTACTATTATTATTATTATTACTATTATTATTAATTGGCCCGAAGTTGCCGTAATGTCCCGGCCTGGACTACTCGACCCAGCACGCCCCTGGAAGTTATAATTTATGCAAACTGCGATTAAATATAAAGTATTCTACACAATAAAGTAGAAAACATGTGTATCTTTTATTTTTTTAATATTAATAATAATTTCTATAAGGTCATGTTCGGGAAAACTTTTATAATTCTATGCAAATAAATGAACGATTAGTACAAAATTGCATTAAATTCGGCGCTTCATGTCTTTACTAGTCTAAATGCAAAAATATTAATATGTGTGACTGTATTATAAACTAAGATTGTATAATATTATATTTTAAGAAAAAAAATTTGTTGGATTTTGTACAGTTTTTAACAATCCATTAACTCCACAATAAAATATAAATCTCATGCTGGAAAACTAATAAAACGATAAACTACTTTATCGATGGCTTTCGCAGTGAAAATCCATTTTCTAAATTTCCCGTTTGACTTATTCAGCAATAAACCCCTGCAAACCTGTTGCACATAAAATTTTCAATACTGTAATCCTTATAAAACATTTATAAAGATTGACTATATAAAGCTCTATAAACACGGTTTCTACATTTTACATTTTTAGAATCAACAAGCGCTTGTTTTCATCAAGATTACAAAAAATAAACATTTTCGTGTTATTACGTACTTCTTTTTTTTATAATATCCATTCATTTATTTGCTTTATTTTCAAACGAATTTAAAATCCTCAAATTGCTTATACGTATATAGATATATATTTATCTTTAAAAGTTATACACTGAAAAAAGACGTAAATAGAACTCCCTAAGGAAACAAAAGGCAAAAAAGTAATAAACTCTCTGATCCTGTGAATGATGTCTGACGGCGGCGGAAGGAAACGGAAAAACAAAATAGACTTGATGGAGAAATATAATGGAATTGTGATGTAATTGAAATTGGCAAAAGAGAACAATGCGTGGTGTTTCCAGACAGTCTGGCCCTTCGCTTCTTCGTTAGGTTATTAGATCTAGAGGAAATTAAACTTTACTGAACCTACCGAGTGGAAAGAGAGAAAAAAAAAGATTTGACATTATTTTAATAATTGACGATCAAAATGATTGTTTAGATGTTAAACCATCTCTAGATAATGGGGAAAAGACACCGTTTTCCGCAATCTTTTACAGCATACGGTAATAGTCCCATATTAAATTGAGATTATTATAACTGTATCAAATAAACATTATTATAACGTAAGCTTTTAAGTAAGTATTTATAAAATTTAAATTTTAAAGGTGTGTTTAAGTTAACTAAATCTCAATCTTGAATAGGTAATAAATAACGATGTAATAATAATAATAGATGAGAAGCGTTTTAAATGTGTGCGTAGGCTTCCTTCCTATTGTGATGAGCTCGTCTAGACCATTGAAATGGTGCATTATTATTATAGTTAAACAATTGTATCGTAAAGCTTAATCACACAATTATTCCAATAAGAATGTTTAGAGTAAACAAAATTTATTTATAATGTCTTTATCGAGACAATAACGAATGAAACATAATTTATCATTATTTGATAGCGCATCCAAAAATAAACTTTTCTAAAAACCAATACAGCTAATAATAGAAATTATGATTACTTGTATCAAATTGGAGAGTAACTCTCCAAATTAGAATTCATAAAGCGCTACTTGCTTATGTGACCCAATGAAGCAACTTAACCTTAAAAAACGTTTAGTTCCGCTGTTCTCATTACATTAGGGGCCATTGTTTGGTGCATCCTTAAAGGAAATGCGTGTCACATCGGTCCATTTAACGTTTATCTAAATAGTAAATTGAAATTGAAGTAGCGTTCGTTGATCGCTGGTCGGTACACTTTATATAACAATGCCGAGCGCTTCGAAACGTCTGTAATAGATAAGGATGACATTTAAATGGAATTTGAAATTTATATTTTGAATTACGTACGAATATATAGGGAGAGAGAGATTGAGTCTTTAATAGTCTTTAAGTAAATTTAATAGGAACTACTTTGTAGTGTAATAGTAATGCGTGTATTGTCATTCTAATGGGTGTACAGTTAACCTTACTTTACTAAATTATAGTGATTCGATTTTATATGGATTGCTTATCTGATTGCATGAGATGTGATCGTATAAAAACAGTTATTCACAATCAGTGAAGTGTGGGTTACTTTACGATTTTTGTCTGAAGAGTAATCGTTGCAAACGATTATTCCTTTTAAGAAAAATGACCATTAGTAAATTAATTAAGAATTCAATTGAATTAGGAATTAAGAACCGCACAATTAAAGAAGAAAATTCTGTAAAACTGTTTCAAGGTTCAGAGTTGTAGATATTTTTTGTTGTTGTAATGAAACATATTTTGAGCATGATATTTTACCTCCTCTCTGTTTACCCTTCTGCCTTTTCATTCCTTCTCACTCTTAAGAGAATATTTATTAAAGCTGCTAAATATTTAAATATGTAATACGTCAGTGAGACATATTAAGAATCATGTATCGTGTAAAATAAATAAATCTATTATTTTTATTTAGTTATTTATTTATTGTATTTACTTTAGCAACGTGCTTGTTTATATTTTGTATTACCTTTGATAAGCACAGCTTAACTGTCGAAACAATTACCTGGTATAATAAAATAAATTTATGAAATATTTTTAATACTTTTTGATTTAGTTCATGCTTATAAAGTTTTATCAAATAAGACTTGAAAGAATAAATAAAATAAAGAAGGGTGCACTATTTTATCCCTCCTGACTTTGACCTATACATGATTTCGTAATAGATGATGCTTTATGACACCGGAGTACATATAGCACCGCTAGTTCACTTTCTAAACGATTATTATTTCTTAATAAATATATGCAAAACATATTTTAATTTTCAAACATTTGCTAGATTTTTAACGCAGTTGAATATTATTATGTTAAATATTTTAAATAAATTAAAACTCAATTCCACAAATTTCGGAAGGAGATGCAATTTCGGAAGATTCGATATTCAAAAACAAAAATAATTAAATTAATTAAAATTAAGAAATAAAACTAAATGAGATAAATGAAGATGGTTATTGAAAAAAGATAGTAAATAAATATACAGGATGTTTTGGAAAATGTGTCCTTCCCGTTAAGGGGCAATAGGGTAACATGTGTAGAGTAACATCTTACTAACAATTTACTGAAATGCCCCATTGAAATGACAACCCCCCTTATAAAAATAATAGGCACGCCACTGCAAAGTAGTAGATATAAGTGTATGAAAATTATGTCTGTTAAATAGTACATACTTTTAAAGGTCATCAACAAAATAACCATAATTAAACCCAAGCAGGTAGCCGGGTAAATAAATTCTTCGAAAATTGTAACCAAAACAAAATAGTAAGTTCGTGCTTTTAAAACGTTTTAGCTAAATAATAACAAACATTCATTCTGACCATCTGTAAATAACTGTTAATGACTCAGATCTTTAAAATTTGTAATCTGCAGTTTGTCGTCAACTTTCTTTGTGTTAAGGTGGCGATAAACTTGAATTTCGATTATGTATTAATACACGTTTTAGAATTAATAACTTGAGTGAGGTAGTGTTAAGTTTACTATCTCCAGCCTTACTTTGTGGAACTCCATAATCATGAAATATAATATAAATACAAAGATTAGTTAAAGTTTCACAAGTTTTATTAATATCTTAACCTGACAATATTGTTTCGACACTTTGTGTCATTATCAAAGATAGATAAGATTGATAAACAAACACGTTGCTAAGGATAAATACATACAGAAAATAGGTAACTAGATACAATACATAACAACAACTAAATATCTAACACTTCTAATAAAGGAGAATTACTAAGCTCAGTTTATTCATTCATTAAAGGTACTGTGCGTTTATGTCTGTATATTTCAAAAGCTTCTAAAATGTCTAATTTGTGTTTGTTGTTGCAAAAATGTAAGAATTTAATGTTGTTTTGAGGTGTCATTGGGTGGTTCTGTTCCAAAATGTGTTTGGCATAATTCGATTTTTCTGGATGTTTCAGTCTATAAGACCGTACGTGTTCTTTGTATCTTATGTCGAAATTTCTAAGTGTTTGGCCAATATAAACCGAGTTACAAAAAGAACAATTCAAACGGTAAATGCCGGATTTCATGATATCTTGTGTTTTGTCTTTAGCATTGAATAAAAATGAAAAGGTGTTGGTGTTAGTTTTATAGGTTATTTTGTAACTGGTGGTTTTTCTTAGTATAGTTGCAATTTGTTCTGATATCTTGCCAAAGTATGGTATTGATATGTAGTTTGTGTCTTGTATTTGTGTGTCAATTGGAAATATTCTTTTGATAGCTAACCTATAATCTTTTTGTTGAATTAAAGTGTCAATCATGTTATGGTTATAATGGTTTGCATATGCTAATTGTTTGATGATTGAAATTTCTTTATCAAGATGTGATCGTTTCATTGGAGTAGTTAAAGCTCGGTGTACTAAAGATCTATAAGCCGCTAGTTTATGCATTTTATGATGACATGAATCGTTAGGTATAGTGACGTCTGTACTTGTGGGTTTTCTGTATATGGAAAAATCAAATTCATTGTTTGTATTAATTGTAATAGTTAAATCCAAAAAATTAATAGCTCTATTTTGTTCTGTTTCTAGTGTAAACGTGATGTTTGAGTGAAGACTGTTAATAAGAATTAAAAACTCATTGATAACCTCAAAAGAACTGTCAAAACAAGCTAAAATGTCATCAACGTAACGAAACCAAAAAATAATGTGTTTAGAAAGATCTAATTCAAATATTCTATCTTCCAAATTATCCATAAATATGTTAGCTAATAGAGGACTTAGAGAATTACCCATAGGTAAACCATCTTTCTGTAAATAAATTATATTATTAAAAGTGAAATAATTTTGACTGATACAAATATCAAATAATTGAATTAACTCTAATCTTTTTACTAATTCTACATTACTATTAACTAGGAAATTATCTAACAAAGGAATACAGTCTTGTGGTGGAATCTTTGAAAACATGTTACAAATGTCAAAGCTTACAAGTTTTGAATGTGCTGGAAGATGTATGTTCTGTAGTTTTTCTACTAATTCTAATGAATTTTTGACAGAGTATTTCGATTTGTATCCTATGATGTTAATAATATGGTTGAGTTTCTTGGACAAGGTGTGATTAGGTGCGTTGATATATGATACTACTGGTCGTATAGGCATGTTGTGTTTGTGTGTCTTAATCAGTCCATATAGCTTTGGTAGTTGGGGGTTTTTATGTATGATTTGTTGTTTTTCTAATTCGTTAAAGCAGATATTGCAGTTTGCTAAAGCTTGTTTTATTTCTTTTTGAAATTTTGTGGTAGGATCTTTGTTTAAAACATCTAAATTTTCTTTATTAATAAAATCATTAACCTTTTGTGTGTAAACATCTTTCGAAAGGATTACCAAAGTGTTACCCTTATCTGCTTTAACAGAAATTAAATTGTTTTCTGTAATTTTATGTCTGATAGATTGAAGTAGTGATAGGTTAGATGTTTTATTCTGTGTTTTGTCCTTTTTCAAAGATATTTCTTTTATTAGATTCAAGATTTGGAATTTTGCATAATTGTTGTGATCTTTTCTGAGTATAGTTTCACATTCAACAGCTAAGATTTCTTTAATTTTGTTAGTGAATTTTGGAAAAGGACAAAATTTGAAGCCTTTGTTAAGAAATTGTGTTTCTCTGTCATTAAATTGTGTATCTGATAGGTTTATAAAACGTGGGTAGAAGTTTATCGTATTTTGGGTATTATAATTACTTTGTATTGAGCGTTTTTGTTGGGTGAGGTTTTGTAGTTTCTTTTTCTGAGTATTGTATTTTTGAAATTTAATGTAGTGTTAAGTGTTTGTTAGTGTTAAGTAGTTTAATTAATTGTAGTTAGTTACTGTTTAAATTATGGCAGAAGCAAACACGCCTGCTGAATGAACGGAACTTTTCAAATCAACCATTTTCAAAAAGTACACTCACTAGAACCTGCAGATCATATACCGCGAGTGCAATTTTGCCAATGGATATTGGAACGCAAACAGGAAAATCCCCAGTTTGCACAAAATGTACTGTTGACAGACGAATGCTGTTTTACTCGGGGAGGGGTTTTTAATTCACACAACAGCCACATTTGGGCTGACGAGAATCCTCATGCTGTCCCAAGATATTATTTCCAGGCGTTTCGCGGTAAATATGTGGGCGGGAATTTATCAGAACCGTTTAATAAGACCTTTTATTCTGCTCCAACGATTAGCCGGTGACTGGCACCTACATTTTCTGGACAATGAAGTGTTCGACGGACTCCCACTATTGAGCACCACCACACTTTGGCCGTGCACTCGCCAGGTACGGGAGTTTTTGAATAACGAATACCCTAACCGGTGGATAGGACGTGAAGGACCCATCGCCTGGCCTGTAAGATCACCGGACTTGACTCCCCTCGATCTTAAATAAATATAACTACAAAATTGTATTTTTTGGTCGATTGCATGCACAATTTATTAAATATGCTGTCACATTATTTTTAAAAGAGGTTTAGGTTATTGCGGTTAGTGTCAAGCAGAAGGAGGGAATCTGTTTGAACAACTTTAAAATTTACAAGGAATATTATCGTAATTTATTGTTTAGTTGTATTTAAGTTTTCTTTGTTATTTATTCTAGAATTTATATTTGTTTTCTTATTTCTGAATGAAATTATTATTGTTTTTTAAAATTGATTCTTAAATTATTTAAATATTTAACAGAATAATATTTATGACCCAGCAAAAGTTTGAAAACTAAAATAATTTTTTTTCTATTCCTTTATTATTCTTTATTTAACAATAGTCGTGTGGAAAATGAACTAGCGGTGTGATATGTATTCCGATGTCATAAAGCATCAACTATCACAGGTCAACGCGAGTGTAAAAATGGAGTGAAAATAAATAGAGCGCTCTTATTTATTTTACAAAAAAAAAACATTCATAATATCTCTGACTGCCGCACATCAATTTGGTTATGGTGACAACTCGAGTTTTTGGCCAACTGTATATACCTGTATTTATTAATTTTTAAATTACACATTTTATAATAAATATATTTAAACATTTAGTAGCTTTAATAAATATTTGATTGCTATAAAGAAAAGAGTAACGGAAAAACTTTCTTCACTAGGAAAAAATGGTAAGGCAGAGAGGAGGTAAATGATCATGTAAACTACTGTAAATTTGACAGTTCCGGTGTTGAACAGAAATTGTTTGCATGACTAGAAACTCACAGGTATACGGTTCTTTCTGTTTTATCTTTATTCACATGCTAAAAAAATATTTACACCTAAAAAATTAAAATTTGCAGATACATTTTTTTGGTATTAATTCACTAATATTTTAATTAAATTTTTAAAATTAAAATCTAGATTAAATTGAATAATCTAGTTTGTATGGCCGAAATCGTCTGGAATTCTGGACTCATGAAATCTGTGGATATTATAAAAAACATAATTTGAAACTACACGGTAAAAAATCAGCCCGTGAACAACTTTTGAAATTGGCAGCAATATACACTTGACAGTATATCTGACCACAGAAGCGTGAGGGCAATAACGATACGAACAAAGAATGGCGATAATCAGTTATCTGCTGTAAATTGCAAAGTTTCAACAGTTATGACTAGTGGAAACTAGTCATAACTGTTGAAATTTTGCAATTTCAAAAGTTACTAAAATTGGTGTGAATTTCAAAATGTTACAAATCTTAAAACAACCTAATGTAGCTGTACAATCTAAAACGTAACGAACAACTAAGCAAAATTCAGAGATCAAAATTACATTGACTAGACCAAAAACAGATATCTGTACATAAATAATAAATAGTAGCTACATTAAGTCTAGATTTGTAAAGTTTTGACTTCCCGCTAATTTTAGTAACTTTTTAAGTTTTAACAACTAGAACTAGAGACTGGTTAGTGCAAGTATTTTCAAGTATTTTTACTGCGTGTGAATGTGAAACGCATTTTGTTTTAATAATTAATACAAGTTCTAAGTTAGAATAACTTTACATTTTAAACATTTTATTAATACATGTATTATTTTATAATTTCAGTAATTAGTGTTACTAATGATGAGTAAGTCGACAGCACATATTCAACAGCAAACTATTTAATATTGATATCCAATGGAGTTGTACTTTTCTCAATAATTCATATTCAGAGTTTTATTTCCAAACAATAAACAGAGATAGTAAGAAATTAGATTAGTAAAAACAATAATTATAATTATGTACACTTTGCAGAACAAAAGAGTAATTATATCATAATTGTAGCAATTTTGAACTTTGGCGGCGTTCACGGAGTGCTGCAAGCGAATCTCCTAATATACATTTCATGAGAGTTGGCATGGAGCACGAGCAATAGCTCACTATAACAATAATTAACAACGAACCAAGCAAAACAATTTCGAAGTAAAGGTTCCGGGGTGTCCTTTAACCAAAATAGATGTGCCCCATCTAAGCTCTTATTTATTTTTTTCAATACGTTCTTATGTTTTAATTGCATATATATACATTACATACATACCTTACATTACATACATACATTACATACCTTTTATGTATGTTTGCATTGCAATAAATAAATAAATAAATAAATCACTTATTTTATTATTGACCTTGACCAGGGAAAACAGTACTTTCACTCTAAATTTAAATCTAAATAGAAAACAAATTATACTCAAGTTTTATAACAATCAACTCTATATAAGTAATACTTTTCCCATGTAGAGTAAAAGATTTAAAAGTCAAGAGCAAAATCTTACACCGAAACGATTAAAAATTTGACTGTTTCAGTGTAAGAAATATATAATTGTTTGTGTAAGAAATTTACAGTAACATTAGGTCTACTACTAGTTATCTCTATGGTTTACACGATGATATGTTTTACTCTAATAAGTGTATTGGACCTAAACACAAGTGATCAAGTGTTCGAATTTTACACTAAATTTTTTACTGTGTAGATTGCTAAGTTCCTGAAAGTGTTTTAAGTACGAGTTTATAAACACTTTAAAACGAATCAAAAATAACTGAAGGTTTTGTAATTTAGTAACAGGCAATGTCTATGTGTTTGTATAAATTCTTCTATACAGTCCTGTAGGAATCTTTTATATTACTTTGGATAATCTTAAACATTACCTTTTATATTTTCTAAAAAATCTAAACATTTTACAAATTAGAATCGCCAAGGTCACTAATAAATAATGTCACACCTGTTTAGTAGCATTGCAACGTCTAATAGTGTTCGTACATCACATTATTCACAAGAATAATGTGATCTAGATCGTTCAGTGAAGGTAACCAGTCGACAAGTGTACTGACTATTAACTAACCATTATTTATTCCATCAAAGGATCCGTCTTTTTCAATTCTAGTATGTCAGTTGTAGTGAGTTTTCTACAATGGTTTTGTTTTAAAAACCTACTTTTAACAAATGTATTTAAGGCACGTTTATTGCTTTTGATTAAGACAATTCCTGTAGACAGCTTCTAGTCTTTTATTGTTCGCAATGTTTTAACACACAATAAACGATGAATTTTTTTAAGATATTGTAGTACACTGTTCATAGTTAATAGATGACGTGAGAAACCTTCAACCAAGATTGTTATACTACAGAATGAATAATTTAGAAAAGGAAATGAAAGCTTATGTTTTTTGCGTTTTAAATAGTTTTTAATCAAATTATCAATCTAAACGACTGTATTCAAATTTATAAAATTGTGTCTTATATGGATATTCGATATGTGTGTCTCCCGTTTAGAAATTTCCTATAACGAGTGATTTGTGACTTTTCTTTACACTATTCTTTGTAACGATAAACTAAACATGTAGAGAAAGTGTATGTAAAATATTATAGTATTCCTTTAAATTGTTATTTGATGTAATCAAATTTAAATGTTTGACAAAATGAAATTGAAAATAGTAATCGCCATGTTTTAAGTTATTGCATTTTAGATTGACTCTTGAGTAAATATGCAAAAAAAGCAATAACATTAAGTATTATGTGGAGAGCAGGCATTAATTAATCTAATGGCTGTATTAGGTATTAATTATATTTAAATAAAGAGATATTTATGAAATTAACGTCAAAAAGACTGTAAAACACACTTATTAAATAAATGGATTTTATTGAATTAATTAATTTAACAGATTTAAAATTATATGCAAAAATATAAATAAAAATTAAATTAAGTATTATTAATAAATAAATATTTATAGTTTTGAAATAAAAAACTAAGTGAGTCTATAATTAGAAATTTTTAGATAAGTATAGTTATGTTTTTAACTTCTAAGTTATTTTGAATAATATTAAACGAAATGTAAACATACATTTTATAAATGTTATATTTGTAAACAATAACAAAAACAAAGTAAAAATGCAAATATCCCTTGCAGAGCAATCCAATGCAGATTAAATAATAATTTTATTCTAACGAAATCAATAAAATGCTTCATTATATTAAGACTGCTATTGAAAATCTTAAGTTTAATATTACAAATAATGTATAACAACAACCATACAAAATGGCACAATAATGAAGTAGATTAATTTTTTGGTTCGTTGTATTCCTTAAAATCATTTGCAATTTATATTAGTACTATTAAACTATTTTAAAATCGATAACAGGAGCGGACTTTCGTTGAATGGAAGATACCTTGAAAAATACTTACTGTTTTAGGAAGGTTTTCCTGCAACGAGAACCAGTATTATTATACGTTTAGAATCGGCCTGAACAAGAATTCAGAACGAGAAGGAAGTAGGTTTTACTTATAATATTTAAATTTATTGCGGTGATTTAAATGATAAAATAAAATAAAATACACCCCAAATATTTTCTTTTGCCAATCGGCTAACACAGGTTTTATACGATAGAGCATGAATTGTTTGAATTATTAAAATCTTATTGATTCTTATACCTGAAAGAAAAGAAAAACTTGTAATGCAGACACTTGGGTTTCTGCAACTGGACAACAACAGGCTAAACTCTAAATCTGAAGAGAAAAAGAAATGGATGCTTGTATATACATCAATTAAACACATAAATAACTTGAAAAACACAATCTTTATGTAATTTATGAAAATAAATGGAAATCAAAATTTAAAAGAAACTAAAAAGAAAAATTATTCAAAATAGAACAATAATGTCAATTAGGAAATTAATTCCCAAGCTTGCTCAAGTGTGTTAAATAGTTGTATTAACCTGAAATAGGGCTATACAGTTCTTCAATTGAACAAACTAACATAAATCAATAATCAAATGAAAATATTTACAAATGTTCAAATAGCTTTACTTTATTGTAAATAAATTTGAATAAAAAAAAATTTTATATTGTTTTATTTATGAGAAATAAATTCTCTTGAAAACCTTTAAGGTTAAAAAATAAGATTCGGAAATTATTCAGATTAACTTTATAAATTTTGTAATTGACAAATGAAAATAAAAACCTTTTGTTTTGACCAACCTGGTATATAATGTAAATAGAACTTCTTCAAATATTATTCGATATTGGTACAACTGCATTCATCTATCAGATGATTTTGTATTGTGAAAACGTCAATTCATGAAATCAATAATGATAAATAAATTCTCCTGAAATTATTTTTAAAATAACTCGTTCACACTTTCATATACTTATTGAAAACAATTAAATCTTCTTTAATTTTTAAATTGTTCAGGTAAATTCTTCAAACTTCCAGTTCCAATCTTGTTTATGTTTTATTTGTTGACATAAACACAAGATCAACCATATGATTATGACATAATCCAACTTAATTTACAGATTTTCAATCCGGAGTCGAGCATAGATTTGCCAAATGCTTTTGATCGACTGAATTTGTTAATTTTGGCTGGAGCTTATATAGGTTTAGTAGAAACAAATGCCGACACTGTCACTTTTTCAAACAACCGCATCGCGAAAGATTTTTATGACGTCGCAATTTCCACTCAGCTGATAGATCTTCTCACGAATCTTAATTTTATAAACACAGGATTACAGCTGGTAAAACAAGGATTAAAACAATATAATACACTTATATCCTAAAATGCATCGTAACGAAGATATTAGACAAAAACCATTGACAATGAATAAATCTTATTATGACCTAATTACACACAAAATTCATTAAATCCAGCTTTATCCTTTACAAAATGGGTACATAATTAGACAATATAACTAATACATATACATTTTACACAGAAACATCTTTACAATTTAAGAAGAACATAAGTTAAGATTCCATTCTACGGTCTTATAAAGCCAATGATGTAACTACAAAATTACATTAACTCAAATGAAGTCAAATTATAGTCAAATTGTCCAGCATACAGTCCTTCAAGTGTTTACATTAAAACAATGGTGAGAAAAGTAGTATAAGAGTCAATAAGTGTGAAATACGAAGCATATCACAAAACCGAAACCTTCAGTAATAAAAATGCTCAAGATTATTAAATACGAGTTTATAAGCTTATTGTGCTATATTAGTCATTACAAGATTGACCTAATTTACATGTTTTTAGTTACCTAGCAGCCCGAAAATAAGTTAGTCTCTTGGAAAACAGAAAAATTCATCCTGCGTTAAAAATCGTAGACTCCAAATTTAAACAAGAAGATTAAATCTTCCAGACAAATGGAAAAACCATCCCATTATGCAACTTGGGTTGCATAAACATGTATTATCATGAAACAACCTAAATGATTGATATCCTTTTTTTAAAAATCAAACCTTTTTTACATATGGATTGAGGTTATGTTTGCATGAGATTTTATTCTTGATTTCTATTTTAAATATTGATGAATCTATCTGTGACCCAATATGTAGCCTTTAGATTAATTAGACCTAACATCCTAGCATGTCTATCTTTTATTTTAATTTGATGCATGAAATAATTATTTTTACGTTTACGATCATATCGTCTATTAAATTTTCAATGAGATGGATTCATATCATCTCTTATATTAAGACAATGCAATTTGGGCCGCTGAGTTAAAATTGAAAGATTCGGCTGAAGAACAGTCATAAAAATATTATTGTATTGCAGATTAATCAGCAATATCAAATGAAACCAAAGCTTACCAAATAAAAGAGAGCATATTAGTCATATTACTAATTAAATTTAATTTAAAATTAGAATTCCTTAAATTTAAATTGAACAAAAAACCAACTGCAGTGTAGACTTAAAGAAGAATTTATTTCTATAAATATAAATAAATCTATCATTATTATTTGCGTTGTATCAATCATTAAAATCTAAGTCAAATTAAAAATCTGAAAGCGTTATTATGAATATTCTTAACGAAATAGTTCGATTTAATTACAATTAAATTACAAAAATGGCAAAATTTCCATTAAGACTATATTTTTAAACAAAATTTTTATTTTGCTGTGATTCTGAATTTTAACTAGAAGGTTAGATTAATGTTGTTGCTTTAAACTCGAAAATAAAAGATATTGTAGTTTTCTGTGTTTTTCTGTAATAATTGTTTACTATAGTTATTTAAAAACATATATGGATTTTATTAATAATAATAAAATTAATTAATATAAAGCGTTTATTATAGCAATATTTATATATTTTAAAAGAAATTAAAACAGATTATTTAAATTATTTAAAGCGAGTGTTTTTGAATTAGATGCTAAAAATTACTAAATAGTAGGTATAACTTAACTCATTCAAGCCAAACTGTTCACTTCACAAAAGATTCTTAAATAAATTTTAAAAGGCACTAGAAACTTATAAGTATTATTATACTAGGTAATTTTATCTAGAATCAATTACAAGAAACTATTTTTCATTACTCTTCTCAGGTACTTACTACAAATATTAAAAACCATTTTAATGATCAATGCTGAATACTATAATTTATTGTAATAATTTTGCATCACTTATATATATTAAAAATATATAAAATTATCACATTAAAATGTATTATTTTTCAACTACTTTAAATTGAAATCATATCAGTTAGGACAATAATAAAATTATATAATTGTAGTTACATATAAAGTAATAAGAAATTTATAATCGAGCAAAATACTTATAACAGTAGCTAGAATAAGAAATTTACTGAAACGTAAACTAAATCAAGTTCATGTAAAACAAGTTCTTAGCAATAAATCAAAGACAAAAATGGAAAAATCAGAGAAATGCGTTCCATTTTCAATTATTATTAATTAAGTTTTAAATTAAAAATTATAATTTTAAACGACGTAACCGTTTATAATTCTTGTTAGATGCTTGTATTGGAATGCTACAATTTTACTTATAAAATCAAAGATTTTTAATTATTTTAAAATAATTGATATTTTAATGATTTAACATTAGTGACTTATTATTGTAGTGTACTTCTATAATAAGATTTTCAAGTTTATTTTATACTAGTAGTAGTAGTAGTAGTAGAAAATCATATTTTTTATATTTAGTAGCAATAAAACAACGTAAACAAAGTAAACTTGTAGAATAAAAAACATTTTCACATTACATATTTGATTTTTAGATTAAGTTAACGATCATAACCACCAAATTTACTCATATATAATTTAATAAGTGGTCTATTTTTTCCGACAAAATTTGTCATTTCAGATATGAGTAGCTTTCGCAACGAAAACTACACGAGTCGACGCAGGAGACGAGTGTAATTTTCCAAAAGCAAAAGCTGCGAATGTCAAGAAAAAAATTAGACCACGAGTTGAATTCGGCTTTACAATCTATCGAGCAAATTTTTATTTAGCGTGTGTAGTTAATATTAATTTAATTAAATTTGACATTTCATTTTGACATAAATTTTTTCACTAAGAAAAAATAACTAGTGGTATTTTTCACTATAAAACTAATTTCATTGGTCCCAATTTGAAAAATTCTGTAATTTGATTGGTTAAAAATTTTCGAGTTGGATTGTCAAATAAAAATAATATATCAGCAATAATGTTAGTTTTAAAAAGTTTAAGTAAAAAAAATCCAAAAAATTACTCTTCTTATACAGGAATTATATTTGTAAGTTAGATTTTTGATTAATATTAATTATATTATGCAATAAAAATTAAAATTTTAGTCGAAATAAGAAGTATTAAAATTCAAATATGCTTATTTTAATTTTAAATTAAACCAATTTAAATTTTTGAAAACAATATAATTAAACTCGTCGAATTATATATTGCGGTGATATCAAATCACCTCATTGAAAATTTTATTAACGATAGATCGGAAACGTGAAAACAAATATTTCACAATTTAGATTTAAATTAAAAGAGGGACATGCTAAGTGATAGGCATAATTAATATAAAGGCTACATATAGGGTCACAGTTAGGCTCATAAATATTTAAATCAGAAATCAAGAATAGAAATTTCATGCAAACATAACCTAAGTCTCTTATGCATATAAAAGGTTTCATATTTTTAAAAAGGATATCAATCAGTTAGATTGTTTTATCATAATACACGTTTATGCAACCCAAGTTACATATTGGGATGGGTTTTCCACTTGTAAAGAAGAAATAATCTTCTTATTTAAATTTAGAGGCTACGATCTTTAACGTAGGGTAAATTTTTCTACTTTCCAAGAGACCAACTCAGTTTCGCACTGTTAGTTAACTGAAAACAGATAATTTAGGTCAATCTTGTTATGACTTATATAGTACAATTAGTTTTTAAACTTTGTTATAAAAAGTCTGACCATTTTTATTATTGAAGGTTTTAATCTTGTCGTTTTGCTTCATTGTGACGATTATTGACTCTTATCCTATTTTTTTCTCACCATTGTTTTTATGTAAACACTTGGAGAACTGTATGCTGGACAATCTGATCATAATTTGATTTTATTTGAATTAATATTTAAGCTGGAACTTGTAAATGCATTAATTGGTTAATTCAATGTAGTATCGAACTATGAAATTATGTTTGTTGTAAATTGTAAAGATGTTCCTGTGGAGAATTTATATGTATTAGTTGTATTGTGTAATTATGCATCTATTTTGTAAAGGATAAACCAGTTCTATTCCAATTTTGTATGTAATTAAGCTATAACGAGATTTGTACATTGTCAACCGTTTTCGTCTTGTATCTTCGTTACGATACATTTTGGGATACAAGTGTGTTACATTGTTTTAATCCTTGTTTTAAGGGCTACAATCTATAATCATAGAATTAAGATTCGTGATAATTATGAACAGCTGTGCGGGTTAGTGACGTCATCAACCTTACGTGATTTGTTTTTATTTTGGAAAAATGTCAGTGCAGGCTTTTGTTTCAACAAAATCTATATAAGTTGGAGCCAATTTTAACAAAGTCAGTCGATAAACAGCTTTGGGCGAATCTATGCTTGACTTCGGATAAAAAATCTGTAATTTAAAGTGAGGTTAGATATTTTAACCATGTGTTTGACGTAAACGTCATATATAAACAGAATTTGAATTAAGTTAAAGTGTTACCTGAATATTCTTAAAAGTTTAAAGAAGATTTCATTGTTCTACAATTATTTAAAGTGGACGTGATTATTTAAATAAATTCTGGGATAATTTATTTTTCTTCATCGATTTACGTATTGACGTTTTACCAATAGAAATCAGCTGACAGGTTCTGTCACAGTGTTACAATAATATAAGGTTTTAATAAATAAATTTGATTTATTTATTATAATAAAAATTTGTAAAGTTTAATTTGAATAGTTTCTAAATTACTTGTTTTAACCTTAAAGGTTTTTAAAAGAATTTATTCTTTGGAAATAACACAATTCAATTTCTTTTGTTTCAATTTATTTTTTATTAAGATAAACAGTTTTATTTGTAAACAATTTTTGATTTGTGTTGGTTTGTTCAAGTGAATGACCGTATTGGCCCTATGTCAGGCTATTACAACTTTTTATCACATTTGAGCAAGCTTCGGAATTTATTTCCCAATTGTTAATTGTATTAATTTGAATAACATTTCTTGCCATTTACTTTTTATTTGGTTCATTAAATAAAGTTTATGTGTTTTTGAATTTACTTATGTGTTTAATTGATGCATATACAAGCATTCAGTTTTCTTTCTTTTTGAATTTAGAGTTTAGCAGTGGTTGTCCAGTTTGTAGGAGCTCTAGTGTTTACAATATAAGTTTTTCTCCTTTTTCAGGCATAAGAGTTAATAAGAGTCTTGTAATTAAAACAATTTATGCTTTACCGAATAACCCTGAGCTGGCTGATTGGAATAAAAAAAAAATTTGTGGTTTATTTTTAATTCGATCCACCGTATATAATTTATGTTTTATTTGGAACGGTGGGCATATTATATTTTATTTAAATATCACCGCAATTTATTCATCAATTTGAAATATAAAAGTGAAATAAGATATGTAATTATAAGATAGTAGGCGACTTCATGAGTGTTTGTATTAACATTCTGATAAATTATAAAAACGATATTGTCAGATAGGTGGTATATCTATTTATTAATCGTCAGTGGTATTGCTTCATAAAAGAAACTATCTGTTATAATTATTAAATAAGCTAATAATAATTTAATACATGCATTATTTAGTATTAAACAGATCCATGTTTTCATGTTAAATATAATTATAATGTTAGAATCCTGTGTGTAGAGGTAAAATTCTAAGAATAATATTGAATAACTACTATTAATAATTTCTGTTTGTGTATTTAAGCAAGTATTAAAAAGTGATCCGGTAAAAAATGTTCTTTGCGACTAAATGGTTATGGGTTATTAATCTTAATGGTTATTAATCTTAAATTACAATGCATGTCATAATTGTAAACTAAATAATCTTATTATACATTTAATATTTAAATGTAAGTAAGATAAATTGTTAAAATTAATATTAAGTAATGGAAAGTATCAGAAAGAGTAACTTCATGTCTTTAAAACAAACAAATAATGATAGATAATTTTCAGTTAATATAGAAAATGGAAATTGAGATTTCTAGAGACTTTTTTTAAATTAAATTAGATTCTATAGAAATTGTAAATTATTGAAGAAATTGTAGAAATTGTAAAATCAGGAAAACACGAACATGTACAGTAGAAAAAGATTTATTATTTCATTGAAAATGTACAATCTTGCCCTATATTAATTTAGACAATCAACATGAATAAATAATCAATAACATACTTCTGTGATTTTCAGCACTCATAATTGAATATGTCATTTGGTTTGCCTATAAATTTAGGGGTTTGAACTTAACTGTATAAAATGTGAATTGAATGGATTAATTTGTTATTTAATAGGTAAAGGATACACTTTACATCACTTGATAATAATAAAAAGTAGATCTTAAAAGGATTTTTCACTTAAAATTGAAAAATTATTTTGACAAGTTACGATTTGCATATCGTTAGGTCGTTGGACTTAGTTTTTCATAATTGAAGCCATTGTAAGGTGTAGTTTCACCTGAAAATTATAAAAGGCATAGATGGAAAGGTGTATGCAAGCAATCACCGCAATACTCACTGTTTTTGTTGTTAAATTTAAGTCCCATGCTGGTTTAACGATTCATCTAAATCCATGATAAATGTATAAGTTTCATTAATCTATGCATTTGCAGCCAAAATCTTTTGCTGTAATATTCTTAATTAGATTCTGGAGCACCTTTGGCAATGGAATTTTCAAGTGGGCAGCTCTATATAGAGAAGGTTTAGCCAGTTGAAGTTTATAATTTGTATCGTTTTAACCTTATCTGCTAAAATGGTAAAATTCTGTTAATATTTAAAGTTTTGGTGCCAAAATTGTTGTAAATATTGTGAAATAGGATATGTGGATTCAGTTAATAATTAAGGAAGAAAGTAATAAGGTGTGAAAATGTTATTTTCTGTAATTTTATAAAACCATGTATTGTCAGGAAATTCAAGATGGTTGACATTGAATCCTGGAGTTACATTTACTTTTTGTTAGACATGCAACCATACCAAAATGTAGAAAAAATTATCCTCTTTCTGATTATGTAATTTGTTTAAACATTTAATTTAAATTTTCAACCATATTTTGGTTATGTAGTTCTTGTTAGGTTAGATGTTCAATTGTTTTTAGTTACTTACCAAATTTCTTTAGTGAAAAAATGACGTTCGTCATTTGTTATCGGAAAAAAGGCAGATCGAAAATCTGGCTACTTGCTTGTTGATTTTCATATAAAGCAGAAGCCATGTTGGATCATGTAATAATTTGTTAAAATTTTGAGGTTATGTGTGACAGATTTTACGTCAATGAAATGTTAAAAAAGTGAAGTTATGACAAATGTCATCCAAATTTAATATTTTTTAAAGTGTTTAATAATGATAATAACAATGACCAATTCCCCCAGATTCGGCTAAATTCTAGTAGGGTTGGCCAAATTATCATAGCAATCGGTGCCATGAGGTACGAAGGATGCTGATTCCATCCTGATTCCTCGCCCAAAAACAAACAAACAAATACAATGAACAATTAAAGTGATCTAAATAAAAAGGAAAGTGGAAGTGTTAATTTGATTTTTGGACTATTTATTTATAAGAAGATTTTTTTGAAAACGTACTATAACTTTATTTCTGGATGAAAGCAAATTAAAACTGGATGTAATAAGAATTTTTGGAAAATAGACAATTGATGTATGTACTCACGTATAGGAGGTAAATTGTTCAATATTTAATAGTTGTAATAAATTACAAAAGAAGACCCAAAGAAGAATTATATGGAAATGCGTGTTCACCAATGCTACAAATAAGCAGATAAATTTACTATTACAGAGAACTGCCAAATAATAATAGTGTGTGCAAAAATCCAAGAATGGCGCAAAATTTTTGAATTTAAAAATTTATTTTTAAAAAAATTTAACTTGAAGAACTAAGAGATTTGAGATTGTGGGATTGATCAAATAAAAATTGAGCAAGACAAAGAACATTAAGACTGTCTCTTAATTATTATTTTGTTAAATCAAATTGGCACCAATATTTAATTGAATCCAGTTTAGATAATAAGAATTTTTTTGTTTTTGTTTCTCTTTTCATTCTTTTAATGTGTTTATTAATAAAATATTTTAAATGTTAAAAAGCAGATACATTTGTGTATTTTTCTTGTTTTGTGTCCATTAACAGAATTTGACAGGTATAAGTTGAACAATATTTTATTCTTTGTCAAAGAGCGACCCGCCTGAAATTTTCTCATGCAATTTTCTTGAGCTTGTCTTTGGATTTTAAAATCATAGCCGGAGCAAATTTTCTTTTCATCACAAAGGTAAGTGGTGTTTGTTTTTGTACAACTTTTCAGTTTGCCTTGCTACACTAAACATAAGTGATAGCGGTCTTTAAATTTAAATAAATTGATGGTCAAGTGTTGTAAAGTGTATACTAGTACAGCGCTTATTACCATAAAATTTTATTGTCGCACAATGTGATGCTTATTAAACATTAATATATCATAGCAATATCTATATACGGATTACAATGTTATACTTTAAAATAAAATAATCGTGATCAAATTTGTATGAAATAAGAATGACATATAAAAGGAGAATCTCACAATGAATATAACATGTAAAAACGTTAATTTTCGAATTTAGTTAACATTTATTTAAATTGAACTAAATAATAAAGTAATCAGTTTTCAAAATTATACTTTTAATTTCTGTTAACTGAATTTTCTATTGATAAATTAAATTACAATTTAATTATAAATCTATAGTCGCCCATTAGTTTTCAAATTGTAATATTCATATTTTGATATGTATCTGATTTTTATATTTACAAAAGTCAAATGCACAGGAAAGGTTACTACTTCATCTACTATGTATCTTACGTTTTCTTATTTCTAATTTCTTATTAATATTATTTATTCATCATTATTTATTCGCAATTCCATTTTACACTTAATTTTGTTTTGTATTAATTTCCAATTTAAATTAATTCGAAATTTAATATTGACTTCTAGAATGCACTTGTATCAATAGGCCAAGAATAATTTACAAGCTGCATGTCTTTCGATACGTATATACTACATACGTATAAGGGGAAATACAAACCTAAAATATGGAGTTTTCATGGAATATTCCTTACATTGCATTTTATTGTTTTATTGAAACTTGATGCGGATTTAGATTTAGTTGAGCTGCAATTTTATGAAGAAACGCATTGAATTGTTATAGTGTGGTTAGCGTATTCTCTCGATAAGTAGTGCAATAGCTTTTCGGTAAGTCAAACAATCGGTCTAAAAATATAATTTACTTAATAAAAACCAATTTAAATGTATAATATATTTCAATTGAAATTCCAAAATTGGTATTCAATTTACACTTTCCTTTAATGGAGAATGGTGTAATAAAACAAGGTTATCGTCACAATTAAATGCCAATTGAAGCTTGATATGATGTCACCTGCAGCTACAAAATTAGAATTTGCTTTTAACAGCACGTTTTGTGAATTTCTCCTGCATATAGTATGTGCTCAATTCTTTATTTTAAGCATATCTATTACGTTGCTAATTTAAAAGACTGAAAACAATACTCATAATATTTTTAAATAATTTATGATAATAGAAAAAATACGGTAATAAAATAACAAAAATGTTGAAATTTTTCTGTTTTTAACCTTGTTATTGAAATCAGGTAATAATTTTTATGAGCTGGTGTGACTCATGTAACAAACCTGATAAAAATGAAATAAGTATGTACAACATAAGAGTTAACTAGGTACATATAGACATGAGAAAGTATTGATTTAGTTCTGAGATAAGCTAAATGCGGTTTTGCTTATCTACTTCCTTGCTGGATTTTGTTGTTCGAAATTCCAAAGGGTTAGTGTTTTTTTTGTTTTTTAATAGTTCAGTGCTCAATTATTTGAATTGAGAAATTTAAGAAATTTAAAAATACGTATTCATGTGCAACAACATAGTGGGCGGTAGAAATATAATAAATAATAACTTCTTGCGACTGAAAGATTAAAATAAGATCTTTTTCATAGTGAATGTTAACTAACGTGACATAATCGTTCTTCTTCCTGCTCAGGACATTGAAGAAAGAAAAGGTAGGAGAGGTGAAGGAATGTAATTTTAATAATAATAATAAAGTGCGTGTTTAGTAACACCCACATAAAAAAGTATTTAAGTACGGGCGCATAATATAATGTCCTAGAAAGAGAGAACCAGGCGACCTTTAATAATGCACTTCTAAAGTATTGTTGACCGCTTTTTATTTATAACTTTTTTTTCTTTTGTTGTACTGTATGTCCCGTTTTATTATTACACGCTTAAATTCAATCGATTAAATTCCACTACTACGTGTATTACATTACTTATTAATAAATAAATTTACGTGCCCAACCACCGGACGGTATTTAAAATTCATTGATAGATATTAAGATAGTTATTATTAACAATAATTATATACGTTACGATAAGAAGATTACAATCTTTCAAAAAAATTAATTAATGTATGCTTGTATGCATAAAGATTTTATGTACATGTTTTATATAATAACGTATGTTTCCGCATTTTGCGTTTATTACTATTACTACTAGTACCACTTTCTTCTTTTTACACATGGAGCACCCGGTAATACTTGAAATACCTAACCTACAGTTACCTTCAGTAGTATTGAAAATAATTTTAAGTTGTTGTTGCCGGATGTGTTTGTTCTGTTCCTTGATATTACATAAGACCTGTTTTAGTGTGCGTATTCTTCTTAACAAGATTCTAGTTTTACCTATTAGACGTTTTTAAATTACTAATTTATTTAAAATCGCTGTTGAATAACTGTTTATACATATTTGAGACTTGATTTTATTTTATATAATTATTTAATTACATGAGGGATTATGTGGTGAGTTCTGTGAGAACGTCACAAGAGATTTTATTATTTGTGTAAACCATATGAAAAATAATAATGAAACAGTAGAGAGAATCTAACCCATACATGTCTTGTCTTTCTCAAGCAATATTAAAAGTTCTTTAAACGGGATTCTAAGAGCCAAGGAAACAATTTCGCAACAATAAAATAAGATTATTTTCGGACGTAGTAACTAAAAAGTATTTAGGGTGTTATGGACGTGAATGTACGTCGGACACCACTGTGTTTTAAATGTTTTTCAGTATCCAAAAATCAAATAATTTATCATCTATTTAATTTCATTTTGTAAGTTCGCGAAACACAGAAACCATTCTACAAAAACAAGCAGCATAAGAAACAACTTAACAATATTAAATATTATGCTATGAGATACCCAAATTACACAATTTAAAAAACAACAAAAAAATCTAAAAAGTAGTCAGATTCAGACTGTATGTAGTTTATGAGAAAGAACCCACATTAATTAACCATTCAGGATTTCTACGGACCAGCGCAGGACTGTAGATCTCCTTTACTGTATCTATAGATGCGTCTGAGAATATTTTGAAACGATTATATCATTCGTATAGATAAACTAACAAGAAGATACCGGATCTTGCAAAATGTAAAGTTAATAAAGCTCTGAATTCAACAAGCTTGGAGATTGATACTTTGAGACACAAGATTTTGTTTCATTAAACAATACGGTTTAACCTCCTGCGGCCCTAAAGTACTATTTTACGCCCGATCTTCAAAATGATAATTTAAAGATTATCCGCTACTATATTATTTCTGAATAATATTTTATTTTATTAATATATTATTAAAATCTTTTATTATTTACTAATTCATCAATAATCATAATCGTTCGATAATTGTTTGATTTTATAAATAAATATGTGTAGGTATATGGTACGCCCAGAATCAAGTCAGCTACAAATCACGTGCAACAGTCTAAGGTGTATAATGAAGAAAGATATACAATTATTGTTCCTACAAAACTTAGCTCCAGCAGTCGTTATCGGAAAGGACAACTGAGGAAAGATTCGAATTTGCCCAAAAAATGCCTTCAAATTATCTAGGGCAGAATTATTGACAATTTCAAGATTTGGTTTTCGTATGAGTGTTATTCTGGTTTGAATGATTATGTAAACTGCTAAAATAAGTTTGGGGTACTGAAAACCCTGATTTGGCACTGGTGCGTCCATAAACATTCTGAAAAATGCCTGTTCTAGTCATTAAAAAACTGATTTATTATCATTTCAATTTGTGTTGTAAAGAGAACTAAGATTCTGATAACTTTTGTGCAATTGAAAGAACAGAACAATCCATAGCAACCTCGAAAAGCTTAAAAAAGAATTATGGAACCTTTTAAATAACTCTAGAAAAAGTTTATATATTTGCAGCTGACGTCAGCACTCATTTATCTTAGCAATCTTAGCAGGCACGTTCTCCAGACCTGCGCAGAAGAAATGCACAACACTGGCATAGTAGGTTTGTTGCTTTAATTCATTGAATTTATTTTGACAATCAGTGCACCACTTTTGAGCTATTGTAATTCTAAAACCCTCATTTTGTGCCACCGTCATCGTAGTAAGAAAGTACAAAAATCTCAAAATCATTTGTGACCAGTTGTGCACGTGAATGAAGTTCATTGATGTCCAAAATTGCAGAAAATAGAATATTGAATTTATCAAGATTTACCGTGGCAAAATCTGCAGAATAACCAGTACGTGACAATTTGACGCCAGAAAATTTGACGCCGAAAAACTTGACGCCGGCTAACTCGAGCCCCCAAATTAACGCCGCCGGCTAGACGCTGGAATACTTGATGCCAAGATTTCTTTATTTTGTTTGTACGCAAAGTTATGGTTTAATTCTTTGTTATCTAAATAAAATCCAAAATTTAAGCCAGTTTTTTAGTCTAAACGGATTTATTATCAAGAAAAAAAGGAAAATAATAACAAAGTAAGGTGATCGATCAATCCAATTGGCCACTAACCCATCCAAAAACCAGAATTCGTTGAGGATCACCAAAACCAGAATATGCGATCAAAAGATTTTCAAAATTGCCCCGGAGAAAACTCATATTGTTGATAACCGACTTGAATAACAATGGAAGTACGATCATCAGCTTGAACTAGTAGAGCTCTACGCAGTCTTGCGAACATTATCATGCTTTGGAAATTTTCCTTTTGCAGCTTGAGACAAATTATGTATAGCCGCAATTGAAATTTGAGCTGGAGTTTCCACTGCATTTAAAGCACGACGCTTCACACCAGTCACAGCTACAGCAACTTCAATTTTTGTACCACCCGTCGAAATAATAATAATTATTTTTATTATTGTCAATGTGAGAATTATTTGACCAAATAACTCCACCAGTTTGTGCCTAAAAACTAAACTTACATTGAATGGAAATTAAAAAAAAACACAAAAATTCTAATAACAACAAAGTAACAATTAATCAATTCTTTATGCGATAATGGTTATGTCAAGTATTGGGAGTGTACTGTTTCTATCTACTAATCTACTAATGATGATAGATTTTCAACAAAGGAAAATATTAGCAACTTAAAATCACACACGGCATATGATGCCGCACAACTTTAAAAGCATAAAACATTCAAACAATAAACAGGGAAAAATCTTTAATAAAATAATTTTCGGCTTGTTATCTAAACAAAAAACAAAAATATAAACACCTAACCTAATCTAATTTAACCTACCCTAACCTAACAATCAGATAAATAAAAAGGGAAACATTTTTACAAAAATAATTTTCGGCAAAATCCAAAGTTTAAATCAGTTTTTTGTATAAACACCCAACCTAACCTAACTTAACCAAACAATCAAATAAAACGGGATAACTACTTTTAATAAAATAATTTTCGGGTTGTTGTCCACACAAACTCCAATATTTACACTAGTTTTTTTTTTGTATAAACATCTAACTTAACCTAACCTAAACTAACCTAACCTAACCTAAACTAACCTAACCTAACCTAACCTAACCAAACATAACCCAACAGGTTGTTAGGTTTAACAAATAGATGAATAAAAAGGAACACATTTTTTAGAAAAATCATTTTTGGCTTTCGGCAAAATCCAAAATTTAAACCAATTTTTGTATAAACACCTAACCTAATGTAACCTAAGTCAATTTAACCTAACCTAACCTAAACCAACATAACCTAACAATCAAATAAATAAAAAGGGAAAAGTCTTTTATAAAATGATTTGCTAACCTAACTTGACAATCAAATAAATAAAAAGGGGAATATTTTTTTATAAAATAATTTTCGGTTTGTTATCTAAACGAAATTTAAAATTTAAACCAGTGCAGTGTTTTGTATAAACCAAGGTATAAACACTAGGATGTCTGTTGTTTCCCAAAGTTTATTTTTCCGGGGGTATCCGTCTGATATCGAAAACATGTTGCAAAATAAAAAACTTGCTGCTTGGAAACAATTTGTATGTTGCACTTTAGCGTGTCTCTACTAACTTGATTTTTTTTCATGTTATTTTTTTATGTTATATTTGTCTAATATCGAAAATATGATGGAAAATAGTACCTTTGGTGCTGCCAAAGAAATTGTATGCTGTATTTTAGCATGCCTCCAGCATCTTTAAATGGAATATTCACATTTTATTGTATTTATTCTTTCCTCACCGAATCATCATTTCAACTAGAGTACACGTAAATGTCGCTACGATGAAATTGTCTATTGCCGTATAAAAAGTTCTGACCTTTGAGCTTGAATGCGAATAGCAAAAAAACTAACGGCTCAAATTAATCCAAACAAAAACAGTTAGACTTTGCTATAAAATAGTAAATTATAAAATTATCTGATTTTAGGTTTTTTAAACAATCCAGTTTTTTTTAGAGTTTTGACGTAAAGCGTGTCTTTAATAACTAATATTACAATAACTATATACTAGATAGAATTTAATGTAGTCTTATATGCAGTAATGCAGTAGTGTGGTGTTGTATGTATGGAGAAATCTTTGTAATTTGATTATCTGTATTATTTCTTAAGTTATTCTATGAAATAAAGGGACCTAATAAATAAAATAAAAAGGGGAAAATCTTTTAATAACATAATTTGCTAACCTAACCTAACTTAACCTAACAAACAAATAGATAAAAGGGGAAACACTTTTAATAAAATAATTTTCGGCTTGCTACCTATACAAAATCCAAAATTTAAACCAGTTTTTTGTATAAATACCTAACATAACCTTATATAACCTAACCTAACCTAACCCAACCTGACACAAAACTCAAATAAATAAAAAAGAGAGAATCGTTTAATAAAATAATTTGCTAACCTAACTATCAAACAAATAAAAAGGAAAAAGATCTGCTCGTTATCTAAACAAAATTCAAACCATTTTTGTGGGTGGTTCAGATATTTAAATGTTTGTAAATGTCACAAAATTATGAATTAATATATATTATTTAATTAGGAGATCAAGCGATACTTTAAATCCAAGAAGATGTATAACGCCGAGGCGTTATAACATCTTCGGGGATTTAAAGAAGTTTGATCTCTGTATTGCATAAGTTGTTTTATTTTATTTCGTATTTCAATCCTAATTTCTCCCTTTTAAAATCCATCCGCATTTATTGTATAAAGAAGCAAGTTGCCTTGTCTGTGTCATCATACGCGTAACTAAGGAGATAAAAAGCAGTATGCATGCATGCATGTGGCTATAATGCAACTTCAAATTATTTACGTTGCCAACAACAACGGAGATCAAGAACGTCTTGAACTCCGGTATCATTGACAACGGAGATCAAGATATACTTTATATTACTAATTGTGGTATATAAAAAATTGTTTGAAATACGAAATGAAATAAAATAAAATACTGTAGTACACACAATATTCTTCTCTCTTGTGCTTACAACTATTATGTTCAATTGTTTGCCTTTTAGTCAAGTTTGTAATTGTATTGAAATATGATTAGTAAATTTGCATTTCGTTTTCAGTAATAAAACTATTAATGTTATTAGGTGATTTAATTATTTTGACCGTACAACCTCCTACATTTTTGTATCAACACCTAAGCTAACAATAAAATAAATAAAAAGGGAAAAATCTTTTAATAAAATAATTTTTGGCTTATCTAAACAAAATCCAAAATTTAA
Organism: Agrypnus murinus; assembly: GCA_929113105.1. Lineage (NCBI taxonomy): Eukaryota > Metazoa > Arthropoda > Insecta > Coleoptera > Elateridae > Agrypnus > Agrypnus murinus. The sequence goes on from OV816029.1 coordinate 4,435,304, forward strand.
ACCAGTTTTTTTTGTATAAACATCTAACCTAAGTAAACTAACCTAACGTAAACTAACCTAACCTAACCTAACCTAACCAAACCTAACCTAACCTAACTTAATCTAAAAACAACATAAATTAGCGGCGTTAAGTTAGCCGGCGTCAAGTTGTGTTGTCCCGTAGAACAACATTTATAATATCGGGAAAACAAGTGCCAATGGGCCTCAATTAAGATATTCATATAAGATATTCAATTTAATATATTCGATTCAAATATAACCAACGACGTTATTCAGAATCTTAAGAATGATTAGTATATTAATTTGGAAATAAACATGCGTATCATGTAGAATACACTTTCTTCCTCCTGTATGTGGAATTTGACAAAAATTGCTTGCAAATATGACCTGTTTTCATTCGTCATAAAACTACTATAAAACTGTTTTTACTATCTATGCGATGTCAGTAATATTTTAAAAATTATCCAAAGCTGCGATGGCCGCTCCAACGTTAGTATCGGGCGGTTCCATCATGGACTGGCAGCGTAATCAAGGGAGTGATGCTTGACGCGACTTGCTCCGTAGGGTGGGTTGCCTGTCACTGCCATTCCAACGACCAACAACATACGAAACCAACTCCGATAGAGCCGATTCCGTCTCTGGGGTACAACCAAATCACAGACTGAAGAGCTAGAAAAGACCATAACGACCACTGTTCTGCTTCAAACAACGTTAAACAAAGCAAAAAAAGAGAGTTGTGCGATTTAAAACAAAGCATTCTTTACTGATGAGCACAAAGGAAGGAAAAATAGCACTCTCAGGGTGTTTTTTATATTTAAGTGGACTAAGTTACTTAAATGTTGAATTTGCTATTTATTTAGAAATTTTCCAAAAAAATTGTGATATTTTCTTCACTTACTAGAATTTTAAATATTCTCATAAAAGGTAAACAAACCCGACCATGGGTACAGTTATTCACCCTATATTTTAAGCCACTCCTTAATCACACAAAGAGCGACTAAAAAACAAAAACAAATTTCTTTTCGCTTGAAAACAATGTGTAACAATAGCAAGTACACTTACGCATGGAAAATAAAAAGGTAAAGAAAGTTTAACGGTTTGTGGGTTTGGAAAATCCCGCTAGTAGGATCTGTCTGTGTCAGAATAAACAAACAGTAGGGTGGTAGGAAAGAAAACAGATGATTGATTTAATTATTTAATAAGAAAATTGAATTTAATAGAGAAGTAAAAAAGAATAAACATGAAAAAGTGTTTGGGTTGTAGAGCAAAAAATGTACCCTACAGATTTGTTTACATTTCTGTGGTCACGTTTTGCAAAATTCGTAGACCTAATACTGTTACTTTTCGGATACATGAGGAATTTTGGTTAGGTTTATGATAGTGTGCAGCATTTTAAACTTACTCTTGCTTGAATAGTAAATACATCTAAAATCTTTGAAATTTATTACACGTAACTAATAAAAATGTTTAGCGCGTTTATTTAACGTATCAAGATCATGTCAAAGAAATTTACATTATGATCGGTGTGCACGTTAAAAGCAAGGTATTATTATTTCTATTGTCTCATAAATTAATCAAATTAAATCTGACGAAGAAAAAACTCTTGATCACGTAGGCCAGGAAAAGATCACTTATGTGTAACATTAGAACTATGTACTCACATAGCCTTTGAATTTGAACTATGGAGGATCTGAGGAATAGAATTTGCACTGTATTTAAACAGATGCTGTTGATTAATAACACGCCTAATTTTTATAAAATAACAAATAAAAATGAACGCAAACATTTAAATAAACTAAACGAGATGGATTATGCGACCAACACTTGTGCATATTCTGTAAATCGAATTAATAACGTTGGTGTCATGAGACGGTGCGTCGAAAAGACAAGCTATCCAAAATCACCATTCACTACATTTGGCGGTCGTCAAGGCATGGTTCTTCGAGCCGGATACGAACCAGGAGTCTATTGTGTCTCAACCACTACCCAAGCAGCATTTCTAGTCACCGCTACGTACCAGCAACCACCGGTGGAACTATAACGCTTTTGCCGTTAGTCACAAAAACGTAATTGCTACGGTATTGTTACGTGCCTGGAACCAAAATGGGGAACAATTCTCGGGTAGCAGATACGTTGCAGTATCATCTCCGGAACTTGTCCAGCTACCTTTAGGCTACGTAGCGGGAACGTGGCGGCGTAGTAATTGCTACTTTCGTGAAACTTTTTTTCTCTTTGACACATCGTGTCGCGTAGTTGCTCTCTCTTACTCTTACAATTTAACAAATATTCTTTCACTTTCTCTACTAATGCTGCGGTCGTGTCACAAAATGGATTACTATTTTATTTGTAATACGTACATAATACATAAAGAGATGAAATGTTTCGTTATTTTGTCAATCTAGCATACCAAAATTATAAACCATCGCAACTTTTCTGTTAAATGCGATGATGATAGATTGAAAAATAACAACGCTCCTTCTTTAAATAGGTATATTCTTTTAATAAAAAATGTCTTGAATAAAATATGACAAAAATACTTATAAATTGATAAACATGATAGAAACCATTTTATTTTATTCCTAAGGCACAATTTGGCATCGATTTGTTATCTTTATTGAGAGTTATAGTAAAACACTTTTTAACAATTGCAACAAGTTGCAAATTGATTAATAGTCTTCAACATTTTACAAGTAAATATGGAGTAGTTTTGAAAAAGTCACCTTAAAGTAGTGTTAACTGTAAAATGTGTGTCTAAAGTTTATAATTTAGTCACTTTATAAACAGTAACGGGAACTAAATAAATTCTACTTCTAGGTTGTTGTTACCACGAAGTATAAAATAAGTTAAAAAATTCTCGAACTTTCAAGTGACTCTTACTATAAAACAACGTCAACGTTTCCGTAGCCACTTTCTAGCTCCTAATGTCAATGCAAAATTCCCATTGGAACTTAACCTCAAATTTAATTATGTGGCATTTTATACTGATTGCTACTTAATAACAATTATTATTTAAATTATGGCTTATCTTAAAGTTGTAGCGACGAAAGAAAAAAGGGGAATATATTTCACCCTTGTTTACTACGTGATGGTTTACCAGTGATCTCATCCCTATTTTTTTCTATTTTGTATTGTAAACAGTTGATTTTGTTTCCACTGATTTCACCTAACTGCTGTTTTAATTTTCTATAAAAGGTGGACGTATATCTAAAATTCTTCTTTTTTCTTATTGCATTTGCCTTCGACATTTTTATTAAAAACTTGCAAAAACACAATTAACCTCCAAATTACAAACTAACCTACAGGAGATATGCCTCTTTAGAAGTTACTGTCACTTCATTGTAATTTTTTAATGGTAACTTGAACTTTCTAGTAATTCAGCAAAATAAGTAGTGAAAATTACTTTCAAGTGATTCTCCTGGGTAGCATAAACGTAAGTTTTACTTTCAATACTACTGTATAGTTCAGTTACTTTAAAGGTTAAGCAATGGTTTCAGACCGGTGGCAGAAACTTTCGGTGCTACTTTAAAGTTTTAAAAACTTTAAAGTAGCTTCGGGCAAGTTATTGCTACAATCATAATATCACTTGAAGTTGCAACAACATTAAAGTAATTATACTAAGTAGCAATACCGTTCCACATACTTTAAAAAGCTACTTAGAAGTAATGGAACTACATAGTTCTAATAAATAGTAGAAGTAACTAAATAATTACTAAAATATTCCAAATTGAAGTAATTAAACCTATAAAGTCATAAATTTAGTTGTAGTTACGTAACAGCTACTCAATCATAGTTCCGATCTCAGTTACCGCTACTTAGATGCTGCTTGGGTAGTGGTCCTGCAGATATTTGGCAGAATGTCGTACCGAAATAAATAAGGCAAATTATGACCAGTAAGAGATATTTTCACAGTACATGCATCTGCGACTTTTCGTGCCCCATTCTGTATATTGTTATTGAGCTAATTTTCTTGATCATGCTGCCGCATACCTGCTATGACTGTTTTCTCTTCCCCAGCCGATTTTGATAAAATATTTTCTAATTACGTTTCAGCACATTAATTCAATTACTGATAAAAATAATATCAAACGGTAACGATAGATGTCACCACTCAATCTATCTAGCTTATACTTTATGAGCGAGAGCTTTTATAATTGAGCGACAGTGATACAAATAAATTGCTTATCTCGTCAATCACAATTAGCCATTTTTTTATTTCAAAATTAGCATCAGTGAAGTTCAACTTTCCTTAAAATGATTAATCACTGAAGAATAAACGCGCAATGGAATGCAAAATAGCAGTAAAGTAAATGGTTGGTTACCTTAATCTAGTTTGAGTGCTCTTTAATATATTCCGTTATAAGATACTAAACTATGAATAATTTTTAAAATTCTTTGTTAACATACCTTCACGTCTCGGAATCATTAAGGTGAAATTATAATAATAATAATAATAGTTAAAAGGAAAGAAGCTAATTCTGCTACTTTGTATACATACTCTGGAAGGAAGAAGGTGCAATGCACTTGACCCTGTTATACATGGATTTTATTATCATAGTAAAGATCAGCAAGGCTGTACTTACACCTTAACAAGGTAGTTAATAAATCTCTTCCTGATTTAAAATCACCTAAGTCGTGTTATTTTATAGGTTTAAGGGTATCATTAAGTTTTTATTTATTAAAAAAACGAAAGCATTTATAAATAATATAATATTTCCATTTCCCACGACATTTACTACAACACATGTCTACACTCGGAAAAAGCAGCATCAATTTCTATTTTTTTATTTACCAAAAAATGTAATCTGAAAATATTATTATCGTGGTAGGTGAAGATTCTTCTTGTAATTAACTAGAAGTCGACTTAATATTATGCTTCGGCGACTTTTTGGTTTCCAAATAAGATTTCATTTAAGTAACGATTTTTTAAATGTATTGCGTTGAATATGGTATTGCCTGGTAATCTCAATTTTCAAAGAAAATTTTGAGAGATCCGGTTTCATGCAATTGCATCGTAAAGTCTTATAGGCCAATAACACCTTTGTAAGTACAATAATATCATTCAATTAAAAACTTCTAAGAATTGTACGGCAACGAGTGAAATTATTAGTTCAAGACCTTTTTATATCTGGTTTTAGTTTTATTGATCAGCTGTTGTCCCCGTTCTTATTTATGGGCAATCGTCAACCTATCTTTCGACTTATTGGCTTTGTTTGTTTGATAGCAGAGCACCCGTAAGGACGTACTTTATTTGGCCGATGCCCATTCCCGTTTCTGGGCCTATTATTAGCCGTCGCCTGCTTATTAGGAAGCTTAACGCTTAATTAAGATCGAGTACCGTCTATCTGTATTCTCTTTCCTTTGAGCGCTTACGCGGTATAGAAATTTGTGAAATTTCTGAAGAAAAGTTTTGAATTTTTTTGGAGTTTTGAAAACTTGATAAGGAATGTCAAGGAAGAAGTAAAATTTAACAATTTGTAAATTGTTTAAGATTCGATTCTTGAAGGTCGATTTTTAGTAGTGCTTTGAATTCAATGTTGAATTACGTTGATGTGCAGAAATATTAATTGGTGAAACACTAAAACTCTTCATAAACATTTTTAAGGCCCCAAGACACTGTGAGTAACCGGAATTACTGACAGTTTGGAGTTTCTTCCAAGAAGCCAATAAAGCTGTTTGTATTTGAGTTCCAGTTCTTTTCTTTTCTTTCTTACATGCTCTTTCCACCGGAGTTTGGTGTCTAGAGTCATGCCTAGGTATTTGGCGTTGTTCTCATAGGGCACAATAGTACCATTAATCTCTAAGGGCAGAGGATTTACCAACCTTTTGTTTGTGAAGCTAACATGGGTAGATTTGACTTCATTTAGCTTAATCTTCCATTGTTTGGTCCAATCAAGTATTGTGTTGCTAGCTGCTTGTAATTTCTCAATAGATATATTTCGCTCCTTCTGTACTGCAAGGATTGCAGTGTCGTCTGCGAATGTTGTTACTGTGATTCCATCCAATTTTGGTATATCACTCGTGTATAACAGAAATAGGATAGGACCGAGGACACTACCCTGTGGCACACCCGCTTTTATTTCTTTCAGGTCAGAATAATCATCTTCCTGTTTAATTCGGAAAAGTCGGTTTGAGATATAAGATGTTATTATCTCTACATATTGCTTTGGTAGTATTTTGTTTAGTTTGTATATTAGGCCTTCGTGCCATACTTTGTCGAAGGCCCGAGCTACATCTAGAAAAACAGCTGAGCAGATTTGCTTTTCTTTAAGAGCGCGATCTGAAAAGTAGAGGATAAAGCTAATTTCACTGTCAGAAAGGGCGTGGCACATTATTTCTCTGTCTTGAAGGAGTAAGTCGTTCTTATGTTTTAACATAGAAGCGCTTGATCTGCTCATAAAGGCCTCTGGAATGCTGTACTGAGTTCAGTTACCTGCGATCATTAAAATATTTATCTTTTTTAAGTTGCTCTTAATTTAAGAAAAATTCTGCTAACAGCAACTAGGAATCATCGCTCTACATCATAATACATTGTGGAACAACAGTATGGAAACCTTTAAGTATCTTTGGAACTGCTTACAAGATCGAAGCAAGTTTGGGAATACTTCATTTAGTTAATATGCTGGATTCAAAACTAATGTCGACAGTGTTCCCAAGATTGTTGTTGGTCGTCTCGGCGTTGAGAATCACACATACTGTAAAGGCATAGCATGCGTACTAAGCATAGAAGGAGTCCATATTCCTTCACATGACACTAAGTGGACTTAGAGTGCTAGCTTGCTATGTGTCTAGATACATTTCTTTATTTAATAGGTTAGAGCTATTCTGATAATTTCAATTTCTTAGTAATTCTGTATTTTCAAAATAATATAAGAAAGACACCATTAATGAAAAGGGAAAAAATCTTGAGGTGTTTTGTTTACGTACCTTGATAAATACTGTCAAGGGAAAATCTTCGATAAGCGGAATAGATTCATTCAGTACATAATTCAATGAATTAAATGGAGTGTATTATAATAAATGATCCAGCTAGAAGGAAAATTACGTTTTTGGTTTGGTTTACGTAAGCTCGGGCATTTACAAAATAATAAGAAAAAAAAGATTCCTGTAAGTTTCCCTTACGATATACACAATCACATCGACATATGAAAATGATATGCACTCTCGCTAAAGATGGATGGATGGATAGATAGCAGGAATTGCTTTTACTTGTTAAGAGAGAAAGGCGTGCTACTGCGGTGTGCTGTAAAAAATGTGACGTAGCACACCAGCATTCAATAAGGATTCACTATTATTTTAGCGTATAAATTAAAATACAAAGAAACAGCGCCACTAAGTCTTTTTATTAAATAATAACTTTTTAAAATAGTAAATTTTAATATTTTTTTAATACATACCAAAATTCGTTTGGAAGATACCAGAGTAATTATAAAAGAAAATGATCTAATATACCTAATAAATACTATGAAATAGATCGTTATATATGCGTTGCCAAATATTTTTCATAATATCCGTCTCCTTCCACGTGTGCTTTTTTGCAACTCTCATCTTTTTCTCTCTCTCTCTCTCTCTCTCTCTCTCTCTCTCTCTCTCTCTCTCTCTCTCTCTCTCTCTCTCTCTCTCTCTCTTGGCTTGTCGTAGGCAACATCTTTTGACAGCTAGAATATTAAATTATTTTTGTGGAGAGTATGAATTTAACATCTACCACGTGGAGAGTTATAATTAATGACGTGTTAGCTTTAATTCAGCAATTAAATAGCACTGGATTTGTTTACTATGACCAAAAATCAGCTTCTGAGACAATTAGTATTAAATAATTTGTTTGTGGAGTTAATTGGTTGATATTGTGTTCATCTCCTCCTGTTAAATAATTAAAGTGGTGGTTTGTCCTAACTATTTTAGGTTTTTAAGGGCTACCGGAAGAATAGAATAACATTAGTCATACTGGAAATAGTTTTCGTTTCTCACACCAACTTCATGATAACAGCGTAAAACAGCGAGGAAGCTATGGAGATGAATGAGATGCAAGATGCTTACGCAAAAATGGGACGTAAATAGATGGTTTCTGGTTTGGTGTAATGAATATAATTACCACAACAATGCCTTCTAAAAATATGTACTGCATTACTTCTGTATTCGTCTATATTAAAACATCCTGCTATGCAATATTTAAATATTGTTATTTATAAGAAAAGGTTATTTTCGAGCGCTAATAATTTATATTCTCTTTGTAAAGCCGCCATACACATTTAAATAAATCAACCGTAACAAGGATCTGCATTTCTGGATTTATGCAAGACTATCAAAGAAGAATGTGACAGTATTTCAATTGCTGCCATAGACTACGATGACGATGATGATGATGTCACAACAACGTTAAAAACTAATGAATATTGAGCGATGGTTAAGTATTTTCCAATAAATCATGAAAAATGCATAACGCATCGTCGTGAAGAAGACGCGACCCACCCGTCAAGGTTCTTCGATTACAATGTCGTTCGTTGCAATTGACTTGGCCCACTGCCAAATACTGCCGGGTTCAACATACTTTATTATAAGCAAGCATCCTTCTGTGTTTTTATATATCTTTTTACGTAATTTTCCCGAAGAAGAGTAAGCCACACGCTTTTTTAGCATTCAAATACCTACCATATTATCGTGATATAATCAATGAGGAACTGAAATGGTCTTCAATAGAAAAAAATTAGGAAATGAATTTATTATAAATCAAGTTTCGGAATTAGGTTGAATGTTTACGTTTTTAAACTATAAAAAATAGTTGATTAGCGAATAAAAATGTCTAATTATCTTGCAAAATATGAATAAATGTTACGCGAACTACTTTTTACGTAATACTTTTTCCTATTCACGTCCGATTTTGTAGAATATAATTTGTTTACAACAGCAAAACCATTCCAAATTTGTACCTATGTACGTCTTGACATTTATTTATTGTACGACATAACTATTTTTATTATTTGAAATTCTAGTCACTCGTGTGGTGTCAGTACACTAAAGAAAATAAGGTAATGCGCGTGAAAGCCGACGTTTTATCAATTTTAAAGGTCAAAATGAATTCCAGGTTGTAATCGTTTTTTTCCTTAATTCAATAAATTTTGTTCACTTTTCAAATGGAAATTCTCGAGAACGTCATTATTCATTGAGCCTCGCCTAAATATTGCTGATTTAATGCCTGGTAGCATTATTGATATGGGTTGGGCATGAAATTTGTGAAATTAATACCGACGATTCGACGCGACAAAGTGTTTATTATTAATCTCTTGATTACATATTTTGTTATATTAGAAAGACGTTAAGATCCAAGAAATTAAACTATTGATTAGATTAACTTCTGGACTTAACTGACTGGATAATTCAAAGGATCGCAAAGCAGTTTAAAAGGTTTAGAGGTATATGATTTTAAATCTAAATTACAGATATTCAAAAGTGAAGAACTGGATATTGTTACTCGAATTTAAATTTGACGCAAAACAGAAAATACTAATTATCGAAATGGAGCAAAGCTGGAAAATGTGTTTGTTTTAAACTTAACCTCAAACCGAAATGCGTGAAATGTCGATCGAAAACAATAAACGGCGCTAGTGCTGCCAACACAACTTTTCTGTAAATAAATTCAAAGCCTTCTACTGGACTTTCTTCGCAATTATATATTTTTTATTTACTGTAATTTAATAAAATATATTTTTCTAAAAATTTATTTGCTTGATTGATAGTTAATCCATCTTAATTAATAATAAACTATTTAAAAATATCTCTTTTCATCGTTAATTATTATATACTTATTTCTTTTCATAACAGCACCTAGACACTTACCAATCATAACAGTTCCAGGGTATTTTTGTTGTATTATTGTCATAACAACGGACAACAGCACCAAAAAATATTTCAGTACGACCGCGTTAAAAGTTGACCCTTTGAAATCATAAACAATGTCAAATTCGACATTTGTAAAACCTTACGCCAAATCAGAACGCCATTTTGAACGAGTAAGTAATAATACGCACCTTAATTCGTGACCATCTCGATATCGTAATTGAGTAAATAATACGCTGATGCATACAGAGTGGGGACAAAACAAAGGTGGATAGATCATAGAAATGCAAACAGATTCTATCTCAAACAAATATCTCCATCAAAGATTTTGAGGCCTTTTTATAACTCACCGAACTTAAACCAGCCTGGCAGTCTGGTTGCTTAATAATATGATAGATTTCGTACTAGATTGTTAACGTAAAATGACACGCAACAGATGTTTGTAAAACTGCAGCAAAAGATAACAAACACAGTTTAACAAAAACTGTAGTAGGAGTACTTATTGAAGGTCATTATATGAAGGTCATTGTATGAATAAATGGATGGGCACGTTGAGTAGTCGGTCTCGACAATCACATAAACATCTTTTTGTGGTTGTCGTTAAAAATAACACAGCCCTATACCACGCACAAGTATGTATCTACTTCAGTGGTTTGGCAATGTTAAGTACAATTAGCATTTATACAATATACAACAATCTTCTTCTTTGTTATTTTATTTATTTGAATTTAGTTTTGCAATCTCTATTTTCAAAAATATTGAATTCAAAAGTGATAATATTTTGCGATTTTGAAAACTCGAAGTTTCAAACTTCTTTGCTTTCAATAATTCGATGTTGAAAATGATCGGAAATGTCAGGTTGAAGATGTTTCGGTTCTCACTTATTAACAAGATTTATATAGAAATATAAAAGAAATTATTGTTTGACAGTTATTAAAATAAATTAATCTCTTTGAAAGTAATTTTCAAAACAAACAAGAGTTCAGGTCACAACAGTTTTAGAGTATAATTCAGTGGAAAATATATACAGAACAAGAAAGTATCCAAATTATGGTTTTTGATGGTGATTTGTGAGCGATAGATTTTGAGTTTATTCTTCTGCTTTTAGACTCTCATCGCCGCTCTGCTTTCTATTAATTTTGTTAATTATTTCCATATCTTAGCAGGTTAACACATTCTGTATGTATCTCAACATGTAACATCTGAAACACACAGATTCAGTTTCTTAACTGTATAACTTCTAAAATTGTATACATTGATCATTGTGCCTATCAAAATGTTTACAATTTCTCCCTTCTTTTTTTGAATTTCGTGTTTAGCTTAACGGAACATGGATGCTTTATTACGCTATTTCTATTCCAATATTCTTTATTACTTTCTGAAAATCAGATACTTTATGCATATTTAAGTATTCGAAGGAATTTCATTTTCAAATTACTGATGGAAAAGAAATTTTAAAGAATCAAACAAAAACTGCAGATTCTATACAGTCGTCTAGATCACTAGGTCGGAAATCTCCCGCCGACTTGTGTCATGCGGCTGCCAAATGATTTCAGCTAATTACCATTACTCCATCTAAGCAGATATATTTTAGGAAGAACGCACAAGTAGGTTAATTATTTGTAATACGATATATCTTACTTCTTAGGTTAGATTAAGTTTAGGTTATGTTAGATTAGTTTAGGTTATGTTAATACCTATACGCCTAGGTTGGATTCAATTTAGGTTGTTAGATTAAGTTAGGTTAGGTTAAGTTAAGTTAGATTAGCTTAGTTGCAACTTAATCTAATCTAACTTAATCTAATCTAACCTAACATAACTTAATCTAATCCAACATAACTTAAACTTAATCGGACCTGAGAAGCAAGATATATCGTTAGGTTAGGTTAGGCTTGGTTACGTTAGGTTATATTAGGTGTCAACTAACCTAATTTAATCTAACCTAACCTAACATCTATCTAATTAACATATTAACAATAAATAATCTAACAGGTTCCTAACCTAATCTAACTTAACTTAACCGAACCTAATCTAATCTAACATCTATCTAATTAACATATTAACAATAAATAATCTAACAGGTTAAGTTAGATCTAATAAATTAGAATCTAACCTAACTTAACGGAACTTAACCTAACCTAGCCTAGCCTAGCTTAACCTAACTTAACATCTATCTAATTAGCATATTAACAATAAATAATCTAACAGGTTAAGTTAGATCTAATAAATTAAAATCTAACCTAACTTAACCTAACCTAACCTACCCTAGCCTAACCTAACCTAACATCTATCTAATTAACATATTATCCATAAATAATCTAATATCTACGTTGCAACTAACCTAATCTAACCTAACCTAACTTAACTGAATTTAACTTAACCGAACCTAATCTAATCTAACATAATTTAAACTTAATCTAACCTAAAAAGCTAGCTATATTATATTACATTACAAATAATTATCCTCTTCAGTTACTAAAAACCCCTTTCTACAACGCCCTCCGTCTCGGACCCCCGGCGCATTACTTCGAGACGGGCCATGGCCGAATAGGTCTGAGGTGTTATACCCACTCTAGATTTACCCTAACTTTCCACCATACACATAGGTTACCACTTTGCCACAATTGTCCTTTTAACTGTTGCCGTATGTCACATTCCCTATCTTCTTTCTTGCTTTTCCTTTGTGCTAAGTATGCATCTAACCATGTTTGCTATGGAATTCCAGTTGTGTTGGCATTCAAGCATGATTTCCACAATACTTTGGGGGATTTAATTCTAGTCCCACTCGCATAGCTCTGTTGCTAGCAATGCCCCATCTCGGGCACTTGGATGTATGTGTTCTACGGTGTAGAATGCAATAGCGACAGCTGCCGTCCTCTGTTATTTTCAACCTTTGTAGGTATGCCCGAAAGCAGCTATGCCCACTTAACATCTGGGTCAAGTGATAGTCCACCCTTCACCGATTTCTATTATACCACCTACTTATGTTTTGAATTAGTTTTTTTGGTACATTTCGCTTTGCCAGCATCAAAGTTCCAACTTTCTTGCTATACCTCCGAGGTTTCATTCCTTATCTCTATATGTTTTGCTCAGCGCTTTTTCCATATGTTTTGGATCTTTCTGCAACCATAAGATCCATGAGGATCATATATATGGTTCTGTATCCACAACTCATGCTTAAGCTCAGCTTTCCTCCACTATATAACTCTTTGCCGGTACTTACACGTTGATATTCCATTTACATATTTTCCCCAATGTGTTCTTATCAATCTTGTCACTGCTAATTTGTTTGGGGTTCTTCAGTGGTAAATTCTGCTAATCACTTTTTTCAACTCTGCGAAAGATAATTCCCATTTTTTACCATTTTTTTTTAGCTGTGGAATCTCTTGGAACAAATAGGTTTGTGCTTTCCTCACTTGTGAAGTTAAAATTAATAATTTATAATAATGAATTATGATTTCCTTTATCTTTGGGGTTCTTAAGTGGAAAGATTAATTACTTTCTGTGGATCACGTTTTTTTTACGTAGATCAACACAGGAAATCCAATTTCATTGGGATTTAATCGCTGTATTTTCCAGGAAGACCTTATCTAGTTAAATAACTACAAGAGGCAATCTTTATATCTCAGGACCTCTTTGTTGAAAACGATCCCATATATTTCGACTTTTTACGCCACACTTTTACAATACGTTTTACGTTCCGCATATTTGTTGCCCTTACTGAAAATTGCCTTCTGGAACGTTGACTTTTGTTTATCGCCTGTCATTCAGAAAAACCAACAGTATCTAAAACATCATGTATTTTTATTGAGTCCAAGATACATACATAAAAAGACAGGCAACACAACATACTTCAATGCGCAAATTATTGTTCAGTTTCTAATCTTTCTAAAAATTCTTTTCACTTTCCTTTTTAGGTTACATATTAAATATGCAAACATTTTGTTATTGTATTTCACTTGCAAATATTTGTTGCGTTTACATAGTTGCAAGATTTAATCTAAAATTACCTTTTCTGCAGCAATTGTTAGTAATATAATTTTCTGTTTAGCTCTAAAATAAATTTGATTGACGGATACTGTTTTTGTGTGAACTGTTTTTGTTTTTTTCACTGCTTATTATTTTATTTTTGAATAAAACTGTTTTTATTTCTATTGTTGCTTATGATGAATTGTATCAGACGTTTGCCAGAACCAAAATTTAGTATGTTAAAATTAAGTTTCAAGTTAATGTTTTTATTTTATACATTTTAATATAACTGGACTTCTCATTAACACTGCAAGTTAGCCGATCTAGAAGTTCTCGTTATAAGATTCCTAACCTGCCTTGGCCTAGCCTAACTTAGCCTAAGAAGCAGAGATCTGGATAATTTGATAAATTCACTGGCGTTGAGCTCTAGAGGTTTAGGAACTTACCTTTTTATATTTTAAGATTCTGAGGCTCAAACATTAAAATCCAAGAACTTGATACACACTTAATTAACACACTAATGACGATTTAAATAGTTTACATTTTGACAATGTTATCTTTGACCTAAAAAACACCTTTGTAAGCAATACTAATAACTTTACAGTTCTAATCAAGGTTAAATGTTTATTAATCCAATTCACCTCGTTAAATGTTTTAAATTATTTACTTAAGGCAGTACTAATAAAACAACTTATTCAATAATAATAATAATTAATATTAATGATTAGTCGCAGTAGTTCATAAGTACCGCTTGATTGATTATACTTTTTGTGACCCATACAACTATAGTATTACTACATCTATTTTAATCAATCTAGGGCACCGTTTGATTATAATAAACTATAATTAAGACTACCCACCAAATAGATAATAATGTTATTACAATTTAATAATGCTTCCCTAAAAGATTCAAGCAGGTAATCTAATAAACAAACAACAAACCAAACACAAATAAAATGATACAGTCACGAACAATGTGCAGTTGTTATCATGAAGGGACGAATTCGTTGTGAATGTTTAATTAAATTTCAAGTCTTGCATTTTAATTATTTATTCTTGTCCGTGTGTACTGGCCGATAATAAAAAAATTAGTTCAGAAGTAATGCTGCCTACGTACCACGCACGCAGTTGCCTTTGAATACGTGTGTCCTAAAAAAAGTACTTTTATCCAAGGGACATTATCTAGACACGAAATTGTTGCATTTAAACGTGTTGCGTTAATGTCATTACTACGTACACAATGAGGGTATTACTAATTAGGTTTGAGGATGGTGGTGTAACGGAACCGATAAACCGATGATTAGAAAAACTGTATAAAGGATACTGGTTTGAACATCAAAATGCCGGAAAAGGCGATTGCTAATTTAAATATGCTTTCATATGCTACAGATTCTGAAAGAAGTGCAAATAAGTGGATGTACTTTAAATAAAAATACGAAAAATGGGCAGCAGTCATACTTACATAGTACAATTACTCAAGAGATTACGACTTGAACATTTCGTTAGTTGAATAACTTTGAAATACAAGAAATGGCCAGCTTCGGTGGATTAATAATTAGCATGTAATTGCTTGTTGGTATCAACATAATACTGGCACAACAAATAGCGATACTATAATAAAAATTACGCTTTTATCAAAAATGAAAAATACTACTATCCATTTTTTTTCTAGAGTCCTCTGACTTTGAAAGCGTATTGCTCGGGAACTACGGAACCAAATTAAATATTTTAAAAACGAGCAAATAGTAAATTTATTTCCACATACAAGAGTAAAATATTATATATCTAACTGGTATACTTTTACTTTTATTGGACGATACGCAATAAAAGGTACCCATTTTTAGGGACAATTTTATTGAAAGTAAGTTAACTAATTTTTTTCTCAGAAAGTATATGTCCTATATCTATGAGATTTTTGTAGGGGTTAGAAAGAAACCTTGCGGTTCTTATGCTATTAGTTTTCAAACAAAAAAGCGTTTTATTTAAGATTTATACGAAAGAACAGCGAACTATGTAATCTTGTTTATTAATAGAGATAGAATCAAATTCTTTCCGCTAAATCGACACTTTTCATGTGTAGACATTATTTTTTTCAAAAAAATGTTTTTTTGTTCAAAAAACGATTCTTGTTGACAAGCGGTTTCGACAAAAAACGGTTTTCTTGTTGTTGCACTTTTATTGTTAAAGTTCGGAACGTTTTATTAAAGGAAATACTGTCTACATATGAAAGGTGTTAATTTAGCGAAAACAATTTGACGCTATCTCCATTAATAAACAAGAACACTTTTTTGTCCGAAAATTAATAGGATAACAACCGCAAGGTTTCGTCCTAACCCCTACAAAAATCTCATAGATATATCACATATACTTTCTGAGAAAAAAATTCGCTAACTTACTTTCAATGAAAATGTCCCTAAAAATGGGTACGTTTTATTGCGTATCGTCCGATAAAAATAAAAGTATACCAGTGAGAAATATAATATTTTACTGTTGTATGTAGAAATAAATTTACTATTTGCTAGTTTTCAAAATATTTAATTTGGTTCAGCAGTTCCCAAGTAATATGCTTTCAAAGTCAGAGGACTTTAGAAAAAAAATGGATAGTAGAAGAAATAAACGGAAAAGGATAAAAGTAACCGTGTCCGTGGAAGACTAGAAAACGTAAAATCAAGTTTGCGTTATAATTCATCCTTTCATCTACCTTATTGATTGTTTTCCATTTCTTTCTGATAGTAACATTTATTTTATCAATTTTCTTTGATTTTTTGTGGCTGTTTCAAATATTATTATTATTACTGGTTTTTATAGATGGTTCAACTACTTAAATGATGGTGTAAAAAATTGGTACCTTAGATAAGTATTTTTTTGAGAAAATAACACACTTACCTTAAGAAATAAAAATGTAACTTTAATGGAAGAAAATCTTAACTGAATCCCAAAAACAAACAAAATTTAGCGCAAGTGTTCAAATTGCTCTCCGTCAACCATTTGTCACTAACCGATACGAGTGTAAACACTTTGTACACTTCGCTCAAGGACTTCAGGAGTAATGTGCTTCACTTCAGGTCGAATTCTTTGCCGTAGTTCGTCTAAATTATTTGGCCTATTAAAGTAAATCTTTGATTTTAAATAACCCCACAGAAAAAAATCTAAGGGAGTCAAGTCTGGGGAACGCAGTAGCCACTCAATTGCTCCTCGACGTCCTACCCACCTTCCAGGAAATGTGGCGTCAAGATATTGACGGACGTTTATTCCAAAATGAGGAGGCGCCCCGCCCCGTCTTGTTGAAACCAAATATCTTGATGGGGTACATCTGCTTCGTGATCATTTGGAAACATTGCTGTCAGAGCTGGCACTAAATCAAACCGCAAAAAGGTGCTGCTGTAAGGTTTTCTGCAAAAAAGTAAGGCCCTATTAAACGCCGTCCGATTATTCCAATCCAAACATTTAATTTCCCTTGGCGTTGACTGTGAGAGTCTTGAGTCCAGTGAGGATTTTCTCTTGACCAATACCTGCAATTGTGACGATGTACTGTCCCATTCAGGCAAAAAGTGGCTTTGTCAGAAAAGAGGATATTATTTAAAAAATTGGGGTCTTCATCGCAGCGTAACATTAGTTCTTCGCTAAACTGTAAGCGGCGGTCTGGATCATCCTCGTTTAATTCGTGAATCAATTGAACTTTGTAAGGATGATATTTCTCTTTCTTGAACAACTTCACAACAAAAGAGTGGCCTACGTTGTTATTTAGGGCTAGCTGCCTTGTAGAATGGTGAGGATTTTCTTCAGCTTCAAGTAACACATTTAATTTGGTTTCCTCGTTTACTCGAGGTCGACCTTGCAGAGGCAAATCATGGACGACCCCGTTTCAGTAAATTTGGCAACCAATTTACTGACTATGGATCTTGCAATATGCGGTCTATCAGGATGTTCTTAGTTGAATAATTCACATGCTTCCTCATGTGTTCTTAGCTTATCACTATATCCAAACATTATTAAAATTTTTATTCTTTCCCGTTCAGTTAAACGTGCCATTTTTTGTTAACGGCAAAGAGAATTCGCTTTAAAAAAACTTTTAAAGAATTAAATTCGGCATCCCCGAAAACCCCCGAGTAACGATTTTCGAGCGATTTTCATGGACGCTGCAATTTCCCCCCCCCAATCACCCCCCGGGCACCCCCGCAGAGCCACCCCCGAGCGCCCCCGGGTAATTCTAATGCCAGAATTGAATTCGGCATCCCCGAAAAACCCCGAGTAACGATTTTCGAGCGATTTTTCCGAGTTTCCAGTCGTTCTTATAATATTGCAAGTAATTATGCAATTGCAAAATGCATTTATTGCACCAGAATGCATTTTTCGAAAAATGGCATAACCACACCATATAGACTTTTTTCCTGGGAGCTTTCTGAACACAATGCAGAAAACCGCATCTCGATATCTGCTGGCTCTAAACATTTCCGATTTATTTCCTAACTTCCCTGGACTACAATGATGACGTCATTGTGCAAAAATACATGACGTTATAAGTAAAATTTCTATGTCATAATAAGGTGGATAATTAAAAAATAAAATTGACCTGTCCGAGCGTTTTGCTTGAAAACATTAAATAACGCAATTATGAATTTTGTTCCTTACTTTATCACCACACTGTATAACTATATAAACACAATTTATTATAACTCGACCCCATAATATTAAATTTCAGTTGTTTTTCAATGTTTGCGTTCTGATTGGCCGGCCGAGTGGGCGACCCTTGATCTCGCTCCTGTTAGCAGTAGGAATGTCAAAAAATTGTAGTAGTTGACAGACGCGCGTTAAATGAACTATTAGAAGGGATATTACTAGGGATTAGAAAAACTAAAACTATTAAGTAAAGACATATTGAATTTTGTTAAATTTCCTGTTTAATTCTCCCAATTACAGTTCAATAGGAATGTTTACGTAGTGTATAAGCCATGTTTCTATAAAAGTTTTAGAAAAAGGCGAACGAAACGAATTATTTCCTATAGATTCATATTCGTTCTTCTAATAGATAGAATAAAAAAATTACGCTGTAACTATTGATATATAAGAAAATGTAAATATTTATGAATGAAAATATATATAAGAACAATATAGGACTAAGTTTCGAAAGTATTCTTATTATTGTATTTTAATAACAACAACAGCTACCAGTAAAACAAAACACCTGTACTTATTATGACATAATGTCCTTAAATGGAATATCTTAACGGTCATTACTCTTTTTGAATCGTATTATTTTTTACTCTGTTTGTATTAGATTAAAATTTATAAGAAGCATGCAATTGCATATAAATGACAAAAGTTGAGCAACATGAGTCGATTTATAAATTATACATACTTGCATACACATACACACCCTTTTTTGCAATGATGAATGCAACTAAATTAGTGATAAAATCATGCGAATTTTAAAAAATTAAAATTATCCTTTTCGACAAATTAATTCTTGTGCTTTACGCATTATTAATTCGGATAATTTGAATATAAATTAAGAATTAACACAGAAATTGCTACATATTAACAAACCTTTCACCTAATCACAACTATCATTTTTAAATTCAAATTTCAAATTTTCGCGCACACACTTATAATTAAGTAGTTAGACTGGTGCATAATTAATAAATAATAACAAAACGGCAATCAAACAACAAAGCAAAGGAATGCTTTTTAAGGAAAATAGCAAGCGAAAGAGAAAGTACATTTAATACTGATTAATAACAATAATTTTAATGTATACATAAAAAAGTAGGTGTAACTAAATTTATCTTAACATACCATTAAATTAATCATTCTCTACTACTATTTAAAGCCTACTAAATCCGATTTGTTTCTCGTATGCATCTACTAAATTCTTTTGTGTAGGCATGCAGTGAATGGTTTTGATAGAGTCGTTTGAAGAAGTATCTTAGGAATGGATAACCTATAGGAATGAAATAGGATCTTGATGGTCATTTAAAGATAGCTAACTATCTTTAAAAATTTTAAATTACTGGCGCTAGCACTGATTACAAGATTTTCACTTTATAACATAGCTTTTAATTTCTAACTCATTAGTTGTTGTCGTCGATATATATGATTTCTTCATAAGATCTTCGTTCTTACATCACTTTCTAGTACGTCTTACCATATATTATTGGAGAAAGATTTTTCTCTTCTAATTAATGAGATATTAGTAACAACAATATCTCCTCCAACAATATAATCCTAACAATTAGAAATTACTTATCATTAATATTATATAATTTATTGCAGTTTCTATTGTTTTTAATGTAGTGATAACCAGAAGATAAAATATTAGATGTGAGGGAGTATATGCATAGTCACGAATCATGATATGTTTATTTTCGGATGTTTAAAAATGACATTTCTTCGGTTAAAAAAGAATTGATATCAGTATTTACAACAATTTGTTCTTAAACTGCATACGAAACTTAAAGATTTTCGATTTTTGTGTTATAGATCTCTGAAATCTAGACTCTAATAAATATAGTAGATCTAAATTACTTATTTAGAATTTTATATCTAAAAGCTATTAGAATTCACAATAGGTTGCAATCGCAATTTAATATTTTAAATTTGTAAAATTCAATCTAGAATTCTTAAAATCTAAAAATTCGGAGTCTTATAAACCTTAAAATGAATGTAAAAGTTCTTTAAAACGTAGAATTTAATAGTTCGAATCGTATCTAAAATTTTGAAATATTCAATTCTCTTTGTGGCATTTTGGAATTTAGACTATATAGTTCATATCATATATAGAATGTCATAATTTATTGTGAAAAAAGATTATTGAAATTTAAAATTTACAAAAAGCAATTTAAAATCTAAATTAAAATTTCAATTTTTAATTCTGAGTCTAGAATCTTTTACGTAAATTTCTAAAGTTTAGATACCTACAAGTTGTCAGGCTGAATTTAAGGAGTTTATATTTCAAATTTAGGATTTACTAGAATATAAAATACTGATTGCCTTTATGTACAATGTAAAATTTTTTTGTATGTGGATTTGATTGTCTGAAGTATATAATTTTAGATTTTCGGAGATCTTTTAAAAAGGAAATTAAATTTTAACAAAAAAAAAACAGAAACGGTAATTTGAATTACTATTTAACATTCTAAATTTACAAAGTACTTAAAAATTTAATATTTAAAGATTAAAATTTATATTAGACTTATAAATTTAAAAACTTTATCTGCTCAGCTATTTGAATTTCATATTTTGAATATAAAATCTATAAACTTAAATTAAGATTAAAATTTAAAAAATTTAAGTTGGAACTCAAGAAAAGTCGGTAGAATTTAATTTGAAGAGTTTAGAATTTAAAGCTACAATATTGAAATTAGAATTTCTAATACGGAATGCTGACTTTAGAACCAGCATGTTAGATATTAAGTTCTAAACTTTAAAAGTAAATCACGATTTTGAGACAAAATATAAATTTTCAAATTTAGAATTAAAGAAAACGTTACTACTTACATTTTTAAGATTCACTAACTTCAATCTAAAGTCTATTTAAAATTTTTTGTAAATTGTATAAACTTTGAGTTTTGTAATTCGTAGGCTAGAATGTAAATTAGAAAACTTCAACGTTTAGAGACCAAAACCTAGAAAACAAGAAATTAGTATCTAAAATTGAAATCTAAGACTCAAAATCAAGAATTCAAAATGTAGTATCGTAAATCTAACTTGTAAATTAGTAGCAGATTAGTATTTGAGTATGAATAGTCGATGGTTAGGATTTTAAGTTTAGAAACTCACACAATATGTATGTATATAGAATTTCGTATATGGAAGGTAGTAGTATCTTAAAATTCAGTTAAAATTTATAATTAAAAAAAAGAATTTTAAAATTTGTTACTAGAATGTATTCTGTATTGTATAACATGTAATATATATATATAGAATTTAAACATATTCTAAAATCAAAACTTAAAAAGTAAATTATTAAATAAAGACTAGGAAGAAGAATATACCAACTATTAAAATTTTTTATAATTTTAATTGGGTATTATTATTATTTACAGTTTCAAACTTGCAAACTATTGTTTGTAGAGTAATTCTACTTTACCACTTATTAACTTTTCAGTTTATAACTTAGATTTTAATTTCTAATCCGGAATTTAAATTAAAACTCGAATTACAAATAATCTATTTTAAATTTACTAAACGTTAATTGAGAATTTATTAAAATCTTATACTTAAAATAGTTAAATTTAATTGTTTTTAAACTTGTTGGTAATATACGTGAATTAATTATGGTTCTTTTAACCCGTAATAATATAATAAATTGAAAATAAATATAAAAGATGTGTAATAGGACGTAAAGGAGCTAGGACAGGAGTTAAATCCATAATAAAGATGAAATGTGTGGTAAACAAGTGATACTCCAGGACAGACTGTTTCGAGTTTGTTGTATTCTCATCAGCTGGAGCAATCACCTGCGTAACTCGCGTGCATCGTTTTAGAGAATTTTATAGTTTAAAATTTGGAATGTTAATTTAGCAACTGCAACTGAGAATATATTATACAGAATGTAGTGTTTAAAAATCGGGATTTAGAATATAATATTTAGTTTAATTTGAGAATAAAATGTCGTAATTTGTAATATGAATTTTAGAATCCAACTCTTATAAGTTTCAAGTTTAAAGTAACTGATTTAGAATGTTATAATATTAATTTAAACACATAATTTAAAAGGTATCGTTGAGGGTTTGAAATTGATTTGGACTTTCAAAGGTACTACTATCAAATTCAAAAGTTCTGGCCTCTGAGTGTGAATGGGATAGCAGAAAAACTAACCACTCAAATTAAGTCACAACAAAAACAGTTATATAGGCAGTTTATTTTTGTATAAAATAGTAAATTTGTAAAATATTATAAAACTTCATATTAAACCCCAATATTTGCGTCTTTAACTACTAAGGGATATACCTAAAATAATAGCCCGAAATGAGGTATATCAATCATTCTCAATGTGTACAAACAGAATTAAATAATCACAAACATATTGGCTCACATTAGCATTATTCTTCTCTATCCAGTTCGATTTCACAATTTATATCTTAACCTACAAATTTTTATTAAAAGGCTTTTCTGCACTGTGTTACATTTGCAAGGTCCAATTTTATCTTATTTCATTTGGTTGTGTTGCTTTCTAGACTTTTTTACTGACTAATAATATATGGATGTGTGGATGTAATATGTAACGTTTTAATTTAGGATTAGTTATGGATTGGTTGATTATGCCTTATCACTATTTCCCGCTAAATTTCTGTCATAAAAAATTCTTTCCGTAATTCATTGTAGTTGTAGTCTTTGTTGAATTGTGATCTAGGTCTTTCGTTCACTTGTGAAATTATATATAATTTCGTTCTTTGAGGAGTTTCATTGCGTGGAAGTTAGTAGTATTCTCAGTGTGTTCAGTTAATTTGTATTCCACTGGAAATCCATTTTTGGGATTTAATAATCACTTAATTTCAAGGTATTTTTCTAATCTACTAATTATTATTATTATTATTATTATTATTATTATCCGGCACGTCTCAGTTTATTGTGAAAACCTTTTAATTCATTGTAGAATTTCCTTTTAGATTTTTGACTTTTGTTTTAATGTTTCTACTACTACCCTTTAAGAGCAACGGACGCAGCATCTAAAACGTCACAAACTTTTGCTAATCAGTTCAAGCTAACATTAGGAGGAGCACAGGCAACACCTCTAGCTTCTCAACACTATAACCTTAATTTTTTCTCATAAATTTGTAGGTTGTGTTGAAATAAACAAAATTTTGGTTCACCACATAATAGAATATTAACATTGTTGCTAGATTTCATTTCGTCCTAGTTTTTCTGCAGAAAAAGTAGCTTTGTTTGTACAATTGAATTTAATATTTCCTGTTTGACTCTAAAAATTTATACAGCTTAATTTTTACTAATTTAAGAACTGGTTAATTGTTGTTTATGATAGATTTATTAAATAGTATAATATTTTTTCTTTTATTACTAGGCTTCTGCAAATAAATCTCTTTTTGTTTCTCTTGTGAACTGTTGTGTTTATTTTTTCTTTTCCTCATGTTGAGTTTAAACGGCGGTTGTTAATTTTGCTAAATTAATTAAATATTTTCTGATTCTTGTTTCGTTTTATAAATTTTAATATAGCGGGACAACGTGGTAGTTATCGTTATTAGTCCTTCGATACATTTTTAAAAACTCGATTCATAATAAGATACAAATTCTCTCACGTCTGTAAGCTGCAAGCAATTTGCTAAAATGAACTGCTGAAAAATATATCTTTTGTGCACCGACTGTGAAATTCAGTCTCTGCACCCAACCCTAATATCAACTTTAATCTAAATTCAATGCATACAAATGCCCCCAAGCAATAATAATCATAATAATGGGGCATGCATTTATGCCTCTGGAGAAGATAAAACCTTCATTTTCTTAAAACAAGAAGCATGTTTGCAATTGCATAGTCATAAGGGATTTCCTTTCGTCGTTGTACTAATTAGAAATTTCTATGTAAAAAATAAATTAAAGATTATATTCTACTGAGCCTTTAACCTATTTTCTCTTTAATTTAATTTATTGCATTATTACTCATACCCTGTTTGCATTAACAAAATCCTTCAGCTTAATATTTCAAGACAATACATAACTTGTATTTTTTATAACTTCCTATAAGCTTGAATCACAATAAAAATAATTGTTATGTTATTATCTATGAAGGATAACTCAGGAAACGATAGTTAAATTAATTTTTAATACATGTCAGTTTAGGTAGGTACCCTTAAAAGTCCTCAAATATCCCACGTAGGCGATAAAAATCAATAAATCACATTAGACTTTTAATCGGTTTCAATTCTCATTATAATACAACAATACAACTTGTAAACAATAAAAAAAAGTTTACAAACACCTTTTTTTTATTAGATTGTAGGTATACAAAAGATTGAGATTTGAAGGTAAATACAAGGCTTTCTGTAAATCACGTCCGGACTTAATAAGACGAAAGGAAACCAAACAAATTCCGTAGAGAATTCGGCAAGGATTTTAATTTAGATCTCTAGGAAAAAATAGAATAATGTGGTTGATTCCCTTAATTAAGTAGGAGTATAAGGTTTCCGTGGAAAGTCGATCTGAATTCGGCAATTTGAACGGATAATGAGATTACAGAATCAGAAACTCGATATTGACAAAATTGGGAATTAGACGAAAAGAAATAATTTCAAATTGAGAAAGAGATTATTGTCAGACCTCGGTGGCGATGACACGTATAGCCGAGATACGTGCTTGTCTCTGCAAATTTATAGTAAGACTGATTAATTGTAATAGATAAATTGTAAAAAGTTGTAATTTTTCTTTACATGATATGTAAATTACTTACATTTGCACATAATTCATTATATTTAGTTAATTTAATAACAGACGAGTCATCTCTACCGATATCTGATTAGTATTGTTATATCTACGATGGTATTTTTTAATTATCTTATAGCCTATATTTAATGCCTTCGCTACGGCGCGGCAGCGGAGTCAACATTTAAGGTCATATCTTCCCCATCTAACATGCAATACAATCACACGCATCCATAGTTGTGGCCAAATTTTCCTAATTTAGAAAAATCCTGCTGTCCCAAGTGGAATTTGATCCCACAACCTGTGGAATGCAAGTAGCGCTTTCACAGCATTCACCTACCGCTGCGCGGCACGGCACACACGGCAAATACTAGCATTTAGAGTGACAAAAATACTCTTGCCTGATATATGGATATTTTGGGTGTGAAAATCAAAAAGTATGTTTGTAATAGATATATCTAACTTTAGCAAAAGTAAATAGGGCTTTTTACGTAAGCAATCCTATTTTACAAGTTCTGTTCAGTCTATAAGCGCATATGTAGTTTTTTGTAATTATGATAGGGATAAGAAAGATTATATATAATTGTATTATTATAGAATGTGTTACCTCTTTATCATAAAAATAATCTTTTAGAACAACATATCAATATTATTCAGGTTTTTTATTAAAGGAACATCGTAGAATAACATCTTTTATAACATCAAAATTAGTAAATCTAACCAGAATCACTGTCACTGCTTGTTACATCACTAACGTCTGCAGTTGTAGTACTACTGTTCAGAAAATCTCTACATTACCAACATGTTTAACACTACTCGAGAAAAGGATTTTCTTATGTTTCTGTTTTCCTTCTATGGGCTGTTATGATGAGGCCAGGCGATATTAATATCGTATTCATGATATCCATATTTGTATTGATTCTTGACGTTTTTCTGAAATGAAATACTAGTCGTATGTGTTTCTAGTCTTTTGTGACGAACTTCTAAAATATCTTCAGGGATACCTAACCTAACCTACTGGCAAAGACAGAGAGACTTTATTATGTCACTGCCATGTATTTATTAGTAGATTATGTTATTAGGCGTAAAACTGGAACTTTGTGTGCTGAAGCTGACTGTTGTCTGCCGAACGCTGGTGAGGCAGACATGTCAGCTGAAGCACACAAAGACAGTTTTGCGCCGAATGACATATACCTACTAGTTTATCTTCAAACGTCTTAATTTAGAACATTTTGTAATATTGAAAAGTTTTTAAAAATTAAAATTTTAACTGATCACAATATCTTGGCAGTACTGCTTCCATGGCGATGCAAAAAACAAAATTCAAACAACGGAAAAAATTAAACGCCAGTGTTTTGTGAAATCGTTAATCAGTTTATTTCACGCTTACATAACGAATAAAACTGTACGATGTCGAGTTCCGACCGACCTTCTACTCCTCCTGAAGTCGTTGAAGCTGCGAGAGAGTCTATCGAAAAATTACTAACGACTAAATCGGCAAGTGTCTATGAAGCGGCCTACGAAAAATTCGAAAAAGAAGAATTTGACAGGTTTTTGTACGACGCTCCTGACGAGATTCATCTAGGAACAAAGGTACTCACGATCCTAAGACTTTGTATAATTATTATTTAAATATTTCATTTCTTGTTTATAGATTGTTTTGATCTCTGGAATATCTGGTGCATGTAGATGTCATGAACTTGCGAAAATGAAAACTGATGATATTGAAGACTGTGGTTCGTTGCTGCTAGTAAAGGTTCCTGACACCAAAACAAAAAAGTCGCGATCTTTCACGATTTTGGGGGAAGAATATTTGGCCAAATATAGAAAATATATATCTCTAAGACCTGCAGGCTTTCAAGAACAACGTTTTTTTCTAAAATATCAGAATGGAAAGTGCTTGAGAATGGTAATGGGTATTCACAAGCTTGGGAATGTAGCGAAAGAAGTAGCCAAGTATTTAAAACTTCCAAACTGGAATGAATATACCGGTCACTGTTTACGTAGAACATCTGCAACTATGCTTGTGGATGGAGGAGGCGATATTACCATGCTCAAAAGACATGGGGGCTGGCGTTCCAGTTCTGTAGCTGAAGGGTACGTAGAAGAGTCTTTACGAAGCAAGAAAGATATTGCATGCAAAATTTTTGTGCTATCCGACAAAGAACACTCATTTAAGGAAGACGTAAGAAGTGACTGCGAATCCAGCACCAGTGAAAACGCTAGAGAGATTAATTCAAATAATATTGTTAATAATTCTGCAATAGATATTGTTGGCGCTAGGGGATTACTTCAAAATGCTAGTATTACTAACTGCGTGTTTCACATTAACGTTAACAACTAATAATTTGTAATATGATTAGTTTGTAATAAATTATGTTTATATTGTTGAAAATTATTGTTGTTCATTTTGTCTGCCTAAGCTCATAAAAAAGAAAGAAGCGCCTAAGCACACAAAATGCTATTTTTACCTTGTCATTTGAGTCATAAAATCTGTCACTTTTGTGACGTTTGAAGATAAAAGTATTTTATGGCCAGTGGCACTAATTTTATAACTAATCATCCATATAATTCTATAGGCAGTCTAGCGGTTTCTAAACAATATCTCCGAAACTCTTCAAACTTGATGTAATGCGCGCTTGACAAAAAACTAAGAATGTTAGAAAATCTTTCGATCAGATTAAAATCTAATCGGTAATTTCGGCAATTCTATCAGGATTGTCGAAAAAACTTCTGCCCGTGTTGCCATCATTGCATCACCACATTCTTGTTTTGATCGATCAACTAAAAGTCTCGTTTCGATATAAAATTTTTGAGTTATAATTTTCGTTTTCTGTTGTCAAGTACTTCTTTAATTTTTAATCCTCTTGCTTGCCACTGTTTCATATCAAGCTTTTAAGAAATATATAATAAACATAGGGATATTTATCGTGCCAAACATCGCATTGTCACAGGGCCTTTCTATCCGAAATTAAGGCATGCTTTGAATTTTCCTGCTCGGCCGGGGATCAACCTCCAACCCTTGGATTATGAAGCAAACATACAAACCACCAATCCACCTAAACTGGCTAAAATAACTTTTAAATCTCCATACTATCCAAATCTGTCATTAATCTTTTTGCTACATTTCCAGCTCCATTACGTAGCCTAAAGGTAGCTGGACAAGTTCCGTAGAGGTTACTGCAACGTATCTGCTACCCGAGAATTGTTCCCCATTTTTGTTCCAGGCACGTAACAATACCGTAGCAATTACGTTCTTGTGACTCACGGCAAAAACTTTATAGTCCTACCGGTGGTTGCTGGTACGTAGCGGTGACTAGAAATGCTGCTTGGGTAACGTTTAAATCTCCATACTATCCAAATCTATCATTAATCTTTTTGCTACATTTCCATCTTACAACAATTTAAATAGTTTACTATATTTTTCAAATGTTTTATAAAGTCTGAAATGGTGCTACTAATATTAAATTTGTCAAATTACACATAGGAGAAGACAAATTAAAAAAACTTTTATTTTTTGTTAGCACTAATTGCATTAAAAAGAATTCTTTTCGCGTAACGCTAATCTATGTACTCGGCCCGACTACCTGAAAACAATTCTGTTATTAATAAAGGGGTTAATTGGGATATCCAAAATTTTAGTATAATTAACTAGAAGGCTGAAACTAACACTTAAACTAACTATCTTGGTAGTACTCGATGGAACTTGTTTTATAAGACTCCTTAAAGTCCGAGATTTACCAAAATACAATGATAAGATTTACTTTCCGAAACTTCGTACATAATATAAACAAATGAATCAATATTATCATAACATCTTATAAAATAAGAGCACATATCTGAAGATGCAAAGTCCATGTCAATAAAATAACACTAACTAATTGAAAACACGAAAACAACACGGAACTTTTTGCAAATTATCTGACTCATAAAGATTGCAACAACTATGCATTATACTTCAGTCGCGTCTTTTGTTTTTACTGTTAGGACAAAAACTAATATGAGATGGGCTAAGAATCAGGCATGATTCGAGAATGTTTTTTGTTGTAGATTTTGTTATACAACGTAAGTCTAACATTCAATTTTGTCTTGCTAAATTGGAAGAATTGCCGTGTGTGCGCCGTCCAAATTTGTAGTTATTAAGTTTTCACTTGAAGCACTTAATCGTTAAAAACACTAGATTTAAAGAAACGTTTGTTTTTTCAACCGACTGTTACTTAGACAAGCCCTCTATCTTTAGAGACTTAATACAAGGTGTTCTGTATCGTTATGTTCAAACATCGGAGAGTGAACTAGGTTGAATTATGAGAATAAAAAACACAAAAGTACACAGTAAAAAATCAGCCTTGTGAACAATTTTTAGAGTACTAAGTAAAAATTACAGAGTTATAATTTAGAGTAAAAAAACTCTATTCTTATAACAAAAATTATTCTTCACTACTGAAATCTATTTTCTTTCTATATTTTTAATTAGCTCTATATAGGCTGAATATTCAATTTAATAGTATTCTACTTTAAAAGTAAAACAAAATTCAATCTAATTTTAACTTTTCTAAGAGAAGAAAAGCCATTAAAAACTGATCTAAATTGTTAAAAAAACGTTTGTTAGTGTTCATGTCACTCTAGTTGGAGTAAATAAAACAAATTGGCACCAACATACACTTGACAGTGTATTTGATGAGAGAACGTGTGTGCAATAACGACACTAACAAAAAATGACGACAATCAGCTGTCTGCTGTATTTGACTTCGATTAGTTATAACTGTTGAAATCTTGCAATTTCAAAAGCTACTAGAATTGGTGGGAATTTAAAAATTTCACAAATATTTTAGTAGCTTAATGTAGTTGTACAATTTAAAACATAATGAACAACTAACCAAAATTTAGACATCAAAATTATATTGACTAGACCAAAAACAGGTATCTGTACATAAATAATAGTGTCTACATTAAGTTTAGATTTTCAGTTTGAAAAGTTTTAAGAGTTATAACTAGACACTTGTTAGTGCAAATATGTCCACGTCTTTTTACTGTGTGTGAATGTGAAACTTCGCAGTTTGCTTTAATAATAATTAATATAAGGTAACTTAAATCAATTTTACATTTGAAACTTATTAATACATACATGTATTAATTTATAATTTTAGTAATTTGCGTTACTTATGATGAGTAAGACGGGAGCACTTGGTAGCTTAGAAGACATGTTCAACAGTAAATTATTTAATATTGATATCTAACGGAGCTGTACTTTTTCAATAATTCATATTCAGTGTTTTATTCCCAAAGAATAAACAAAATATATAGAATTAGGTAAGTAAAAGCAATAAATATAATTATAACTAATTCGCAGAACAAAAGAATCTTCCAATAGAAATTTCATTTTCATTGGCATGAAGCACGAACAGCAGTTCACTCTAGCAACAATTAACAACCATATCATGGACCAAAAGATTTCTAAGTAAAGGTTCCGGCGTGTCCAACTAAAATAGAAGTATCCCAACTGGGCTCGTATATATTTTTTCAATACGTTCTTATGTTTTAATTGTTTATACATATATACTTTTTTTGTATGTTTGCATTACAATAAATGAATAAATCACTTATTTTATTAATGACCTTGACCTTGGAAAACTACACTATTTTCACTCTAAATTTTAATCTAAATAGAAAACAAATTATACAAAAGTTTTATAACAATCCACTCTCAATAGGCAATATTTTTCCAATGTAGAGTATAATATTCAAAAGTCAAGAGTAAAATATTACTCTGGAGCGATTAGAAATTGACTGTTTTGGCGTAAAAAAGTTACCATAAATGATTAAAGATATAATTATTTTAGAGAGTGATAAATTTACACTAACATTGTATTGAAGTTAACTCTATGGTCTACACGAAGGTACAGATTAGATATTTTACTTTAAATGTATTGGACTTAAACACACACTTTTTAGAGTGGTTTAGTGTTACGAATCTTACCTAAATTTTTTACTGTGTAGTAAGTCGATTTTTATTTGTTTCGGAGATGACAGGGCTATGAAATTATTTTGCAAAGTAACAATTTGTTTTTTTGAAGAGCAACAAATAAAATGAATGAATAAGCGACTAACTTAAATTTAAAAGTCAATTAATTTTTAAAATACCCTTATCCACCTGCCATTGTGCTCGCATGCTGACAGATGGAGTCATACGTTTTATTTCCCGCTTGTTTTCGCGTATTTATTGGGCAGCAACGCGCTCCAATAATTTTTCTCGGGTGTTTGAAACTTGTGCATACACTTTGTCTTTCATGTAACCCCAGAAAGGGATTATGATCCGGAAATCTAGCTAGCCACTCAACTGGTCTACCGCGACCAATCCACCTTGAGTAATTGATATTTACGAAATTCTGGACGGTGATTTCCAAATGTGGTGGCACATCATCCATTTTAAGCCACATGTCCCTTTGTAGTATTAACGTTACATGTTTCAAATAGGTACCAATGATTTGATTGGGCAAAGTCCTGGTTGCGATTCTAGGCAGGTTATTCTTGAATCATATACACTTCAAAAATGAATAGCTATGTATCTCCAAAGCAAATAGAAATAGACCTACCACATTTGTGCTTTGTACACTAAGTATTAAACCCAGTTTACCCTTCTGAAGTTTGAACATAACTATAGGCAATACCTTGTATAGAAAACAAAACATTCCCATATTACAAAATAAAATCATGTAACCACACACAACAATGATTTCAATGATACTAACAACAAACTAATATCTTCTAAGGTTTCGTCTGGAATATTATGGGGCTCATAGCAACATTTATGGACTCACCAAGCAACAGAATTACGATTACGATGGTCACACTAACAGACAGATCTTTTGAGAGGGCTAGTTTTAGAAAGAACCATCGTATTTATGACAATCGATAGGTTCTGGTATATTCTACCTTTCGATCTTTAACACCTAGGAAGTACATAAAAAGAACACAGTCTTCTCTGTAGAAAGCATTGTTTTCATGATTAAGTCTTTTAACTGAGAGACCTTTAAAGCTCAAAAATAGGAAAATATCAAAGATTTTCCAGTTACGCCTAACTCTTCTCGTTTTGAACAAGGTTGGGGTTTAGCGAGGTATTCCTTGTACCAACGAGACCAGAAATGTTGTAGGAGTGGCTGTTATTCACTGATACCGATCAAAACGAACGGATTTCTGTCACATCAAGAAATGGGAAACTGTTAATGGTCTTAAATCGAAGAGCACAGTGTACGGAAATTGAAAATTGCCTCTACTTGCGTGCAAGCTATACGTTTCTTCGAAAATTAGACTTCAGATGGTGCTTTACTAATTTTATACATGATTCAAATATTCCTCTAAAGTGAAGAGAACTGGATGAGATAAAGTACCAATTCATTTCGTGAACAGTAGCTCGTTACAAAATACTTTTTCGATATGCAAAAAGTTTCGTGTTTGCTTTAGCTCGGATGCTGCTCCTACGAAATTAGTTCCGTTATCGGGATGTATGTTATATAGGTTTCCCGCGTGGAAAACAAAACGCCTTCAAGTTGTGTTCAATAAATGCGTCGATGTGAATCGGCGACCAATTCAAGGTGCACGGCTTTAATTATAAATTATCAAATACGCCCACTTAAGCATTTTGTCCCTCGTGTTCAGAAACTAGGTAAATGTGCCATGATGCGTTGAACGTATTTAACTAATTTATGAACATCAGTAACAAAAGTTGTATAGTGAATCAATCTTTCAAACACCCCTTTGAAATTTATAAACTATAGGTAATCAGAAATTTAACAAAATTCGGAAACTACTTTGAGACGTTGATTTAAATAATGACATCGCTTGGAACCGTCAGATCGAAATAAACGTTCACAAGATGTAACGAGCGGTTTAAAGCACCTACGCGAATTTTGATACCACCTTTATCATACTGCTAGCATTTTTGGTTCCTATTTGGGACGAAGTAATGATAAACTTTATGCTAAACTAATTGCGACTTCCACAAGCCGTTATCCGGCTCGAAGAACCAAAATATTTGCACTGATTCTTGTTTGTAAAAAGATTTGTTTAACATTCGATACAGTCATTAAAATCGATTTTATAATTTATTGTTTAACACTTCTAGAAACAAGAATCAGCCCAATCAAGAATATAAAGTTGGAACTTTACAATAATTGCAGTCATTAAATATAAATCCATTAAAAAAAACATTAAAATCAAACTGTATAGTACTGTTACGTATAAATATCTAACCGGTGATTAGTATACAAACGTGATAAGCTATTGATAAACAAACAGATAATAATTAAACGTATGAAGGCAACATAACTATATTCAGAGTTTTATATAAAAATATATGTTTGACAAGAATATACATATATCTAAGGTGAACATTTTGTAAAACAGTTAACATTGCCAGAAAAGTAATTAGCTCAGCAATTAGGGTACAACGGAAACATGACGAAAACCAATTAAGTTTTTAGGTTAAATTCGGGAACGACAACGTTGTACTACAGTTAATAAACAGCTAAACTTAAATAACAACAATAAACAAATTATTTTTAAATGAAAACAATATTAAATAAAAAACGAATTGGTTTAAACAAAAGTAATTCAGTAGTTAAACAGAATGTATTCATTAGTGAATGTGAACGGTTTGGAAAGTGAAACAAAAAAATGAAATATTAAAACATAAGTGACAAAATAGTACAATTAATTAAGTAATAGTACAACAAGGAGCGAAAAGTGAGTTAAATTATTTATTTTCTATATTAATTAAAATGAATTATTAGGAGAAAAAAATAGTGAAGCATTTCCGTTAATAAATTATTGTTACTATTATTATAAAACCGCCACCATTGTCGCCGCCACAAATTAAAGCGAGAAACAAAACGGACGGCTTAAATAATCATTCGTTAACCACATCCATGAATTTTTCAAATTTCTATAATTACTAATAGTCTTTTAAAAGTTGTTTTTTATAAGAAATAACAGAAAACAATTCCTAGAATGAGTGTTATAAAATCGAAGTAGAAAAAAGGCTTCAGGGAGGAAATAATCCAGACTCTGTCATGCACACATTCACGAGGGAAAAGCCTTTGAAGGTGATTTATGTGAACTATTTATTGATGATATCATTATATTTTCCAAGAAGCTTTTAAGGTAGTCATCGTATATTAGAAACTTGATCTTATAAGAAATCGGTGCAGATAGAGGAAAAATACAAGGTTAACTGATCGATTCAATAAACAACGGAGCTTGAACTTCATGTAATAAAAGCAGGTATTTATTTAATACGATTGTGCTACAGAGTCCAAGAATCATGCAAGGCTACAATTAATCTTACTCCTGGTTTTCTCCACTGAAGAATCTTAATCTTTTCACATTAAAGTTGTAAAAGTGTGCAATTCTACAAAATGACTGAAACTTGGAAATTATAGAGTAGGTACATCTACATATAATAAAATTATGCTTGCATACAGTAAAAATCTAGTGTAAAATTCGAACACTAAGACCATTCCACTCTAAAAAGTGTGTGTTTAGGTCCAATACATTTAGAGTAAAATATCTAAGCTGCACTTTCGTGTAGAGCATAAAATTAACTTCAATACAATGTTAGTGTAAATTTATTACACTCTAAAACAATTATATCTTTAATCATCTATGATAACATTTTTACACTAAAACGGTCAAATTTCTAATCGCTTCGGAGTAAGATTTTACTCTTGACTTTTGCCTATAGAGTGGATTGTTATAAAACTTTTGTATAATTTGTTTCTATTTAGATTAAAATTTAGAGTAAAAATAACGTAGTTTTCCAAGGTCAAGGTCAATAATAAAATAAGTGATTTATTTATTGCATTGTAAACATACATAAAAAGTACATACATAGACATAGTAGTAGTTAATTAATAATATAGAGAGAAAATAGATTTCAGTAGTGAAGAATTATTTTTGTTATACGAATAGAGCGGAAAAAAGTTATTATACTCTAAATTTTAACTCTAAAATCTTTACCCAGCACTCTAAAAATTGCTCACGGGGCTGATTTTTTTACTGTACATGTTGTAATGGTTACTTCCCTATTCTATAGATATCTTATCCATTAATAATGCAAGTTTAATTATAAAATTCAAAACTAAACTGGCAATAGTTAGATCAAATTAAAGTTTCTACTAATTTATGTGAACGTTCAAAAGATCATCCGAATACAAGCTTAGTTTTAGTTTTACTCTTGTATCAGCACCCCTATAGTGAAATCTTTTTCGTATAGGCTCCACTGAACTATTTCTACTCGTTCTCCAAATCTATAAAGAAGGAAACAGGAAAAATGGCATCAGACACCAGATGGATTTACCGAGAGGTCCTATTTTTTACCAATATCTATTACAAATTCTTTATTGAAAAAGTGTGTGACCAGTGGTGAAATTATCCCATATATTTAATTTGTAAATTTTTATACTTGTTACACTTACACTTGGAAGTAAATATAACCAAAAGTATTAAAATCTTTATTAAATTAATGCAATTTTTGGTTTGGTAAGATTCTCAATCTTTCTGAATTTGAAATTCTATTAGTCGTCGAAATCACGATGACCATAAAACGTTAAGGGCGGGTTGTATGAACATAGATTAACTGATAAACTAACCGACTAACAATTAAGTCAATTTTATATTTATACACTTATTCAAATTAAATATCACCAAAAGCAACCAAATAAGCACTAATATTTCTCAAGCTCAATTTCGAATAATTTAAACCATAAGTTCTAAATAGAAAAACTCTAAATTTATAAGTTCGAAACTTTTAAAAAATGTATAATCTTAAAAATTAAGTATTCCACTTTGAAATTCTATTCCCCAACGCTTTGTAATTAATTCCGGATTTTAAATTCAAATTTGCGATTAATGCGTTAGATGAGAATTAGCAATTAAATATCCAAATGCTGAGAAATTGGATAGCTTAATCTAAACATAATTAGCTAAAAATTAAATAGCAATAAAAATTAGTACGTCGTAAACCTTGATGTGATAAAAGACAGAACAAAACAAACATTAAATAAAATAGAATGTTTTTTAAAATATCTTAATTAATTTTTAACAACAACTCTACTTTTAATGTGTTTAGTTTTAAATTATCAATCGCCGTACGAATTACATGTAATTCATTATTAATATACTGTCGTTTCTTGATAAGGGTTAACTAAATCCGAAACGTAGATTTTAAATTTTCATTTTGAATTATACAGTTTATGTTTTAAATCTACAGTTCTACATCCTAAGGCCTACATGAAAACCTACATTTTCTTGAAATTTTGTTTGTTTGAAATTTTCATCATAAATAAGTACTACTAGATTTTGCAATCTTCAAAATTTAAAAGTAAAATATCTAATTTTGTAATTCCGAAGTTTGTTTTCATATTTATAACTTCTAGGTCTTATTTTTCTATCCGAAAATCAAAATTTTTTTTCCATAAATTCCCATTCGAGAATTAACTTGCATTCTAAATTTGCAAAATGCTTATAAATTCATTCTACTTGTTTCATTTTATTTATCGTTTAATTTACTTTCGAGTTCTACATTCTCGAGTTCTACAAATGCAAAAAACTTAATTTAAAATTCTAAACCTGAACTTTGAAATTTCAAATTCAAAATTTAAATTTTGTATTCTCAATTACAAATTATCTTTACTGTCGTAATTATCTTAAGTCCTATATTCTAAATTATAAACTATAACTTCAGTTTTATATTATGGATTTGCATTTTTCAATTCTAAGGTCCAAATTCTACTTTTGAATTTTACTGTCTGTACAGAATAATATTCGGAATTCTTTACTGCACATTTTAAATTTTACTTCATTAATTGACAATGAAATTAAAATTTGTAGAATTGTAGAAATTGCAGAATGCGAAAAACCCTAATTTCCAATTTTCATTAGTGCATCTAATCTCACCATAATAAAATTTCGTACAATATATTTTAAATTGTAATATTTTATAGTATAAATTCTAAACGCTAATATTAAACTCATAAATCAAATTTATGATTTAGAAATTCTATGATCTTACTACGTACTACTACTTAAGTACTAGTTTTAAATTGCTTATTATACTATTAATTCCAATTTAATCTGTAAACTGGAATTAATTGGAATTGGGGGTAAATTCTACAATAAAAATTCATCTCATATCATAGATATTCATCTTATTTTAAATTAAAAAAATTCTAGTAGCAAAATTTTATACACTTGCGAAAACTCATAACGAATATGACCAAAATTATGAATTGAAAATTTTGTATGTTTTAAATATTTATGTGTATTGAGATGTTATTATTTAAATAAATTAATGATGTTAAAATTACTTTGGCTAGCTTTAATAAAGAAATTTTAAATAACACCCAAATTTTCTTTTACACAAATAGGCTGACTCAGGTTTAACTCGATAGAGCATGAGATAAAAATTTACATTGATCTTATTAATTTCTGTACCTGGAAAAATAAACTTACTACCAATGCACTTGGACTTCTGCAACTGGACAAATAGCAAACTTAAACTCTGTATGTGAAGAAAATAAATAGGTGCTTGCATAAATATCAAATAAATATATTTGATTTTTATTTTTATTATGATAAATAGAAAATCTATTTCGAAAGAGAAAATAAAAAACAAATACTTAAACAGAAAAGTTAAAAAAATGAAAAATCTTTCTTGAGCTTGTTCAAATGTATTAAATATTAGTTACCAACCTGACATGGGAGTTGTAACTGGTCTCCATTTGAACAAACTGACATCAAATAAGTTTATCAAATAAAAAATATTTACAATTGCTAAATAAATTTATCTAACGAAAATTACTTATTTTTTTGAATAAACAAATTGAAATTGTTTAAATGTTACAACTTTGTTATCGAAAACAATCTCAAATGAAAAAAATAAGTTGTGAATTTATTTAAAAAAAATTGTCTTTATGATTTTGTTGTTCCTAAAATGTGAACCGAATTTTTTTATTTTCGATTTACCTTGTATATAAACGTTAACGAATTTACTCGAATGTATTTTCTATTGTATTATCGGTAATACAGACAGCTTCAATTCAACAGTTGATATTTTCTTGAGTTAATTTAAATAAATCGTTCACAATTCCATATAATTGTTGTAAAATGAAAACAAGCCTTCTTTGATTTAAATATTCAGGGAACTATATACTATAAACACTTTATTAAAAATTGTAGTTTGTTTACAAAAATGTGGTTATCACTTAACCTTACTTTATTTTGCAGATTTTTGGTCTGGAGTCGAGCGTGGACACTCCCAATGCAATGCGTTTTATCGACTGAAATTGTTCTTTTTCCCGGAGTTCATATAGGTTTCACCGAAACAATCGAAAAACGACACAAATTTTCAAAACAATCGCACATCAAAATTTTATCATGGCGTCACTAACGAAAAACATGTGTTCATAATTAGCATTAATCTTAAATCTAAAAAGACAGAAATGTAGCTGGCGAAAAGACAATTAAAACAATATAACACACTTATGGTCTAAGATAAACGATAACGAAAACGACCAGCGGTCAAAAATTTCATTAAAACTTAATTACAATGAAAACTCATTAACTACAGCTATGCCATACAAGGAATGACTACATAGCTACCCAAGGTTACTCATACATATGCAGTTTACATAGAAAAATATTTACAATAAAAGAAAAACTTAAATAAAAAATCTGTTTACACGTTTTTAAGGTCAAACGATGCTTTGCAAGTTCCTATACAAATGACAACATAAATTAAATCAAACTATACTCACTCTTGTCCAGAATACAGTACTCCAAGTGCCTGCATTCATACAACGGTGTAAGATATTATAATAAAATCAATATTTGGAAAGATTGAAGCATATCAGCAAAGCCAATACCTTCACAAAGATTAACACTAATTTATCAAATACAGGTATTTGTAAGTTAAATGTACTGTTACAGACATTACAATAATGACCAGTTTTACATATTTCCAGTGAAATATTTTCCCGAATCTGGTTCAGCTTAGTAGGATCAAGAAAATTCTCTTCTACGTTAATTATCGTCAAACCCCATATAAAGAAAGAAAGATAAAATTCTCTAAAAAAGATGGATAAACTATCTTGAACATGTAACACAAACCATGTTCTACTACAAAAACAATCTAACTGATTGATATGCCTTTTTATATTTATGAACCTTTTATAAAGTGAGGTTAAATGTGTATTAAGACAATCGCATACCTATTTTCCTACTTTAACTTGTTAAAATTATCTGTAACCAAGCATGTATCCTTAAGCATGAATGAAACTAATATCCTAGCATGAGTATCTATTTTTTATTGCATGAATGTGCTATTTGACTATTTGAAAGCTTCCGGAGCCTATCATAGCCTATTAAATGTTCTTAATGTGTTACAAACTAAACAAATTTTCAATTAGATGATATGATATCATCTCAGTATATATTCTGCACCAATATTCATGAATACTTAAATTTGAAACAACTTTAATTTTAAGATACCAAATTATAAAAATCATGAAATTATAAACTCTACACTCTACAGCTTACTCTAGTGTTACAGATTTGAAACCATGCATCTAATTCCGATGAATTCTGAAACCTAACTATAACCAACATAACAAATTCATATGCATAATTTGAGTATATTGAAGAAAAATATATCAGTGAAAGGCTTTTGACAAAGACCTCTTTCCGTAAGCAGTCTTGTGTAGCTGCGTCAATATACAGGGTGTAGAGTTTTCCTCCTCTAATGATTTTACAGTAAAGATATTCCAGTGTGCTATAAAAGAAATTACCAATCGAATAATGCCTTTAAAAGGTTAATTTTTAAGGTTATGTTGTTAGGCAAATAATAATTTTATTAGAACAAATAAAGTTGTAAACAAAGTAGATAACGAACTAGATAAGAAATAACATTCTTTATTATAACAAAGGTTAAAAACAATAGTTTGCACTTTTTCCAGTATGGAATACATTTTGTCCTATCTTACATCCAAAAATATCGCAAAACACAAGGAACGAATTTTTTTTAAATAATTTTGGCGTATAAAGTAAATATTTCTTTTGTCATTCTAATGTTTTCAAAATATAATTAATTTCTAATCGTTCCAATGTTTTCAAGATATGTTCTTGCATAAACGAAAGTTGTATTTTCTTTACTTTTTACGGTTACACTCAAATGTAATCCGTAACCAAAGGCATCATTCGATTCGTAATTTCTATCTGTATAGCACTTCTTAATATATTTATAGTCCAGGCGATAGGGTAAAAAAAGTCACAAGACTTGATAACAACAATTTTTTTTGTTTAGTATGTAGGGAGTGTGTGGTGAGTCTACATTCAAGTTTTCGTATTAATCGGAGGCTGCTAAGTGTCCGCCATCTTGGAAAAAGGGGTTAAAGAGTTTTTTCAATTTATCTCGTTAACCGTAGGTCTGAGGAAAAAAGTAATTCATAACGTTTTTATCGGAAATTCGATTCTCTACAACTTCCTAAATACACGTCTTTGCGAGCTGTTTGTAATAAAAAAGTTATAAACTAATAACCGTAAATATTTAGGGGTTGCAAATCTTGGGGTCAAATAACTATTGCATTTTTGATCGTACGAACAAAATTGTTCTTACTTTTCTTGTAGGCAATCTAAAAACGAACAATTTAGTGCACTCACTTTTTTGGTTCCGTTCTTTGGTATAGTGGAAGGCAGCGGTCGAATGGAGGTAAGTCGAAAACGAGGCAGTAAGCGTGTATAACGTTCTCCCTACTGGTAAGTTATTTATCTCCTTAACCATAAGTCTAAGTAAAAAATTTGTTACCACCATTTTTGTCGACAATACGATTCCCTACAACTTCCTCAATACACTTCTTTGAGAAATGTTTGTAATAAAAAAGTTATAAACAAATAACCGTAAATATATAGGGGATGAAAATCTTTGGGGTGAAGTAACTATTTCATTTTTGGTCGTACGAGAAAAATTGTTCGTACCTTTCTTGTAGACAACTTAAAAACGAACAATTTAGTGTAGTTACATTTTTGGTTCCGTTCTTTGGTATAGTGGAAGGCAGCGGTCAAATGGAGGCAAGTCGAAAACGAAGCAGGTAAGCCGTATAACGTTTTTCCTACTGGTAAGTTATCTCCTTAACCATACGTCTGAGTAAAAAAGTTGTCAGCACAAGTTCTGTCGGCAATACGATTCTCTACAACTTCCATACTACACTATTTTGTCTCATGTAAGCACTTACAAAGTTATTAAAAATAAACTGCTAAGATATAGGAGGGTGATCATTTGTATTGAACGTATGAGATGAAAAAAGTATTTCATTTTTTGTCGCATGGAAAAAATTATTCTTATCTTTATTGTACACAATGTAAAGACGGGAATTAGTATGGAAGTTGTAGAGAATCGTATTGCCGACAGAACTTGTGCTGACAACTTTTTTACTCAGACGTACGGTTAAGGAGATAAATAACTTACCAGTAGGGAGAACGTTATACGCGCTTACTGCCTCGTTTTCGACTTACCTCCATTCGACCGCTGCCTTCCACTATACCAAAGAACGGAACCAAAAAAGCGAGTGCACTAAATTGTTCGTTTTTAGATTGCCTACAAGAAAGGTAAGAACAATTTTGCTCGTACGATCAAAAATGCAATAGTTATTTCACCCCAAAAATTTGCAACCCCTAAATTTTTACGGTTATTTGTTTATAACTTTTTTATTACAAACATCTCGCAAAGAAGTATATTAAGGAAGTTGTAGAGAATCGAATTTCCGACAAAAGCTTTATGAATTACTTTTTTCCTCAGACCTACGGTTAACGAGATAAATTGAAAAAACACTTTAACCCCTTTTTCCAAGATGGCGGACACTTAGCAGCCTCCGATTAATACGAAAACTTGAATGTAGACTCACCACACACCCCTACATACTAAACAAAAGAAATTGCTGTCATCAAGTCTTGTGACTTTTCCCATATACCGATTTCCCTGTCGCCTGGACTATTACCGTAAAGTTCTTAGGTGTTGATGTGATAACTATATTTTTTACATGTATTTAATTATATTTTTATGAAAATTAAACAAAATATGAAATTAAATGTATTCAAATGAATTTTCAACCGTGTCGTGTCCCCACTCCACGCAATTTATCTCGCATCTCTATCTCCATAGCGTCCTCTCTGTTTTGCGCTATTATAATGAAATTGTTTGGAGCTAAAAATGAAAAAGTTTATTTGTAAACACACTATAGAAGAAAAAACTAACTGCTATTACCGAAACAGGTCTTTTAGATCAAAAAGCTAGAACAACCACGGTTTTCCCGTATTCCGGAAAGCTGCACTCATGTATTCGTTGGTTAATGGCGCTTGTGCTTAAGATGATGTAAATGTAAAGAATCTCTACAAAAAGAATATAACAATGGGTCTACAAGCGTATTTTCAATGGGTAATTACTATTTTACCTATTTAAAACGCTATTAATGTCAGAAAACTGCATTGTTAAAAATTGCCGCTCAGCGTTCATGATCTATCTTTAAAAAAAGATGATGTACGATATGCCAAAAGGATGTAGTTGTATTTAAAAAAAAGAGAAGATAATGTTAAGCAAGAACAACACAACAACAATTGCTTATGCAATTCCAAATGCCAACTACTTCCATTTTAAAAGTAACCTTCTTGCATTGATACGGCGGAAACGTTTGTTTTTAGATCCGTGTAATGGGAATAAACAATCATTCTCTTTACAGTACAAAATCAACAAAAAGTCGCGAATTTCTTTACACACTTTAACACATGGGTGTATGTGTTTGTGTCTTGGATGCTATTCACCAAATTTCAAAAAGAAAGTCCCGTAATATAATTAAAATGTATGAAAAATAATTGTTATTAGCAGATGTCACGATTCAAGGTGTGTAAAATCGTAACGTGTTACTATGTGTTGGAGTTATAGTCATTAAAAGCAATGCAGTTATGTCAGAATTTTTCTTACTAAATTTCCAGTTAGATTTCAGCTCGAAATTCTTGTGTAATAAAAGTAATGAGATGACATCTACAGCGTGCAAAAAACGGAGTTATTATTCTCATCATTCCAACATTCAAGTATAATTACGCATGAATAGCTACAAAATTCAAGCTTGATTGGTTTAATGTTAAATGTAAAAATTGTTTTAGGTTGTAACTGTGATTTGGTTTACATAATAAAAATTATAGACAGATACTGTGATTTGCATTAACCTAATAATAATAACCGCAACCCTATCGTTTGAAAATAGGAGTGCATTACAAACGTTGCGGTTTTACTGAAATGTTAGTTAACGTTACTTTAACATTAGTTAAGAAAAAAAGAAATTTTAACTTTGTTAACGTAATTATTTATTTCCCTTCAAATAATTGTCTTGGTCGAAAATACTTTCTCTCTCTCTATTATCTATGTTTTTTATTAACATAAGTAAATACTATATTTAGACATTAAAATTTGAATAATAAAATTGTAAATATCATAAATGACTAGTAAGGTAGCCAAGCTTAGTAATTAGTCTTACCTTAGTTTAACTAACAAGAATTAATTTATAGTTTATGATAATTAAGCAATAAAAAAAATTTTTCTTCTAAACTTAATAGATGTTAATTTTGAACAATATTTGTCGCATTGTAACAGGGGGCATATATTTATTTTTTTTTTTTATTTGTTTATACGAATTAAGACTAATGTAGAAACTTTAAAATGAGGT
This sequence comes from Agrypnus murinus, assembly GCA_929113105.1. Lineage (NCBI taxonomy): Eukaryota > Metazoa > Arthropoda > Insecta > Coleoptera > Elateridae > Agrypnus > Agrypnus murinus. The sequence continues at coordinate 4,479,247 of OV816029.1, forward strand.
GCAAATATTCTTAGCGCGCCACAGAAATCAACCCACAGTACAAAATCAGCCACGCGAACAATTTTTAGAGTACTGGGTAAAGATCTTAGAGTTAAAATTTAGAGTAGAAAAACATTTTTTTTCATTCTATTCTTATAACAAAAACAATTCTTCACTACTGAAATCTATTTTCTCTCTATATTATTAACTAACTCTATCTAGATTGACTATTCAATCTAATATAGTATTCTACTTTAAAAGTATAGCAAAATCCCTTCTAATTTTATCTTTTAAAGAGAAGAAGAAGCCGTTAAAAAGTGGTCTAAATTGGTAAAAAATATTTGTTAGTGTTCTTGTTACTCTAGTTGAAGTAAATAAAACGAATTGGCACCAATCAATATACACTAGATAGTGTATTTGACAAAAGAAGCGTGTGCGCAATAACGACACTAACAAAAAATAGCGACAATCAGCAGTTTGCTGTATTTGACTTCGACTAGTTGTAACTGTAGAAACTTTGCAATTTTAAAAGTTACTAAAATTGGTGGGAATTCTAAAGTTTTACAAATCTTTAAATAACTTAATGTAGCTGTACAATTTAAAACGTAATGAACAACTAAGCAAAATTTAGAGAACAAAATTATATTGACTAGACTAAAAACAGGTATATGTATATAAATAATAGTACCTACATTAAGTTTAGATTTGTAAAATTTTTCAAATTTTCAAATTGCAAAGTTTTGACCAAGAGACCTGTTAGTGCAAATATGTTCGAGTTTTTTTACTGCGTGTGAATGCGAAACTTCTCAGTTTATTTTAATAAATAATATAAGGATCTTAAGGTAACTTAAAACAATTTTACAATTTTAAACATTTTATTAATTACATGTATTTTTTATGCTTTTAGTAATTAGCGTTACTTATGATGAGTAAAACGGGAGCGCTTGGAAACTTATAAGACATGTTCAACAGTAAACTATTTAATATTGATATCCAAAGGAGTTCTAGTTTATTCAATAATTCATATTCAGTGTTTTATTTTCAAACAATAAACACAAATATTAAGAAATTAGGTCAGTAAAAGCAATAATTATATTTATATCTAATATAATACGCAGAACAAAAGAGTAATTACATCATATTTGTAGTAATTTTGAACTGTGGGGGAGTTCACGGAGTACTACAAGGGAATCTCCTAATAGAAATTCCATGAAAGTTGGCATAGAGCACGGGTAGTAGTTCACTCTAGCAACAATTAACAACCATACCATGGACCTAGTAAAACAATTTAGAAGTAAAGATTCCGGGGTATCCTTTAACTAAAATAGAAGTGTCCCAACTGAGCTCGTATATATTGTTTTTTCAATACGTTCTTCTGTTTTAATTGTAATAATAATAATAATAATAATAATAATTGCTACAACCCATAGCCTGGAAACTAGGCACCAGAAGCTATAAGCTTGTGCTGGAGGGAGGGGGCGATTATTATTATTACGTAAGACCTAAGTGCGGCTGCAGCCGACTTACAGATTGGAACAGCGCAAATCCCACATTTGTGTCACAGCTAAGGAAAACTGCCGAAAACCTTAACCAGATCTGCCGGCACCGGGAATCGACCGCGGGCCGCTTGGGTGAAAGTCCAGCACTCTAGACATTACACTACCAAGGCTGTTGTATGTATATAAATATATACTTTTTATGTATATTTGCATTGCAATAAATAAATCAATCAATTAATGTATTATTGACCTTGACCTTGGAAAACTAGATTATTTTTATTGTAAATTTTAATCTAAATAGAAAACAAATTATACAAGTTTTATAACAATTCACTCTAAATAGGTAATATTTTTCCATGTAGAGTAGAAGATTCAAAAGTCAAGAGTAAAATCTTACTACGAAACGATTAGAAATTTGACTGTTTTAATGTAAACAGGTTACCATAAATGATTAAAGATAGAATTGTTTTAGAGTGTAATACGGCGCTTTAGAGTGTAATAAATTTCCACTAATATTGTATTGAAGTTAACTCTACGGTCTGTCTACACGAAAGTACAGATTAGTTATTAAATGTTAATCTAAATGCATTGGACCTAAACACACACTTTTTAGACTCTAATGTTAGAATTTTACACTAATTTTTTTACTGTATAGACGGCATCCAGCAATTATACGTTGGCGTAAATCTTCTAAAGAGTCCGGTGCCGTGACGTAAATTTGATTCTTCAGATGGCCCCACAAAAAGAAATCCAGCGGTGATAAATCTGGCGACCTTGGAGGCCATTCTATCCATCTGCCCCATCTTCCAATCCATTGACCCGGAAACTTGCGATCCAAATACTGTCAAACAGGAAATATCCTCGGATTAGAATCTAACCAATAGCGACCATTATGACGATTGACTATACCATTTACGAAAAAAACTGCATTCGTTGGATGCGATCAAAGTCGTCTTCATTGAGTTTTTGTAGCAAATGAATCTTGTAGGGATGAAACCTGTGGTGTTTTAAAATTCGTTGAATACTAGTTCGATTAATACCAGATACAATAGCCATCCAGATTTTCAACATTACGCTTTCTATTTGCCACAAACCACGTCTCCCGAAATTTTCTTGCTAACTCCAGGACATAATTGCGATTTACATGCTTATCTGTATGTCGCTGGTTGAATAGCCGGGCGCTTCTTTTAGCATTTTCATTATTTGCGAAGAAAAGCGCAATTATATCAACTCTTTCTGAAATGAAATGTTGAATGAATAGTTACAACGAAGAATAAAAGCGTTCAAATGTTTACGACGACTAATGGTCAACGAATGCCGTGTTATTTCGCGGAAACTAATACACGGAATTCAAAAAATAAAAATACTACTGTGAAGCAAATTCATTGAGCTTTCAAATGGTATGTCTTTGCCACCCCATGCCATTTAGTAATTTTAAAGTGAACCTCACCTCTATTTTTGGGTTGAAAATGGCTGAACGGAAATAGTCGTATGATATGTCCACCTTTCTAGTAAATTTGACGTATCCGGCCATATTTCGGAAAATTGCGGTTTAGTACCTCAAAACGAGCTCGTTTCGTTTTCTGTGGGTCACTCCGTATATGTACAATGTCCATGCACAAAACAAACTAATAAAAAAGGCTTCTTCGTTAATTATCTAAATCTAAAGCTATTTTTCTAATATGAATTTAAATGTCTTTCATGGATATAAACTATTTAAATTCTATATCAAATCACTTTGTTATCAATTCGATTTAAAGAATTACAAAAACGGCACTTGTCCATAAATATCCAATTTTTTACGTCTTGCAATGTTTTAAAAAACTTATTACAAATGCTTCTGAATGTTTCCTAACTACAATTAAGTTGAGTCTTTTTATTATTAATTACTTTGTCGGCTTCTCACCAGTTGCACATATAACTTTCCCTCCAAATCTCAGTGGTTTAATGTGACGCAAACAGTAACTAATTTCAGTTTCTTTAAATCTAGGTACCATTTCAGTTTTTCGATTTTCTGTTAAAAGAAATTTTGAAAATTTGACTCGACTAAACAATATCCTATTACCAATTACCTAATCAAAAAATTTAAAAAATCAAATGACCCTAAAAGGAATATATAAAAGAAGAATAAAGGAAGATATAAAAGGAATATACATGAACGCTAAACCCATAAATATATAACACAAATATACTCAATCAAAAAACACCTATGCATACAAGCTGCCTGACATACATAAATACTATAATATATAAAAAAATACCTAAACATCAAAAGACCCAATCACTAAATAAATTAAAAACTTGACTACGTATTATACCCAATAATACTGACAAATATATCAGGTATGGGTTTGGTCATACTTCTGGGTGTCCTTCATTTTATGTATTTTCTTGTTTTAATATTTTATGATGTATTAATGGGAACACGGAAAAAAAATCTTCCAAAACCAATGATCTTTAAGAGCGAAACAGTTATATCGATATAAATAAATGTTATTCATTTTATTTTATTCACATAAACATTAATTATGTAGCCACATATGACCTATCTTTACAAATTAACTAGAGAAGGGACGCTAAACGTTACAATGCCAGAATAAAACTTTTTAAATGATTTATTTGCTAAAAGAGAACAAAGGGAATTTTTGCTATGACATCACGAGGTTCAAGGTACTTTTCAAGTTGAGCATGAACATGCAGAGCGGGTGTCATGGTACAAATACCTCGGCAGTTAGGTTAACGAAAACTAGGACAAGAATCAGGAAATGTATCGTATGATTGGGCAAGCTAGGAGTACGTTCCATAGAATTTTCAGTAGACGAGATTTAAACATAGGCCTGTAAACTTTGATTTTTACAGTGTTACTTCTTTAGCATTTAAATACATGGTATGGAAACCATAACTTTCGCGATGTGCGAAAAAACATGCTTTTAAGATGTGGAGTTATTGCATTGCAGAATAGTCTGCTGCATTTTATTATGCAAGAAATTGTCCTGCCCGAAGAAAAACATCTTGGCTTAAGGACCTTCTCTGACATGACTTTCTTGACTTATATGACTTTCAAATTTTTATGATAAGCGTACTATTGCAGTTTTCACATTTGTTTCACTAGAATATTCGGTACTGCATTAATTTTCCAAGCTTATGTGGAAAGAATGTTTTTTTTTCGCAATATAAATTATTTAATTTTGAAAATTAATTTGTCTTTTATTCTGTTTCAGGTAAGTCTACAAAATGGCCAAATAGATGTTTGCTGGTAAGAAAAGTAAATGTTAACATACGTATTTAGATTAAGACTGCGGTCCTGCAATCTATGATCTATGATTTATTACTTGTAGTGTATGTCTGAAACCTATGGTATGTAGTAGATGTTCTGTCGTCTATGGGTCTTTAGTCTATGGTCCATAATCTACGATTTATGGTCTATGATCTAGAATCTACGGTCTATAGTCTACCGTCTATATTCTACACTCTATAGTCTACGGTCTATAGTCTGTAGTCTATGATTTATAGTATATGGTCTATAGTCTATGATCTGTATTCTATGGTCTATAGTCTATGATCTATAGTCTATGATTTGTAGTATATGATCTATAGTCTATCGTCTTTGTTTTATAGTTTATAATCACGGTCTATAGTCTACAATTTACGATCTGTGGCCTGTAGCCTACGGTCTATAGTCTATGTACTGCAGTCTAGGATTTATAGTATATGGTCTATAGTCTATGATCTGTATTCTATGGTCTATAGTCTATGATCTGTAGTCTATGATCTGTAGTCTATGATCTATAGTCTATCGTCTATGTTATATAGTTTATAATTCACGGTCTACAGTCTACAATTTATGATCTATGGCCCGTAGCCTACGGTCTATGGTGTATGGTCTGCAGTCTATAGTCCATAGTCTGCGATTTATGGTCTACGGTATAGAGTCTACGGTCTAGAGTCTACGGTCTAGAGTCTACGGTCTATAGTCTACCGTCTATATTCTACATTCTATAGACTATGGTCTGTAGTCTATGATCTGTATTATATGGTTTATAGTCTATGATCTGTAGTATATGATCTATAGTCTATCGTCTATGTTCTATAGTTTATAATCCACGGTCTATAGCATACGGCCTTCAGTCTACAATTTAGCCCGTAGCCTACCGTCTATAGTCTATGGTCTGCAATCTATGATTTGTAGTATATGGTTTATAGTCTATGATCTGTATTCTATGATCTATAGTCTATGATCTGTAGTCTATGTTCTGTAGTTTATAATTCACGGTCTATAGTCTACGGACTATAGTCTACAATTTACGATCTATGGCCCGTAGCCTACGGTCTATAGTCTATGGTCTGCAGTCTATAGTCCATGGTTTATAGTTTATGGTCTATATTTTATGACCTATATTATACGGTCTATAGTCTATAGGGTGTACTTTTACATATACAGAGATCGTTTTTGATATACAACTTCTGCATATTAAAAACAAAATTAATGATCTTCGAACTACCTGTATTCTTTGAATTGCCTTCTATATACTTTTGTGTGCTAAAATGGTGATCGAAACCAACATTCAGAAAAATAAAAACATGCTGGAATGACTCTTATGACCTTTTTAGTCGCACCTTCTGTTTGGAAAATGGTAGAGCAAATGTTGTACAATCCTCTATTCTTATCGGTTGCTGCCTTATAGCGACGATATTGACTCATCGTGTCCTATAACTGATACAAGGGGCCCCTCATTTCGTCATAGGTCACAATCCATCTCACAGTCAGAGATTGTCAATTTTATTAAAAAGAAAGTCTCAGTCTCTCCCGGGAAATGCTGACAATATTGGTAACTGTTAATAGCATATGTTGGAAAGGCACTATTTAACAAAGAAGATTAGCTTTAGTGCTTTAGCTGAGCACAAGTGGCAACATTTGGCAGTAGGTGGACTTATGGTCAATTTTTAATAGCTGATGTATGGACTATTGTATGAGGTAGGAAATACAATAATGATAGGAATCTTTTTTTACTTCCAATTCGAAAGCAATTCGTCAGCAAAAGCAGTTAATCCTTTTCAACTTCTAACGACCAATGTAGAAATAATTTTTCATTGGCAAAGGTTGCAATCTCTGAAATTCTCTGTTCTTCGGTTTGTCATCAATGCAACAAGTTAGCGAATTCTCAAATTTAAATGGACAATATTGAAATTACTTCGGCTTCAGACGACAGTAGTGTTAAGAAACCTTTATTTAAAGGTTTTTAATGTTTCTAGACTTGACCATGACCGTATAGGAATTACCGTTCGCCGACTCACTTGACTTACTGACAGAAATTAAATGATATAAAAAGTACCGATCTCATCTAGATGGGGTGATAGTCGTGTGTATCCTCTTATATTTTTAATGGGCGATAATGATGGAATAATGTTTGCCGTCAAGTGTCACTGATGTTATAAATTTTTAATTAAGGATGTAGGAATCACAGACATTTATTCATTCATTCTCGATCACTATTGGCGATTTCAGAATCATCATCATGTTGGAATGACTTATAATACGATCCACGGATAATTCTGGAATATTAATTAGGAATATTGATTTGTTTAGAAATTGCTGGTATTGATCATTAATGAGGCTATATTAATTGCTTCGAATTCCATTGGTCCATATAGGAATTGTCTTTGCTTCATGCCCCATACAGTCAAGTTATGCGATCAGTTGGATAGGCAATTTTTTAAATTATTGGGTTTTTGATGTGTTTACGAATATTTATTGCTGTATACAGTCATGAATTAAAACGTTAACAAGCCATTAAGGTGTTAATAAAAATTTAACACTTTTACTTCTTCATTATTGTTTTCTCTATTTCTGCGAAAACAAAATTAACAGTGTCACAAAAACAATTTTTGGCGATTTTTTACCCGTAAGTGGTTTTTCTCTAATGTGCAAGTATCTAATAACAAAAGTCTGTATCGTTGTTGTTATATTAGTGAACTTTCTCGCGATCAAGGCGCTACAATCGCAAGTGGGTCGCCGGTGGGTTGCGCGTTTGTTCTTCGGTTCTTGTGAGATTGTTACACCTGTCGAGCACAGGTAGATGGCTCGTGTCCATGCTTTGCTAAACTTCCAGAGCCGCAACTTCAATATTATTTGTCGGCCGCGATCTCTCGAGTGCAACAATGCGGTAGTTCTCTATTATAGTACCGTGTATTATTTGTTGCCGTATTATGTCGTAGTAAATTCTGAGGGATTCTATCGGAAACAATGTCGTGAATGATTGCAGACTAGGACTAATTATTATTTTTAACACAATTATAATAAACAATAGCTAATTGGTACCGTTATCACCTTGTATTAATTGTGGAATGCCGACTCTCAGTATTGTATGTTATTTTGATAAATTAAAGGACTATTGCCTTTTTGATTACTTCTCTATTGTTATTACTTTTATTTAGTGTGGTTGATAATAACCGATGTGAGTGACTTTCCGTGTGTTTTGTAAAAATAGTGTTTTCAAAATGTGTAGCAAAGAACAAATAACAGAAATTATGGATAAAATTCATACGGTATGTTAAGATTTTATTTGATTTTATATTATTTTTATTTATTTGTGGAAAATTAATTGAAAACACAAAAATGTGTTTGTAAAATGTAAAGTAAATCTCAGAGCAAAATTCTCACACTTAATGCTCATCCAAGCGCAATCAAACAAAAACTATAATTCAAATAAATTTTAAATTTACTAATTTTAATTTTTCAAATCCTTAAAATCTATAAAGACTATCGAGAAATATTTTTAAATAAGATCAATTTTTAATTTTTTTTCGTTAAAGAAAATCCTAGAATTGACAGGCTTGCAATATAAATAAATATTTTCTATAATCGATACATGATAATCTTATAGTAAATTCACCTTTTAAGTTTTTAATAAGAAACAGACAAAAATACAACAAAATTGTTAATTATTATTTATATCCATATATAAATATAAAACGAGATAAGAAAGATGGCTTTTACATGTCACTCTAGGTTTTAATGAGCGGCTTTTAGTTTGGTAAAAACCTTTAAGAATGTAATTACTGTAGTAGATAATGTTTAGAAAACTCAATTTTAAAACTGTGAGTATCAAATTTAGATATCCATTTTAAAAATAAAAGCAAAAAAAGGAGTGTAATCAATTAATTATGAACGCTTTTTTATTGTAAATTCAGATGCAATAAGGTGTTTTCTATATAGTAAAGTGAAAGAAAGTTGTTTTTATTTAAGATCGCGTGCTTAAAATGCTCGACATACCAGGAATGCTTGTTTTTGATCCAACTTGGTTTTTGTGGGTTGGTGGGAATGAGTGTGACGTTTGAAAAAGTTTTTAAGTGAGAATGCACAATTCTGGAAGAATTGCTGATTTTGCATAACAAATCACTTTCGATATAGATTTATGCCCGAATCGTTTGATTTTGGTGAGATGACCTTTCAAGGTTGTCGGCTAGATTATCTGTTAAACGTTTAGTTAAGAAAACAAGAAATTCCTTTATCTGATTATATTAAATGCTTCGTGTTTTTATAACTTATTTGAGAAGATTATTGTCAAATTTTTTTTGGATGGAAGAGAGATTCTCGTGAGTGTGTAATAGTACTCGTACAACTAATATAAGTAAAAATAGTAAAATCCAGGAAATACTTTTTCAGATTCTAATCTGTCCATTCATGTTATGCAAGAACTATCAATTAAAAATTTGGGTGCACTTTTCTTCTCATTTGAATATTTTACTTATTGAGAGTATAACCTACTTCCGTTTTCATAAGTAGCAGGTTCTTTTATTAAACACCAGAAAAAATCTAGTAGGCTTTGAAGAAAGTGCCCTCGCAACAAATTATTGTCCTTCCTGTTAATATAAATATTTCAGCTGAGTTTTTATTATACTTATAGCTAGTTTTGCAATAAAATGCACTGACTTTTACACTTTTAGAAAATAACGCGCCTTTACGACCTTCGCGGGTCTCTCACACTCTTCGTGTAATTTATTATTATTAGAGATTTGTTGTTTAAATCCGACAACACCACTTTGAATATTGTTTCCAACTTTTACTAATTTGTTAAAAAGTTGACAAAAAAATATAGGAAGTTTTAGGTATTGTAAAATAAATTAGACAACATTCTCTTCAGGTTTCCTGAAATCTGCATATTTTATAATATTTTTCTTCTTTAATGAATAAACCCATAAACCGTTTTATTCAGACTCTCACGTCTGCTTTGATTAATGGGATAGTACAACTTTCGATGGAATTAACGGATTTTCGTTGCCGTTTAACAAAAACGTAATTTGTTGTAAAACAGAAAATCAGATGATTTGCATTTAAAAATTAGATAAGTATGAAAATCCGGACATTTTTAACATTCATCGTCTTCAAATGGTGTATCGAAAATTAATATTGTAGCAATATGTTTTTCCTGTTCAGTTCATGAATTGGAAAGCACCTTCTGCACTTTATAAGGATTAACACAAGAAGTTAACAAATTATTTAATAGTATTGTGTTGACTTTATCAATTAATGTTCCTCCCTGTTAGTAAAACATTTGCACCTCGTTTGATGGCTTTTAAAATGTTTTTGGAAATTGCATAAAATGGCTCAATAATTCTACACATGTGTAATGAGCTGTGATCATTGAGCATAATTTCTCATTCACCCTGTATATTTCTTATTCAGTTCATGAATTGGAATAATCTTTTTATAAATTCAGGATATACAGGCTGTTTGCAATTATCGGCGCGCTATTACTATCTCCGTTATTATTAGAGCTACGACGTTGGCTAATTAGCAAATTAGCAGTATTTTCTCTGCTGATTAACATGGCAAAGTAAAAAAACAATTGAACGTCGCGTTTTCGAGTTATTTTCAAAAGTAACCTATTTTTAATTGGGACTGCTTGTATATTTTTGTAGAAATGGATGAACGGCGACATTATAAATATAAAAGCTTATGCTCATTACCTCTTTAAAATGAAAAATAAAAAAGGTGATATTTTTGATATTTTTCATTCATTGAATAATTCGAAAACGCGACCTTCAACTGTTCTTTTCTCTTCGTCATGTTAATCAGCAGAAAAAATATTGCTAAGTTAAACTGACTTGGTAGCTGCAATAATAACGGAGAGCGCTACATGCTAGATGAAGTTTACAAGCAAAAGGTTCAATTAACAAATTAGCAGTATTTTTTCTGCTGATTAAGATAGCGAAGTTTTTGAAGATTAAAGAACAATTGAAGGTCGCGTTTTCGAGTTACTTACTAAATTAACCAACTTCATAGCTCCAATAATTGCTCCAATATTGCACCGATAATTGCGAACAGTCTCGTATATTGGTTTGTAAACTTCATCTAGCATGTAGCAGTACTATATGTTATCTCCGTTATTATTGCAGCTACGAAGTCGATTAACTTAGGAAATTAGCAGTATTTTTTTTGTTGGTTAACATGGCGAAGACTAATTGAAGGTCGCGTTTTCCAGTTATTCAATAAATGAAAAATATGAAAAGCGTTCTATAACTTCTTTAGTTTTATTTTAAAGAGTTAATGTTTCATTTAAAAATATCTTACTTTTGGAAATAACTCGAAAATGCGACGTTCAATTGTTTGTTTCTCTTCGCCATGTTAATCAACACAAAAGTACTACTAATTTGCTAAGTTAACCAACTTCATAGCTTCAATAATAATGGAGATAGAAAAAGTGCATCGATAACTGCGAACAGTCTCGCGTATTTGGTTTGTAAACTTCCTCTAGCATGTAGCAGTGCTATATGTTATCTCTGTTATTATTGCAGCTACGAAGTCGATTAACTTAGCAAATTAGCAGTATTTTTTTCCTGTTGATTAACATGGAGAAGACTAATTGAAGGTCGTGTTTTCTAGTTATTCAATAAATGAAAAATATGAAAAGTGCCTTATAACTTCTTTAGTTTTTATTTTAAAGAGGTTATGTTCCATTTATAAATATGTTACTTTTGGAAATAGTTCGAAAACGTGACATTCAATTGTTTGTTTCTTTTCGCCATGTTAAGCGTACCTCTAATTTGGTAAGTTAACCAACTTCATAGCTTCAATAATAACGGAGATAGCAATACGAAGTCGATTAACTTAGCAAATTAACAGTATTTCTTCTGTACATTAACATGGAGACGACTAATGAAGGTCTGGTTTTCCAGTTATTCAATAAATAAAAAATATGAAAAGTGCCCTACAACTTCTTTAGTTTTATTTAAAAGAGTTAATGTTTCATTTAAAAATATGTTACTTTTGGAAATAGCTCGAAAACGTGACGTTCAATTGTTTGTTTCTCTTCGCCATGTTAATCAACAGAAAAAGTACTGCTAATTTGCTGAGTTAACCAACTTCATAGCTCCAATAATAACGGAGATAGCAATATTGCACCGATAATTGCGAACAGTCCCGTATATTTGGTTGTAAACTTCATCTAGCATGTAGCAGTGCTATATGCTATCTCCGTTATTATTGCAGCTACGAAGTCGATTAACTTAGGAAATTAGCAGTATTTTTCTATTGATTAACATGGCGAAGACTAATTGAAGGTCGCGTTTTCTAGTTATTCAATAAATGAAAACTCTGAAAAGTGTCTTATAACTTCTTTAGTTTTTATTTTAAAGAGGTTATGTTCCATTTATAAATATGTTACTTTTGGAAATAATTCGAAAACGCGACATTCAATTGTTTGTTTCTCTTCGCCATGTTAATCGACAGAAAAAGTACTGCTAATTTGCTAAGTTAACCAACTTCATAGCTCCAATAATAACGGAGACAGTATTAGTGCATCGATAACTGCGAACAGTCCTTTTTTGTCGATTAACATGGCGAAGAGAAACAAACAACTGAATGTCGCGTTTTCGAATTATTTCCAAAAGTAACATATTTATAAATGGAACATAACCTCTTTAAAATAAAAACTAAAGTTATAAGACACTTTTCAGAGTTTTCATTTATTGAATAACTAGAAAACACGACCTTCAATTAGTCTTCGCCATGTTAATCAACAGAAAAAGTACTGCTAATTTGCTAAGTTAACCAACGTCATAGCTCCAATAATAACGGAGACTTCATCTAGCATGTAGCAGTGCTATATGCTATCCCCGTTATTATTGCAGCTACGAAGTTGATTAACGTAGCAAATTAGCAGTAGTTTTTCTGCTAATTAACACGGCTAAGACTAATTGAAGGTCGCGTTTTTCAGTTATTCAATAAATGAAAAATATGAAAAGTGTCCTATAACTTCTTTAGTTTTATTATAAAGCGTTAATGTTGTATTTAAAAAATATGTTCCTTTTGGAAATAACTCGAAAACGCGACGACCAATTGTTTTTCTCTTCACCATGTTAATCAACAGAAAAAATACTGCTAATTTGCTAAGCTAACCAACTTCATAGCTTCAATAATAACGGAGGTAGCAATAGTGCATCGATAACGACGAACGGTCATGTATATTTGGTTGTAAACTTCTTTTAGCATGTAGCAGTGCTATATATTATCTCCGTTATTATGGCAGCTACGAAGTCGATTAACTTAGCAAATTAGCAGTATTTTTTTCTGCTGATTAACATGGCAAAGACAAAAGAACAATTGAAGGTCCTTAACTGGATGTTAAGACTTTGCTATAAAAGTCATGGCGACTCAATGACGCTTGTTAAATAAGTTTGTTTTAATTTTTTGAAAAAGTCGGCGTAAACAAGGCTGCAAAGATCAGAAATTCCAGCAATCCATCGGTAGCTATGGCAAATGACATTCTACAATAACTCCCGATCAATGATAATGATGCTATAAAAGTTTTGAAATATAATATAAGTTTATTATGGAATAGTTCTCACGAAAAACAATTGAACATCAAACTTGAATCCTACATACTTTTCTAGAAGCCTATATCGAGGTCGTATTTATTCACTAATTTGTACGTTTGAAAAATAAAATGATAATTTTTGAAATATAAAGCAAAAATTGACATATTTCGCGGTAGTCAGCAAGTACTCAGTAGATACTATTTATACAGTATACTGTAACGAGTAGTAAACCCACATATGACGTCATCAAACATTCTAGATGTATGAGTCATCAACTGTATGACTCATCAATCAACACCTGAAAGTATGACTCGTCGACACGCCTCATCGACGTCACTTATAAACAGCTGCCTGTATGACTCATCAACACGTCATCGAATATTCTAGATGTATGAGTCATCGTATGAAAGATATAAATTGAATCGCGGATAGAAGGAGTTCAGTTAATGTTTAACCGGCGTCGTGTTGAAATGTACTCTGAATAATTAGTTAATAATTATTGTAATACATAAATAGTTGTATATAAATAGTCCTCATATAAATTTGTAAATACCTAGCATTTATTTAAATGCTTTAGTTTGTTAAATAGTTTATAGTTATAGTGTTTTTAATTAAGTGCATTGTAAATAATCTTTTCTTAATTAATAAACGATTTAAACAGCATTTTGGTTATTATTTTAAAAAGAACGTTGCAATACAGTGCTATCCCCACCCCTGTCCGAGGATTTCGACTTCAGATAAAAAATGTATTTAGAGTATTCCACAGCCGACTTCGCACTGTATATATAATATATATATATATATATATATATATATATATATATATATATATATATATATATATATATATATATATATATATATATATATATATATATATATATATATATATATATATATATATATATATATATATATATATATATATATATATATATATATATATATATATATATATATATATATATATATATATATATATATATATATATATATATATATATATATATATATATATATATATATATATATATATATATATATATATATATATATATATATATATATATATATATATATATATATATATATATATATATATATATATATATATATATATATATATATATATATATATATATATATATATATATATATATATATATATATATATATATATATATATATATATATATATATATATATATATATATATATATATATATATATATATATATATATATATATATATATATATATATATATATATATATATATATATATATATATATATATATATATATATATATATATATATATATATATATATATCACCCGTATGACATGTCAAATAAGATGCATCTAACAAATATTTCTCAATGCAAATATGAATTACAAATCATTAAAATCTATAGGTTAAATGTAAATATGGCATGATGAACGATCATTAATAGCAACAGGTTGTCACTTCAATTGGTAAACGTAAATGGAGGAGATGGCTTTATTGGTCAAGTGCGTTGCTTTTAGACGCGATAATTTTTGCTGCTAGGTAACTTTTGTATATAAATTATTAAAATAGAAATCGGCAAATTATTATAATATTACAAAGTGCGGAAATAACAATATTGTAAAATTAACTAATTTGAATTACAAAAGGAAAAAAAGTAAAAAAAACTTGCAACACCCACCTCTTACTTCATGTAGTACATGTTTTCGCTTTTAATTAAAAACCGTAACATCTATCGCGATCTCAAATTCGAAATTAAAAAGTTTCTATAGTAAAAAAAACAACTTTAATACATTTCATAGTGACTACATTATTAGAATTTTACACAACATGCATAATATAATAAATGCATCCTAGTCTATTAAAAAAACAAATAAAAATTTCACTATCGTGTGGTTTGGTTTCAATTACATCCGCAGTTTAGTAAAAAAAACTAATAATGAGTTTTTTAAACTCTGCGCCTTTTATTACTATTACCAACACAAGCGAGGCCGTTGCAATTATTTCTCTTATAGTATATATATTTTATAACGGATATTTTGTTCTACTAAATAATACCTACTCTAGTCGCATCAAGTTGGCGATGAGATACTACATTTTGCTATATAAAATATTGAGATGCATAGCGGAAATCATTTAGATTACATCTACGAATCTCAAGTGCTTCACAGTTCAATAGACCATACGCTTTTATATACATTTTTCGCTTTTATTATCGTTATTATAATTATTTTTAATTGCAGCTCTATTGTTGTAAAATACTCGTTTTTTTTCTGAATTAACAAAACAGTTATGCAATTAAAATGATAATAAGAAATTCAGAATTATCAAAATATTTATATAATTTTTATTTTAATTTAAAGTAGTTATTGTATTCTATGTGACTCTTACTATTTTAAAAGACAGTTCACGTGAGAATCTCAAATTATGTAGGTAAGTTTTTTATCGGGTCCAAACAAAAATTAATTTATAATTAACCTAATCGCATTTTAATGTATCTTTAGGTAATTCTGATTACATGTTAATACATTAAAGATTTAAGTCAGACTTAATTATGCATGAGCTGCTTTATTAATCGAATTGTAAGTTTTTTCTGTCACAATGCTTACATTGCGATTTTTACATAATTATTTTCTCTTGCATTATCCATTTATGTAAAAACCGGCTTCTGCCACAAATCCTTTATACTGATCAGTAATAAGATTCTATAATCAAGAGCATTTTAATATTGTCAACCTATAAAGGACATTTTTTCTAATTCTTTATCCGTAGGATCATATTTACAGTTGTACATATTTTACTCTTAAGGTCGTTCATTTGTTAGTCAATTGAAATGAATAGCATTGTTGACAAGGAAGTCGATTTAGAAAAAAAAAAACGAATTGGAATTTATTTTACACTTGAATGTAAATTGCATATGTGTAGTGTTATAATGGATTAACGGGTATGGATGTATCTGTTAATTCAAGGCAAACCATTACGGTAGTATTCTAGTGGCATTATACTATAGTATAGAATATAATACAAAAATATAGCCATTATAATAATAATAGGCACTCACGTGTTTTGCATGCATTTGCATTTGAATGCAGCAGCAGCAGCAGCTTGGGAATTTCATAATCATAAAATCTATAAGAAAATAATGTAAGTGTAGTGCGTAACAAAAAAATATCGTTATTAGATAAACACATATTGCGTGTTGTTATTAAAGATCGATATCTCTTTATTGCTAGTTTGTATCAGTCATGCACTCTCGTTTGTATCTTAATTATCATTGAAGGCGTATTACTATTCTTCTATCGTTTATATTTAATTGAATAATTAGACATTTCTATCATCTATTTTACCTGGTTACCAAAAATAATGCAATAAAGTCAAGAATCAAACTGAGCCAGAATGAACAAACAATGGGTTGGTTGTTTAAACAAAAATTGAAAACCTTCAAACCTGCATGAACTTCCCGTAGAGCCACGACCAATCGCAATTGCCACAATTGGGTACAGTTTTTCCTAAGATTCGTAAAGTCCGATCCACTAGGATAATCGAAAATCTAGACAGATGATTTTTAGATATCCGTGGCACTCGTAAAACCATCCCAGATAAAACTGTGGCGACTAGGAAAAACTATACTTGTATTTTTTTAACAAAAAGGTGATTAGTAAATGAATTATTGATGTATTTCTTAAAAAAGCAATAGAGGACACCTTTCCTTGTAATCAAATTGTAAATATAAATCCACACATCAGTAAAGATACGATAAAAATTCCCAAACATGCGACAACCAAATTTAACTTACCTTGACAAGATCGATCAATACCATAATAACAAGACAACACTGGAACAAAACAAAATTATAAGACAATCAGATATAGCAACACTTTCAACGTTCATTGTTATAATAATTTAATATGGCTAAGAAAAAGAGCCAGAGAGTGCAGGCAGAAAATAATATTTCAGTTGCTACCGTGCTACAATTCGGCGTATCTAAGTCGAAAGAGAAGTAGATTGGGCATGCAGTACTGGAAATATACGATATTAGTGACGTTCTAACCTGACAACAAATAGTAAAAAGTTAAAAATATCGAATCAAGCAGCATCAATAATATTGCCATTTCCCAGGTGATCTCACAGTACAATTCTCTATCAAAGCGTTGAAATACAGAACAATTTTTAAGGTAGTAACTGAACTCTGACGGGTGAGCAGGTTAATACCTCTTGTTCCAACTTGGAGAGCTAATAAACTTGTTTCCACCAGTAAGCACTGGTAGCATCTGAACTCACATAAGTAAATGACGTACTAATTGAGCGTATATCAATTCCTGTTCAAGGAAACCGTGACGGTTAAACCTAAAAGCAGGTACAATTCGTAAATCCGATTTTTCATGTTTATAGGCCACCGGAAGCCAAGCATGATCATATATTTATCATATCGGCTGTGAAGACAAAACGTATTCGAGCTCCACAAACTTGTTGTTAACGGTAATCCCCATTTTTGGCTAATTAGGCTACATCGTGATACCGTTGACATTGTGTGTGACGTCCAGTCAGCATTAGAAAATTAAGGATGACCCCTATTAATAATGTAGACTT
This sequence comes from Agrypnus murinus, assembly GCA_929113105.1. Classification (NCBI taxonomy): domain Eukaryota; kingdom Metazoa; phylum Arthropoda; class Insecta; order Coleoptera; family Elateridae; genus Agrypnus; species Agrypnus murinus. Next base: position 4,497,142 of record OV816029.1, read on the forward strand.
TTTAGCCTATAATTAAGTACTAATTAAAGACTAATTTATACAAAAAAAAATTGTACCTATCCCCGTTTAGGTGTAATCTAAGTTTTAAAATAGAACGTGGTGGTAGTAGTAGTTAAAGCTAGCACCCCTACTTCAATTAAATTTAATCGTTCGATTAAATTCAAAAATTTCTAGACTATAATTAAGAGTACTTAATTATAGGCTAGAAATCTTTGAATTTAATCGAAGCGATTAAAGCTTAGTCTTTAATTAGTAAATTAAAGACTAATTTGTACCAATAAAAACAAATGTGAACCTATCCCACTTAAAATGACCCCATAAACTCTTTTGTGCAATGCGCATCATAATTGTGCATGATTGTCAAGTATGTAACTGACCCTCATATAACATCAACCTAAAATCAACGTTGAATTCACGTTGAGTCAATATCGAACTAAGGGTGTTTCAACGTTGACTGTCAACATTAATTAAACGTTCATTCAACATTGACAGTTACGTTAAACAACCTTGTTGAATCAATTTTACTTCAACGGACTGTTGAATCAACGTTGAATGAACGTTTCGTCAACTCGTTGTCAATGTTGATTTCAGGTTGATGTTGTATTGGGGCGATTGTGTACCTTATGCACGACGCCTTCTTATCATCTTTGCCTTGGATGAGTTAATTTAGATAAGTCGCCCCCTGTAGCAATTTGTTGGCATCTCACTCCATCTATTGAAATGTGTGAAAACTAACCAGCAAAGATATAAACTTGGAGCGTAGCATTCCAACTGTTTATTTGAAAATTATGTTAAAACATTTATTGAGGAACTTATGTCATTAAAAGAACTTATCCCAGATTGACTACTAGACTAGACTACTTGACCCAGAGAACTAAACGGGGATAGGCATAATCTTTTTTTGTTTGTACATATTAGTCTAATTAGTACTGAATTATAGGCTAAAAGTTTTTTAATTTAATTGAAGTGGGGGTGCTAGCTTCAACTATTGCCAGCACCCGCACTTTTATAGCTTCAATTACGGCTAAACGGAGATGAGAAGTACAATATTTTTTTGTTGGTACAAATTAATCTTTAATTAGTACTTAATTATAGGCTAGAAATCTTTGAATTTAATTAAAGAGGGTGGTGCTAGCTTCAGCTTCTGCCAGGACCCGCACTTTTATAGCTTAAATTACGGATAAACGGAGATGAGAGGTACAATATTTTTTTGTTGGTACAAATTAATCTTGAATATAGGTACAATATTTTTTTGTTGGTACAAATTAATCTTTAATTAGTACTTAATTATAGGCTATAAATCTTTGAATTTAATTAAAGAGGGGGGGGGTGCTAGCTTCAGCTTCTGCCAGCACCCCTATTTTTAAAACTTAAATTATGACTAAACAGGAATAGGTACAATTTTTTTGTTAATACAAATTAGTCTTTAATTACTACTTAATAATAGGCTAGAAATTTTTCAATTTAATTGAAGTGGTTGAATTTATTTGAAATGGTGATGCTGGCAGTAGTTAAAGCTAGCAATTACGGCTAAACGGAGATAGGTACAATTCTTTTTTGTTGGTACAAATTAGTCTTTAATTAGTATTTAATTAAACTAGAAATTTTTGAATTTAATTGAAGTGGGGGGGGGGGGTGCTAGCTTTAGCTCCTACCAGCACTCGCATTTTTAAAAAAATAATGCGGTACAAATTTTATTTTGTTGCTACAAATTAATCTTTAATTAGTACTTAATTATAGGCTAGAATTCTTTGAATTTAATCGAAGTGGGGATACTGGCGTTACCGACCTAAGAAACCTTTGTGTCGATAATTTTGCCGGAGAATTCCTACAGTTCGCAATTTTCAATACTACCGTTTTTCAGAGCTTTCTGAATATTCGTAATTAAGGACATACAATTATAGGCATAATATGTTAAATTATTTGTTTTTATTAATTTCAAGACTAGAAATTTCCAGTTGAATATTTTTTCATTACATGAAACTGAATTGTGTAATTTTCCTGCAATTGTTTCAGCGAAATAATAACAGTTCTAATCCGAGACCAGAAAGACACTAAGAAAACCACTTCGCTTTAAACAAAGCACCTACTACTAAAGAGTTAGAAATAATCTCCTTGGTTGTTGTTTTTGAAATGGCACAACGTTGTAAATTCTAATTTACTTCAGTTGCAATAGGATTTTGCAAAAAAATCGTTTATTTATTTAATCGTAGTGTAAATTACCCAGACTAAAGTCTGTAGGGTAATATATTGAAAAATCAGCTTATTAACGTCGTCGTAAACATCAGCAACTTCTAATGGTAGGAAATAAAGATATTTCTGTAGAAATTATAACTTCTTGGTATTTCTTTGAATATCGTTTGGTTTTTGTAATTTGATCTCTTTCTAATTGCATATATGCATTCTGTATTAAGGCAAATGAGAGTAAATAAACGAAAAAGTAATAGAAAAAATAATATATCTAATGTAGATGAAAACTGTAAATATCTACATCATTCAATTTGTAAATAAGTTGGCATTATGCGACATTTTCGTTCTGATTAAGAGGTGTTAAGGTTTGATTCTTAAGTCTATTCTGTTTTATTAGAGCTCTAATGACTTCCTTCTTCAATTAATTTTCTTCATTTCATAAGTTCTTAGAGATAAACATCTACTTATGCTAATCGAACTAAAGGTTTTCTATTTTTTTTTATATTAAATCGCGTTCATATGCAGATCTAAAGGAAATTGGGTCCAAATTCTCATCTCTATACAAGTATGATGAGAGGTCAAGAAGAAAGAGGACTGCATCGTCAGCACCCCCACTTCAATTAAATTCAAATTTGTTTAGCCTATAAGTAAGTACTAATTAAAGACTAACTTGTACCAATTAAAAAAAATGTATCTAACTCTGTTTAACCGTAATTTAAGCTTTAAAAGTGGGGGTGCAGGTAGTAGTTGAAGCTAGCATTCCACTTCAATTAAATTCAACCACTTCAATTAAATTCAGAAATTTGTAGCCTGTAAGTAAGTACTAATTTGTACCAACAAAAGATTGTACCTATCCCCGTTTAGCCGTAATTTAAGTTTTTAAGTTAAGCTGAAGCTAGCACCCCCCACTTCAATTAAATTCAGAGAATTTCAGCCTACACTGAAGTATTAATTAAAGACTAATTTGAAACAACACAGTTTTTTTATAATTATCGCAATATAAGCGTTATTAAAATCAATTGTTTAAAACTTGCCACATTGCAAATGATTGAATAGGGGTACAAAGTACAACATTTTTATCACTATCTGAATGTAAATGTTATTAAAAACAATTGCACAAAATTTTGTGCGTCGAACAATTGTGCCACGTGGTAAGTAATTTTACAAAACCTAATTCTCATCTAATTAAACATATGACTATACTAATTAGTCTATAGCCAATGTTTCGTTAAATGCATTTTGTAAAACCACTTACCACTACGTAAGCTTTCAAACAATTGTTATTAATAACATTTACATTCAGATAATCATGAAAATTTTGTTGATACAAATTAGTCTTTAATTGGTACTTAATTATAGGCTAAACATTTTTGAATTTAATTCAAATGGTTAGCTTCAAGGGTGGGGGTGCTTCTACCAGCACCCCCACTTTTGAAACTTAATTTTCAGCTAAACAGGGATAGGTACAATTTTCTTGTTGGGACAAATTAGTCTTTAATTAGTACTTAATCATAAGCTAGACATTTTTGAATTTACTTCAAGTGGGGGTGCTAGCTTCAGCTTCTGCCAGCATTCTCATTTTTAAAACTTAAATTAAGGCTAAACGGGGATAGGTACAAATTTTTTTTTTGTTGGTACAAATTTGTCTTTAATTAGTAAATAATTATTTTTGAAATTAATTGAAGTGGGGGGTGCTGGCGTTACGAATCCAGAAGAAAGATCAGTTGAAGAAACATATGAAAGTGAAACGATGGAAAGGATATTATTATATGTTGGAAGACATAGAGGGAAAAATTAATTGTGTTTAAAGAAACCGCTATTAAAGGAATTTCTGAAGAAGAATCAAAGAAGCACTGACTTAACTTAAAAACGAAATGGCTGGGACAATTTTACAGTTTTAAAGTCGATTAGAGTTTCAAAAAGCAAGAAACAATATGATTGCACATATCAGTAGCTGCATAACCTTAAATTTCCAGATATTGTTGAACTTTGAGAACCACAATCTCTAAATTAATTTAACTTCCGAGCGTTTACTGTCTCCAGCCTTACTTTGTGGAACTCCATAATCATGAAATATAATATAAATACAAAGATTAATTAAAGTTTCACAAGTTTTATTAATATCTTAACCTGACAATATTGTTTCGACACTTTGTGTCATTATCAAAGGTAGATAAGATTGATAAACAAACACGTTGCTACTTACACCTTTAGTACACCGAGCTTTAACTACTCCAATGAAACGATCACATTTTGATAAAGAAATTTCAATCATCAAACAATTAGCATATGCAAACCATTATAACCATAACATGATTGACACTTTAATTCAACAAAAAGATTATAGGTTAGCTATCAAAAGAATATTTCCAATTGACACTCAAATACAAGACACAAACTACATATCAATACCATACTTTAGCAAGATATCAGAACAAATTGCAACTATACTAAGAAAAACCACCAGTTACAAAATAACCTATAAAACTAACACCAACACCTTTTCATTTTTATTCAATGCTAAAGACAAAACAGAAGATATCATGAAATCCGGCATTTACCGTTTGAATTGTTCTTTTTGTAACTCGGTTTATATTGCCAAACACTTAGAAATTTCGACATAAGATACAAAGAACACGTACGCTCTTATAGACTTAAACATCCAGAAAAATGGAATTATGCCAAACACATTTTGGAACAGAACCACCCAATGACACCTCAAAACAACATTAAATTCTTACATTTTTGCAACAACAAACACAAATTAGACATTTTAGAAGCTTTTGAAATATACAGACATAAACGCACAGTACCTTTAATGAATGAACAAACTGAGCTTAGTAATTCTCCTTTATTAGAAGTGTTAGATATTTAGTTTTTGTTATGTATTGTATCTAGTTACCTATTTTCTGTATGTATTTATCCTTAGCAACGTGTTTGTTTATCAATCTTATCTACCTTTGATAATGACACAAAGTGCCGAAACAATATTGTCAGGTTAAGATATTAATAAAACTTGTGAAACTTTAATTAATCTTTGTATTTATATTATATTTCATTAAATTCCGAGCTTTGTCCAGCTTGGACATATGGGGGTTTTGATATTTTAACAAATCCAATTGTGTGTATGTATGTATTCCATTCTTATTGCATTTGCACCTTTTGTTCTTTATTATTCTTTCAAGCAAAATTCCGTGCAAGTTATTTTTTCACATATTTTTATACTTTTCTGAACTAATTGCATTATAATTAATTTTAATTTCTCCGTGTTCGTGTACAATTCAACTTCCATTGTAGTATTTATGTCTTTCGAGACAGTAGATATTAATGTTAACAACATTAAATATTATTACAGATACATAAATTCTCCCAAAACGAGATACACAACCGCACTATTACGTGAGACATTAATCAAGTTCTTGTAGGAAAAATATTTAAACTGTAAACAATCTAATGGCTGATGTTTAAGATCAACAAATTAGCTATTTTATCATTATCATTGTTTGTGCAAAAAACCGTAAACGTTTTATAACTGCATTTTCTCCGAGAGTCGTTTTGTTGTCGCTCTCGACTACTATTTACTATAGTAGGAGTAGATGTAATTGCACGTGACTGGCAGACAACAGACTAATTACAAATGCAGTTATGCTGACTGGTGTTATTATTAACAAAATGTTAATAATAATTTAATACATAAATAATAACAATCATTAAAATAGTATAATAAAATATAAAATACTGTCGCCTATTTTCTTTACTTGCGTGAGCACTTCTTAAATTAAATTCGTTAATTCTAGCTTTGCGTATGTATTACACAATACCAACCTATTCTATTGTTAATTTCAAAATGTCACGAGAGCTGCAAAACAGTTTAGACAATGTTATATTGTAATAATTGTATTGCACACCCATCCACGCAAATAAGAATGATAATCTTGTAAAATGAATAAAAGAAGTCATCAGGGTGAGCATGTCAATATCTCCAACACTGTTAGAATGGAGAGCTTAGTAAAGGGTGGATAGCATTATAGCTCCCACCAGTGAGAACTGGCAGCATTCACTTAAGAGAGCGACGCGCTAATCGAGCGTACCTCAATTCCTTACCCTGTCAGAGGAAGCCTTTACGGCAGGTATGTCACGGTAATCTGCAAATGTCTACCTGCCTGTCCGTCTATAGATCTCCAAAACGAGCTGTCCGATTTAAAAATCTAATTTATCAAGGTTGAATGGTCGTATACACTATACAGCATTAAGTTTACATTTGCAACTGAAGCGTTAGTGACATAAGCTCAGATAATATTTTCTTAAATAACAATGTTCATATGTGGTATCATGGTATCATTGTAGAGCCCATTTAAAAGAAATGGACCTATCGTGCCGCGTGATCCGAAAATAACTCATGAACGTGAGCATATTACGACATGGATCATGTGGGGTATCAATGAGGAACTCGTGTAAAGGGCAATTCAATGACATGATCATAATTTATCATTGAAGAATTCTATTCAAGTTTAATTTAAGGACACTTGGCGATTTATACATGCTTCTGATTCAGCGTTGATAAAACTTCGCTTATTAGGGATTGGATTTTCATGTGCGAACAAAGGAAAAATAGCGAATACTAATTCATCAGAGAAAGATAGATATTATGGAGTACTTGCCAAATCTTAAAAGATAGTAACTTTTTTGTAAAGTTGGTGCTAGATGAAAAAAAATTAAAAATAGTAGAGAAATAGTTTTGTCTATTTCGCGTATACAAAGATTACTTTGTGACACTGTTTTTGCGAAAAACAGTTACACAAAGTGCTACTTTGTGCAACTGAAAGTAGTGATTTTTTTATTTGTAAGGCTGGCAGTAGTAAGTAAATTTTGCTGCCAGCCTACTCTGTCATGTCATTCTGTCAACGAAGTCCAGTGTCAGACGTAAATGCGTAATAAGCAATAACACAGCTATATTCTGATTTCAAGATCAAAATTAGATTAAAAAGCCAAAACGTATATCGCTTGTCGATATTGAGGTAAGTTTAATTGAATTGAATGATGTACACCTCAATTTCATCAAATATTTTTTTCAGTTTTTACCTACTAATGGGAACATAACCAAGGTGTTAGGAAGAATATAAAAAGGAAAGGAATAATACTCGACAACCAACCCGCGGAAGTATTTTGGGGGCACATTATCCAAAAGAAAAACACTTTCCCGTGATAGGTACTAATAAGTATTCATTAACTGGCGCCGTTTTGAAAATTTGAATGTTATGATGCTCAGAAATAACAGCGAGAATAATGAAACATATTTCATTTTAAGAAGCTTTGAATTAAAACAAAGCGCGGTTAATAGCGGATTTCCTACGAAAATGCGCTGAAAAGCTTGTTGGTTTTCCGGATCAAGTTGATGGTCGTGAATCCCGTGTCCGTCCCTACTCAAATTTCATTTTCATTGTTTAGATTTAGAGGTTAGGTTAGTTATTTTCTATTGTTGTATGTTAAGCAGTTTTGATGTATTAAAATGTTTATTGTAATAGAAATAGTAAAACCTTGATTGAGTACATGATTGTCTTATCAAAATAATTATTTATAATAAAAATACATTTTTATCTTATATCAGAAGAAACAACTAAGCTGTCGCCTTTTCTTAAACTTGAATTTTTCCCTGCCTACGTGATTTTTTCAAAATGACAGTGGATGTCATTTTATGCGTTATCAGTTATTACCAACATTACCACATCAAAAATACCCGCGTGTACATTTTCCCATTTCTTTAAAGTAAATTGTAAATTAAGGCGAAATAGACAAAGTAGTATGTAAAACACGTGTTACAATTCCTTTTTGTAATACTCGTATATAGCTTAACTCGCCGCTTCGCGGCTCGTTAAGCAAACTTATAGTCGTATTACAAACATCGTCATTGTATCACTAGTTGTACAATATACTATGTCAGTTTGACATAACTGAAGATTTTATTGAATGAAAAAATAAGATGGTTCTATTCTTCTGCGAGCGCAGCACAATTATCAGTTGTTTATCTTTAGTTATTAAACGTATAGTATATTCCTTTGCGGGAAGAATAACTAAAGCAACCAGATTTAGTGATTTTTCTAGTGTAATAGTACTTATAATAGTAATCGGAACATGCTACGCAAAATGTTATAGTGTGAATTGCACCAACTTATTTATAGGTTATCAGAAAAATATATCTAGGTTATGTTGGTTTCTGTCAAACTTTTTCTTCATGTTTAAACGGTGAACATCTTTAAATAATACATTGTTCTTACCTTTAGATATCGGTTTGTACTTATTAACTCGACCCACTTTCAATATGTGTAAACTATTCATAAGCTTTTGATAATTAAGTATTTGTTTTTTTGTCTAGACGACGCTTCTAAGCGGGAAAGAATTTCAAGGTAATGCCAACATCAAAAAAATTATGAAAAGTTTCTAATGGTTAGTTTTAAATGCTTAAAACATTACAAATCAAAATACCCTAACAGTTACTCTTCCCGGGAGCGAATGAAATATACAATCAGAGTGACTTTAAGAAGTTTCAGGCACAATTTAGGTTATTGTGTCAAAATGACAAACGTCAATTGGATTTAAAAATTCTTATCGATAGCACCAACCTTACAAAAAAGTTACTATCTATCTTACTCAGATGAATTAGTATTCGCTATTTTTCACACATGAAAAGCCAATACCTAAGCGAAGGTTGCTGTATAAAAATAAATTCTGACTGTGGATATATCATTGAAAACGAACATGAATGGAAATAGAATAAACTCGGTCGTGGAAACCATCATAAACCTTTACCTTAAAGAAGATACTTTTCGGTACTTAGTTACTTTATGTTTTCGATTTCCAGCCGCACTGTTACAGCTGTAAAATAATATTGCAATAAATTATGATATTTCCTTTTTTGTTTCCGTTAAATATTTGGTTACACCGTTAACCCTGGTAAATAAAAGCAATTAGTAAAAATTCGTTTTACCATGCCCCAAGATCAAGATTAGTGTAGATTTTACCGCCCAGAGACGTGCACTTAAGAAATTACACATACCGAAAGTAAAATTAAGGTATAAGTTTTAAATCTTTTTCGAACACCAAACGATACATCAGAATCTGTCACAAAAGACGCGAAATTTGAGAATGATAGCAATTTGGAGAGAATAGAAATTAAAACCAATTCGACCTAACCTATGCTTCCTCCGGACTAACATAACTTAACCTAGAACGTAAACTTACCTTTAATCTAATTTAACTTTGAACTTCAAATAATGTAACCTAATCTCTAACCTAACATCTCACCTAACCTAATCTTTAAAATAACTCTAACTTTATTACTAATCTAATCTAACTTCTAAGCTAACCTCGAAGGCAACCTAACCTAATCTAGATATAGCAACATAGCCTGCTACCACGAGATCATTTGAATTTATAATTAAAGTTGGCTGTGATTTTTAAATTAGATTGGCAACACTAACTGTTCACTTCACAGTTTGATTTGAATTGTCAAAGTGACGCTCCAAAATGTTTAATCTAGAACATAAAATTGCATAACCTCTAATTTACACAGCGAGTCAATTGGCAGGATCGCCAAACGTATAAAAAAATTCCCGCCTACTTTAATTTTAAATTTAAATGATCTCACGGTACTAAGACACTAAGAAAATAACAAATATAAAGTTTATTGAGAGAATATTTCACACAGCAGAAACTAACGCAAGATTCTAGAAGCGATTTTATACGCTCGCTTTCTAGAAATAATTTATTAAATAATAATCACAGTTTTGGTTATTTTACAAATTTATTAAGAAGTTAGTTGTTATGGGAATGTTAACTTCTAATCTTATTACAAATTGGCATTATATTTTATTAAAACAAATCCATTTTCTAAACATGATATCTAAAAGTAATATTTACTTAGGTATACATTGTGTGCCTAAATAATTGTCTGGATTTTGTGTGGTTGGTTTGGTTATACGGGCCGAATATGTCATGAAAGTGCAGCGGTGAAAGTTTAAATCTCCCGCCCGCGAAGTTGTTTTCCCTTGTTGCCGCGTGACAGCGCCAGAATCCAATATGGCGACTCTCGAGCATAACGCCTTTGTTTCTTGCAACTTGCGAAGTGCAATTCAGTAACTTCTCAGCAGTAGTACAAAGAGATCCCCTGTCCGATAACAAGCGAAAGGTCAGGGCGTCTTCTGTGTCATACGAGCGATTGGATAAAGTCAGAATGTCTTTTGTGCAAAGTTCTCAGAAATCTTGACAGCCGTAAACTTGGAATGCCAACAACAATGGTTACGAAAGTGACTGGAAATATAGCCGTATCGTCTACATAACGCCTGCAATTGTTCAACAAAGAACGATAATTTCACTTTGTCGGTTTGAGTTCAGGGATGGGGTTCAGGGATTCGAACTCTACTCATCAAGAAGGATTTGACGGGAGTTTTCATGATCCAAAAACGTACGGTTAAAAAATTACATATACTATACCGAAAGAGCCTATATTAATTCTATGTGGAAAATCTTTTTCATCAAACACATAACATAACAACGGATAAAATCTTTTAAGATGCTACTAAACACTGTTCGGTACACTGTAATCACCCAACCTCACCAAAAACACTGCGTTGTCAACGAAAGAAATTTGCGGCAAAAAAGTTGAACTTCCTTATGTTCCGTCAGGTTATAAATGCTGTTGATTGTTAGGTTAAGTCCAGAAGGTTAGCTTAGATGAAACGCATTAAAAGGACTCATTCAATGCGTTTTCATTAAACATATAATAGGTAAAGTTAGAAGTTAGGTTGGAGATTAAATTTAACCAAATTAGGTTAAGTTAGGTGAAGTTTATGTTACGTTAGGTTAAAAATGCCGTTGATTGTTAGGTTAAGCTTAGCCAATGTGTTTTCATTGAACCAAATTAGATTAGGTTAAGTGAGGGGTTAGGTTCTGGGTGAGGTTAGGTTAGGTTATATTAAATAATTAAAGGGTTAGAGATTAAGTTTATGTTACATTTGGTTAGAAATGCTGTTGATTGTTAGGTGAGGTCCAGAAGAAGGTTAGCTTAGGTGGAACACATTAAAATGACTCGTTCAATGTGTTTTCATTGGACCAAATTAGGTTAGGTTAGGTGAGGGGTTAGGTCCTAGGTGAGATTAGGTTAGGTTATATTAGGTGAAAGGTTAATTTTGGTTAGGACCGGAGGAAGACTAGATTAGGTGAACACATTAAAAGGTTAGAGATTAAGGTTATTTTATGTTAGGTCAGATATTGATGCTGTTGATTGTTAGGTTAGGTCGAGAAGAAGGTTATTTTAGGTGGAACACATTAAAAAAGGACTCATTCAATGTGGTTTCATTGAATCAAATTAGGTTAGGTGAGGGGTTAGGTTCTGGGCGAGGTTAGGTTAGATTACAACTTAGGGAGGTTAGGTTACAACTTAGGGAGGGTAGGTTAGGTTATATTGAAGATATAATAGGTTGCGTTAGAGGTTAGGTGAGAGGTTAATTTAGGTTAGGACCAGATTAAAAGGTTAGAGATTAAGTTTAAGAGATGCTGTTGATTGTTAGGTTAGGTCCAGAAGAAGGTTAGCTTAGCTGGAACATATTACAAAAGGGCTCATTCAATGTGGTTTCATTGAACCAAATTAGGTTAGGTGAGGGGATAGGTTCTGGGCGAGGTTAGGTTAGATTACAACTTAGGGAGGGTAGGTTAGGTTATATTGAAGGTATAATAGGTTTCGTTAGAGGTTATGATGAGAGGTTAATTTAGGTTAGGACCAGATTAAAAGGTTAGAGATTAAGTTTAAGAGATGCTGTTGATTGTTAGGTTAGGTCCAGAAGAAGGTTAGCTTAGATGGAACACATTAAAAGGACTCATTCAATGTGTTTTCATTGGACGAAATTAGGTTAGGCTAGGTGAGGAATTAGGTCCTAGTTGAGATTAGGTTAGGTTATATTATTATCACATAATTTAGTTAGGACCGGAGGAAGGTTAGATTAGGTGGAACACATTAAAAGGTTAGAGGTTATGTTAAGTTAGGTTAGAGATTGATGCTGCTGATTGTTAAGTTAGTGTCTAGAAGAAGGTTATTCTAAGTGGAACACATTAAAAGGACTTATTCAATGTGTTTTCATTGAACCAAATTAGATTAGGTGAGGGGTTAGGTTATAGGTAAGGTTAGATTGGATTATATTATGGGACAGGTTAATTTAGGTTAGGACCAGAGGAATGTTAAGTTAGGAGGAACAGATTAAAAGATTAGGTTAGAGGTTAAGATTATGTTATGTTAGGTTAGAGATTGATGCTGCTGATTGTTAGGTTAGGTCCAGAAGAAGGTTAGCTTAGGTGGAACACATTAAATGGACTCCTTCAATGGCGAGGGGTTAGGTTCTAGGTGAGGTTAGGTTAAATTAGGTTAGTATCAAAGGAAGGTTAGATTAGGTGGAACATATTAAAATGTTAGAGGTTAAGATTATGTTATATTAGGTTAGACTGCTGACTGTTAGGTTGGTTCCAGAAGAAGGTTAGCTTAGGTGGAACACATTAAAAGAACTCATTCAATGTGTTTTAAGTGAAAAAGCTTACATAGACTTAACATGGAAGTTTTCGGTACGTGTAACTCTCATAACGGTACATCTGTGAATTACGTACCTACACCGAAACATATACTCCTTTTGAGGAGCACTATTGATTAACGCTTGCCTCATCCCCAGGCGTGTGCTCATTGAAACAAACTTTTACCAATTATTTCCGATTTTGTTAAATCATAATTCAAATGTTCCTTCTCCTTAACTTTGTCATTAACTTTGACTATGTTCTCTAGTGTGAAATTAGTCTGAAACAATTTCTAGTTCTGAGTGTTTAACAAAAGTAAATACCCCTGTGGCTTATAATAGAATGACTGTTAGGCCATATATATTTTTTGAGCGTAAAGACTCGTATATTGACTCGTAGATGACGATGATTGAGCAAAGAGTATTTCCGTCCGAGGATGGGGCACCAATTGACACTACCAGATAAAACATGCAAATGGAATTCATAATCGGCACCTAGGTTCTGTGGTTTCTGGTTTGACTCCCTATGAAGTCTTTTTATGACCATATATGATGAATTTAATTCATCGATAAAAGAATCAGAATATCTAAATAGATTAATGTAGCGTAAATTTCGTTCCTGAGATTTCTCTGTTCCAAAAATGAAACATATAAGTGTCCTTTCTTCCCTGTCTAATGTGATGATGTTTGTTTTAAATAAGCAACAAAAGAGTGGTAGCAAGCGAAAGTTTTTTTTTCTCATTATAAGTAATTAATAATAATCAGACGATATGTACGTGTGCACATCATCAGAAAGAAATTTTCTATTGCAGAATGGCAGAACGGAATACATGTTTATACGTCCCAGCTGACTTAAAAAGGTATTGAAAAAAGTTGTCTTAAAACTTCTTCTTCGTAATTATACCCATAATTTCATTCCTGTCAGTTTATAGCATCGATCGATAAACATACACACACCATATGCAATCTCTTATAAGATTTCACTTTTTTCTAAAACACTTACGTTAAGAAGTTATGCGAGGTGTTTCCTTAATAATGTTTCATAATGAAGAATAGAGCTGTGCTTCTTCTTCTTTTATTTGAAGCGAAACTCATCATTTCAGGGACCATATGGAGTTGTAATATAATAAATTTTTTGTAGGTTAATTACTTTGACATAATTACCTGCATTAGAAGTAATGAAAGATATTTATCATGAGTCTATTTACATCTTAATTTCTTCAAAATTAATAAAATTAAGAATAATTATAACGTTTTACTTTCTGTTGTATAGAATTCATGTTTTAATAAACATCCCTGTCACTCTTAATCTCTGCAAGCTTTTTCCTGATTTCTTTTCAAGCATGTCTAATCACTTTAATCTCTTAAAATCTAAAACTCTTAAAATTTGCTTCTATTATTCTGAAAATTCTTAAAATTCTTCTTCAATCTAAGTTGCTTCTTCAGTTTCCAACTGAGGAAACGCCTTAAGAATTACAAAACTCTTAACATTTAAGCACAGTTTTCTCTATGTTTAATAGCTAAAAACCTCATTATCGAATGTTTGTGAAATATTAATAAATTTTAAGTAATTACACACTAGATTCTTCTTAATGAAAAGAATCATTTTTCACAACAGTTACCAAAGAAAATATTTAAGCCACCTTATGGTATTAAACTACTTAACAAGTTTTGTAGGCTAATGATTTTTTACCATAATTATCAACATTATTTGTATAATTAAATCGAATTCAGGTATGTAAAGTAAAACAGCATCCATCACTGCATTCTTTGTTACCTAATTTCTTAGAAACCGAATGAAATCGAAAATAATTATTACACTTTCAATTGCGAATTCATTCTTCCATTTAAAAAATTACCTTTAAACACGAACGTTTTCCAGTAAATTAATTAATTTATCGCATTTTTATCTAATTAATTATCCTTCCATAGATGTATGTATGTGTATTTTTTAACACATTTGTATTTAACACACTAAAGTATTTCAAGGTAATGTTTTTATAATATGTAACCACATAGAAATGATTAATAAAAACAGGTTGCATCTACTAAATTAATGTTATTGCAAATTAATTCACCTGATTCCATTTAAACAAAACAGAAACCTTGTCATTTCAATTTTTCAACCCACATTAATCGTTGTCGTGTGTGGATATTTTTGAATGATTGCGTAGGTATCTTCTTTTTATTACTTATTATTACTATTATTAAGTGTAACTTGTCTTTTGTTAATGAACGAGGAGATTGTGAAGGTTTTGAATTTTATTCAAAAAATGCAGCTGCTAGTGCAAAGTGCAGTATGCAGCGGTAGTACTATTAGAGACCAATCTAATAATAATGCAGGTGCATCCTGTATTTTAATTTAAAAACATAACCTGCAAACTGTTACTACTGGCTATTTCTGTAATAGAAATAATTGCTGGATTATAAATTTGAACATCCAGACGCAGGTGCATAAATTAATGTTATGTTACAAATCCTGGAATGTGTCAGGTACTGCAATTTAAATTTTAATTTATATAAACTTGTGTAGAATTAAAACTTTTTAAAAATTTCTTTTGTCATGCTTATTATAAGGATTTCTGACATGACATGCAATAAAATCCCTTAGGATGATACGACTGCTTGCTCATTCGGGGTCTGACACGCATCATTGGCAAAACTTATATTGTGTGTCACAAAATAAATGAAATTGGGAACAGCGGTTCCCAACCTTTTAGAATCAATTTCTATGGCGGAGCCCCTTAGGTCTACCCTATATCTTACAAGTTAATGATGTTTAGGAATAGTGAATGTGCAGTAAAGATATATCTAAGCAATAGCGCAATGTCTATGTAATTGGATTATATTTTAAAACCTTTGAAATTTACCATATGTCAATTTATTCTCAACTACCACCAGTACACATGACATTGTCAAATCTTAGCTGTGTCTCAACAAATTGTACACAAATTCTACACATATTGCAAACTAAATTTCCACAAACTGCATACAACATGTACACAAATTGCGCACACATTACACACAAATTGTCAACAAATTCTACACAAACTTTACACACATTTTACACAGATTGCACACAAATTGCAAACAGATTGGACACAAATTGCAAACTAAATGTCTACGAATTGCACACAAATTGTACAGAGACTGCACGAAAATTGCACACATATTTTATACAAATTTTGCACAGATTGCACACAAATTGCAAACTAAGTGCCTACGAATTGCACACAAATTGTACAGAGATTGCGCTTGGATTGGACACAAAGTGCAAACTAAACACCTACGAATTGCACACAAGTTGCACAGAGATTTCACACAAATTGCACGCAAATTGTACACAGACTGCACATAAATTGCACACAGATTGGACACAAAGTGCAAACTAAATGCCTACGAATTGCAAACAAATTGTGCAGATTGTACACAGATTGCACGCAAATTGTACACAGATTTTACACAAATTTTACACAGATTGTACACAAATTGCACACAGATTGGACACAAAGTGCAAACTAAATGCCTACGAATTGCACACAAATTGTACAGAGATTGCACACAAATTGCACGCAAATTGTACACACAATTTACACATATTGCACACAAATTGCACACTGATTGGACACAAAGTGCAAACTAAATGCCTAGGAATTGCACACACCAATTGTACAGAGATTGCACATAAATTGTTCACAAATTTTACATAGATTGTACACAAATTGGACATAAATTCCACTCAAATTGTACACAGATTTTACACAAATCGTATGCAGATTTCACATAAATTGTACACAAATTGCAAACAAACAGTGCACAAATTGTTTACAAGATTTACACAAATTGTACACAGATTGCACACAAATTGGACATAAATTCCACTCAAATTTTACACAAATTGTACAACAGTTTTCATACAAATTGCAAACAAACAGTACACAAATTGTTTACAAATTTAACACAAATTGCACACAAATTGGACATAAATTTCACTCAAATTGTACACAAATTGTACGCAGATTTCACACAAATTATACATAAATTGTACACAAATTTGAAACAAATTGCACACAAATTTTACACAAATTGCACGCAAACTACATACAAATTGCACATAAGCTGCACAAAAATTGCACACAAGTTGTACGTAAATTGTACACAAATTGCAACCTACAGTAATTTCTGAGCTAGTAGCAGCAGAATGACCTCGTCTGCTAGAGGAGGCGCGAAAGTCAACTTGGCAAATCCGTTCAGAATGTAATTTCTAGTTTTCTTATTTTAATTTTACTTTTTGTTTCTTATTCTTTTATTTCATTCAATTTTTTTTAATTTATTTTCCTGGAGTGATCGTGAAACAAAGGTTGGGAACCGCTGACGTAAAATATCACGTATATATCTTAATAAAATTTTAGCTGCTTATCCTACCCATGAAAATGAGACATCCCTGCGGGGAGGTTGGGGAGCTCTCAAGTGTTGTTCGGATGATGGATGCCATGTTATCTCTGAATGGTTTAGCCGTAAGCGTTGAAACCTTCACTCTACTATCACGATCATGGAAACTTAAAACAGAAACAGCGTTGAAAATTCGTCCTCGTCCTCGAAATCGTCCTCGCCGAAGTTGTCATTCAGGAAACTAGGCGATATCGATCGGGACCACTAAACTCTTTAATTTACTTAAATTATCAGCATCGAGGTCGACTAACAAGCCGCGCTGGACTTGCGCCGTTCAAGCAGACAGCGAGCTGTACGAAAGGTACTGACTCAAAGATGTGCCATCATTATTTGTGTTTTTTTCCTTCATTATTTTCACACGGGGAAAACAACAGGAACATACTGTCGTTTGTTCTTGATTCAGTATTTGCAGTGCCATCTGCTATTCCGCGCTGGCTGGGATCGGAACTTAGTCTAGCGCACGACCGTGTGTTATTACTGCCCTCAACGCTGTTAGATTCGCATTATTAACATCCTCCCTTAGATTGATCTGCAAATATTAGTCCCCCTGACCAGGTTTTCGATGACCTGAAGGTATACGGAATTTGACTTCAGAATCTTATTTAGGGTTGCACAGAGGTCCTAAATCCGTGAGCTGAACTTGTCGAAGTATGGTCGTTAACCCGCCATCTTGGATTTAATGCCAAAACCACAAATTGCTGGATCTCCGTAACGGCTGCTCCGAATTTGATGCAGTTTTTTCTGATCGATTCCAGATTTTATTTGTAATTAAAAAGGTTCTATAACATTTTTTGGTATCTCTAGCATTAAGTGCGTTATAACTAAAATAATGAAATAACATTTCTTCTTTCTAATATTTTGGTGTCCAGCTTTTTTGTTCGTAATTTATTTAAAAAATTCTTCAAATAAAGAAAGATTGTTGCATTTTAGAGATTTAGATGTCGTTTACCGTTTCTAATTATCTTTAAAAATAAAAAAGATATATCGATTGTAGTCGTGAGAAATACTGTCAAACATGTATGTAACTGGTAGTCAAAGTTTGAATTTTTAATTATCGGTGCGGGTAGATACTATACTGCTTTATAAATATTATTTTTTCACAAGTTTCGTTAATATCACACTTGCAAAATTTTGTACATTAAATTTCCTTTTTCTTACAATACTCCAGTAAACGGAAGTCGAAAAAGGGTGGTTACCGTACAAAAGGTCGGGTAGTTTTAAATTTTTGATATGTTGTCTGGATTGGTGGGTTAGTGAAAAAAGCCACTTTTCGTTTTTTTTTTATTAACTTACTCCCACTCCGTTTAATTGAGCGTAAAAATTGATACATGAAATCTGTAACTAATTAAATTGTCTACATGATTGATTCTCAAGACTTTTAAGCTAAAATGAAGTGTTACGGAGTTACCGCGATGTTAGCCCCGTTTCACATGGACGTTGAACGTCAGCGCGCTGATGATTTACTCTTTGTAGAAGCCTAAATTGGGTCAAATCTGTTCGCTACTTTTGACCGAATGAGGAAAATAACAAAAATTATGTCAACTCGATAATCGTTTTTACAAATATTTTGATTTAGATGTTTGTCTTAGTTCTTTTGTAACAGAAGATAATAGTTTTCCTACTTTACTCGAAACTCGAGCAGTTATTATTTCTTCAGATTCTGACGTATTTTGCATCATTTTTCGAAATTCTTACACAAATCGGAAATAAGGTTCCGCAGTAGGTGGAGATAAGCTTAAATACATTCAGAATACAGTAGGAATTCCTCCATAATCCGCACACACTGTATTCCGAACATCCAGTAATTCGAACAGCAACATTTACAAGCTATAATCCGAACAAACCTCTTTAATCCGAAATCCTCTTTAATTCGAACAAATCTCTTTAATCCGATATTAATTATAAATGAGGTTATAGCAGATTGCTGATGCAGTTTTTGGCTAATACTGTTACGACCCGACAGGTGTAAACAAATTCTACGAAGATTAGCAAACGTTTTTGTTATTAATATAAAGAGTAATAAAAACTCTGAAGGCTACAGGAGTAAAAAATAAGCTATAAATATAGTAATCATAACATCACAAAGGCGCCCTAAATGTTTTGACGTTGCAGTTTTGCCGCAATTGTTTGTATAATGACATCATCTACCTTACAATTGGTGAGTTAGTAAAAAATCTAAGTTTTCCAACTCCCTATTCCTCCGCGCCCTCCGCCATCTTGAAAAAAAACTTTTTTTAGTGTTTTGCCTATAACATCGTTCCGGTGCATCATAGCGCAAAAGAAGTTATTTGCCGACTTGTAGAGTACAAAATTTCCTACAAATTTGATATGTGAAGTTGTTTTGTATTTTGAATAGCAACGGAGCTGTGAAGCTCGCAAGAAAGGCTAAAACTTTGCAAAATTTTGATGTTCTTGTCCCTTAAGTCCCGTTTCACATGGGCGCTGACCGTCAGCGTGCTGACGTTTTGTTTTCACATGATCAGGATGAAAATTGATATCAAAGATGATGCATCAACCGCTGTTGTCATATCATCTACTTACATATAGCAGTTTGCAAATTTGATTACCCTTTTCCTTCTTTTCTGATATTTTCTGTTTGAAAAAAGCAGGTAGTAAATCATAATTCCAGAAAACCCAAATCACACCATTCTTTTCTGTTGTCATAAAAAATTTTAATTAATTTTAAATTAATTTTAAAGAAATATTTGAAGTGTTTGCTATAAGTACTTTATGACTGTTGTTGCGAATGCAACCCCTAATAAAGACGCCATTAGGTTTAAAGGGGTGTCAGTATTCCTTTCTACACACCGGACGGTGTATGTCTGAAAACTGACAACATTGTTTTTTAAAATAACGTCGGTCAGCGCGCTGATTCGTCATATGTGTGAAAAGGTGCATTTCTCCAATGACCCGTCAGCGCGCTGACCGTACGCGAGGATCACGTGCCACCCGTATGGCCGCGCTGACCAAATACACTCGCTGACCGTCAGCGTGTATGTGAAGAGATCAATTTAAAACTTCAATCCTCCCATGGCGCTGATCATCAGCGCACTACCGATCAGCGTCCATGTGAAACGGGGCTAACATCGCGGTAACTCCGTAACACTTCATTTTAGCTTAAAAGTCTTGAGAATCAATCATGTAGACAATTTAATTAGTTACAGATTTCATGTATCAATTTTTACGCTCAATACAACGGAGTAGAGGTAAGTTAATAAAAAACAAAAAGTGGCTTTTTTACTAACCCACCAATCCATACAACATATCAAAAATTTAGAACTACCCGACCTTTTGTACGGTAACCACCCTTTTTCGACTTCCGTTTACTGGACTATTGTAAGAAAAAGGAAATTTAATGTACAAAATTTTGCAAGTGTGATATTAATGAAACTTGTGAAAAAATAATATTTATAAAGCAGTATAGTGTCTACCCGCACCGATAATTATTAAAAATTCAAACTTTGACTAACAGTTACATACGTTTAACAGTATTTCTCACGACTAAAATTGATATATCTTTTTTATTTTTAAAGATAATTAGAAACGGTAAAGACATCTAAATCTCTAAAATGCAACAATCTTTCTTTATTTGAAGAATTTTTTAAATAAATTACGAACAAAAAAGTTGGACAGTTGGAAAATATTAGAAAGAAGAAATGTTATTTCATTATTTTAGTTATAACGCACTTAATGCTAGAGATACGAAAAAATGTTATAGAACCTTTTTAATTACAAATAAAATTTGGAATCGATGAGAAAAAACTGCATCAAATTCGGAGCAGCCATTACGGAGATCCAGCAATTTGTGGTTTTGGCATTAAATCCAAGATGGCGGGTTAACGACCATACTCCGACAAGTCCAGCTCACGGATTTAGGACCTCTGTGCAACCCTAAATAAGATTCTGAAGTCAAATTCCGTATACCTTCAGGTCATCGAAAACCTGGTCAGGAGAAGGACTAGATTGCCTTCATACAACAAAAAGCTAGCTTGTGACATGCATTTTAATATACTGTAGAATACGGTGCGTTGACAAAGTTTTTAATATACTATTCATTTCATAATAATCCAGGATAGCAAGTCTAATATGATTCTATATTTTGTATTGAAAAAAAGACTTACAAAAGCCTTTATTGTATATAAAAAATAGTATCATATTAGCCTCGCTGTCATAGATCATTATGAAACCAATAAAACATAGTTACAAAGACACTCATTTGCAGCATTTTAATTTTTTCCTGGGCCTCTGTATGTTTTTCCTGCCCGGATATAGTGAGATCAGCTTAAATTATAACGTAAGAACTACTAAAATGAAACTATAAAATATACTAAAACTGATATTTAGTTACCAAGCAGCCATAAAATCTTAAAGCTTACTTAACTCAGATTCGGAAATATTTGATGCTGCACATCTAACAATTTTATGATTCAAGAAGAATCAATACTTCCTGCCATAGAGTTCAAGTGCACTTTTAGGTTCAAATAATGAAATTTATAAGTTCCTGGTGTGATCTGTGCCTTCATAAACCAATCTTTCACAAAATCTTTCTCTTTTTCATGTTCAGCAGTTTAGGATTTAAGGTTTTAAGTTCATTCCATTAATATTTGTATACGCCTATTCATATGACTGCCTTAAAGTCATAATCGGTATAATAATCTTAATTTACCTTAATTTAAATGTTAATTAAATTAGCTTGATTAGCTTTGATATTTTGTTGATGTGTCACCGACGAACTGCCGCTCCATTGAACTTGATGAAGCAAAATATATGTAGTATGCCTTGTACGATTCCAATTATCTAGTTCGTATAGAAAAATGATAATCTTACTGTAGATTGACCTTGATAGCTCACTTGGATAGGGCAATAACAATTGTTAGGATTTCAAAAATTGATCCGTTTGTTAAAATCCAGTGGCTGAATGTCACATTTTCAATTGCATTGGTTGCAAGATTTTCTGTGTATTCTCATGACTTGGGTGTTCCACAATTCACACAAAAAATTGTTTTTCTTTACCATATCTCTGCTAACTTCATCACTATCATAAAATTAGTCAACAAAAGTGATTTCTTCAAGCTTCCTTTGTTGGTCCCACATATTTTTAAATATAATTTTCAAATTAGCCCCAACGGGCACGATCTTTACCAATTCTCAAATTCTTGCCTAACGAACGCTTATTGTTAACGCACTTCTTGCAAACATTGTACGCACAATAAAATAGTACCTAAAGGTTAACAATTTAATTCTGAATAGTTTTGTAATTACTAAAAGATCCGTAATATTACTAGCAATAATACAATTCATAAGAATTTTTGGGTGTGTAATCAATAGTGCAATGATATTTCCTTTCAAGATTTGATTGAATACCACAAGTCCTTGTCCTTCTTGTTCACAGGCAGTTGGTAAATGTTTCATTATTAAATAGTATTAAATACTTGATCTATTGCAAAATTTTATAAAATTAAATTATTTAAAAGTAAAATTAAATTCTAAAAAATCTAAAAAGAGTCAAAGAAAGTTGAAATAATTTGAAATTAACTTACTCAGTGTTCAGAATTCAAGGTTAGGTTTTTCTCCGATATACAATTAACTTTGATTTTATTTATTTTAATAATGTGGTTTTTCAGTTCGTTGCTTTCACATGGAAAAAAGCGTGAACAAGATCAACCTATAAAAGATAGCAAGCCTTAAAATATTTTTCTTCTTGCAAAACTTTTCTTTATAAAAGACTTACACCAATAACTCATTTAAACAGTTTCTTTTTTCTGATCTCATAGCCCATAAATTTGGTAAGTACCAATTTTTATGATATATAGCGTACTAGATTTTATCTGCACAGATCTAATAAACGTTGCTGCAATAATAATAAAAACTTTAAAATGGCAATTGGAAGTAAATTCTTAATAAGATTCTTAATTGATAATGAATTTTATTATTTAAATAAAAACTATTAGGGCTGTTATGTAATAAAAGGAGAACGAATGGTAATAACTGCAATAAGAACCCAATAGTCTTAAAAAGCGGCATTAAAACTTGCTTAAAGGAGCTCAACGCATGAAGTTGAAGGCGCTTGGACCATTTGTGCAATGGTTTTTTTCACTGTCAGTGAATCTTCTATGTAACCCTCTGCTACTGTTGCAGACTTCCACCCTCCATGTTGCTCTAATTGCAGGGTGTTTCCACCATTAGAGGCTAAAAGAGTGGCAGAGGTTCTTCGGAAAGTGTGCCCAGTATAGGACTCAGGATTTGCCAATTTTAAATATATGGCAATTTTTTTAGGCATTTGTGCGATTGTGTTATGCCCTATATTTTGCCTGACTGCTTTTCCATTCTTAACAGCAATACATAATCGCGGTAAGTCCAAAAGTGACCTAATTTTTAGATATTTTTTTATCGTTTCTATCCACAGAGCATCCATAACAACAAATTTTCTAGATGACCCATTTTTGCTGTGACGAATATTAATGATAATCATATCTTCTTTCACCGTTAAATCAGTCATAAGCAAATTACAAAGTTCATTGCCTTGGCAAGCCCCAGCAACTCCTATTGCAAGAACTGCCTAAAATTGTGAAACATTTACATACATAGCATACATATGCAATGCACAGACTAGTTACCTTAACAGCAATGTAAGAATCATCAGGTGCGTAACTCAGAAATTTTATTATATCCTCTTCTGTAAAAACTAAAGATTATTAGGTGTGTAATTTGTATTTTGTCTTTTCAGGTACCTGACAAGTTTAAAAAATTTAGATATATCTACATTATCCTTTAGCAAAAGTGTTGCTTTAAACATTGAATAATGGGCCCACAGAGTGGATGCCTTTTTGCCCTTGGAGTACTCTTGAAAATAAGCCAACACTACATTTTCAGAACTAACACTTGCGTTTTTCAGCTGGCACCAATTTTTAAACCTTTCGATTTTTCAGGCAGTAATCCCTCTGAAAGTTCTTCTACCAAGTCTTTAATTTCTGGAGGAGTACAGTTTATGTCTGAACTGTCCATTTTTCCAGACACAATAAAAGATTTCTTTTAAACCAATTGTCATTTATTTATTACAAATGTCAATTTTTAGGCTACTTGATTTTCTTATGAACAAAGTAAATAAAATTACAAAGTAATTCAAATTAAAAAATCTCATGACTCATTCTAATTAAAAAATTACTAGTAGGGGAAAAAATAGTATATAAACCACGGTAGTGAAGACCATTATAGCCCTCACGCCTTATAGCCCTCGATGCTTCGCATCTCGGGCTCTAAACTGGCGGTCGGGCTATAATGATAGTCTTCACTACCTTGGTGTATAATATACTATTATAGTACTTTGTATAACAGGAGATAGGTAATGAATGTAATAATAATTCAATAGTTTTAAAATCTTAAAAAGGGACATTAAAACTTGCACAAAACTAGTGAAACAGCGTAGCCAATAGTGTTAATACCGCGGTAGTAGCTAGATTTAGCGTTTCATTGAAATTTTCGCTGCTTCAAGTTGCTAAGTAACGGTGTAACACCGATGAAGGTCGTTTAGGATCAAAGTTAGTTTATGAGAAATTGTCTCACGAACGATTTCTAGCAGCTGAAGCGTGATGTCACTGGGCAATGTATAATTGTATTCAACCACTTTTATGTACCTATAATAATTTGGGGATATACAATATAGTCCAGTCAATTTAGAACAAATTTTCATGAATAGCGGAAAGTTGAGGGAAGTCCGTGAATTTTTGCATACGCCTTCCTGGAGGGCTGTTAAATAACCCCCTAAAAGCCACCGTCTATAGGTGGCGAGCTCGAAGAGATAATTATGGTAAACCACGCCCCCTAACGGTTTTTGTCGTTTTTCTCGGAAACTATTAGGTTTATCGAGATGAAGGAGGTTAGGTAAATTAAAGTTTATTGAAATCCCTACCAGAAATGTCCGAATGTTTTTTCGTACCTCGCCTTCTTTTTGTGTTATCGAAAAAAGAAGAAATGTCATACAAAAATGAGTAATTTGCTCCAGTAAATTTGCTCAAGGAACTTTTGGGGCGTAACTTTTTGTGGTCACATATTCGTCATTAAATAGGTAAGAAACAATCGTTGAGAGCCGGGCGTGATCGTGGTCCAGTCGTATTTCACCTTAGCATCTCTTCGGCAAAATCCATCAGGAGATATTATCGTTATCTGTGGTGCCAGTTGGATGAAAGTTTCGTATTGGCAAATTAATTCTTAGAAGAGTACACTGTGCTAGTTAATTTTTGTATCCAACCCAATACGTACAGGGCGTTTCGCTTTTTTAGAAATCCTTAGAAATATTTATGTAGGTGCAATTTTGTTGTAAACTAGCAACCAAGATACTAACACAGAATGTTTTGTATCTTAAAGCGTCTGTTAACAGATAATTATAAAGATTTTGCTCCATATTTAGCATGCATGCAACGTACTGTATCAATATTAAATTGTAAATGTGGATAATACCAAGATCTTAGAAATAAAGGAAATTAGAAGGATTTCTAAAAAAGCGAAACACCGTGTACGTATTGGGTTGGATACAAAAATTGACTAGCACAGTGTACTCTCCTAAGAATTAATTTGCCAATACGTAACTTTCATCCAACTGGCACCACGGATAACGATAATATCGCATAACGGATTTTGCCGAAGAGATGCTAAGGTAAAATACGACTGGACCACGATCGCGTCCGGCTCTCAACGAATTTTTCTTACCTATTTCATGACGAGTATGAGACTACAAAAAGTTACGTCCGAAAGTTCCTTGAGCAAATTTACTGGAGCAAATTACTCATTTATGTATGACATATCTTCTTTCTTCGATAACACAAAAAGTAGGCGAGGTACGAAAAAACATTTGGACATTTCTGGTAGGGATTTAAATAAAATTTAATTTATCCAACACCTCTATATAAATACCATGTTTACTATGGTCATTTTAAATAAGGAAAGTGATTGTTTACTCTTATGTTACATTATAACCCACGTTGCCCCTAGCAACGGGTTATTTTTAAAAACTCACTCCTTCAAAGATAACAACCAATCACCAGCTTACATTACTTAATATTATTAAAATCCAGTCATCGTGCTAGAGTATTACCGTCAAAACTACAGACTAACTATACATTGCAAATTCGATGTTGAAACTTAAATAAAGCGGTGTTGGATAAAATTTTGTATGACACGCGTGAGTTAAGGATATTATCCACTCAGAAAAATTAACCCTCTAGGGCCTGCCGGCCCTCGAGGGTAAATTTTTCGTTCGTGGATAATATCCTACTTAACTCACTTGTACTATAAATAACTATTACCTAACCTCCTTCATCTCGATAAATCTCATTACCCTCATTATCTCCTCGAGCTCGCCGCCGACGGTGACTTTTAGGGGGTTATTTAACAGCCCTCCAGGAAGGTCTATACAAAAATGTACGGACTTTCCTCAACTTTCCGCTATTTTTTCTAATTTGACTAGACTAATATTTTTAATAAAGCATCTAACATCATAAGTAAAACACAATTAATAATTTAGAAAACGGGATTTTCAATACAAAATAAGTTTATTATAAGTAACAAAATATACCAAACTTTAAGTAATTAAAATGAAAAATGAAACTATAAAATAAGGTTATCTACTAACCGGAAAGTAATTTATTCTTATCAGCGACCTAACAATATAAATAAGCTGGATTCAATTCATTTTACGAGTACTGCTTTTTATTTAGTATTTTTTGTAATTTAAATGCTGTTCGTATGAAATCATTCCTTTCTTTAATAAGATTTTTATTTATTATTCAGTTTCATTTCTTATGTATATTTCGCTAGCATTTTAAAGAACTCGTCACTTTAATATAAGTAACAGTATTTTTATCTTTTAAAACGATTACAAATGCGAAACTCGGCTATATTTTTATTTGGTACTTACCTGAAAGTATTAAGACACAAGTTTTTTTAAAATTCACTTAACTTGTTTGAGCTAAATAGTTTAATCAGGAAAAAGTATTACCGTTTTAATACAACTAATGAGGGATATACACATTCAGCAGTAAAGGTCCATCAATGTCGTCACGTAGCCGTCCCGCTGTTTCCCTCCCATTACTCTTTTCCGTGTCCGCGTTGAACATGCGTTGTGTAGGGTAGTGAAGCTCATAAACTAACTTTGGCTTAGCACTACGTCCTGAATCACCAAGTTAGAGTATAGATACCGCTAAACAGTGCTTTGCGCAATATCGTGTCATTTCGTGGAGGTAATCTTCTGGTTTGTGGAGGAACCTTTGTTGATGGTTATGCAGACTAGTATATTTTCAGAAATATAATAACAGAAGAATATATACGAAAAGCATCATACGTATGGATTTTTAAACGATGACGCTCGTTCACGTCGGATTACTGAGGTACTAATATTGCTAGAACAGGCCGGAATTAATCATGTACCAATGCCTCCACGATCACTTGATTTTAACCCAATTGAGAATGTTTGATCCTTTTTACAAGAAGCATTAGATAGTCATGTCTCCCTTGCACCAACTTGCTAAGGCTTCTTCTATCCCAATTACGGCAACAAAGCCCGATGCAAAAGAGCAACGACACTAATCCAAATTGCATGGTTGAAGCACACACTTAACAACTTCAAAAAGTAAATGTTTAGACAGGAATACTAGAAGGCAAAGAAATCAACAGAAAAAAATATTTGCATGTTTTTAAAAAATGACCTTATTTCATTCCATCTTGATTCAAATCGAGATGCACCAAATAATGTTATTTGATTTCAAAAATACGATACGCTGACATATTTTGCATGCCCTATGTGCTATTCTTTGGACTACTGTTAATACCTTAGAGACTCAACAAAAGTTTCAGAAATTTCGTATCTATAGAATTTGAAAAATCTTTCAGTTTTCTAAACTCTAGAGTTTCCAGATTTTGAAACGTAGTAGTTTCAGACACGAGGCTACTCTCTTCACAAGAATAAGAATTCTTTTAGTTTTCGAGATTTCTTACGTCGTAATAGCAACTACAAACTCCTACCTTCGTTTGTTTTAAAATAACAGTAGTTGTTGAATTGTCTTCTTTTCTTGATTCTGACGGAGTCAATTGTGCGAGAGGATGTTTCGGAGAAACGAAAGATCATCAAAAACGCACGATGCATGTTTTCTTCGCGATAACTGTAATCAAAAAACAATTGAAGGTCGTCGGTGCTTACACTATATTGTATCCTACACTACAGCCTACTTGCAAATGAATGTTTCAAGATGATATGAAAGGAATTATTTTGCTTCGCTTCGTTCCAAATCGATTTTTTAGTGAGGGTGATAAATCAAATTACATTTAGAGGCAGAGGTAACTTTTAAGAAGTAAAAATTGTCAACAATCAACTGCTATGTCATGAAGCAGCACTAGAAGTGCTGTGGAAAGGTTACAAGAACTAAAAGTCTCTACTACTTACCATACCCCTCTCTGCCACTACTGTTATATTAAAGGTATATTTAAAAAGTTCCTGATCTAAGAAACATTAAGTTTTCTAGCTTCCCTTTTCACATAAAGCGGAACTGTATCAAATTTTCTAACCTAAGCTCTAGTCAGCTCATATGTTTCAAATGCTTCTACATCCTTTTCATACCCTCAACAGACCGTACCTTCTACGTTATTATAGGTAGGTTTCTTCTTAATGTGTGCAGTATCTAATCAGAATATTTATTAACAGATTAGATACTTCGGTTTCTCGTCTTCTTTATGGCAGTTGGTCTGCTACTGCTGCCAATTCCTCAACATATTTATTGTATCTTCTAAGCTCGAAATCTCTATCTAGAAACCCTCAGAAAGGACTCCAAAGGTTTTCAGGTTTTCATTCCTTCTTTCGTTATGGTAATCGGCTTAAGACCAGTTTGTTATATTTCCAAGATTCATCGCTTCTGTCGAAGTATTGCTTCCTCGTGGTAGATCTGATATCACCCATTTAATACTTTGATACCACGGCACCGTGAAACCTTTATATTGTAGAAAAATTAAAACTCGAAACTAAAACCTCTTAAGCCCCTAAACCTGAAACTAGGGGGTAGCTCTGGCAATCTTCACAAACCATGTAGAATCTTGAAATTCTTGAAATTTTTAAATTTCGAATTCGAGATGCTTGGAACATCGAGTTGTACACACCCTGAAACCTTTGAAATGCCTTAAAACCTCTAAATCTTCAGAATATTTGCCGCCTCAAGCTCTTGAAACATCTACGTCTCAAAACATTAAAACTGCAAAACGTGAAATTTATAAACTTTAAGAAATTTCAAGAACCATGGAACGTCAAAATTCCGAATGCTGTAGATTCTGAGATTTCAATTATTATAGACCGAAACGTAACTGTGGGCTACGACTTTTGAAACTCAATACCCTTGAAACTTAACACCTTGAGGTTTTGACACCTGGAAATCTTTAAACTTTGTATCGTTGAATCTCGAGAAATCTTATGAAACCTAAAAAACAGTCGAACCTTGAAATGTCACGATACTTTGATACTTTTAAATTGTAAAAAAAATTAATTCTAACTCGATACCGAAACCTCAAATTGGAGAAGCTTGGCAACCTTGACAGACCATGTGAAGTCCAGAAATCGTTGAAAATTAGAAATTTTAAATGCCTGTCCTGATATTTGAATACCCTGAAACATTGATTTGCGCAGACCTTAAAACCTTATATGTATTTTGAAGACTTCGACATCACGTTATGAGGAACCTTGAAATCGCGAGAAACTTTGAAACCTTGACATATTGCATCTTTGATACATGAAAACCTGGAATCTTTCTCGCCTCAAATTCTTGAAGCATTTACGTCTCAAAACATTAAAACCTAGAGACCGGAAAACCTATTAATATTGATAAATTTTATGGATTTTAAAAAAAAATGAAACCTCGAAATTCTGGTTCGTATAGTTCAGATAGATTTCTGAAATTTCTACCAGAATCTAGAAATCGCTGAAAACCTAAACCACCATGCCTGGAAACCGTTAGAAAGTTTGGAATTTTGGCGCTTACGGTTGTTGAACCCTGGGATCCTCGGGTTCTTACTAGTTATTGAAAACACCAAGTCTTATAAAATTCAGAAATCGGGAAACCTACGGTCTTTGGAAGATCTTGTTAAATATTGGAAACTGCAAAAGCGTGAACTCTAGAAATATTGACAGCTCTATGGAAAAATGTTGAAACCTTGTAATAAAAGCTGAAAAATCTTCATTCTGAAAATGTTGAATACGTTGGAACCTTAAATGTTGAAAACTTCGAATTTTTGAAACCTTGAGATCTGGTAATTCAAAGTCTTACAATCTCGTGCCTTTCAAGTTTATAAACTGATAATTTTTGAAGACTTAATCTTAAATCATCAATCTTTGGAGGTCATGAAATCTTGAAACCTTGAAGCGTAGACACTTTAATTGAAAAGTGTCTTATTAGTACACCCCCATAGCACAAGGGAAACTGCGCCAACATTGATGACTCGATGCATTTAAAAATAGAATCAGCAATAAAGGTTACATTGTAGGTGTATAAACATACTGTTATTTATAGTGGTGAAAAGCCTGTTAACAATAAATAAAACAATTACGCCCACGAGTTTGTATGTGCCCTGGACGAAAATAAAAGTACCAATTTTTAAAACAATGGCAAATCAATCGAATTAGCTTCAGGTAACCTACTTTAAAGCTGTGTTTACAAAAACTCTTATCGGCTAGACGTTGATTATTAAAAACTAAATTAATTGCTAGTTTTAAAACTAATGTTACATTTTAATCGAGTCGTTAACTTAACGACGTCGTTATTAAGTATCATCGTCGTTCGACCGAATGGTTTCAATAGCAGTAAGAACAATGAAGCTATTATTTCGCAGAGCTGCAGTTCGATTTCGAATAGTAGTGCTAATAATATACTCAAGGTTAATTTGATTGGTGCAATTTTATATTTATATGTAATTATTATACACTGTCTGAGAAAAGTTATTATTAAAATATGTTTCGGGTTTAGTTTCAAATATTTAATTTAATTTGTTTAGATTTAAAAGTTTTCTAAACTTTGTGATACTTTTAGTGCTTACTTGAATATTTTCATAAATTCGTATGCATTTGAAAATTTTTAGAGATTTAAAAATTGAGTCTCAAAGTCTAGAGAAGCGCTTTGATGAATGGAAGTTTCAAAGTTATATAGTATGGTTAGAAGTGTGGCTTATACCATATTTATCTAAAATAAAATAGACATTATTATTTATCTAAAATATTGTTAAAATGTGCTAAATATTTACATAAAACCCTCTGTCATTATTTAACAAACTTTTAACTGAATTTTTGTAGGAAATTATAATAAATTCAGAATTAGTCACAATAATACAATAAATTGCATTAATTGTCATAGATGCAATTAAGAGCCTTCTTTATTGTAAATTGTTACATAATTCAGTTATTTAATAGTTTTAAATTAATTTTCATATAAAAATTAATTTAACAGTTTATTTATTATTTATTATATTTGTTCATGTATAGCATATTTTATTATCATTATGTATATAGGGGTTTCCGGAGAAGTATGCAATGCTTTAGGGGGGTGAAAGGTGATCATATAGAGACCCCAAAACTCATGAAATAAAAATTAAAAATTTAAAAAAATCCGTATTTTTTGCCAGACACGAGTCGACTATGGATTGTTTGTAAGCTATTAACCATGAATTACTGATAAATCAAACAATGATCTCACATCAGCACTACTAAATTAATAACTGACCTCCGCTACGTACGTATCAATTTACAGAAACAACAGAATTGAATTTCAGCAGCGGTTGCCGAGTGACTCACTACCTTTATGACTTGATCATTTATTAAGGTCGTAAATGAAATGTAACATACGTTCATTGACCTAATTGTGATGCAAATTTCATTGCCTCTTTTTTATTTTACGAATGTCATTTTAACAAAATGAGTAAAACCTACCATTTAGATGCAAACAATCTTTATAACATGTGTTCACACAAGTTTATGCTAGCAAACATATCGGCATTTGCACGAATTTATTCTGAGGCGATTTCAATGCGTGCGCGTAGCTTTTCCTCGGTATTCAGTTCTGTCCTGTACACTAACGATTTAAAATATCCCCAAATACAAAGATCGAGGGGAGTCAAGTCCAGTGATCTCACAGGCTAGGCGATGGGTCCTTCACGTCCTATCCACCGGTTAGGGTATTCGTTATTCAAAAACTCCCGTGCCTGGCGAGCAGTGTGGGGTGCTCAATAGTGGGAGAGTCCGTCGAACACTTCATTGTCCAGAAAATGCAGGTACCAGTCACCGGTTAATCGTTGGAGCAGAATAAAAGGTCTTATTAAACGGTTCTGATAAATTCCCGCCCACACATTTACCGCGAAACGCCTGGAAATAATATCTTCGGACAGCATGAGGATTCTCGTCAGCCCAAATGTGGCTGTTGTGTGAATTAAAAACTTCCGCCCGAGTAAAACAGCATTCGTCTGTCCACAGTACATTTTGTGCAAACTGGGAATTTTGCTGTTTGCGTTCCAATAGCCATTGGCAAAATTGCACTCGCGGTATATGATCTGCAGGTTTTAGTGAGTGTACTTTTTGAAAATGGTTGATTTGAAAAGTTCCGTTCATTCAGCAGGCGTGTTTGTTTCTGCCATAATTTAAACCGTAACTAACTACAATTAATTAAACTACTTAACACTAACAAGCACTTAACACTACCTCACTCAAGTTTACCGTCACCTTAACACAAAGAAAGTTGACGGCAAATTGCAGATTACAAATTTTAAAGATCTAAGTCATTAACAGTTATTTACAGATGGTTAGAATGAATGTTTGTTATTATTTAGCTAAAACGTTTTAAAAGCACGTACTTACTATTCTGTTTTGGTTACAATTTTACAAGAATTTATTTACCCTGCTACATACTTGGATTGATTATGGTTATTTTGTTGATGACCTTTAAAAGTATGTACTATTTAATAGGCATAATTTTCATACATTTTTATCTACTACTTTGCAGTGGCGTGCCTATTATTTTTATAAGGGGGGTTGTCATTTCAATGGGGCATTTCAGTAAATTGTTAGTAAGATGTTACTCTACACATGTTTCCCTATCACCCTTTAACGGGAAGGACACATTTTCCAAAACACCCTGTATACTAGGTTAAGTAATCATTTTAGTTAGTGTAGTTTTAGATTTAAATTGAAATTCATTTATTCGGTTTTGAGCATTAGACAAGTAAAGTTCTTTAGTTTCTAGATATGAAAAGGTAACTTTTATTCTTCGTTAAGTACAAATCACTGTAAAGAGTTTTAGGAAAGTTAAACTATAATTTTAATTAGCTTAATGCATTAGTTTAATTGAAACAAACAAAAAAATCACTTAAAGTACTTGTGCATTACGGTATAAATGAAAGAGGAAAAACAATATATAAAATATAACGGATCTACAAAAATTACCTGCAATTACAAATTTATTTTTTGGCAAAAAGAATTGTTTTGGCATGGTTCGTTATATGGAGCGTATAATATGGGTGCTATTATGAGATAGAATCAAGATCGTTTTTTTGAGAAGAAAAAATGAATTCAGAACCTGGTTCGGTGAAACCAATTTTTTTATACTAAACCAATTTTGAAACTAATTTGGTTTTAATTGTTGTAACACATGTCATAGAGAACCTTTTTAATCGACCTACATATTGTATCCATGAATCAATTAGAATTGAATGTTTCACTTGATTTTGTTTTTTAAGTTAAACTTTTTCGTATACTACAGGCAACCTGCTGTATAGTATTAAAGCTGCCATTACAGGTATATTTGATTATTTATGAAGTATCCGTAAGAATTGGAAGGCCAACTTAGAAGATAACTGAAGATCAAAACTAAGACTATTTTTTAAACATGGAAGCATTTAAAAAAATAATTATCACATTACAACTATTATTTGTTTGCTGTCATTATATGGGGCAACTTAATCCAAAATTTGTTTGTTGAATATGTACACACACCACACACACACACGGGGGTAAAGAATTTAAATTCCAACCATAACAGTAAAAAATTTAGTGTAAAATTCGACCACTACACCACGCTAAAAAGTGTGTGGTGTTTAGGTCCAATACATTTAGAGTAAAATATTTAATCTGTACCTTCGTGTAAACCATAGAGTTAACTTTAATACAATGTTAGTGTAAATTTATTACACTGTAAAACAATTATATCTTTAATCATTTATCGTAACTTTTTTACACTAAAACAGTCAAAATTCTAATCGCTTCGGAGCAACATTTTACTCTTAACTTTTAATTTTTTTCTATTTACATTACAATTTAGAGTGAAAGTAGTGTAGTTTTCGAAAAATGTAAAATTGTTTTTAAGTCACCTTATATTAATTATAATATAATAAATAATAATAATAATAAATGAATTTATTTCTCTATCACAACTTAACCAATACATATTAAGAAAACAAGGTATACCTAATTATATAGAGAAATCATAAGGCTGCCAATTCAAATTAGTAGTTTCCTACCCTTGCTCTTCCATTGGCACCTTAACCTACTAATATAATTACAAATAAATAATATAGTTGCCTATTTCTAAAATATAAGCTATAAACTAAAGTAAATAGAAAAAAAAAAACAAAATATTCTGTGACTGCGTAATTTCACATACTAAATCGTTCCACATACAGTATAAAAAATACGTAAGAAATGAAAAAAAGAAAAACTGCGATTATCCTGTTTGTAGTTCATATAGATGCTTATACATATGCATCTTAAAAGAATTTTGAGAAAGTTCGTTTAATTTCTGTGGTAGATTGTTATAGATTTTATAAATTTGAAATTGAAAAGAACGTTCAAACAAAGCCGATTTATGTTGAGGTGGAGAAATTGTTCCTTTATATCTTAAATTTAAAGTATGTACATCAGTTCTGAACTTAATTTTGTTGTGTAGGTAAGCTGGCTGTTTAGTTTGAATAATCCTGTGACAAAGTGAAGCAAATCGCAAACAACGTCGATTTTTCATATTTAACCATTGCAGATCTTTCAGCTTGTGTGTTATATGTTCGTATTTACGTATGCCAAATATCAAACGCAAGCATGAGTTCTGTACTCTTTGAATTTTACGTGAAGTATCCTGTGTAATCGAGGATCCGTAAATTTCGCTACAATATAAAAAGTTAGATAAAACAAGTGAATTACAAAGCAGGGTTTTTGTTTCAGTAGTTAATATTTGTCTATGGGGATAGATTAATTTCAGTGCCTGAATACTTTTATTTATGCGCGTGTGTATGTATTTCTCATATCGGAAGGTATTATCTATAATAAGACCTAAATTCTTAGCTTCGTTTTTGATAGGAATAGAGATCCCTCCAATCGCTACGTTAATGTTGTCAGTTAAAAATTCAATAAAGTCTTTATTCCCAAACAAGATAACAACTGATTTTTGAGGATTTATAATTAAAGAGTGCTGTTGTGACACCATATTTATAGCATTGAGATCGGCGTTAATATCACGTACAGCATCTCGATAATTAACTGGACAAAACGAATGCAGAAGTTGAGAATCGTCAGCGAACATTTTCAATTTACACGTTTTAACGTATGTGTGAAAAGTGGAAGTATATATTATGAAGAGAAGGGGCCCCAATATGGAACCTTAAGGTACTCCTCTTACTACTGGTAAAAAGCTAGAAATTTCATTGTTTATTGCTACACACTGTACGCGATTGGCTAAGTAACTTTCAAGGAGTGAAACCGCAGAACCCGACAAACCAATGTAATTAAGAACAGATAATAATATTTTATGATTTATTGTATCGAAAGCCTTGCTGTAGTCGAGCAATGTGAGAACCGTTATTTTATTTTGGTCACTAGCAGCTAGTATTTCATCTATGACGTACAACAAGGCTGTCGTACAACTTCTGTTCGGCCTAAAACCAGATTGTGTCTCTGGAAGTATACTATTGTTATGTAGGTACTCTCGTAATTGCACGTTTATAACTTTTTCATAAATCTTGGATAAGACAGGGAGTAAACTAATGGGCCTTAGGTCTTTAAATTCTTCAGGTCTCAATTTTTTGGGTAGAGGAATAACTACTGCTTTCTTCCAACAATTTGGAAAGGCACTTGTTTGTAATAAATAATTAATGATATGGGTTAAATACGGAAGCAATGTTGGCATGGCGTATTTTATAATTTCAATATTAAATCCATCATATCCAGAAGCGTTAGTTTTAATTTCATTAATATATTGAAGAACGTCTAATGTATTTACTTCTTTAAATTGAAATTGCATTGCATTGAGGTTTAATTGATTATTTTCATAGAAACGTATAATTTCATCTTCATCTAAATTACTAACGTTAGGAATGGAGTTTAAGTAAAAATGGTTAATTAAGTTGGCTTGAGCTAGGTATTCTGGAATTTCACCCCTTGCCTTAACACCGATGTTTATATTTTTTAGTTTGTTCCATAATTGTTTAGAAGTACTATTCTTAGCTGTAAACTGAAAATAAGCTTTCTTCTCAACTTTTAACATGTAATTAACAAGATTGCGCAACGATTTGTAATAATCCCATTTGGCAGAAGACTTTGTTAGGCGGTATTTGGTTAGAGCTTTATCTCGAAGTTTCATGGCAAGTTTAATGTTGTCGGTTAACCATGGAATTCGTGGTTTAGATATAAGAACGGTTTTAAGGGGTGCATGCAAATTGATTATTTGAGTTAAGTTATCGTTTAAAAACTTTAATTTTTCTTCACCATCATCTAATCGAAATATATGTTGCCATGGTATTCTTCGCATATCCTCTTCAAACACGTTCAAATCGAAATTCTTAAAATCTCGTATTAGTTTACGTGTAGGTGTTAGAGAAGAATATCTAATGTTTAAATTGCAAAATGTTAATTCATGATCGGCAATTCCATGTGCAGTACCGGACTCCTCCACAATATCAGTATTATTTATTAAAATAACGTCAAGTAAGGTTCTACTGTTTTGGGTTATGCGTGTTGGTTCAGTAATTATTTGAGACGCGTTTAAACCATCCACCATTGATTGAAAATATATGACATCAGGTTGGTCGATCGCTAACATATTTATATTAACGTCACCAACACAACAAACGTAATCAGCAAGATTAAGCAACAGAGTTAACGACTGCTCCAATTCATCACAAAAATACTTGTAAGAAACAGTCTGAGACCTATAAACACACCCTACTCCAAGTGACACTTTTTTGAATTTTACGCATAACCAAACTTGTTCAATTGAATTGTTTGTATTTATAATTAAACACTTATAAAAGTTTTTAACATAGATGCAAACGCCACCACCTCTACCTTCTCGATCAAAACGAAATAAATTATAACCATCTATATGGACGGCATCATCAGAAATTTCCTTTGAAATCCAGGTTTCACTGATAGCTAAAATATCGTAATCGCAATTGATCAGTAATAATTTAATATCATTAATCTTTGGAACTAATGATCGTACATTGACATGTGCAATTTTTATTCCACATGTTCCCATATTAAATGTATTATTGATTAAAAAGAAACAATATGAACATTAATTAAATTTCGTTAATTATTAAAGATATATTAATATCTAATGTTAAGACATTAGATGGAATCATTTTACTTTTTATGGGAACACATGATAATAAGATTAAATAAATATTATTAATATACTATTTGTAAATATTTACTAATATCAATATCAACGAGCAACAGACTGGTTGCAACAAACCAAACTGCAAAGTTCCACATTCACACACAGCAAAAAGACATGAACATATTTGTACCAACCGGTGTCTAGTTATAACTGTTAAATCTTTGCAATTTTCAGTTATTTTTCACATTTTTTAGTCTCATGGAATTTGGGAATTTAAAAATTTGCAAAAATTTTGAAATTTCCACCAATCTTAGTAACTTTTAAAACTGCAAAGTTTCCACAGTTATAACTAGTCGTAGTAAAATACAGCGGATTGTCGTCATTTTTTTTTGTTAGTGTCGTTATTGCGCACACGCTTCTCGTGTCAAATGTACTGTCAAGTTGTGTATATTGGTGCCAATTCGTTTTATTTACTCTAACTAGAGTAACATGAACACTAACAAACATCTTTTTACCCATTTAGATCACTTCTTGACGGTTTTCTTCTCTTAAGAAATTAAAATTAGAGTGGATTTTGTTATACTTTTAAAGTAGAATACTATCAGATTGAATATTCAATCTATATAGAGTTAATTAACAATATAGAGAGAAAATAGATTTCAGTACTGAAGAATTCTTTTTGTTATAAGAATAGAGTGAAATAAAATGTTTTTTTACTCTAGATTGTAACTCTAAAATCTTTACCCAGTACTCTAAAAATTGTTCACGGGGCTGATTTTTACAGCGTACCATTCAAGATCAAAGGTCCTTCAATCAGTTAAGATTTGGAGAGCTTCAGTTTCAAATTATAAAAGATTCAGAGTCGTTAACTTTCAACCTTTCAACGATTATACACAGATACATTTCCATTATTCATTATTATTTTAAAATCGTTTCCTATTCCTAGATTCTTTCTCTTTTTGTGTTATTTTGTTATTCAAATTCGTGTTCTAAATTGCTCAAAGGCTTTAATTAAAATTCATAGGTTAGCAGACGGAAACAACAATCACCTAGTAATTTGTATTGTGTACTTATTATATAGGATGTCCCATTCTACTTATCCTCCCCTAAGACCATCCACTGTTGATGCTTATTAAATAATATTTCACGGGTATGTGAGGTTGATAGTGGACACGGAATACAACCAAAACCATCATTAATTAATGATCTCTAAAGTAAGCAGGACAAAAAGATGCAATAACAAACTAAAATCAAACACTGTTAAAAATAGGAGACGACGCGATTAAAGAATGGGACGTCCTGTATTCTTCTCTTTTTATAACTGTCTTAACTTTCTTGTATCTTCCCCTACCGTTAGTTCTTCAGCCTATAATTATAAAATATTATTGTAAATAGGTATTTACTTGTAATTTGTCAATAGTAAAAAAACCATAAAAACATTCCCTATCGATGCGGGTTTCCGCCTACTTTTACCGCCAACGTGAAAATAATTTTCACGTTTGGTATCTCTCTGGTAACAATAAAATATCGCGTGAAGTGAAAATAAGCACGTTAATGTAATAATGTCCGTACTACTCGTACATGGTATATGAAAATTCCATTTGATTGCGATTGTAAACTTTCCTCGGGCATTCTTATCTTAATTTGCATTTTCTTTAAGACAACACAACACACATACACAATTATAATGACTACTTGAAAAGGATCTTTAATTTAACATTTTACACATAGTACACGCTTTACAAAGAGCGCATTTCCTTGTCGAATATTAGTGTCAAGAGGGGCGTGTCCACATTGTCGACTCTTTAACATGTAACTTCAATTTCAAAAGTTTTACATCGCTAATCTCGAAGTAGGTAGTGCGTGAATTTTTTCTTTGCTCAAAGAGAATTCAATGAGGCTCACTCACTTGTGTCTATAGATGATGAAGATCATGACGACGATGATGAAGCGTCTTCTTCTCTTCACGGGCATACCAATGTTAAGGTTTTTATTTTGGAACTTGTTTTATTAGTAGGTTTCTATGTTTGATGCCGCAGGCATCCCACTGACAACATGCAGAGCAGGCTCCTCGAGAAATACTTGGATTTGACATAATTAAACTGGCATGCAAATTAATTCAAGCTGTTTTTCCTATTATAAAATATTACAAAAAGGTTAGGAAGGTCAGGAAATAGTAATTAAACTAGAAAAATGCGTAAAAAAGAAATCTTGCGTGATAAATTGCGCGTGTATATTTTCAATAGAAAGTGGGAAAAGGGAAAAATAATTTCGATTTTAATATTTTTTTAATGTCGTCTTAAATTTCACTTTAAAATTGAGTGCGTTGGTTAAAATATTTAAAACACTTCTAACTGAAAGATAAAAACAAATCAATTTCTATTTCTAGATTTTCGGTTCAAAATGGAAATTGAGCGGGGAAATGAAATTTAATAATGTAAGCGCTCGTTTTATGTTGCAATTTGAAATAATAGTTATTACCTTTCAGAACATAATGTTTCCCAAGAGTTATTGTTGCGAGGAAATAATTGGGTTTTATTAAAAGATGAACCTTTAACTATTAACATGGAGTTTTCAGTAATTACTTTTTTTGTAGAATAGTACAAAAGAATTTATTTGTATTAATTAATGCTCGCACGAATCTTTTTCTTTTTATTATTGCACGAAAATTTCCATTTATTTTGCTCACTATTTGTGTTCTGTAGTTGATTTTTTAAGTGTTGGGCGTAAGTGATGCATTAAAGTCGTAATGCTCTATTGCTATTGAAATAACAATCTAAGTAGTCCGACACCTTGCAAGCAAATAAAGAAAGTGTGGAATAAATAATTTTTCTACTACCCTATAGTCGGAGAGCAGACCCTTTGAATTCGACACCTTCTATACAACTCACGAACACTCACCTAAAAAATAGGTAATCTAATGTAAAATGATCTGCTGAATTTGATTTTCTAGTTCGCCCATTGATTTGAGATTGCCAAAATGGCCGAATTGCCAATTTAAGAAAAAAATTACAAATTACGTGTTAATTTTTATTTTTCACATAACACATCATATCTTCTTTATTCTGCTTTCGATTCAACTCAATTTTTTACTGAATATTCTTCAAGTGTTCTTTGGCAAGTTCATCGTAAAAGAATTGTCTTGGAAATAATAAACTTCTTAAAAAAAATTAATTGTGTTCCATTGACACGAAATCTTTAACATTTGCAGAGGAAAATGTTCCATCGAGGTATCTTTTTTATTTTTAGAGTTAAGTGGCTACTATAAGCGACAAAAATATTCCCAATGAATCAAATAAGATTTTTTATGCAGGTCTTTTTTTAAATTTTACTTCCTGGACGAAATATTTATTGATATTTAAGCGCATTGTTGGGAGTGCGTCTCGGCATTACTTTTACACCAGCTCTTTTATGGTCATTCGTATAAGTGGCTTCGTTCGCTTGAAAATTATTTGAAATTTAGTGATAGTTATTAATAATTATTATAATTTTAAACATATTTAGATGTTATTATAATGCAGAACAATTATCATCCCCGACTGGGAATCGAACCTAGGATTGGAATCGATTCCCAGTCGGAGATGATAATTTTTCTGCATTATAGTATCTAAATATGTTTAAAAGTATTCGTGTAATTAAATTTACAATAAATTTTCACTTTAATTAAGTATTATAAGATTTTGTAAGTTATTTGTAAGCACAAGAACAAAAGATTTAAATCAAAAATGTCCACAAACTTATATTATTTGTAATAAAGATCGTGATAGTAAAGGATGTAGGAAATGAAAACTGGTAAAAAACGGTAACAACTTTTAAAAGGTAAAATTAAAAAATTGAGAAAAACTACCCTAAGTTCGAATAGTAAAATTTCTTTAAATTTGCAAAATGAATCTAGCCGCCGTATAAAAAACGTTACTTTTAAACAAAAAGTTGAGAAAAACAGTCTACAATTTTGATTAGACTAAAAAGAAAATTGATTATTAACAAGAAAAAAAACTCGAATAACAATAACATCAATTACAAACATAAGCACAGAAATAACAGTTTTTATTACACTGCATGTTCAAAGTGGCGATCCTGTACCATCTGACAATATCCAAGGCGATTATGAAATTCATTTCTCACATTCTGAAGAGTTTCAGGTAATATTAATCTAATCTCATGTCCAATTCTTTACTTGAGATCTTCTAAATTATTGGGTCGATTTTCATACACTTTACTTTTTAAGTACCCCCATAGAAAGAAGTCTAATGGCGTTAAATCAGGAGATCAAGCCGGTCATTCCATGGGACCTCTTCTTAATATTCACCTTCCTGGGAGAACTTGGTGCAAATAGCGTTGTACATTAATTGCGTAATGAGGCCGAATGCCATCATGTTATCACCAAACGCTATTGTTTGGTAGCTTGGGATTGTTTGTATTGGGAAATAATGCAGGCATCAGTCCCAACTGTAAAAATTGCAGGTATCTTTCTCCAGTTAGATTATTTGCGAAAAAGAATGGCCCTATGATTTGGTCACCAATAATGCCTTACCATACATTAACACATTCACCTCCGGCAACGCGTTTACCGCGTTCATCCCATATTTCGTTATATGCCCACAACGCGGCTGCCGCGGGCACTCTTGTATTGAGCTTTATAGACAAGTTTCTCTAGCGGACTTGCTGTTACTTTAACCAAAATCGGCAGGCACATAGAAAAAGACATTGTCTCACTATATTTTTCTTGGTTTTTGAATACTGCTGTTAAATTTTAATTAGTTGAAGAATGAATTCTAAGTGTACTATAAAACGACGTAGCAACTTAGATGGTAAATTTATTAGATTTTATATGGATTAAAATTGCATTAAAATAGTTATTTACTGACAAGCTTTGTAAATTAATTTTTACGAGCGAGCTGGAAAGTGTGTGAGGGAGCGCCGAAAGAGCGAGCCTCCATAATTTAGTGAGCTCAGTAAAGATTAGTTGCATAGCGTACAAAGTTTTATTTCCACTTTTATTAGCGTTTTTTTATTAATTTATTGTATATTTTGTATAAAAATACATTTTGTAATCAAAGACGGTAGGCGGTTTGCGGTATATTGGATTAAATTTAACGCGACTAGCGCGGTCTTTTTTCTAAATTTAAAAAATATATATTTTTTGTATATTATTCTTTAAACATCCCCAACAATCCTTAAACTTTGAACAAAAATGAATTTAAGAAAGAAAGTTGGTTCGGCACCGAGCAAACTCATAAAATAAATAGGT
This sequence comes from Agrypnus murinus, assembly GCA_929113105.1. NCBI lineage: Eukaryota > Metazoa > Arthropoda > Insecta > Coleoptera > Elateridae > Agrypnus > Agrypnus murinus. The sequence goes on from OV816029.1 coordinate 4,540,206, forward strand.
GGCAGTGAATGTTTTAAGCTTCGAAAGATGTTGTGAATGAGTTTCCTGCTTCCAATAAGGATTTATTTTCTCTAGCCCAATATCTATAATTCTGTTTATTAACCGTACCGTTTAAACAAAATGTTGCTTCATTCGAAAATAAAATACGCTGATAAAACATTGGATCACGAAGACAAATTTCCATCATCTGGTCACAGAATTCTTGTCTACGATCAAACCCATCTTCTGCCAACTCATGAACTGTTTGGATTGTTTTCAATTTCTAGTAGCACATCAAGTTGTACATCTTCGTTTAATGTCACCGGACGTCCACTTTTTGGAAGATGCTTTACAACGCCATGTTCTCGCAATTTCTTTTCAATCCTACTAACCGTTGATTGGCTTATGGGTTAATCCGAGTACGTTTCTCTAAAAAGTTGACACACTTCTTGATGTGTTCGAATGCTGTCGCCATAACCAATCAACATTAACATTTCAATTCGCTGTTTCTCGCTCACTTGCGCCATTTTTATTAATAAAATCGTTTACTAAAGGTAAACTCTACTTTAGAACAAAAAAATAACATTTATTTTGTTTACTTCTGACAGCCGTAACTAAGGTTTTTGTGTTATACAGTGACTAGATTCATTTTGCAAATTTAAAGAATCTCAAATTTTTTCAAATGTAACACATTGAAAATTGTATACAGTTGAAAAGAGAATAAAAAGAACTACGGAAATCGACAATAAAAAATACAGCTTGTCAAGAAAAAAAATATCGATGACGTCATAACTTTAAAAACAAATGACGTAACAGGTTGAAAATGCTACAGTATAGCGTCAAGTAATTAAAATCGCTATACCCTTTCGAAATTTTTTTTGAAAAATTAATTTTAACGAAGTTACGGAATTTATCCGCTATTTTATTTCCATACTGTATACATATGTACTCGTTTTTATAAAAAGAACTATTTTTTCCAACTAAAGATGATGTCACATGTGCAACTCAGGGAGAAACAGTCTTCTCTTCCCTTGTTGCACTATAGTGAAAAAACAAGTATTACAATGACCATTATTCTACCAAACGCGGAGCCACACTGTACTATAACCAAAATTGTGTTTAAACCATGTGGAAGTCGAAGCTTAAACACCCAGCCGCACTGAAAAATTAATTTACGATTTTTCGTGCTAAATAGTCGTACCTATAGTCTATGATAAGAAAAACTGAGTACTTAGTAAAAAAGGGGCTTTACCTTGCAAAATGTTGGGTAGTTTTAAATATTGGATATATTGTATTTTTAGTGGTCTAGATAAAAAAATTCCAAGTTTTCGACCTTGACCGACCTTGGTTTGTTCTGCCATCTTGGAAAGAAAGCGTTAAAAACAGTTTTTCGGAAATATCTCCGTGAGTTCTAAGATAAAATTAACCATTATCAATTTTATAGTAGACGCAACGTTTGTCTAAAACATTTTATTCTATTATTAATAATTTACGATCTACAGTAAGTAGTTCAAAGTATTTTCAATAAAGCTATTATAACTATTTCTATTTTTTCAAGATATAATAATATTAGTTAAGGGATATTTAAGATACAAGTGTAAAAAGTCATTCTTTATTGCGCGAACGGTTTAGAACACAAGCGAAGTACAAGCGAGTGTTTTAAAAGACGTGAGTGATTTATGTGCTCTTACAACGTTTTATCTATGATCATAACGCGTTACTACAATATTCATTTTATTTGATAATTTTTTAATTTGTGACTTATGTCATGTACATATAATAGCGTGCTTTGATTTTTAGTTGCGAAGCAACCACTTTGTAAAATATTCATAAATTATTTATCATATATATTTTGTTGACAAATTTTATATAACTAGTTCACTAAACGTTAACTTTTTAACTAGAATCAGTGTAAAAAGTAGTCACTTTTTGTATAATCGTAGATAATAGTATATTAAAGTATTAGTTTCATAAGACGCGTTTTTAGCGCACGCGTCCGAGTTTAGAAAACGACCCGCAAAGCGGGGAGTTTTCTAACGGACAAGTGCGCTAAAACGCCTTATGAAACGAATACTTTATACTATTTTTTATACTTGCGTCGTTATTTCGTTAATTATTAAAAAATAAATTCGTTTTAAATAAGATTTGTTAGTGAAATTTTGTTAAGTACTTTTGACAGTTGGCTACACTGAAAATTCAACTTCAGCATTTGTTATTTAAATTGTTTTGTTTTTATAAAATTAATTTAGTTTCTGTGACAAGGTAAAATGGTGGGATATTCTCTCCCTCCATCTTATTAAAAAGAATTAACTTATCTTAATTAATCTTAATCTTATTAAAATATTGGAATTTAACCATATTGATAGATTTATAACAACTGCAGAAAATAACCAACATTTAGCTATGAAAGTAAGTAAAATTTTGTGCTAAATACTTTCAATTTTTAATATATTTCAATTATTTAAGGTTGCGTTAATAATGGGATTCTGTGGTGCCTGCCGAAGAGATGAATTGACCAACATGTTATTAGACGATATTGTGGTCAAAGATGATGTTCACTGTGACTGTAACAAAAACAAAAAATAAAGTTCGAAGAGAATTCTTAATTACAGAGAAACTGTGGATTGATTTAATTAAGCAATATTTGAGCCTAAGGCCTAAGAAAATAAACCACAGGCGGTTTTTTATAACCTACCGCAATGGAAAATGTATTTCTACTCCTATCGGTATAAACACCGTGGGAAAAGTTCCTTTTATTATTGCCACTTATTTGCATTTAGCCAACCCGAAGCTTTTTACAGGTCATTGCTTTCGACGTTCAAGTGCTTCCCAATTGGCAAACAAAGGTGGCGATTTAATAACTATAAAACGGCATGGAGGTTGGAAGTCTTCAGCTGTGGCTGAGGGCTGTATTGATGCTTCAGTTAAAAAAAAATGGAGGTAGATGAATTGCTATCTAATAAGTCATGTACTTCCACTTCAACGGCTCAAGTGGTAATTGACCAGTCTTCCACTGCTTCATTTTTACATGAAGAATCACACACTTTTAGCAGCAACCCAATAACGAGTCAACAAAACATTGTTGAGGGGCAAAATTTACCTTCATTTAAGATTAATGCCCAGGACACTTCTGCTGTTACAATCAAAGTGTATAATAACTGTACTTTTAATACAAAAGATGTATAAAGAATAATTTGTGAATTAAATAATTTTTAATTTAATTAATTTATTTTGTGTATGTTTATTTTATATTTTAAAAGTTTGGCATTTTATCACATAACCGCACTTTTAAATATAATAAGTTTGACATTTAAGAACAGCTGTTAGGTGCTACCAACTTTAAAAAACAAAATTTTACTGTTTCCAGTACTCTAATAAATCTCATTAGGACACGCATTTTAGTGTCCTAATGAAATTTTTAGAATACTGTAAACAGTAACATTTTATTTTTTAAAGTTGGTATCACTGTCAGACAGCTGTTCTTAGAATGTCAAACTTATCTTATTTACGCAGTGAACTTTTATAACTGGAATGCAACGCTTGCAAAACGTTGCATTAAATAGCCGAATAATAAATAGCCCTATTAAGGGCGTAACGGTTTTTACTTTATTATTAACGAAATTGTAAATTTTGATACTGTCATACATGCATTGTGTTGTGTATGTGCAATTAATGCTCACGATAAACTTAACGTAATAAAATTTTAGAAAATTATATATCTTTACCTTACAAGTTATAATATCCAAAAGATCCAATGAATAATTATTTTTGTTAACAAAAATCATTCTTTGCTGAAAATACTATTGAATTTATACCTCATTAATTTCTTTGACAAATAAGGTATTTATTCTATGAAATGAAATATAATTATTCTTATTTCATCCAAGTTTTTAATTCATTAAGGGCCGGTATTATAAAACTTTTTACTTCCTAGATAAGATTTACTTTGAGAGTAAATTCATTTGTTCTGTCAATTTCATATGCAAATTGACAGAATAAATTAATTAAGAGAATTCGCTTTTAAAAAACTTGGGAAATGCCTCTTTCACACTCTTACTAAAATATTCAAGTTCTGTTTTTAAAACGTCAAATTTACGAGTATTAGTTTTTGTTTCATCCGTCAAAAGTGATACAGAAGACGCGATAACTGCGATAATAATAACGATAATTTGCGATAACAAGTTTAAATTTTGAAGTGTGGCATTTTTTCAAAAATACTAGTTATCTAAGGGCCGATATTATAAAACTTTTTACTTCCTAGATAAAATTTACTTTGAGAGTAAATTCATTTGTTCTGTCAATTTGCATATGAAATTGACGGAACAAATGAATTTACTCTCAAAGTAAATTTTATCTAGGAAGTAAAAAGTTTTATAATACCGGCCCTAAGAGTTGTCATTTAAAAAACCAATGATGACGTCATTGTGCAAAAATACATGACGTCATAAGTAAAATTTTTATGTCATAAGGTGGCTAATTAAAAAGTAAAATTTTTATCCTTACTTTATCACCACACTGTATATCTGACACACTAATAGGCTTACAGTTCTATAGTGGTTGTACGTTTTAGCATTAGGTGTCTTGGGTAGACTTATAAAATTGGTGCCAGCCAATCACTGAGAATGATCTTAATTTTATTGAAAAACTAAACACGTTAGAACTTCAATTCTACAATCTACAACTCGAGACTCTAGAATCGAAAACTAAATCTATCAGATTTTCAAACAATGAAATTTGAAACTACGGATTTCTTGAAATTAGAAAAATCCACAGCAAACATTTGTGTGGAAATAAAAAAGATTGCCCATTTTAAAATCTTAGGCTATTAAAGCTATAAGTCACCGCTTCTAGTAACTGAAATACTAAAAATCTAAAAGAACCAAACACTGAATTTCCGGAAGTCTAAAATAGCTAGAATCTAGATAATAGATATAATCTAGATAGAAAAGCTCTACGTATATGTATAAATATTTTCATGCCTTCTGTATCTAATTCTTTAATTATCTTTTTCAGGGGCTGCCAAAGTGCTCTCTGAAGTTACCTGCAGTAAAATTGCCACCCTGGGATAGTTTAACTAGCGCCCTGCCTCGACTTCATTGTCCCGCCATGCCGGCCGTGCGCTCGCGCCGCGGCTGGTGCGGCTGCCTACAAGTAAGTACCTTATTTTATTTTTATAACATGTATAAACAGTGGTGGTGAATTTTAAGATAGCACACCTGGATAAAAGCAACAGGTTTTTCGATTACGAATTTTAAAATTTGTCTGAAATATCAAATTTTACGATATAACTTAAAATGCTATCTCTGATTACAACATGTTGAACCTTTTGTAGCTCCTCTGCTTCCTCCAGAAATCTCCAGAGGAATCAAAGGATTCGAAGCGCAGCAGCAAATACCATAGGTAGTATCCAAATCGACATATTGATATAAAGAATATCACACTGCTAGAATTGTATTGGAATGTCAACCTTTTGTGACAGGGAAAGCAGCATCTCGTTCTGGGCCTTGAAATTTTAGATTAAATATTTATTGAAATCTTATAAATATATCACTCTATAAAATCCCGAACTCAGAAACATTGTTCAACACTAGCTAGTTAAAACGGTAAAACTTAAAAATAATCAAGCTTTGACTCCTTGCAACTCTCAAAATTTTCAATCTTCAATCTTTTGAAAACAGTTCGACCTGTTTTATTTTTGAATTAAGAGAAGCAACTCAGTTAATTCATTGAATTAACAGAATTTACAATTCTCAAAATTGATATTCCTCCAATTTCCAATCTTTTGGAGACATTTCGATTTAGTTAATTTTGGAATTAACACAAACAATTCAGTTAGTTAACCCTTTACTATTCTCAAAATTGATACACGTTGAGTTTTAAATCTTTTGAAAACATTTCGACTTGATTCAATTTAGAATTAACAGAAACAATTCAGTTAATAACTTATTTAACACTCAAAATTCTCAAAATTCATACCATTTTTCAATTTTCAATCTTTTGCAAACATTTCGACGTTTTCAATTTTGAATTAACAGAAAAGAATTCAGTTAATTAACTGAATTAACATTGTACAATTCTCAAAATTGATATTCTTCCAATTTTCAATTTTTTGAAAACATTTTGACTTGCGTCATTTTTTAATTAACAGAAAGAATTCAATTAATTGATTGAATTTACATTGTACAATTCTCAAAATTGATATTCTTCCAATTTTCAATTTTTTTAAAACATTTTGACTTGTGTCATTTTTTAATTAACAGAAAGAATTCAATTAATTGATTGAATTTACATTGTACAATTCTCAAAATTGATATTCTTCCAATTTTCAATTGTTTGAAAACATTTTGACTTGTGTCATTTTTTACTTAACAGAAAGAATTCAATTAATTGATTGAATTTACATTGTACAATTCTCAAAATTGATATTCTTCCAATTTTCAATTTTTTGAAAACATTTTGACTTGTGTCATTTTTTAATTAACAGAAAGAATTCAATTAATTGATTGAATTTACATCGTACAATTCTCATTTTGAAAACATTTTGACTTGTGTCATTTTTTAATTAACAGAAAGAATTCAATTAATTAATTGAATTTACATCGTACAATTCTCAAAATTGATATTCTTCCAATTTTCAATTTTTTTAAAACATTTTGACTTGTGTCATTTTTTAATTAACAGAAAGAATTCAATTAATTGATTGAATTTACATTGTACAATTCTCAAAATTGATATTCTTCCAATTTTCAATTTTTTGAAAACATTTTGACTTGTGTCATTTTTTAATTAACAGAAAGAATTCAATTAATTGATTGAATTTACATTGTACAATTCTCAAAATTGATATTCTTCCAATTTTCAATTTTTTGAAAACATTTTGACTTGTGTCATTTTTTAATTAACAGAAAGAATTCAATTAATTGATTGAATTTACATCGTACAATTCTCATTTTGAAAACATTTTGACTTGTGTCATTTTTTAATTAACAGAAAGAATTCAATTAATTAATTGAATTTACATTGTACAATTCTCAAAATTGATATTCTTCCAATTTTCAATTTTTTGAAAACATTTTGACTTGTGTCATTTTTTAATTAACAGAATGAATTCAATTAATTGATTGAATTTACATCGTAGAATTCTCAAAATTGTATATTCTTCCAATTCTCAATTTTTTGAAAACATTTTGACTTGTGTCATTTTTTAATTAACAGAAAGAATTCAATTAATTGATTGAATTTACATCGTACAATTCTCATTTTGAAAACATTTTGACTTGTGTCATTTTTTAATTAACAGAAAGAATTCAATTAATTAATTGAATTTACATCGTACAATTCTCAAAATTGATATTCTTCCAATTTTCAATTTTTTGAAAACATTTTGACTTGTGTCATTTTTTAATTAACAGAAAGAATTCAATTAATTGATTGAATTTACATTGTACAATTCTCAAAATTGATCTTCTTCCAATTTTCAATTGTTTGAAAACATTTTGACTTGTGTCATTTTTTAATTAACAGAAAGAATTCAATTAATTGATTGAATTTACATTGTACAATTCTCAAAATTGATATTCTTCCAATTTTCAATTTTTTGAAAACATTTTGACTTGTGTCATTTTTTAATTAACAGAAAGAATTCAATTAATTGATTGAATTTACATCGTACAATTCTCATTTTGAAAACATTTTGACTTGTGTCATTTTTTAATTAAGAGAAAGAATTCAATTAATTAATTGAATTTACATCGTACAATTCTCAAAATTGATATTCTTCCAATTTTCAATTTTTTTAAAACATTTTGACTTGTGTCATTTTTTAATTAACAGAAAGAATTCAATTAATTGATTGAATTTACATCGTACAATTCTCAAAATTGTATATTCTTCCAATTCTCAATTTTCTGAAAACATTTTGACTTGTGTCATTTTTTAATTAACAGATTAACTGAATTAACACTCTTTACAATTCTCAAAATTTATATTCTTCTAATTTTCAATTTTTTAAAAACTTGTCAACATGTTTTCATTTTGGAATTAACAGAAAGATTCAGTTAATTTAATAACTGAATTAATACACTTGATACACATTAATACCCCTTTAATTATATTATCAATCTTTTGAAAACATTTCGACTTGTTTCATTTTTGAATTAACAAAAAGAATTTATCTAATTAACTGAATTAACACTTTTTACAATTCTCAAAATTGGTACCATTTCAATTTTCAATTTTTTGAAAACATATCAACTTTTTTTATTTTTGAATTATCAGAACAAATTTAGCTAATTAACTGAATTAACATTCTTTAGAATTCTCAAAATTGATATCAATTCAATCCCCTCATATCTTTTGTAATCGTTTGAAAGCATTTCATCTTGTTTAATATCTGAATAAAGATACAGTAGATATAGGAAAATTCATAACTTACAACCTTGAAAGAGACAAGAACTTTGAAAAACTAGAAATGTCGAATGTCTGATTATGAAACTTTGAAAGTAATGAAATTCGGTAGTATAGAATAAGTTAACATTCAAAAAATATTCAACTCAGGATTTATTTCAAAAAATGGTCCAGTTACAACATCCATTTCTGGAAAAGTATTTTTGAATAAATTAAGAATATGTAGCATAATTATGTTGGCTCTACGACCATTCATGTGATAGGTTACGCCGAAAAGTCATCAACTTCTAAAGTTTGCCAGCTGTTGATAAATAGCCTTTGCTGATTAAAACATGGAAAGTGTGGATCTATAATTGGTTCTTATTAAAGTCTGAAGGCTATAAAGCACTGAAATGAAGAACTACTTATATTTAAAAAAAAATAATCTAATGTCGGGTTTATTTAGAAGGAAGTAAAATGAACATAATTTTGTATCGTTAACCGTGTAGTTATTTTTAAAAAATAACTTTTCTTAAAGCATTTATGTATACCTCAAGAGCGAAACGCAATTGAAATTCCTTTCTTGCACTGCTATTAAACGAGTGTACTACAGCTAAACTAGCATCGAAATTATTATAATAACTTCTAACAGGAATTCTTTTCGATTATCCGGTTCATTTATTCGTAATGATATCCACAAAATGTTTATTGCTTCCTCGCTGTTTGAGATATCACAAAATTATAACCTTCGTCGGATTGGATAATTCGACCACCATAAACGACAACCAGTCGTTTCATGCTTTATAGGCTCTCTTTATAATCTTTATATACGTTATTATTTTTTTCTATTTCTATCACATACCTCATGTTATAACCTACATAAATATCAATGGTAAAAGGAAAAGATGAAGTGCTGGTTGCTTATAATTAGAAGAGGAGGCGTTTTTGCCCTTGAATTTGTGATTTGATGAAAGTGAACGCTTTATAACATGGCAAGATGAAGAATTTATGTGAGCTCACCACGGTAGGAGACTATAAAAGAATTATTATGATGACGCAAATGTATACTAGAAAGAAAGTTATAAAACTAGGATAGGAAAGAAAAGAATGTATGCAAGCAGCAAGTTATTTTGCTAAAAATAAAATAATTGACATTTTGCAATGATCACGATACACGATATGACCTAAGGTATTGTATAGGTCAGGGATATTGTAGTAAATTGGTGTCTGACATCGAGATATCTGTGAAATTAAAGGTGTCGAAATTTTGCTACTTGATTTTGTTCTGGATGTCAATTATGTTGATTTATTCTCCACTTTTTGTTGTTCTAAAGGGAGTGTATGCTGAGTTCACAACTTGCAGAGCTTGTTGCAATCATTGAAGAATTCTGAATATTCGGGGTTTCAAAATTTTAGTCATATAATTTGACAAAATTTTAAAAAGTTTGAAAACTTAAATTTTTTAATTATATGAAACTTTTTCGCTGTGCATCTGTGAAATTTCTAAATTACAATCTTTGAAACTTCTTCTGTATTGACACTGGTATTCTGGCAGTTTGGACCTTTAATGGTTGTATGCATTTTCTTTGGCTGTCCTGAGCGTTTAATGTTCTGAAACGCCAAATTTACCAATGATTGAAGCTTTAAAACGCCAGAATCTGAAACCTTGAAAATATAAATTATAAACTTTGAAGTGAAATTTGATACTCTAAAATTTCTAGAATTCTTGACGCTTTTGGAAAACTTAATAAATAAATCTAAAACATTTATCAGAATACGCACGAGAAAGGATTATCCACTTGCAGTGCCATCTCTGTTGCTAGCGTTGTTAACTTTTGGAACTATTCACAATTATAAAAGTTTGCTGCATAGTTGAAAACCACGGAAAGTAGACAAATTATACAAATATTATATGGCCTGATGGCAATTGCTTATTTATAGCTTTATAGTTTAGACAAAACAAATCATTTAGAGATACGTTTGCAAATTGTTGCAAGAGTAATAAATGACTGGGGCGATTATTGTAAAGATTGCATTATTGGTGATTAAACTTATCGTGTTCCCATTAACGCTGCTTTAGATTACGATTTACTTAATCTTATGTCATTCAATAGTACATACACCGGCCATATTGAACTTTATTGTATAGGTCAATTAGATTAGTCAGCACTACTTTTTATTTTTATTTAATTTTTATATTTTTAAAGCCATTTTTGTAGTCTGTGGTAGAGTTTTAGAATTGTGATTTTTTAATTATTTATATTTTGAATTTAAAATCATTATTTGCAATCGATCCATTTCAAGATGCCCAAGGCCGATGGTCCACTTACAGCGCTTACTTCGTCACGTTTTGGAACTAAACATTCTCCCTATACCTGCTTACTATGCCAACAACAATTCTCTGTCGGGTTTCATAGTATATAGAGCATATCTGTCTGTCACTAAGTGTGTGCCCGGTTTTATGGGATATATGAATTCAAAGTAGAATCTTATGGTAAGACTGGGTGAGTAAGTCGGGGGAGTAGTCCAAGGGGGAGTTAGCTGGAGGGGGTAAGTGAGAGAGGAAGATAAGCCGGGGGGGGGAGCGTAAGCCAGGAGAAGGGATGTATTCTGCGGAGGAGATAAGTTGGTGGAGAGGGTAAGCCGGGAAAAGGAGTAGGGCGGGAATAAATAACTAAGGGAGGAAGTCGGGGTGTTCGAAAAGTTCGTTTGAGCATGGTAAGCTTAGTATTTTCAACTGTTTTTGTTCAATTGCGTATATTTAAGAATAACTAACGTTGTATATAAGGAAATCCTACAATAAATTAGCCTTTTGACCGTCATGTATTGACGGGGTTTACCTAGTAGTGTATAATTTCATGATTTAGGCTTGAAGAATTTTCACATATGTTGCTGGTATATGGTACATGTTTAGGGTTCAAAAATTTACAAGGTCGAAATTGCAAGCATTAAACTTTTTAAGGCATAGCATTTTCAAGTTTCTATGACTTTGGAATTCTGACGATCAGATTTTATGAAAATTTAGAAGTTTTAAAATCCTTTAGCTACAAATTCCCTTTAAATTCTGACATTTGAAATTTTCTGGTTCTAATTATTATCTAATTTCTAATATCTTCAAGTAGAGAATAAATGTCTATTTTGAAGTTCCATAGTTGAAATCTTCTCTGTTTCAGAAATTCGAGCATTCCCAATTTTCAAATATCCATTAGGAGTCTAAATTTTAATTCTGAATAAACAATATTTAAATTTTAATATTTTAGCAATTAGAATTGTTGCAGTTCTAAAGGAAAGCTTCCAGGAAATCATATTGTTATAGTTTCAAAGTTTAATTACTGCATCAAGTTTTTCGTCTGTTACAAAGTAAACAGCCGCCATTCAAAAATAGTATAAGCGAAATAGAAATAAAACAAAATAATTCACAAAATAAACAGAAAGAGCTTTACTTATGTAAACACAGTAATAAAAGTAATAAACGTTAAGTATATAAATGAATAAAAAATAAGTCTATCAATTAAAACATAAATCAATTATTTATACATCATAATCAATAAATTAAGTTAAAAATATAACAGTTCGTACACAATCAGAAATCAAATTTTATATTTATTCACTGTTTTTAATAATATTAAAACATAAACAATAATCAACTATTTCATTAATTACCATAATTAATGTACATCTACTTGTAAAGCAAATAAACAAATATAAATTCAATAGTAGGTACTTACGAAAATATTTTTTCTGTAGAAAATGTAGCATTAAATTAAATTGTGCAATATTAAACACTGTTAATATTCTATTAAACAGCGAACCAATGTTTTGTCTATTAATTTACATAACCTAAAAAATGAGAGAAAACAAAAGGAATCAAAAATGAGAAGCAAAAGGTGTTGTCTGTCCTTCTCCTTGTGTGAAGAAACGTCCCAAGATTTAGAGGGGAAATTGTAAAAGGCCCACAATCAATCAAAAGGTTTTCGAAGTAAAACAAGGCATACTAAATAGTTTTAAAATAATCTTAGAAAGCTACACAACCAGGTATGTATATCAGCCATGTATACCAAGGTTATGTGAATACGTTGTGAAATCGAACTGTGAAGAGGTCAAAAAAATTTAAATAGAGATTCACACTTTTATGGTTTCAACGTTTTAATACTGCGCTAAAGTTTTTGGTTTTTAACTTCGTAGTTAAAAATGTCAAGTTCGAAGTTCTAAAGGACAGCTTTCAAAAATTTCATGGCTTAGAAGTTTCAAAGCTTTAATGCTATACAAAAGTTTTTGGCTTCAATTTTCCAGCATTGCGTTTGTAGTTTTCGGTGCAAAACTGCATTTTAAGGTCTCATAGTTTCCAAGTTTTAGAAATTCTGATTAATAAATTTGAAACTTTAAAGAGCGATGTTCCTAGCGAACGATTCATAACTCAAAAGCCTTCGCGTCTGATAGATGGAAAACTTTTAGTCTTACTCATTTGTATTTTAAAATTTCAAATACATTTATTCAAAGTTCCTTAATTTCAAAAATTCGGTTCGAAAAATACATTCATATGAATTCTATGAACATAACCAAACAATATGTATTGCTAGTTTATCTAATTTAAATAAATGAGGTCACTAAAAGATTAATGTTTAAACCCTTTTTAAAATAATTCAATAAAAACCGACTGAAGCTTTACAATTGTTAATTAATATTCTCTTTTTTTTCTTCAGGTTTCTTTAACGAGCCTGTCTAATTTAATTAAAGATGATTCTATTATGTACTTTTTCTACAATAGTATTTCAAAAAACTGTCGTATGTTAGTATGGGATACTTTTCTCTTTGATAATTAAAAGCTGCGCTGAGTCATACCGATTAATTAAGTTTTTGTGGGTCATACCTACAATTAGCGGTGGCAACTGAAAAAAAAAGAAAAAGGAATATATATATATATATATATGTATTTTTATATAATTTTTTGCTTCTAGTGGAAATGTTCAGTATAAAGTAAGATTTTATCTTATCTTTTCGTTTTGTCGCAATTAAGAGCTTGTAAAACAATGTAAATGCGCAATACTGTTTAATTGCAGTTTGCACAATGGTATAACAATCTTTCAAGATTTATCTTATTTTATATACATAGACGACAAATACTAGAATTTATATAAAGGTCGTGCAATTACAATAAAAAAAAATAGATGACAAACACTTTTGACTTTAATCTATTTAGTCACGATTATTTAAGAACAGATAATAATAATAATTATTAATTTTTCACTCAAGAGTATCCTGAATTCCATTTTAAGAACACGGAAGAAAAAATGTATTTACTTGTTTGATTTTAAATAATTTTAACGCAGTTAAATACATACAGTGCGTTTCGCATGTCGTCAGGAAACATTCAGCTCAATAAATTCTACCTGAAATAGCCTACAACACTAACTTGCAATATAATTGAGCAAAATTAGTTATTTATTAGGTATATAAGGGAGTCCCGACGCGCAGCGGAGGGTGACGATCATACACAGGTTTTTTGTATCACCTAATAACGTCAATAAATAAAAAGTTGTAAACCAAAGCAAATTCTTATAAAATATACAATTATACATCTGTTAAAATGGCTGCTATAAGATCCTCTTGACAACGCTCTAAATAATTGAGAATCCGCTCTTGTGTGCAACTTGAACCGTAAGTTGTCAGGATCTAATTTAGTGTCAGCTCTTCGGCGTGAAGAACAGTTTCAGCACTCTAGAGAGGTTAGTTTGCGAATACTGCCTTAACTTCACTCAAGTTACCGCTTTCAATTCAACTATTACTTTCGCAAGTAATTTTCAGGGGGTAATAAAATTCAAAAACTTTTCTAATTGTTAAGATTGTTATAAAAGGATTTAAAGGATTAGTTGTTTATTATTTAAATGGAGCGTTTAGTTCATAAGAATAGATTTTAACTTAAAAATGAAGTGTAATAGTTCTAAAAACATTCTTCTTGTTTTGTATTATAAATATAAATATATTAAATTGATTGATTTTTAAAAAAACCCTAAAATACTAACTAAGCGTAATTCTGAAAAAATTCAAAAATACAATATAAATACACGAGGGTAGCTCATTAAACGTATTTCAGTTTGCTTTTTGTTTCAGTTTATAGATGAATTACTAAGATCAAGAGACGAATAATTGGAAATCAATTTTCTTTGGATTTTTAGTTATTATTGGCGGCAAAAGAGGCCACTGCGACCACTACATTTGCTAAATACAAAACTTGGCTCCGCCTACTCTAGAGGATGTAACATTCCACAAAACTAGGCCCACGTTGGACTGACAATTGTAATATTAAGTTTTTCTCAACATAATAATGCCCCGCGATTGGGCGTCAAGTGTAACTGACACGTTTTTCTTTAACCGGAACGAAAACAATAAAACATCAAAATATATCAAAATATTTATACTTACTTTACTATGATGCTCAAGATTACCACGGCTTGAGATCTTGCTCTTTATTACAAATTTGAATATCAGGTCGTAGGTATTGGTTCTACAGTTGTCTAATTATTAAAAGGAATAGATAAAGGTTTCAGAACTCAATAAAATACACTAATAGGGCGCCATACGATTATGAAACGTTATAACATTAATTAAACAAAAAAACACTGAGATCACTGATCAGAGAATGAACTCAGATCCAATAAATTTTGATCAAATAATTAAATATACTCAATAGTATCAAAGTTAGGCTGTAGAAAAAGATAAATAAAGCGTTCATAATTATATGGTTCTATGTTGCTCACTTCAGTTAAACTTGAAAACATATTTATTAAATGAATATAAAAATAAGACATAAAAATACATTTATTGAACTTAAAAATTCTGATATTAGTACCCGGCATAAGAGCTCTTAGCGGTAAGGAACGTTTAAATAGAAAAATATGTAAATAATCAACATATAAAAATTGAAATAACTACAAAAATATTACACGATAAAACTAAGAAATCATATTTCACAATACCTTAATCATCTTGATAAGTTTCAAACAAGACCAGTACTAAATTGCACGATGTTGCCTTTTATAACACCATGAACCATTACTGCTGAATGGTAAAAACTGGAACGGATTCTTGTAGGGCGGCAGTTACTTAATTTGGACCCACGATGAATTAACCTTCACTGCATTATGTCAAGAGGAACTATTGGTGATTCAATTCACCCTAACCAAAACTTCTGGTACGACCATATAACTCCAATAACTTTAATTATTAGATTATTATTGAAAGCAATCCAGTTCTTTTTATTATTATATTTTAATATAATCCGTATGCTACTTAAATCCAGACTGAATTTTATCAAGCACTAGAACCTTAATAAAAATTTTAACTTGCATTCGATAGTTAATTATAATTTTAATCTTTTATGCGATTCGAATTTCTTTATCATTCAATAGTTCAATCACTTAAGATAAAATCGGTAGTTATTTATTATTATCAAAATGTTGGACGGGAATTAACGTTGTTGACACAACGAAACTTTAAATAACGTAAATTCACAACTAATACAACGGGAACGAAACTTTTCTTCTTCAAAACTATACGTCAACTACCCAAGGCTTGGCGTAAAAACTCTAGCTTGAATAGACGACAGCTGTCTATTCAGTAGCTCATCTTAGTTGCGACTCTACTGACTGACTCCTCTCGGGGTTATTTTACTATATGCGGAATATTTTTTTAGCGGGGTGCAGTTTAGCATAAGCCAATAAAAGAATCGCATGATTTCGGATTGACGAATCAAGATTACTGCTTCCAGCACAAAGGGAGTCTGGAACGCAATATTCTTTATAACAAAAAGCCAACGGGATGTATTCCGAGACGCAGATGGCTTCTTTAAGAAATATCATTTAGCACGTACAAACTATAATTCCTCTCAGCAAAATAGATTTTGACAATATTTTCGGAAAATGAAATATTAAAAGGTTTATGAGAAAGCTTGAAAGCATGATTTCACACAAGCTAAAATGTCAGTATTTTAAATTTTAACAACGGAATTGTTTGGCACTGCAGGCACCTGTCTAAACAATATTCTTGTTTTCAACAGAAACCACAATTCTTTATCATCTTTTTTTATACGAAATGACTCCACTAGTCTGAAAGGATTTTAACAGATGACCTTTAATATATTTTTATGAGGTTTACTTATACCGTATGCCGATATAATTTAAAATACGAGAAAGACGCAATCTACAGGACCGCATTTAAGGTTTTTTTAGCAACTTCGCGCCAAAATTTCATTAATTCAAGACTGGTAAAAAAATACCGTTACAAGGAATGCTCGCGATATTGTTTCACACGTGGATATAACGCGATTCCGGTAATATTTTTAAAATAAAAGTATAAAATATTTAATATATTTTACAAATGAACACATTATTTCAATTCAAAAATTTAATATTAAAACATTTTTTGCGGGGGTGATTTGTATACAAATAACTTCTAAATCTAATCTACAATAAAATTACAAATAAATAAAAATCATAATGGGGCACTATCATAGCCGAATGCAGGGACGTTAGATTTCTATTTACAAAACCCAAGTTCTAATCCCAGTTTGGGTAATTCTTTTTACAATTATTTAATATATTTTATAAATAAACAATTTTTTATGAATATAATATTTATAATATATTTTCAAGTTTTATTTTCAATTAACATAAATATATGTAGTTTAAGGATGGTTGATACAATCTTGAGGTGAGGAAATGTGGCGAGGGAAAAAAGAGAAAGTATGCGTCTGTTGCCGATAGTAACGTGTTATAGCAGAAAACACGTGTTTCTAAAATCATAATTGTTTTTATAACCTTAACAAAAATGTTGCGTCTACCTGTAAATAAATATAAATGGAAAGGGAAATCTATACAAAGTTAAATTCAAAGTCGAAATCGTTAATAGTATGCATCAGTATTGTGTGTTTTTGATTATAAAATGAATAAAATGTATTTTGCTTAAAAATGTTAGTTAAAATGTTGTTAAAAAAAAATTAATTTGATACATCAGAAAAAGCATGCTAGAATATTCATATGGGTTTAGAACAAAAAAATATAAAAAATTATCTTGTTATTTTAAAAAATATAATTTGCAATTAATAAATATGTATTTTGAAAAAATAATTTTTATCTATTATATTACTGCAAACAAGTATTACGTAGATTACGCTAATTTGAAAAAGAAAACAAAAAAATATTGATAGAAGTAAAAATGTTATTATTTTTCATTGTATATTTCCGAACGTAAAAAAATTATTATTAAAACATTATTAGTCAAACGACGTGGTAATATTAATTACCACGTACATTTTAAAATTTTGATATGTTTGCCAGCTCTTTTTTTATACAAATGTGATACGTCGCTAAATATATACCTGTAGTGCAGTTGTAAAGTAATCAATCAATCATTTTAGTTTTTAGCTAATAAAAAAAATTCCCTGGTGATGTCAAATTTTCCAACGGAATTACATTTATTGTTATTTAATTAGTCTTAGCAAAATTTTAGATAAAGTTCAGTTCTTTACAGGTTTTTATAGCATTGTTTTAAAACTCCTATAAGAAGCTAAGTATGTTAAATTTCGTAAAAATTGAATTTTTAAAATCGATTTTTTCAAAATTTTGCCTGGTAATGTCAAAATGAAAACCGCCACAAACACTTATTTGTGTTTAAGAACATTTTACAAATGTTTTAGGAATTTCTATGTATTTTCATTTTATCTACCGACTGTCCTTAAACAAGGACTATAAAATTAAGTGCTAATTTTATGTAATTATTTCTATTTATAAATATCATATTTATAATAAAAATTGTATTTCTATAAAACATATTGAATATTTATAAAAATATTTATTCAAGCTGGGATTAGTTTTTGAATTCGAAATCTAGCAATCCCTGCATTCAACTATGATAACTGTTGTCATCTTGTCATACATTTCTTCTTTAATGAATGTGTATTTATTATATTTTTTTGGTTGTTTCTTCTTTATTATTAATTCTTTTTTACAATATTAGTAATTACAGTACATTTACTTATCAATTGATTAATATTAATTCATCCACACAGTTAAAATATGCTTTAAAAATCTTTTCGTTGGAATTCTATAGCAAAGAGAGAAAATGAGTACGAAAGAGATGCATGATTCGCACTAGTCAATAAATGGACTTGTAATTTTAGCAATCGAATCCACCCACATTACAGAAGATTATTTCGAGATTATCTCTGAAACGATTAATGCTCCTGCATAGTATAGGCCCTGAATATTTAGTTCGGAAAACGATATTAAATTCAGACAAAAGTTTGATTAAAAGCAATTTAACAGATTTAAAAAAAGTGTTCAGAAAGCTTTACTAGCATGTAAAAAAAAAACTTACTAAAATTTAATTATTCATATTGTGCGAAGAATATGAGCTAGGGAGAGTAAAATAATAAGACAATACAATATAGAAATTAACATGCGTAAAAAATATGATCTTAATTTATATTTTCTAGTTTTGTAGTTTGAAGTTAATAACATATTTTATTTAATTGATTTTTTTAGTTTAATTTAATCTGAATTAAAAATATAAAAAACAGACAAACATTTTCAAAGCTACCTTATGGGCATGATTTGATAATTAATATTAATTAGTAATAAATAATTATGTTAATTTTCTAGCCATTTCTATTAACCAAATAAGTTTATTGGTTATTATATTTCTTAAGAATAATCGATTTCTAAAACATTTAATCGCATATCCAATAAATATCTAAGATAAACATTCTAAAATTGAAATGTTCAAATCTAAAACGAAAGCCTATTAGAATTAACACATTATAACTCAGAACTTTTTGAATTAAATGAATTTCAAACTATTTTTTTAAATTTTAATTTTTATTTTAATCACATTTATATATTTTGCTAGAATTAGGAACCTTCTTTTGAAACTAGAACTTAACAGTGAATTCGAATTTTAGTCTTTAAATTATTGAGTTGAACTATAAATATTTTTGTGATTTAAAATAAATTTAGTTTCACCCTAATATCCAAATTTAATTAATTATTATTAATTAAGGGATTAGATAGCTTAAACCGTGAGATTTATAATTTTAATTAATCTAATGTGTAAATGAAGAATTGAAAATTCATAATTTTAAAGTTATATTTATTTTTAGTTAATAGTTAATTAATTCTAATTAATTATTGTCCTTTTGGTTATGATTTAAAGTAAGTCAAAAGGAAAATAATTAAAACTGTAATGTTAAACTTTAATTAAGGCTATTTTCTGTGCAACATCAAATCAAATTATATTCATTATATTAACAACAATCAATTTTTGTGCCTTTTCTTTGTCTGAAGTTAAATATATACTGACATTAAATTACAGTAAGAAATTACCAAATTAGAATAATTAAAATTAAACTATCATGATAATAGTGAATAAAACAACATAAGATTATGATATTTTGAGTTTCGTTTGAGCTTTAAATTTAATTTAAAAAAGTGGTTCGTTATAATTAAGAGACTTTTTAAAAAGATTTTATAATCATGATTTGATAATCAATATATGAATCAGAGACTGAAGAAGTGTTACGCAAACAAATAATTATGCAAATTTGCTCGAGATTTCTACTTATAAATATTTGAGTTTATGGGTTATTATATTCACTACAAGAAATAGATTTGTCACTTAAAATAGTAGTTTCTTGAAGAGATTTAATTAAAATTTAAATGTGAAAGCAGTTTTTAAGACTAGAGCTTTAGAAGAGCTTAACAAAATTTATCTCTAAATATATTAAAACAGGAAAATCTAATTAGATGAGAAAATAAATATAAAACGAATAAAACAAGAACACCATTATTTAGATTTTTAAGTTTAAAAAGTTAAAATTTATTAATGTCAGGATCTAGAACAAATCAAATGTTTAAAACTATTTTGGGTTTGGTTTCTATTATTCGTAAAAAAGTCGAGAACGCACATTCAATAGACATTGCATACAATTTTTAAAATTAAAACACAATAGGCAAAATAATTATAAAAGATATTTATTATTAATTAAAGCAATATATTAAAAGTTCTTTTGAAAAATTCGTTCGTCTGTTATAAAAATGTAATTTATATGAATTGTTGTTAAATATATAAAAAAAGCAAAATAATGGCTAATATTTTAACTCAACAAGTCTCTGTTCATGGTATGGTTAATTCAATATAAACATAAAGAACACAAACGTTATTATTAGTAGTTTAATAAAATTCAAATGAGGAACTTGAAATTGGATAACTGAAAACAGCTTTTTTGAGATATATTCACATTTAAAAAAAACAACAATAAACCAATATAATTTCAAATAAGATAATATAATGTCTATAATTTAAATAAAGATAAATAATTTTCAAATTAGTTTAATTAAAACTAAGTTAGAAGATTTAATTTTTAAATTAATTGGCTGAAATATAATTTAATTTTAAGTTGATTGAAAAAAAAGTTAATTCAATAAGAGAACTGACTTTTCAAATCATTTGTTTTCATTTGCTTTCATTACCTACTTTGAAGATCCCAAAACCTGCAGCTAGCTTTAACTATAAGCGCATAGAATAATTCTTTATGATGAATAATAAATATAGTAATTAACGTATAAATAAATAAGACCAACTAGTCCTATCTTTCTACCGGTAGAAAAAATTAAAACTACGACTGTAATAATTTAAGATCTTATCTTATTAATAGAGCAAATGGGATTCTAGTTGTTATCATGATTATGTATGTTGCTTTAAATCTTATAGTTTGTAAGCCGAAAGTAATTATTTCTGCGTTTGACAGTTTTATTAATAAAATAACAATAATTTTAGTGTTTGAGATTTATGTGCGAGTAGTACTAATAAGTTATATGGATAAGCTTGGAAAAGATACATGAATACTAACAGATAAAACTTAACCTACAAGAAGCATGAGAACGATTTGTAGGAATTTGCATAAACATGCTCTTAAAAAAAGAATGTTTCAGATAAAATCTTCAAGAACTTCAAATTTATGCAAAATGTCTTTTACAATATAGTTTGCGTATCTACATACGTCTCTTTTTTCTCGTAAGTACTCATTATAGCGCTGAACTTTTGTGTGGCAGTAAATGCAAAACTACCAACAAATAAAATAATATCGCACGTAATAAACTGAATAATACAAATACAGTTTACTTTTAGATAGAACAGATACACACACATGGAATTGGTAGGGAATCAAAAACTAAATCACATAAAATTTAAATATACAGGTTTTCCCATTTGAAAAAAGTGAGGTTTTCCTGCTCAAAGATTTATACTTTTGGTCTATCAGATTAAACATCCTGTATACTATTCAATAATAAATTTAAGCACATACGCTGATTTAGATATATACAGTGTCTACTATAAAGTTGGATCCATATGGATTTTTTAAAAATATTTGTAACATACTTAACAACAAGACCGCGATTGGGCGCCAATTGAAACGTAATATTTTTTCAACAAAAAATATTCGGTACTTACTGTACAACTCATAAATGCTCCAGCTGCTCGAAACATCTCTTTAACAAATTTAAGTGCAGGACGCGGGTATTGCTTCCATAGCTCACAGATTATAAAAAAGAAGGAATAAGGCTAGATAGTCAAAAATAAGCATATTTGGGCGCCATTTGTTTAGGAAAGTCCGGGGATTATGTAAGAAAATAATAATAATATGATACTCGTAACCAGAAACCGGTGCCAAATCTATTAAATTTAATTCAATTATTAGTCATGTTCGGTTAAGTCAAAAATCAAACTAGTTGAAATATATTTAAAGACTTTCATAAATATATGGTTCAATATTATCTAGTGTTATTGGATTCAAAAATAGATTTATTTATAAACGAAATAAAAATAAAAGTCAAAGATAAAAAAGTTTTCATTTAAGATATAATTGTAGATTTAAAAATAAATACCCAACGTAAGAATTCTTAACGGCGGGAAAAATATAGTAGAAATCAAAATTAATACATGAATAATTATAACTTACTCAAACTTTAACAAAATAGTATCCTTCAGTTCACTGTATATTGATCGATTGGGTGAACGGGAGACCACACGACGTTCACCCCTAGAACTGGCTGCCTTCTACCCTATCCCTATCAAGGGTAATGGACGAAGCTGTCAGATAAAGTGTGTGGTAGAGAAATTCGTGAGAATTCTCGACGGTTACTCATACCGATCAGGGGGAGCCCTGGTAGATGAGACCGGTGTGGGCGGATTCGAATCTCGCCTAAGAGAGGAGGTAATTTATGGTCACCAAGGAACCCGCTGCTTGGCCGAGGGCAATCATGGTCACCAGGGAACCCGCTGCATGACCTAGGTCATGTAAGGTCAACAAAGGAACCCGCTGTTGCCCGAGGCCATTTATGGTCACCAAAGGAACCCGCTGTTTGACGGAATCTCTAGTGCGGTGACTAGAAGTGAGGTTCATCCCATGTGCTGGGAAACTGCAAGCCGCCAGGTAAATGTGCTTAGGAGCTGTCCTGGCCACCCTTTGATCCGGACTGCAGCTGGGTACGGTGATTGGGAGAAGCTCCGAAAGCCATTACACTTAAGGATAGTTGAAGCGAATATATAGCCTCTCACTATTAAGACACCTTCACCAATATCGGGTACGCTCCGGGAGTCTATAACGTGTAGACTTTAAAGAAGCTCTGTCGAGGGCCCACCAAGCCTAAAATTGGTAGATCGGGGTGGCAAAACCGCTTAAAAACCAAGTCCTGCCACAATTGAGGTTGGATTCGATCGGGCAGTGGTCCCATTTTGCAAGAGGGCATAGCTGGGGAATAGTCCTATGCTGGACGAGGTACTTCGGTGCCGGCGGGTGAGCAGCGTGTTAAGTCAACTGCTCGGTCACTAGTGAACGCTTAGCTAGTAGAGGGTGGATAGGCAACCTCGCTCCTACCAGTGAGTTAATCTGGGAGCAATTGCACGATTGCCGGTTGTGCAACTTGCGCGCTGATTGGGCGTATCCCAATCACTTCCTCATGGAAGGAACGTGGGGGTATGTTAACACGGGTACCCCACGTAAAACAATCTTGGATCTATGTATATTGATCGAATTATTTGA
This sequence comes from Agrypnus murinus, assembly GCA_929113105.1. Lineage (NCBI taxonomy): Eukaryota > Metazoa > Arthropoda > Insecta > Coleoptera > Elateridae > Agrypnus > Agrypnus murinus. Next base: position 4,563,667 of record OV816029.1, read on the forward strand.
TTCGATAACACCTCACAAAATGATTAACACTTAATGACTTTTGTTTACATTTAAACACTAAATACCAAAACTAATAGCTCGTTGAAACTGCAAAATCTGGAAAACACCTCGATTACTGATACCGCTTCTTACTTCAGACCAAAGAATTAAAATTCACAATTGTTTTGTTTTAAAACTATTTTCAATAAAATTCCCTTTTTAGGTAACCGGAACAACCATATAAGTTCAATTATTAATTATATTTATTAAGTAAAAGTTTTTCTAAAACCATCATTAGTTAATATGATTGATTATTAAAATGTTTTTCTTTATGAAAAAAGCAGCGCAACACTTAAATATGTTGTTTTAGAAGTTATTTAATTGTAAGACTTCTGTTTTTAACTTTCATTATAATATAACCACCATATAACCTTAATTCACGTTACGTTTAAATCGATATTTATAATTTTTCGTTAATAATAACAGTATTATTAATCTCTGTAAATTATTAAAAGAACTGGAATACGGTAGCAAAACACTTATTACACTTTAGTTATAACTTTTTAAATTATACGAAACTAATCATTAAATTTTGGTACGGTATTTATAATAACGATTCTAATTAAATCAAATTAGATTTCAATATTTTTCACAACTAAACACGTTATTTGGGAAGTGCTATCGGCAAAAAACCCTGTACGTATACAACAGACGGAAGAGCTCCGCGCTCTATTAGTGTTTATTGCGGACTTGCTGTTCAAATTGGAAATATTTCAGCGATTGTGTGGTTTTGGGAAGGGTAAATTTTTAAATGAACCAGTCAATGAGGGATAATTACGTCACATTGTTCCAGAACATTTGCAACGAAAACTTTCGGGGATTCCCCTTTGAATTTATACATTACCCAAACCACATTATACTTGCAGGTGGCTGTCTAGACAATTTTATTCTAGAAGATTCTGCTTGTCGGTATTTTTTTACTAGAAAATGTTTCAACCCAATGTGTTTTAACGCTGTAAATTCGAAGTTCAATGCATTTTAACCATAAGAAAACTTTTGTTAAAGCGAATATTATATTTTATAATATAATACAATATATAAATACAATATTGAAAACAATTTTGATCTAGAACATTCTATTCCACAAGAACAATTCCTATTGTCCATCAGAACATGAAATAATAAACATTAACACTTGCAAAGATGGTACTAAAACGAAAACTGCAGATTTTTCTAGAGACAAATTTTATTAGTCTGGGAATATTTTTTGAAAGTAACCTTTGATATTTAGTAGGACTCATAGTTATGCAGAGTACCAACTGTAATTTTAAGTCAAGAAAAATATACAATAATATGCAGGACCGCATTAAGAAGTTTTATCAATTATACAAACAAAATTGCATTTTTCGGAAGTTGAAAAAACGAACCGTTTCGTATTCTGATTGGAAAGAAGCTGTGGGGCAATCACCTCTGCTTCCAAAAATACTTGAAATACGCCATGTCAAAGTTGACAGGTGGCATTAGGTATCTGTCAAATTCGGTATTTTTAAAGAAATTCGGCGTAAAATGACCTTATTTGTTAAAATATGGAAAGAATTTATTAAGAAAAAATATTTCTAATGACATTTTGCATTCACACACCGAGTGTGAATGGGATATACAGACATAAGAAAAATTGTGTTTTTTAACATTTTTTGATACACCTCGGTAAATCACTATTTTAAAAACATTAAAAACTTTTAAATGAGTGGACAGGCAACAAACTACAAATTTAAATTCAGGTCGCAGGTATTGTTTCCACAGCTCAATTATAAAAGAAATGGGTTATAGGTTTAAAGACACAAGAACATGCATATTGTTGAGCGCCATCTGTTTAGGAAAGTCCAGGAATTTTATAAAGATAATGACCCGATACTCGCAAACAGAAATCGACATCAGACCTATTAAATTTAATTCAAATATTAGTCATAATCAGTTATGACAAAGTTAGGTTGAATAAAAAAATATTTAAAGACCTTCATAAATATATGGTCCTATAATACTCAGTTTAGTTAATTTTAATTATAGGTTTATTGATAAATGAAAATAAGAAATATCCAATTAACACATCGTTACAAATTTAAATATAAAAAAAATGATACCCAACATTAGAATTCTTAACGACAGGAAATAGTACACATACAAATAGAAAAAATATTCGATACAAGAATAATGGTTCAACTTACATTAACATTACCCAAAAATAAAATCCATTAAGTCACAATACCTTATTGCCTTATTCAAATAGTTCAATCCAACTTCACCTTGCATAAAGCAATTGAAACAATATTGCCTTTTCTATCAGAACAAACACTAATTACCAAACTCGACCGCTTGATGAAACTGAAGGAATCTGGAAATCACTTTACTGACGCCGCTACTGAATTTGAACCAAGGAATTGAACTAATCTCATTAGAACTAATGTTTAATAAAGTTCTCCTTTTCTTATAGAAAAATTTAGCCGGAATAACCATATGAGTTCAATTATTAATTGTTTATTAAAAATATTCTTCTTTAATAGAGGTAACGTCACACTTAAATGGATCATTTAAGAATTATTTAGTTTTAAAACTTTCGATTTTAAATTATTTTAAAACGGAATCTCGTAAAAACTTGCTTCACGATAAGTCAAAATCGATGAATATAACTGTTCAGTACAATAACTGTATATAAACAAAATCATTCAACCTGCTGAAATGTAGCCGCCAAATATTAACTACACTAACTATAATCGTTAACTCGTACGGAATTAATTATTAGGATTCATTAAAAGCGATTTTAAATTCATCACTTAAATTTCTGCACTATTATCTATAATTGAACACACAACTGAATATTTGGGACGTGCCAACGGCAATCAACGACATTTTTAAGATTTCCGCACTTTTTCAAGTCTTTCTTGCGAACCCTTCTCCTGAACTCTCTCTACTAAACTATCAAACTATTTCGCGGTAAAAATGATTTTATGAGGGCGAAACTTTAAATAATCCAATAGAAATGTCGCGGGATTTTCATCAGCTAATCGGGTACACTTACGTGATTTATTCGAGAACAATCTCGACGAAACTTCCGGGGTAACTCAATATCGCTCACAGGTGTGGACTAGACATCCTGTCGGTATTTTGTTTACAAGGGAATGTTTTAAAGCTACGAATTCGAACTTTCATACGTTTTAACTATAAGGAAATTTTTGTTAAAGCTACATTTAGATTTTAGCCCTTATAAGCTCGGAATTAAAAACAATTTTTATTCTGGAACATTCTATTTCTCAGAAAATAAGCATTTGTTTGGCATCAGAACGCTTCAAAATAAACACTTGCATCAATAAAAATTCTGCTAAAATATAAAATATTGCTTATGAATATGTTTCGAGGTGACTCTTTTGTACTTGAAGGAAACACTATTTAGCTTAATGTAATATTTGCAGTTCCAACACAATTGAATTTTACTAAACTGCCAGGACCGTTCCGGGATTCCTTTAATATTTGTTAGTTTCAAAAAACGTAACGTTACATGGCAGACACTGTATATAACGTGTATTATTATAATTATTGCTTGCACTTGCGCTATGTAAATTTATTTTTTTTAAACTTGGATTTTCCAAAAAACAGTAAAACTGAGTTTCCTCAGAAATTGTGCAGAAAATCGATATATACATTAGACAAACCTAATTAAAATAAAGTGTAGAATGAAAAACAGTAAAAATATACCGGGTGTTCCATTAAAAATAAAAAAGTTGATGGTAACCACAGCAATGTGACTCACTCCGTATATACAAAACTATTATAAAATTAAAATTTGTTTTACACTAATCAACTCTGATATTATTTAACTTTTTCTCGTAACTCTTACATCATCATCTTGCCTGGGCCATCCTGTGCAAAATTAAATATGCTGTGTATGAATGACAATTTTAACCATAAAAGTAAAATTGTCTTTTCATCTTTCTCGAATCTATTAGTACTCAAATTACACGTAGAATGGATGCCTAAACAATTTTGAGGATGAATATAAGTAGTGAGTGTTTTAAATTAATTAAAATAAATAAACAATAAAGATAATGAGAATATACAAAAGAAAATATGTGGCGCGTGTGTTCGATTATATTACTTAAAGTAAAAGCGGCTAATAAAACCTGGAGAAAGTAATAACAGGAGGAGATAAACACACGGCGTCATCGAGCCCAAGGGTCCTATTAATAATAATAAAAGCTTCGTTCTTAAAACTTCAACAATTTTGTTAATTATTCCATGAGTCACGATGACGAGAAAAATTAAACCAATTTTTTGGTCTTTTACTTGCTTTCAATAGAAAAAAAGCATGTAAACGGTGATGATATCAGCGATTAATTAAATTCATTTACTTATTTGGTTATGATACTGCATGTCGCATGTTATGTGTCAAGGGCGTCAAGGCATGATTGGAAACGGTTGAGATCCACTCCTTCCTTCCATTCTTGGTGTCAAGTTATTTATTTATAAACCTGAGAAGTGTTGGAAGTGGCTGATATTTATAAATTTTTAATTCCTGGATGGATGTATATACCTGCCTACCTTTAAAAGACTGCTATGTGAACCGGAATGTAAGATAAAATATTGACAGTCCACTTTCTTCGTTACATTTCAGGCGTTGAATGTCAAGGTTTTCCTTTTCAGCATTAACGTGGATTTAAACAGGATGACATATTACCTGCAAGATAAACTTTTATGTTGTAAAGGGAAACATCTTATTAGTGAAGCTTTCAAGACAATTTCTGATGAACTTACTCCACTCTTTTATAGCACCTAGTCTTTACAATACACGCATAATTTCAAAGTTTCCGTACTTCAGACTTTTCTCATTTGGCTACTATCTTTGAAAGCTTGCCTATCTTCAGAATTAAGCTGTTGAAGGTCACTGTCATTTTAGAGAGCTTCATACGTTTGTCATTTCCATTTCGTGTACTGAAAGTTTTTGAAATTTAAGAAATTCAAACGTCCATCAAGTGTCGGTATCATTACAGCAAGTTGTAGAGTCGAAGATTTATGAATTTCGAATCGACATATACACTAAAGCACCATAAGGATTGAAAACGGTGTTGCGGGTTCTGTGTTTTTTCTGTTTCGCTTGTTCTACAGTTTTTTCGCTTTTGCTGTTCTCTCTTTTGTTCTTGGTCCATACCACTGTAGTTTTCTGTGGATGTATTCTGCTTTAGGATTAAGTTCTATTCCTTTTTTGTACTTCCAGTACCAACGCTGTCTCTCGCCGTCCCTTGCATTCCTCCTCTTAAGTGATGCATTTCAGCAGCTGTTGTGATTGTCCAAGTTCCTCTCTAGTACACAATACTGTGGGGGGTAAATATAGTCTTACACAAAGCATTTTTGCTTTTGTGGTTAGTTTTCTTTTATTTATCAGTGAGTTATTATTGATTTGGTAATACACTGCATTCCCTGGCTGCATCTGTTTCTTGTACTAGATGGCGCAAAATGCATGCTCTGATTTGAAATATATAATTTTTTAAATATATGATAATATCTTGATTTAATTTTGTTATATTTTTATTTAGCCTTAGACTTACGGTAACGGTTCTCCCGGTGGAAACGTTTTATTGATTCAAATTCCGCCCATATATTGTGGGCGTTAATCGCAAAGGCTTGCTAATTGGGAATAAAGCATAGGAACAATTAAAAGATAGATGGGCGCCATCCAAATTAAGTTCAAAAATAAATTGGTTACAACAATAAAAAACGTATACACAACAGTTACAGATCGTCAGAAAAGGAACAGCAAATTTTACTATTTAACTTAATTTGGGATCCCATTCTAAATACATTTTCATTTAAGTTTCTTAATTATGAACCAATATAAATTTTCGTTACCAAATATGAAATTTCCACAAGAATATTTATAAGTAACATAGAATATGTGTGACATTAATCCTTTTATACTAGTACTTATTGAAATTCTTTATTCTTTAAGACTCACAAATAAAGGCTTATCACTCTAAATGAAATCCTGATGTTCCCAGACACCAAAAATATCACTAACAACACTATCCAACTATCGTTGCGGGAACTAACAGCTTACTAAATTCTGAAATCTTTACTCAAAAACTACATTTTCGAACGTTTAAATAATTTCCATCATTTAACTTATTTTTATTATTATTAATTTGTTTTGAAACTTTAACTGCGACCAAAATAATGATTGCAATGTTATTTAAACTGATTTAATATACACGTTTACTAGCCATCCTTGAAATAGAATGATGGACGTTAGCTGGTTATTACTAATATGCGTAACCTTTCTAATAATTCAGATATTTTTCAATACAGGACACGCCCTTTAGTCGGTACTAACCTATTTAAGACAAATTCTCCAGCTCATTGAAGTGAACTCGTACGATTCATTAAATTCAACTGCTATAACAAGGGAAACCCACGGCAGATTATTATTATACCGAATATCTCCAAAAAATTGGTCTCTCACGAGACCCACGATACGGAACTTCCAAAACACTCTCTTCGCAACAAATCAATTTCCATAGATAGCCAGATTAATAGATAGCCGCAGCGGAATTATTTTAGCAAAACACTTGCAAATTTGACGCGAACACTGAACAACGCCACCGCCTACGCCCTCAGGGCACCCGGACGTGAAACTTCCATCTCTCTAGGCTAGACCAAACTTCTAAAGGGTACAACCTACGAATTCGTTTTTTGGAGTTTTAAGAGGGGCTATATGAATTTAACCAATCAAACTTAAGTATAACAACCTGCATTACCAATAATAAAATGAGACGAAATTCTCGATTTTATTTTATAAAAAGGTACACAGAACACAGAAAAGAATAATGACTTGAAAGCACTATGTTATTCTGAAATTCTTATTTTGAAGTAACTTCATGCAGTATCCAAGATTTTATTGCCTGCAAGCCAACATTTTGTTTATCTTTAAATAATATTAAGCAGTATTTTAAAGAACACGCGACTAAAGCAAGATATTAATCCGTGAGGAATAACTTTTATTCATGCTAGTGTTGATTTGGTTTCAAGTGGATGCCATGAAATGTATATTAGAAAAACCTAAACCAAATTAACTTCTAAACACAGCGAAATAAATGTTAGCCAAAACTCGTTACAGTAGGGTCCAATCGCCTTTTCAGCATAAAAACGGCACCAAACCTTTGGAGCTGGGACCCCTGGGTGCCTGGCGGTTGGGATACCTTCGCCAAAATTCCAGTTTCGTTAAAATCACACGCGAATTGTTCCGCAAAAACGTTGGAACAATTATCCGGCGTTCTAGAGAAGTAAAGCGCTCCATGATTTATCGTGGTGTATTTCGAGTCTTTCATTTATATAATTGTCATAAACACGATGATATAAGTTGTCAGTTCTCAAAATAGCCGCTTATTTTTGTTAGGTCATACATTTTGAGCCACCTGTCATTTTCCTTCTGACCACCGGCCTATGGTAGACCGTGTCGTTAGAGGTAGTTCCTTTGTGTAGTTAAAACTGGAGGTCAGCTACTCTGACTTATTTAATTTTCGTTGACTCGGACCCCCTGGGTTCGGGGGATTGCAAAGCAGGCAGGGTTTTCGCCATAGACATCCAAATTCCAGGAAATTGATACAGCTGAGCCCAATAACCGAAGTAACGCTATCCTGGGGGATCACCTTTAAGAGATATTGAGAAATATTAAGAGGTATGATGCGAACATATAACCTTTTACATCTCAGCGACTTCACTGCCACGCGGTATATGCTGGTTTTCTACTTTAGGTACAGTCGAATGGGGTTCTGTCGAGGGAGAATTGGCAGCACTTACTTCAGAAAGTGGCGCACTAATTGAGTCTACCTCAATTCTTTTCCAAATGGGGATCGTGACAGTAAGCCTTCACAGCAGCAATATGTCACGTAAATTTGCAATGATGTATAATATAATAGTGCATACAGGCTAAATACGGCCGACTAGGATTATGTTTCATTACTGGACTAGTTTCGGACAACCATCACTTTGTGTGGGTGAGAGGCTCCAATTAAGTCTGGATCCATTACGGAGAGGCTAACGTCTAATCCCCCTAAAGTCTATCCCGACATATGGGAGATCATATCATATCGTGATATGATATGCGGTGCAGAGGGTAGCACAGCAAAGCATAAGGTGTTCGCCCGACCTTAAGTGTGTTTGACGTCTTCAGGAGCACATAGTAGTACGGCAGATCTGAGGAAGACCATTTCAGGCATTGCCTTAAGGGATGTTGACGCGAATATATAGCCTCTCACAACCTTAAAATGGAGTATCAATCACTCGGCGATAGACGTGCCTTTAGTGTTGTTGTTGTTTGTTTTTGGGCGAGGAATCAGGATGGCGGAGCATCCTTCGTACCTCAAGGCACCGATTGCTATGATCATTTGGCCGACCCTGCTAGAATTTAGCCGAATCTGGGGGAATTCCACCCCCAGTAGGGATCTTTATCGTGCCAAACATCGCATTGACACGGGCCCTACACTTTTACTTCCTATCCGAAAAGAAGGCATGTTTTAAATTTTTCTCCGCTATGAAAAATTACCAGTTCGGCCGGGGATCGAACCTGCGATCTTTGGATTATGAAGCAAACATGCAAACCACTAATCCACCGAGACTGGCGTGCCTTGAGGTACGAAGGATGCTCCGCCATCCTGATTAATCCTAACTTTTCTTCCGGACTTATAGGGTGTCTGACAAGTCCATATGGACACAAGGTCTGGAATTGGGACATTCGAGTCGGCAACTTGTCCAAGCCCAGCCCACACTGGATTGGATTTGATGGGGCAGTATAGTGTCCGTGTAGTGTATAAGTCCGAACGCTGGAATAGGGATACAGTAACACGCAGGCAAAAGTAGGCTCCGAACGGAATAGCTCCGGCACTAGCCTGGAGAGCTAGTATACGGTGGATAGCAACCTCGTAGTTGCTATGTACTAGTTGGAACGTACGAGTTCTAGTTCCAAGAAGAGCTACTTCTTTCTTGCAACTGGAACTCTGATAAAGTTGCATCAGCGCTACCCTTTCTTGCAGTTTCAGGTTGATTGTCAGAAATCTGGAGGTTACGGTTTCCCAACTGGTTGCTTTTGATTTCATTTCGTCACTGAGGATCAATCATATTCTTTCTGACGTTATGGCTCTAATTGGAGAACATGAATATGTAATAGAGTTTTATCCCATTTCCTGATTACTCCTCTATTATTTCAGATTCTTCACAATGAGGTATGTTTCATGTACCGAATCTAACCTTATATGCCGCTAGTCGTGTTCGTTCAATCTATCCGTTTCCGAGACTCTGTGATGTATTCTTTTCCATTTCTAAGTTTGATCTGCCAAAGGTTTTTCCGCGTCTCAGTTCAAATATCATTTCCATGTCATGTGGTCTTGACTAATTCTTCTCTGAATCTGTGTATCTAGGCGTTGGTCTCTGTTTGGGTGTTTGGTCCGACGATAAGAAATTTTTATACACTCCAACATGGGTCGCCGGAATGTCGTTTACGTTAACACGGTGCACCACAGGTAAGTGAAGTTAGTTGGAGGTTAGCGGCTATAGCTGGCGCATACTCTCTTGTGTTCTTTTACAGTTGTAATATTTCATGAATTTGAAATTCTTGGAGTAAAACTTGTATAATATTAGAGTTCAAGAGTTTTACAGTGATAAATCTTCAAAGATTTTCCGTTTTATATGTCTTTAGGACTTAAAGATGCAGACATTCAACCACTTTTGCAATCGCAGATCGCCTCATCAAGCCTATGTCTGAAGCTGTTGCAGACTAGGTGAAAATTCGTATTAAGATTTTTTAATGTTTCTGCCAATTGAAGCTTCGGAATTATTAGAATCTAGAGTTTCAGAACTTTCGTGGTTCTAGTATTCCAGATAATCAAATTTGGCATTTTTGAAGTTTGAGAGCATAAAAGTTTCACATTTCAGAGATTGAGTATTGGTAGGTTTTGAGTGTGTCTTTTCAGTTTCTGAGAGTTATAGTTATTCAAATTTCAAGCAGTAGACTGTAAGTTTCAGGACTTCTGAGTTTTAAGATTTTGAAACTTAAGAGTTTAGTACTTCAGTATTATAAAATTTCACAATTCTATTCAATTTTAAGTACCAAATATATAAACACGGAACTCAATCTCAGGTGGAAACTACCTACTTTTGGTTAGAACTAGTTTTCAAATAACGAATTTCAAATTCTTTAAATTCCTTTAAAAGATTCCAATCGATTCTCTTTTAAATAAATAAACAAATCAATGACATTATGAATACATAAACAAATTGTTTTGGATTCTTTTAATAATTTCACAGTGTTTCATTAAGTACATAAATAGTTGCCGAAATATATTCAATTAACGATATACCACAAGATATTTTATAGTTGACATTTTGGAGGATCTTGTTACATATAAACATAACATATGCAAATAAATCCACAAGAGACAAAAACTAAGCAATTAGGTAACATCTGAAGATACATAACTATCCAGTTTCTTTCGAACTGTTCTATAACTTGAAGTTTTCCCCAGAGTGTTATATCCGTACAAGCCGAACGCAGCCAGCCAATTACGGAAAATTCTCTTAGGAAGCATTGTGTAATACCAGTGTCATCAAATTAACCGCAAATATGTCTTTTAAAACTTTTCCGTATATACTTGGATAGCTTTCTTTTTTTAAATATACTGTTAATAGAAAAGTTAGTTTAATTTCTTACATCATTATTTTTTATAACAGTGTCATGTGATTACCAGGAAAGTCTCTATATAAATTAAAAATAAAGTTGTATTTTTAAACAACAGGACTTCGTTAATTTATATAAATTCTGTTTTGGAAAAATGATTTTAAAAACGAAATTATGTATGTGGCATTTTTCTACCTACCTCTTCTACTGTTTTTGTGCAAACAAGCATCTTCAGAAAAGTGTTCATGTTTAACAGGAATTTTATTATTTTATTTTAGCAAATATAATTCGATTAAGATCCTTTTTAAATACCGAGGCATGTGTATTTCCCGTCTCTAGTTAACCTGTGAAGAGAATACGTGGTACTTATATAAGTAGTGTTCGTAATAACTATGCTAATAATGATATCTGCAGCTTTCTTAGTGAGGACCATTAATAATAATGGATCGTTAACTTTTTTACTAAATAAAGGTTTTCTCTTAAATCTTGGTTTTGAAGGGAAATTCAAGTAATTAAGGAAAACTGAACATCAAAAACTAAAAACTGGCAGGTTTTAAATAAACTAATTATCTCAAGTTTGGAGAGTAACTTTATATGTGCAACTAGTGAAAAACCGAACAAGTTTTGAGTAGTGCTTGATGGTTTTACACTAATAAATAATTCGTTCAAGTGCCGAGATTTTACTTTTAGGTAGTTATAAAGGTCAATTAAAGTTGAAGATAAGTCATCAGTATTGTTATTAATTGAACAATTTAAAGTTGAGTTTTTTTCATGATGTAAAAGTATAGCAATTTGATGTGATTCTGACTCTTTCCTGAGTTTGTGAGTAGGAAATCACAAATAAGACTCAAATAATTGATTGACGATCAGTAGTAACTATTACTGTTAATATCATTATTAAGCTCATTGGGTCCCAGAAACACAGCCCATTTAATCTGAACAAATTCTTAAGTAGTGCATACTCCCTAATATAGTAGATAGAAGTTACTGATATGGGTGAAGATATTGGGGGGAAAATATCTACGGCCACCTTAGAATAGATATTAAAACAGTTTCTTTTTTGTTTCAGGATGACGAACCGCCTGAGATTACTTACTGCGTGGTGGAAAATACGGGAACACTTTCTCTTCAAGCCCTTACACCAACACAGCCCATGCCAGCACAAGATGAACTGGACGCAAAGTTTGCAGAACTTGTGGTAAGTGTCTTGCTTAAATAATATTTTTCTTGTGGGTGTGTGCGCGCATGGGTGTAGATTGAAGAATTAATTAAATCCTTAACAGGTGAGAAGAGAGGAGAACAACTTTTTTTCTTCTGTTGATTGTTTTAACTGATGGTAGGATGTCTTTTTTGAGCATTTACAAGTAGCCAACAAGAAATGTACCTACCTAACTTATATACATATTGTTATGATCTAATGTCAATAAGAAAAAAAAGAAAGCATCACGTTCGGGCGCCATATGATATATATTGAGATGATGAGGTTAAATTAATATTTATTGTTGGGAATAATAAACCCTTCAACCCTTGATGAAAGATGAAAGGTTATAAATTCAAAAAAAATATTGTTAAAATTCACAAACACAAAATCATGGTAAAACCATGCTGAAACGTTACAATTTGGGGATTTCAAATGCCTAAACTTTCTCTATAAAAAGTTCCCCACTTTAACATTCTAGTGTCAAATGCATCCTAGAACTTGTTTAACAATATTGCAGTAAAATATTTTACTTAGAAATTCAAATAACATTGAAAAATATCCATTTACTATGGAAAATTATGAATCGTCAAAGAAATAGAACATTTTCTTGAAATTCAATAATAAAAACTGTAAGTAAAGTAATAAATACTTGTGTATACCTTCTCATCTATGCCTTTAACAATTTTCAGGTGAAAACATGCCATAAAATGGCTTCAAAATATCTAAATGTCAAAATATCAACCAACGACAGAAGATCGTCATAATCGATCATAAAAATAAAATTATGGAATTTGAGTGAGAAATCTGTTTAAAATTTGTCCCTCATCATCTCGTAGTGTTGTAATGTGTATCCTCAACATATTTAATGCAAAATTTAAAATAAAAATTGGGAGATCCTTCTTTCGCCTGGAAGATAGGCAACACATCGTGCATACATGTAATTTGGGATGCCTATATCTTAACATTATGTATACATATGATCTCTAATATAGCAGCTTGTGGAGGCTAATGCTGATTCCTACAAGTCTTGAAGTAATATTGTCCTCATTGACTCCGAATATCAAATGCTAAATATATGAGTAAACAGATCTTAAAATCTCTAATATCATCATCTTTGGCTACAGATGGCAATTTTCAAATCTACCATCCAAAGTAGACAATGATCTCCATTGTCACCTTGTATGTGCCTAATGTACCCAAATATTCAAATATTTATCGTTTTGCGATTTTTAATTTTGTAGTTTCACAGCTTTCTTTAAGAAATTTAAGCTTCCAAGAATTGCAACATTGGAGATTTTCGATAATCGAAGAGATTTTGAGATAAGCATCATTAATTACATTATCAAATTGATCATGCGATTAACAACCAGTTTAAAAAACCAAATCGTATACTGCTGTTGGGGTAATAAAAAATCAAAATAATCAAGAGTTTAATGACGATTTCAAAACAAGAATTTTACAAACTAAAAACAATAAATATCGTATCATATTGATGTTAAAATTCCAAAATCCCCACGTATTAAATAATTAAATAACAAGGTTTTAAAGTTTCTAAGTTTCAAACATTTGAGATGCACACTTTTAATTTTAATGGTTTAATCATGAAATAAATAAAGATTATTAAAAGTTTCACAGTTTTTAATAAAACTGTGAAACTTTTAATAATCTTTATTTATTTCATGATTATGGAGTTCCACAAAATAAGGCTGGAAACAATAAACAAGATTAATGGTTTAAAATTCTCAAGTTTCAACATTTAGTGTGAATAGAGTCATAGTTTGAAACTTTTCGAGTTCAAATTCGAGTTTTCTAGTTTTCAATTTAAGTTTCAGTTGAGCTGTAAATTTTGAAGTTTTATATCAGATTTATCTGGGGTCACCAAACGTTGCTGTAAGTTTTGCATCGTCTTCCCTATTATAACGCACTATAGCTTTCGAATGATATCCCACTTGATGATTTAACTTGAAGTTGCACTTTTGACCTTTGGAGGCCACAAATCTATTTTACAAGAGTTGTGAGAATGAAGCTTTTGTTGGTTTTGGTTCAAAAGACCCTGCACGAAACAAATAGAAAACAGGGTTCAGTCAAATTGGGCTGAAACTGATCTAGTATGTTGCAGTTTATGACATCCTGATCAAAAGTTCTTATGGACACAAAGTATGAAAATGGACAGTTTTTTAATTACGAAATGTCAAGATTGGCTTTTAAACATTTTTCCATTCCAACGAACCCCTTCATTAACCTCTCTTGTGATCAGATTCTGACTTGTACATGCTGAAATATCTGGGTGAGGCGTGTTACGAATCCCTCATTCCACTTTCTTCCAGGAAGGCTACCTCCTCCAGAGAAAATGTGCATTCATAGGCCTTTACGCTTTTGTTTGTATCAGAAAATTCTGCTTTTGTCTTGGTTTTGATTTTCGTGATGAGTTTCCTGATTAGTTGAAAACAGTTTCTTCGAGCCTCGCTTTGAAGACAATTAGACCCTTTGTTCCAACTTTTCATGTAGCTCTGAGAATGTTGTGCCTTTTTGACACTGCACATACTACAATGCTTTTTTCTCTACTTTCGTCATTGTTTTTCAATACTACTACTCTACTACTACTCTTACTTTCGTCTTTCCTCCATCGCCCTACAATATAATATTTAGATGACAGCGGGAGAATCTCAGATGCACTAACAATGACTTAGGAGTTGGGGAGGCTCATTTCTGCTTATAATCAACAGAACATAAAAGTTATGCACTAAACGTGCTTACATATAACAACCCAGTTTTTTAGTAGTGAACCACCGCTGCTCATTACCGGAACGTTTGGTTAACTCATTACCCTAAATGGGCCACTCTTCCAAGTTTGTGCTTATCAGACATTTTCTAGCCATAAAAATTATTAAGCGTACAAAAAAAAGAAGAATGGTATTGCGACGAACAAAAAACCATAAAGTAAAATAAAAGTTACCTGCCAATGAACTCAATAAGAACTGCTCAAGAAATATCAAAATAACATAATTTGCAAAAACGCCCTTTGACGTTAACGAAGAGGCAACTGAAAGCGCGTCTGTTGTAGGTACTGTTGGTAGCTTTCAAACTCCACATTTATAAAGCTTTCGGTACTGATTGAAATTCTGAAGCTTTAAAAGAGAATTATGAAATTTGAAATTGTAAGATTAGGCATTATGAAAAAAGGTCAATGGAACACTTCTTACATTTTTAAAACTTCAAAGGTCAACATTCCGATTTCAGTATAAATAATTAAGTGCGTCGTAATTCAAAAGCTATTGACCTACTGACAAATAATATGCAAGAATCGTACAGTAACTTCGTTAATGCGAGCTTCAGAGGTCACCAAAGGCCAAAAGTCCAACCTCAAATAATAATCAATCGAAAGCTATTGGCCTTCAGAGAAAGATTATCAAAGAGCATCGAGCATCCAAAAGTTCTCATTGTGGTCTCCAGAGATTCAACTTTAGCGTAAAGAATCAAATGCGATGCCATTCGAGAATTATTGACTTACTGAGAAAGACCATGTGATGGTCATCTCGTAAAAGTCGTTTCAGTGATTTGGAGAGATCCAAAATGTCAAAACTTCAACGTGCTTAATAAGTAAGTGTGATGTCATTCGAAAGCTATTGAGCTACTGAAAAAGTTCTTATAATGGTCATCAAGTAAAATCGTTCCCGTAATCTCTCCTGGAGGTCCAAGATGTCAAAAATCCAACTTCTACGTGCATAAGTAAGTGCAGTGTCATTCTAAAGCTATTGACTTATCAAAAAAGACCATGTGACGGTCATTCTGTAAAAATTGTTTCAATGAACTTGAGAGGTCCAAAATGGCAAAACTTCAACGTGCATAAGTAAGTGCGATGTCATTCGAAAGCTATTGACCTACTGAGAAGGATTATGAAGGAGCATCCAGCATTCAAAAGTTCTTACTGTGGTCTCCAGGGATTCAACTTTAGCGTAAACAGTCAAATGCGGTGTCATTTGACAATTATTGACTTACTGAGAAAGGCCATGTGATGGTCATCTCGTAAAAGTCGTTTCAGTGATTTGGAGAGGTCCAAAATGTCAAAACTTCAACGTGCTTAATAAGTAAGTGCGATGTCATTCGAAAGCTATTGAGCTACTGAAAAAGTTCTTATAATGGTCATCAAGTAAAATCGTTCCCGTAATCTCTCCTGGAGGTTCAAAATGTCAAAAATTCAACATGCATAAGTAAGTGTAATGTCATCGTAAAGCTATTGAACTACTGAAAGAGTCCATGTAATGGTCATCAAGTACATAACTAACTGCGGTGTTATTCGAAAGTTATTGGCCTACTAAGAAAGTCCATGGTCATCAAGTAAAAACTGTTCCTGTGATCTCGAGACGTCCAAAATGTCAAACTCCAGATTTTACCTGCATAAGTAAATGCGGTGTCATTCGAACACTAGTGACCTACTGAGAAAGGTTATGTGATGGTCAACATGTAAAGATCATTCCTGTGTACTCGAAAAGTCCAAAATGTACGTGCATAAGTAAGTGCAGTGTCATTCGAAAGCTACGTACTGAGAAAAACCGTGCGCGAGGTATCCATTAAAATAGAGTTATCAATCACTAGTCAGCAAACCGCAAAGAACGCCAGCCAGGCACAGTCCACTTTTAGTTTCAAAATTTGTTCTACAAAATCTTTATTCTAAAACCTCCAAACCAAATTCGTAAAATACAATTTAAATTTCCTGGACCCCAATATGGAACCGTTTGCTGTACCCTGCCTCGCCCGCGCGGCCTGGCTGCTTGGTCCACTGGGGAAGACCATGCAATGGGCAACTGCCAAAGATCGTTCGAAAATTCTCTGGAGGCACCGAACTTACGAACCGCATAAGCACCTTCTCAATATAAGCAAGTATGTGAAGTAATTCATAGATTTTTTGATGTTAACATTCAAAATAATATGTGATATTCAAAGACATGAATAGAATCAGGAGCGCGAAGGACTCCACATTTCCTCACTAGGTGTTCTTTTGGAAGAGTAGGGGATTTCATATTTTCATAGGCCCAAGCCAGTGTTGGATACTTCTTATTGTTGGAGGAATCTTTTGGGGGTCACAGAGAAATTATCTGAGACCCATGGGAAGGCTTCTTAGGATTCAATAGGCGTCTCAATGGAAGAAGGTGCTTTCAGCATGGCTTGAGGAAATGTAGGCAGGCAGGGTGTTAGGGAACCTGTTACGTAGTTTAAAACACATTTCCACAATGGAAGGGTGCTGTGACTTGAGAACCCATGCCTAAAATGCATCCGTCACATGCTCACGGTTCTTTATTTCCTTATTGAGGATAGGACTCTCACTCTTTCTCCCCGTGGTTTTCAGAATTGAAAAACTTTTAACATCTAAAGTCTTACAATTCTGAAATTTCTAACTCTTTGAACTGAATATTTATTTGATAAGGGTTTTATATATACATACATGTTCTGGTGTCTGTAGATTGATAAAATCATATTTTATACATACATAAATTAGTTGTATGGCATTTCCTTTCATAATACGCACTTTCTTTAGAGCTGTTTACATTTAGGTTCGTGTAGGTATAGGATTTAGCCTCTGATGACAAAAAAGCAATCACAAATTCATCTCACGCAAACAATTTGCAATGTTCGTGAAGAGTAAATGGAGGTTCCGGTGAAATCAATTTATTCTCATCGGTAGCTATTACACTTTAACTTTTATGGGACCTCAATTTGCAATACGTATAATAATACGAACTTAAAAATACTCCAAATAACTCTACGTGAAAGTTATTTTTGTATAAGCAAGTAGCGCCGATAATGATCGATGAAATTATAAATGAGGTGCTTCTTTCTTGAACGATTCATGTCCCTAAGTACTTACTCTTTATTTTTGTTTCTACTCACTATCATTTCTATTTTTAAAATTTCGTTTATTAAAACGTGATCGATCTAAAAAAAATTCTTCACAAATAAATTACGTTTTAATAATGTTTAGAAAGTGAATGTGGTGGTGAGTACTATATACCATGTGCTTGTGTTGGTACACACTCAATTAATAACACATTAAGCTAAGATCACACACGGCTACTTTTGCAGCACAGTTTTAGAGTTGCGGCTGCAAAAGTTTCGCGTGGTGTTCACACATATCCTAAAAGCAGCACGCAACATGCAAGTTTTTCTACTGCAGCTACCCTTTAAAACTGCAAGCCTAATAAAAGGCTGCAATAGTGTTCACACACAACACGCTTTTCCAGTGTGCAACCAACAGCTGCAGCATAGGTGCAGTATTCTATGATTATTATATTTTATGATTCCTTGGTGTTTCGTCTTGTGCTTATTGGTTTTTAACAAGTGTGAATTAAGAAACATTAATTTGTGTCCAATATGGGTGTAATTATAATAACAAGACAAAGCTAACTGCAACAGTTTATTAGCTGTTCTCTTATTAAGGGAATGCATTAAAATACAGACTTAAATTAAAAACAAATACTGACGTTTTTCTGAAGAAAATGATCATTTTTATATATTTTATTTTTTACAAATACTGATGTAGTTGAATTATGACCCTGCGATTCCCAATAAGAAATCTTTATATGATGGTGGTTGCAAAATCTTGAGCTCTGGTGCCTGGGCTACGTTAATTTTAACGTCCCTGCACAGCTTGTTATTATTTATCAAAAATAGAAGTATTTTGAAAACTATAACATAAAAGATTGAAATCCTAGCGAAAATTTTTTAAAAGTTAAAAAAATCACATTAAAGAAATATTCAAAAACAAGTTGCGATATTTCCGAGACAACAACTCTTTGCTAACAGGATCACATAAGCTGCTGAAGGTTTAAACTACTAGAAATCATTTTTATTAAATAAAACTTTGATTTTGCAATACGGTCGCCATCTGCTGTTTGTTAAATAAATTTATACATGGAAATGTAGGGGGGTTTGTATCTACAATTATTCTAGTTCACAGTTGCAGTTGGAGATGACGCAGATGCAATTTATTTAAAAATTACTTTTTTAAAAGTTAAATCACATTAGAGCGAATACAAAAATACGTTGCGCTATGTTGGAGACAGAACAATATTTTCGTAACAGAAACACATAAGCTACGGAAGATTTAAACTACAGAAATAATTTTTAATAAAAAAAAACTTTGATTTTCAATACGGTGGCCATCTGCTGTTAACTATCCAAACTAATACAAATAAATGTAGGGGGGTTTGGATCCACAATCATCTTAGTTTCACAGTTGCAGTAGAAGAAGTATGAATTTATCTAGTGAACAGCAGATGGCGAACGTATTGCAATATCGACTTTTTTTGAATTAAAAATGATTTCTAGTAGTTTAAACCTTCAGCAGCGTATGTGATCCTGTTACCAAAGTGTTGTTGTCTCCGAAATATCGCAACGTGTTTTTTTGAATTTCCTTTAATGTGATTCTTTTAAACATTTTTCTAAAGTGATTTAAATTTTTTATTTTATAGTTTTATAAAATAATAAAAATATTTCTATTTTTGATAAATAATAAGCTCTGCAGTTAATCTTATATATAAGAAATGCGTTGAGATTAAAACACAAATTGAAGGAAAATTGTACTATTAATGTACTTTGTTAATCAATTTACTAGTAATTTTATTAAATAAAAGAACATGATGTTGATTATGATGAGCATGTTATTACAAGAAATTTAAAAATTAATATTTTTATACAAAAGGCATAAATAAGGCGAGATTATAGGAAAAGAAAAGAAAGTCATTCTATTTTTACTTTGATTGCATTTAAAAAAAGATCTTACGCAGATGCTGCGTGAAGGAATTCACAGAATAATTCTTGAAGGTATCAATCAGACAGACATGAGTTTGAGTATAGTTTATATATAAATGTTAAAAGAAAATGCACGTTCAAAAAGTGCAGTGCGATGAGTAGGTGGGGTTATGCTTACTCTATATCTTAAATTAAAATGGTGCACAGCAGTTCTAAAGGTTATTTTATTATATTAGTCAGGTCAAACTATGAAAAAATAGAGCTAACCTTGAAAAAATTGTAACAGAAGCAAATTCTTCGTGGTTAGTCTCAATAATATGTGCTACAATATCTATCGAAAATCCGCCAGAATTCATCTACGGGAAATTACTTAAAATTTACTTTAATTATTCAACAAGTAAATGAACGTGACACATATGTTTCTAGTCTACTTTTCCATGCTAACGACAAATCTCCTGTAATAGTGAACTTTTATTTATATTTTCCAAAATGACAAAAAAAAATGAAGTAAAATGAGCAACAAAGAATTGTGTTAAGTCTGTAATATGAACACTCATCCATCAATATCGGAGTCTTCTGAATCAAGATATTGGTCGTGTATGAAGTTAACGTAGCTAGATTCCTGACACTGTCCACAAGCATCTCTAGAAGGTAGACCATTTTTTCTGCAGCTACATCGTATTGTTCCACATTCCTTTGTACACTTGCAGCGGATAATAGTTAGGAGATCCCATGGAGCTGGAGGAAAATCACTTAATTTTGGAAAATACTCATTGTTCCGCACAAACCATCCCCAAGAGCAGGCATCAACCATTTCTTGCTTTCCTATCCACTTCATGACACGTAGCACATGTAATGTTTCATCTTTCTTGTCTCCATAAAGTAATGACATGGATTTCTTCCCAGTTTCTTCAATTTCGTCCTTAGGCTTGTTCTCTGAGCAGAAGAGCTCTGCTAGTAGTTTTAGGTCACTACTACAAGAAGTTTTTTAAATGCAGTGGTCTTGCCGGTTCCATGTATGTGTGATGTGCTATCACAGCCCATAAAATCATGCAGGAAAAGCAAATACTTGCACATATCAACTCCTAAAATATTTCTTATAGCAGGGATGTCATACACTGTCGAAAATGACTCGAATACTTAAATATCACTTTTCAAATGTGAAGGGAAACCACTGCCCGAAGAATGGAACAACAGCAGAATGAGTAAGTTAGCATTTTCTCCCAACACAACTGTATCTATACACTTAGACGATGTAACACCTTGTCCTAGCACATTGTCAAGCATAAATAATATGGCATCCTTGTCTACCGAGGAGATTACCAATGAGATGTATCATCCTGGTCTTGTTCACGGCATTATGCAAAAGTTATTTGTTCTTGCCAATAAAAATAGTGTCTGGAGAGAAGTTCACTGTGGGTGATAGTTTTGAGTTCATACCTCGTCTCCTATGTGCGCATTCTTTGATGGTTGGGATATTCACACTGTATCCATCAAAAACAACTGTGACTGAGTCATTCTTTTTCACTGTGATGTTTGCATAAGATCTTTCGATAAAGTCGAATGTGATTCCAATCTTCCAAGGCATTCGATGAAGTAATGATCCTCCATCTAAGACATACTTAGTTGGCCCTTGCGATACTTCTGTAGATACACTTGACGTCTGCTAACTCTGTGATCCATCAGTCATGTTCTTAATGCGTTTGTTGATGCAATGTGCGAGTTTCGACTTTCGCCCTTTCTGACAATTGCTGGGGACTCGAAAAGAGATGTTGGATATGCACAAAGTTCATATTGCAATGCGTCTTTAATTCAAGTTCGGCATAACGTGTTGCTAAACGTGTGTGTGTTAACGTCTAAAACGACTAATCAATTTCAAAATAGATTTTGGCGTTACTTTTGGGTGTAAAATAATACTAATAATAATTTTACTGAAAATAGCAATTAAAGTGGCCTGAACGTAAAGCTTTTTCCTGGCCAGGTCTGATATACCCAGGACGCCATTGTTTTCTTCTATATTAAAAACTGCTACAGATAATAAATTAATTTATAAAATGATAAATAAACTACTAAACTAAAAGTTACGAAGCTTTAAGTTTTTGAGTCTAAAACTATGACAGCATCAAAAGTTTTATAATCTAAGGTGAATGTATAATATCTCAACTTGGAAATAATTATGACAATTCCTAAAAGATTTAAAACTGAAACTATGGCGTATTGGTAACTGTATGTAGAATATCACATATCTGCACTTTTTAGCCTCTGAATCTGAAGCCTTAATTAGCGTTTATTAAATAGTGTAAAATATAAAAATACTTTATACAAGGCGAATTATAAATTTCGTTATAATAATTGAAAAGATGTGTGTAAATATATGGATTTATAAATTTTTAGAATATATGCAGCATCTCTTTTAACACCACGTGCTTAAAAAATATGCAACAAGATTAAAATTTAATACTTCCAGGCAATATCTCTTATTTGCTTTTGCTAATATTGTTGCTTTTATATAAACAGAACGACTTCATATAATGACAAACCTCTGGCAAAACAAAATCATTCTCATAAACTAAAAGATAGTGGGTTGAAATTGTTAATAATTTATTTTTACTGAAAAACGAGAGATGGGCGTTTCTTATCTCAGCTGCATTACTAGTTGCGAGAGGCTAACCATGAATTCAATTTGTTTTTAATAACTGTGCAGGTTTTATTTTGTTACTAATGTGTTTAGTAAAATTTTATGTTAATTTTATTAATTTTATTTTTGATTAAATTAGTGCTTATAATTATAATGCAGAAATAGTATATGAGGCAATTAAGTACATAAAACAAAATGTGCCAAAAATATATATTCTTCTTCTATTAACATGCATTACGCCAACACCTCAAAAATATTATCTTTATACCTATTTATTGAACGAGGCTTTGTTGAACGAGGGTGTTTGTTTTTGAAATTTTATTTAATTCTTTAAATAAATGAAAGTAAATCTGATTAAAATGATTCCACTTTGCATTAAAATATTTCGCTATACTATTTATTATAAAAATGAAATTTCAAGATCCACATGCTAAAAGGATAACATCTTTACAACGTAATTACGTTTAGAAAAATGCATAACAAAATAATTTTTGCATTATTGAGAAAGGTGACACCTTTAATAAAAAACAAAACACACACTCCACATCAGAAGTAGATTGATACTGCAGGCGCAGCCGCTGCAAAAGTTTCAACCAAATATATATTTTTTGCAGCCATTGCAACTCTTAAAAACTCCATTCACACACTGCTACTTTTTGGACTGCGCGCAGTAAACAAATACTGCATGCAACCGACTTGCATGCGCTACTTTTAAGGTTGCACAGGGGAGTTCACATTAGGCTTCACTTGTGCTGCGCTGTTTTTTATGCTGCACTGCAGCAAAAGTAGCCGTGTGTGATCTTAGCTTTAGAGAGATAATAAATTAATAATCAAATAAATTAATCTAATTGGTAATATGCCTCTTTAAAAGCGTATCATATAAGTGAAAATTTAAAGTATCAGCTAGTGCTAATATTCAAGATTGATGTTGCCATAAAACATCAAATAAGAATAATATTCATCTATTCAACTGAAGTAATTGAAAATGAAATTAAAATCTTGAAGTTTATGTTCTGAACTCGATTTTAAAAGGATTATTTGATTAAAGTGAAGAGAGGCTATTCAGATTTAAAGTTGTTTACATTTTGATTTTAAACGTTCTTTTAGGATTAATCTCGAGTATTGTCGAGTTTTTTTTTCTTCCAATTTATTTAAATGGAAATTAATTTTGTAAGTTCTTTCGAGAATATAATCTGAAAAATATAGACTACGCAAAAACAAGCATGGGTAATTCGTTGTCGACAACCTACACAAACTTGGGAAAAAACCTTTTAAGAATTTTAGGATTTCAGAACCATAGGGGTCATAACATACATATACAAAGTGTTTGCACGGACGGGAATAAATAGGAGATATAGTGTTAATTTGTAAGTGTTTGAATATTGTCTTCCCAGATAATTTGGTTTGAAATTTCTGAAAGAATTAAAAATCGATGAAAAAGTATCTCGATTGTTTCCTTTCTAAGCACTAGGTTAATTAATTTAATTTTATTCAAAATTAAGATTATCTGTCCCTCGACAAAAATATGAAATAAATTTCTGTGTAAAATTCAGCAGGTAGGTAATATTTCAGCATCTGGAGTATTATATATAGCACCCGTCTTCCCACTTCCCCCATTTTCCGCGTCTCCTAATCTCACTTCTCCCAAAAAGAATCCTATTTCTCCCGAAGAAAAAGCCTTTACCCAAAATCCCATTCCTTACAACAGAATTGTTTTTCAAAAACTCAACGAAACTTACTGATTACAAAAACGTTAAAAATGCAAGAAAATTGAAGACTAGTCCATAAATAAAAACTGAAAGTTATTACATACAAAAAACAAACAACTTTTGAAACTGCAAAATGGAAATGAGTAGAACAACTAATGTTAGAAGCTTGCAAATTATTTTATAGATTAGTAAGTTTGATACATCTAACAGAGACAGACTCCAACAGTTAAAGTGATATCCGTCATAAAAAGTTAACAACAATATGTTGACTTCGTTTGTCCGTTTGCTTTGGTTTGGGAGAAACGGGAATTTGGGAAAATGAGATTGTGAGAAGTGGTAATTAGGAGAAGTGGGATTGTGAGAAGCGGGAATTGGGAGTAGGGTGGAATCATAAAGCATACCCTATGGCGCGCGTTTTTCTCTTCAACACCCGGTATTTTACGTGTTTCCTAATATTAAAATTTTAGATGTTCATGGGTTTCTTACTTAGTCTAAAACGGATCAAGAGTTCCGTTAAATTAATAATTTCTCTTGAGGCATGTATTTTATGAAGGTGATGCAGCAGGTTGCTTCGTGGTGTTGAGATAAGTAGGGTGCTTCTCGGTTTATTTCTTCCTGGGATACTTCTTCTAGCCACTCTTTAAATTGCTCGTAGTCGTTGTCATAGGCGCCCGCAGAAATTTGTCCAGGGGGGGGTCAAACCTAGAATGAACGGCATGCTATGGGAGGGGGCAAGTCTGGAATAAACGACTTGCTAGGGGGGGGGGCAAGCCTAGAAAAAACCGGCATATACAAAATTTCCAATAAAATTCAAATTGTTCAATCGAGCTTTATTTAGCAATGTGGTTGAATTTTAAACAAGCAAGACATTTTTTTGCTACAGAAATGTTGTATCTTGAAAGTATACTTTGGGATTTATCATGATTTAACAGGACAGAAGTACTAAAAATGTGGTTTTCTCTAGTGTTTGTTACCTTGATCTTCTTTTGTTTGTTTATATGGAATTCTCTGCTTACTTTCTACCTGTAGCTTCAAAAATTTCATTATATTTTCTAGCTTCGTTCGTAAGGTATCCCGTCTGTAGAGCAAGCTTCACTTCTTTTCCAAACACATAAAAGATCTTCAGAGTGATACAAGATGGGTACAGTAAAGCTGTACACGTCTGTGTAGTGACTCTTAGTTTTTATTTTTTAGTACAAAATGCTTTATTTTGTTTTGCTATTTAGATTCTTCAAAAGTATAACTTCAAAAGCTTTCTGATCTACCCTTTGACAAGCTCTACCTTCTTTACAAATCTAGATGTCAAACTTTCTATAACTTTGTCGTCGTATTTAGCATTAGGAGGTTAACTTTGAACGAGCTGTCTAGAACTAGATTTAGGTAAAGTCGGCTGCATTAGATACTAAGATTTGTCTTCATTTTCTGTCTGATTATCTTGAATGCTGAACGTAAAAAGAACTCAACGTTTTTGCGTGCTTTTAGTCCTCAAAGGTCGGAAACTCTTCGTCTGAGTCCATACTGACATCTATACTAATTCTAAGGGAAGTCTCGCTCGTAAATATTCATGATGCTGCTTTTCAGGTAGGTCTTTGTTGGTAGAATTCGTGAAAAGTATGTTTTAAATTGCGGGACCTTCAGTATCCGCGTCATCAAAGGGTTTATAAAGTAACCCGAGTTGATGTTTTATTGACCTTGAGAAACATGAATCGACTGAGGTCTTTGAAAGGCCTGGTTACGGTCCCTCTGGTCAAATTTTAACCACTAATTCTGACAGGACACCTTTATTTCTTATGTGCCAAAGGTAAGGCCACATAAATGTCGAAATTCCACGAACGGGAAGTTATCCTGCACTGGACATAGTGCTAATGAAAGCTCGGTTCACCCTGAATTCCCCTCGCACTAAATTTGGCTCCCGGAGTAACACCGAACATCCCTGCTCAGAATGGGCCACCCTCACGTATCCGAGTATCACCATCGCTTCATTGAAGAAATGTGTCCTGGGATGTAACAAGCTTGTGTGGGAGGGGGGGGCAATTATCATTATTATGTAGGCCCAACGTGCGGCTGCAGCCGATTTACAGATGGATCAGCGTAAATCCCACATTTGTGTCACAGATCTGCCGGTACCAGGAGTCGAACCTGGTCCGCTTGGGTGAAAGTCCAGCACGCTAGACAATACACTACCAAGGCTGTTAATTAAATTAATAGTTAATTTCATCTTACGCTTGTAAAATCTCTCGTTGGAAATCACCTTTAACAGTTTTGGTGGGCTTTATATTATTGGTAAATTATTATTCAAAATTATACTTATTCTGTGACATAGTCAAACAGTTTCGGGCGCCTGAAACTTGCTTATATTGAGGTTGAAGTTTACACGTTTGGTGGTCTCTAAACGGTTTTTGAACGATTTCTTTAGATTTTAGGCGATGCCTATCACTGACTCAAGAACGTTGGAATCTCAGCACTACCTCTGCACGTTAAAGTTAACTTATATGGCTTCTAGAGATTATTGGGACGCTTTTCTGCGTACGCTTTTTGACCTATTTCTTAGTAGGTCAATAGCTCTCGAATGATGCCTTAATTATTTACGTTGAAGATAGGCTTTTGACTTTTGGCGACATCTGTAGGTCACAGAAACGATTTGTACTGGATGCTTTTTGCATGATCTTTCTTATGTATGCCATATGTCAATAGTTTTCAAATGCGCTCTTGATTATACGTATACGTTGAAGTTGGACT
The DNA here is from genome assembly GCA_929113105.1 of Agrypnus murinus. Lineage (NCBI taxonomy): Eukaryota > Metazoa > Arthropoda > Insecta > Coleoptera > Elateridae > Agrypnus > Agrypnus murinus. Next base: position 4,590,399 of record OV816029.1, read on the forward strand.
TTTGACCTTTCGTAGCTACTAGAATTCACACAAATGATTGTTACTGGATGATCTTTGCATGATCTTTCATAGTATGTCAGCAGCTTTCGAATGATACTAGTGTTGATTATATACGTTGAAGTTGGAAATGTAACCTTTGGTGACTTTTACAGGTCACAAAAAGATTTTTACTAGATGCTTCTTGCATAATGTTTCGCAGTATGTCAATAGCTTATGAATAACGTTCTATTTGATTATTTTAGTTTGAGGTTTGACTTTTGACCTTTTGTGACCTCCGGGGTTCACACAGACAATTTTTAACGGATGCTTTTTGGATTATCTTTTTAGTACATTAATAGCTTTCGAACGACAACACACTTGATTATATATGTTAGAGTTGGGAATGTAACCTTTGGGGACCTCTACAGGTCATAAAGAAGATTTTTACTAGATGCCTCTTGCATAATCTTTCGCAGTATGTTAATGGCTTTCGAATAACATGGTACTTGATTATTACGTTAAAGTTGGACTTTTAACCTTTCCAGCCTCTGGAGGTCACAAGAACGGATTTCTACCGAATGCTTCATGCATAATATTTATAAGTATTTTGCACTTGGCGACATCTAAAAATCACAAACCTATTTTCGCAAGATGTTGCATCAACACTTTTTGTTTTCCTTAGATCAAAGAATCCGTGTGGAACTTGGTCCCGAGGAATGCAATATTTCATTCAAGTTTGTCGAATGCAAAAGTCCGAATGTAAATGGTCTCATGTTTTTTAATACGCCATTTGAGTTCATTCTTTTATTTAACTTCGCTGCATCGCATTTTTCTAGAGCAAAAACTCTAAGGTACTATAAAATATTTATTTTTTGAATCGTTCAAAATTATCAAAAATTATTATTATTAAAGTCCCAATAAAGCAAAAAATGTTAAAGTTTTAAAGCAAATAAAACATTTAATGTCTGATTGCACAAAGCTTGATAAAGTTCTGATTAATTTAAGCACCCATAGTATGCAGGAGCATTCATCGTTTTGGAAATAACCTCAAAATAATCTTCTATTATGTGGGTTTCGTTTGCTAAAATTAAACGCACATATTGAGTAGTGGGAATCATGCATCTCTTTCCTATTCATTTCAACACCAGAACGAACGAAATTTAGACTTTGAAAGCACATTTTACATGCGTAAATGAATTATTATTAATTGTTGATTAGTTAATATTACTCAATTGATAGGTAAATGTACTGTAACTAGTAATATTGTAGAAAAGAATTGAAAAGTAATTAATAATAAAAAATAAATAAACAAAAAGTACGATCAATGGACATTCATTAAAAAAAAGTACGACACCGTAGCCGAATGCTGGGCGCGCTAGATATCTAACTCGAAAATCTCCAAAATCTTGTACCAGTATGAAGTGTGAATCCATAAAACTCGTTGAGGTTGTGAAATTATGGTACTCACATGAAGTAATTTTATATCATTTATCTTGACAGCATCTCATGAACTAATTGGCTTCTTTGCAGCTAATATTGCGTTGGAGTATTTTTACCTTATTTATTATTATTATCGTACGTAGCCACTTAGATTATATTCAGTTCATGTTTCCTTTTTCGTTATACAAAGATTTGTGTAAATATACGTGTTGCCATCGTTAGTGATGGACTCGAGCCGAGCTTTCCTAGAAAGCTCGACTCGACTCGAAAAAATATTCAAGCTCGACTCGAAACAATCTGTAACTCGGCTCGAGTTTCGAGTCGAGTCGAGCCGGCTCGTTTTGGAATCATAGTTATTTTCCAAATTCATATAACAGTCGCGAAAGCTTTTATCTCCTCTTAGTCAGAAAACGAGCCGCTTGCGGCGAGTTTTCTAAAGGACGAATGACTTATGAAACGAGTTTTTTATGCTATTTTTCTATATTTTGCATTTTTTATTCCCTTTTTAAATAAAAAAAAAATCGTTATTTCAGAATTTACAAAATTTTGTAGTACTTGACAATACTGATGTGACATTTGAAAATTCAGATATTTAGGGTAAAGTTTTTGTCAATTTTCTGTTTTTTTTTTCAATTTTACTTTCAATGCTACCATCTTTGGAAAATTTCATTATGTTTTTAGTGTTATAGTGTAATGAAGCCATTTAAAGAAAAGTAATTGCGCCAATTCTTAGTTATAATCCGTTAAAGTACAAAATAGGGGAAATACTGTAAACTGTACAATTTTCTTGAGCCGGCTCGAAAAGCTCGAAAAACTCGACTTCAAAAACTCGACTCGACTCGAATAAAGAATTGTCGAACTCAACTCGAAACTCGGTTAGAAATCGAGTCGAGTCGAGCTTGGCTCAGGCTCGAGTCCATCACTAGCCATCGTCAACAAAATTTATCTCTTTGGTTCAATCTTACATTTTTAACTTGTATCTGAGAATATTTATTATCAAATTAAACAGCAGTTTGTTAGTCTGTACTTTAAAATCGAAATAATGTTAATATACTGTAAAGCTTGAGATATAGACGTATGCAAAACGTACATAATCAATTTTAAAAGAATCAGTTGGATTTTACTCAGCGCGTGCTTTCTTTTCTAAAAATAATATTTGTGTAAATATGCGAGCTAGTATCGTTAACTTTTTGATTCAGAGAAAAGCTTATATTTTTAATTCGAATCTGAAAAAATTATTATCAAATTAAACGGGTGATTGTTAACGTGTTCTCTAACGACTAAATAAAAGTTCATAATACTAAATATAATTGTAAAACTTGAGATGGAAACGTATGTAATATCCAAGTACCGTATAAATCGTTGCCTTGCATCAATTTACAACATATTTTGCATGGATTATTCAGCAAACATTTAAAATGGCATTCCACATCTAACCTTCTCATGAACGCAGTTAAACTTGATTTGTATATGTGTAACTGTTATGACTAGCACAAGCACAATTGAAAGTGTGAAAGGTGCCCAAAGTACACACACGAATACAAGAATATCGCATGTTGAACCAGAGAAATACCATTAGAAGATGCATTAACGACAGACCTTTTATTGTAAAATAGAAGAAAGAAGCAATTACTATACAAAGTCATTTAACGTTCTTCTAACTCTTCACCCTTTCGTTCTCGATTCATTTGAATAAGTAAAACGAATCTACATGTACTAGTATGTAGCAGGTCAATGACTGTAAAAGGTATACGGGTCAATGTTAATCTAATACACTCTGTATAAAACAAGTGAAATTCAACCATTTTAATAAGAATTTTGTTTTAAAATTTTACAGGAGGAACTTGATCTGACTGCACCAAATAAAGCCGCAATGATGAATCTACCACCACAGAAAAAATGGCAGATTTATTGCTCGCGAAAAGGAGGCGAAGACACCGTCGATCAAGCTCATGCTCCCGAACATTACATCGAAAGACTGCGTACCCTTGCAACAGTAAGCCACTTGAGAGTATTTATCTTCCTTTCGCTTACTCTTCTTTTTTTCAGCTCCAATATCCTGATACCAACGTCGATGAGGACGTGCGCTCCAGGACGAAACAAATAGACGGACTGAAAACCGCTCTGAGAACATCCACCCACAGTTTTGTTATCAAATTTATCGAACTTGATGGCCTACCTGCCTTATTAGAGTTTTTAGAGCGAATGGAATATTCGACCGCGGAAAGTTCGATACACACCAGTATTATTGGTTGTGTGAAAGCCCTTATGAATAATTCGGTAAGTATAACTGGTAGCGCTAGAACTTTTATAGAAAACAAACAAAACGAACCTTGCATTCACAAAGAATTAAGTTTTTTTTTTAACAATAGAAATCCGGATATGCATTGCGATCTTTAGATTCCGATACACAAAAAATGCAATAGAAGTAGATGTTTTTGCTGCTACTGTATTCCGCTCACTCTATTTAGGTTACGCTTACGATTTTAAAAGTTGCCGATCGTAATAACCATATTATGTTGTTTTTTTTAAATTTGAATAGGTACCAACTGTAAATTTTGTACGTTATAAAATTTGATTGCATTTTTTAAATTAATTTGTCAAAATTGAATGTGTCATCTATCACTGAAGACATAAATCCCACGACTGCCCGTATGATTGCCTTTTAATGATGAAATTAGGATTTTTAAGTTTCTTGGTCCTGAAGATGGTATCTATATAAAGGGTTGTTAATAGTTCATTAGATACAGATTACATGAATTCCATTAAACAGATTACATTAAATAGATTAAGCAGGCTGATCGGAATATACAGATTAGCCAGCTTACGTAGATTACACAAGATATGCAAATTACTCATATTCAAAATTAACTTAATAAAAAATACGAAAATTGCTCACGTTATACAAATTACATAGATTATCTAGATTACATAGATTATTTAACATACACTTAATCGAGTTATTTAGATTACACGAAGACTACAGAGTGTAATTGCACAGTGATCACGCAAAGAACACGCATAGGCTATACGGAGATTACTTTATGATTACACAGAAACACAGCATATTACATCGGGATTATGCAGAGATTATAGATACAACGATTACACAAAGACTAACAGGAATTCATATAGATATTTGACAGTGATTACACAAAGACTATACAGAGACTTCACGGAGATTATTACACGAAGATTCTATAATTGTTATTACAAGAGGATTAGGGCGAAATTATACAATCATTACACAGATTATATAGATACATAGATTACACAATGAACACAAACGCTTTATACAATGATTACACAAAAAATACACAGGAATTGTACGGTTCCGTTATGCAATGATCACACAGATATTGTACAAAAGAATACAAAGAGATTATACAATGAATACACATACATTGTACAAAGAATATAAAGAGATTGTACAATGATTACACAAAGATAACACAGGCATTGTACAATAGTTACATAAGATTTCACGAGGATTGTACCAAGATACCACAATTATTATTAAGTCGATATTATTCAGAGATACTAAAAAATCATAGAACAATTACAGCAGGAGAATATACAGATATTACGTAATAATTATACAGAAATTGTGCAGATACTACACAGATAATACAAATAGATTATACAATCATTATAAATGGAATACTCGGTGATCACACAAAGAGCATATAGAAAAATTATGCAATCATTACACAGAGATTCCACGTATGTTACACAGCAATGATTAAATTGACCAATGGCTACACAATGATTACGCAGACTGCGTTTAAATTATACAGAGATTAAAATAGAAGAATACAAATTCTTAAAGAATATCAGAAGAAACACATACATTAACACTTCTGATTACATAGATAATACGCGGAGATTACACAGGGATTATAAAATAGTAAACAAAATACTCACGGGGATTATACATCGATTGCGCAATGATCACGCAAGATAACAAGCTGCGTAGCAATTTACAGTGCATTTACGCACTGATTACGCAAAGACTACACAACAAATATAAAAAGATTATACAATAATTACACACACAGAATGTACAGAAATTGCACAGGGATTACATTATCTACACGATTAAGCCAAGACAGAGACTCACAGATTAGACAGGGATTGTACAACGAGATTACATAATGATTTCCCAGAGAATACACAGATTACACTGGAATTCTACAATGATTACACAGAAATTGCACGGAGATTATATAGAAACCGGGAGTATTCAGAGGTCAAAAGGATTACAAAATCATGATTAAGCAAATATGTTACAGAGATCACAAATACTTTATACAATGATCACACAGATTACACACGAATTGTACAGTGATGTTACATAGTGATTACACAGGGATTATACTATGATTACGCAGGGATTAACAGTATGATTACGCAGGGATTAACAGTGATAATACACTAATTACAGAGAATGCACGAATATTACTGTACAAATATTCCATAAATTTATTATGAAAGATTACTCGGACATTACACCGAGATTATCAAAGAGATCATACAATGAAGATGCGGTGATTACACAGGGATTATTATGCATAAATTAATTATTCAGAGAACATAAGGAGCTTACACAGACTGCATAGGAATTGTACAGACTTGTACCACAGTGACTGCACATAGAATACAAACTGGTTATACAATGATTACACGGATTAATTATTATAGATTACTTGGGAATTAAACCGAGAATATTATTCAGATGTACGAAGTAATTATATAATGATTACACATCAATTACATTAATTACATATTGCCTACATAGGAATTCTTCAGATATTGATTACAATAATTGCACAGAGAATACAAAAAATAGAGTATATAATGATTATAAACAGTTATTACATATGTATCACACAGACAACATAAAATGATAATACAACCATTGCACATAAATTACAAAACAACAGTTATATTGGACAATGATTGCACGGTGATTACGCAAACAACACAAAACATTTACATATATTACCCAAAAGAAGTCACAGACAACAGAAACACAGACGTTAACGCCGATCATTACATTCATTACTAATACTGTAATCACTAATTACACCAATACAGATATTACACAGAGATTACATAAAGATTACACAGTAGTTATTTAATTTTTCTAAATATTGCTCCTATATGAAGGAATACTTACCTTACACGTATGACACATAATGCCATTTTTTGTTCAGGCAGAAAAATGAACCTATCACCCTACTCTTCTGAGAAAACATTTTGTTTGGACGACTTTGCATACAAATTGGGAACTTTTGAAAAGATGTCTTTGTAAATCTATAATAAGTAAATAGCGAACCTATAGAGTGGAATGGTTTACTGCTTAACCGACTGCGGTACTTTTCGTCAATGTCGACTCTCTCTTTTCTCCATTTTAGTATTGCCACAACATACCTTCTTGTTTGTGCCTATAAACACCTTTTCACTATGAGCAGAATTGAGCGACTTTCCGTCTTGCTCCATTTTTCCGCGAAATATATTTGGCATAGTTCTCCTCATGTACACCTAATGAGTTTTTGAATCTATTTGAAATGGTTTGTGGAGCTCCAAGAAATATATTTAGAATGCAGGGCTTTAACTTTCTACATCATTACTACACGGTCATTTGATCAAAAGATAACCTTTTTGTAACAAATTACAGACTGGAAGAGCGCACGTACTAGCACACCCAACGAGCATAAACACCATCGCACAGTCCTTAAGCACGGAAAACATAAAAACCAAAATTGCCGTCCTGGAAATACTCGGTGCCGTATGTCTCGTCTCGGGCGGTCACAAAAAAGTCCTCGACGCCATGCTCCATTACCAGAAGTACGCGTTCGAACGTACCCGTTTCCAAGGAATAATCAACGATCTAGATCGAGATGTCGGAAAGTACAGAGACGAGGTTAACTTGAAGACTGCCATAATGTCTTTCGTAAACGCCATGCTCAATTATGGATTAGGTCAGGAAAATTTAGAATTCAGGTTGCATTTGCGGTATGAGTTCCTCATGCTCGGAATACAGCCGATTATCGATAAGCTCAGGAGACACGAGAATGAAACCTTAAATAGGCATTTAGACTTTTTCGAAATGGTGCGCAATGAAGATGAGAAAGAACTGGCGAGGAAATTCGAGCAGGAACATGTTGACACCAAAAGCGCCACTGCCATGTTTGAACTTATCAGGAAGAAACTCAGTCATACCTCTGCGTATCCCCATTTGTTATCGATGTTAGAACATTGCCTTTTGATACCTTTAGATTATGGTTCACATCCTCAACACTGGTTACTTTTTGACCGGATTGTACAGCAAATAGTTTTACAACAAAATGAAACGAATGACACAACGAAAGCGAGAGATCCAGACGTAGCTCCTATAAATATTAATGTTAAAGAAATAGTCCATCTATTGGCTAAAGAAGAAGAGTTAGTGGAGGCACGTAAGAAAGCAGAGGAATTGGAACATGAGAATGTAGACTTATCTAATCGCTTAGCCAAAAAAGAGCAAGAACTAGATCAGAGAACCCAAGAAAAAGAAGACTGTGAATCGAGTTTAGCCCGTATTAAGGAAAGATTAGAGAAAGAAACAGCAGCTCATATTGAAACACGTCAAAGATTAGGAGAATTAGAATATCGAGCAGCAGATCTGGATAGGCAAATATCTTGCGAAAGGGGTGAGCGTTTTCGACTTGAACGTTTGGTAAGCTCAGGAAGTATACCGGACGATGCTAAAGTCGGCCTGCAGTCTGGAGTTGATGTAAACAATATTGACTTTAAAAGCGGATTTAGTTCCATTCCTCCACCACCGCCACCATTGGCGCCTCCGCCACCACCTGCCCCAGGCCCACCACCACCACCTTGTGCTCCAATGGCACCGCCGGTCGCTCCATTAAAAATCGAAATAGTCAAAAAGAACATTCCTCAGCCTTCTAATCCATTAAAGTCGTTTAATTGGTCGAAATTGCCAGAAGCAAAAGTTTCTGGAACGATATGGAGCGAACTGGACGATAGTAAATTGTACAGTACGATGGAATTGGATTGTATTGATAAGTTATTCTGTGCTTATCAAAAGAATGGCGTATCAGTAAGTGTAATTATGAAATAAAATTATATTTATTTTATCAATTGTAGTATTTTCAGAATGATGGCTCAATAGAAGACTTAAGGCAGTTAGGCAAAAATAGGAACAAAGTTCTTTCAGTGATCGATGGAAGACGGGCACAAAATTGTACAATATTGTTATCCAAATTAAAAATGTCCGACGAGGATATTTCCAAAGCTATTTTAAGCATGGACAGTAAAGAACAATTGCCCATTGATATGGTTGAACAACTGTTGAAATTCACTCCAAGTCCAGAAGAACAAACTCTTTTGGAAGAACACAGTAACGATATCGATTCACTAGCTAGAGCTGATCGTTTCCTATATGAAATATCAAAGTAAGTTTTCAAACAAGTAACCTTCAAGCTTGGGCTACATCATAACAGAAGCAAGGAACGGACTCAAATGAGTTTGTCTTTTGTTCTGAATATGATACAGTTCAAATCAGAAATGATTTGTATATTGGTGCTGCATGTGAAAGTTTTGATCACTAAATGATTCTTAATTACAGGGTTCCTCATTACGAACAGCGTTTAAGGAGTCTACATTACAAAAAACGTTTCCAAGTTACCCTAAATGAAATCTTACCAAGGATACAGAGTGTAATGGAGGCATCGAGAGAAATTGCGAGGTCGCGCCGGCTGAGGCGACTTTTGGAGATTGTCTTGGCTTTAGGAAATTACATGAATCGTGGTGCGAGAGGAAATGCCATTGGTTTCCGATTGACGTCCTTGAATAGACTTGCTGATACCAAATCTAGTGCTGCTAAAGGCACTACTCTACTGCATTATTTGGTTCAAATACTTGAAAAGAAGGTGAGTAGTAGTAGGATAAGTTTGTAAAATGTTTACACTGTTGCCAACATACGTAACATGTATTTCAAATGCTACAATTTCTTAGGGTAGGTAGTAGTTTGGAGGCAGGTAGTAGATCTTTTGCGCATTTTAGGTTTTGAATTATTATACAAGCTAAGCCATTCTAATCATCAAATCCTAAAAAACTCTTTCAATGATAATATTGTCAGTCTACTAGGAGCAGTTAACAACTTCGGTATTTAGATTCGAAATTATATTTGGAATTAAAAATAGATAATTCAAAATTAAGAACTGAGATATCACTGATACCAGGAATTATAACCTGAAAGTGGAAATTGATTTTAAAATTAAGAAATTATGTTTAAATTACAATCTAGTTCTGAGATGGGAATTCATAATTCAGAGTTTTTAATTAAATTTAGGCTTTAGAATTTCACATTCCATAATTTTAAATTCAAAATTTCAATCTAAAATTTCATAATTCACTTCAACTTAATAATAATTATAAAGATAAACAGATTAAAAACTCAGAAATTCAGGAGTAGCATTAGAAAATTTAAAATAATGGGATAAATTTGCAATAAGGTATTTTGAGATATCAAAATCTTGAATTCAGAAATGAAAGTTCACTGTTTATAATAAAATCAACACAAACATAATGCAGTAATAAATAATCTACATAGCTTTAATTTTTATTTCAAAGCTTGAAATGTAAATTTAGAATTTATAATTTACTTTTTATGTTAGAATCTTTAGAATTAAAAAATTAAAAATACACAATTACTGATTTATGTGAATTCTTTTTAATAATAATTCAGAAATTCAATATTCCAGTTCTCTACAATGCTGAATAATAGGTTAGAATACAGAATTACAAATTGATGATACACTTATAATGGGTTCAAAATCATAATATAGAATTTAGAATATAATATTCCGAATCCGCAATTCAAAATGCTAATGTAAAACTGACAATCCAGAATTTTGAATTTTACATCTAAAATTTGCAACTTACTACTCCATTGAAAATATATTATTTTGTTAAGAAACAAATTCAAGATTTAGTTATAGAATCGGAAATTTAAGATCTATAATTCAGAGTTTAGGCATTTAGATATTCAGAATTTATGATGTCAAATTTTTAATCTAGAATCTGATGCTACATATGGAATTATACAATTTGGAGCTTAATGTATAGAATTTAAAATGTAGATTCAATAACATAGATGCAATCGCTACTTTTCAGAATTATACTGCAAATAATAAAACAATTAAATTTTAAATATAGTGCTTGTTCAGAAGTTGTTGAATTCAAAGATTTAAAATTCAAAATCGTGAAATTATTTCAATTAGAATTTAGAAAAAAAAAATCCTTTAGATCTTAATTTAGATCTGGTAAACTTTTCTATATTCGAACTTAAAAATTCAAACATAAAATAACAGAATTGGAAATATAATCTTGAATTCATCAGAATTTAAGTAAATAGTTTAGAAGTAAGTAGTCTTTGAAATTGGGAATTCAGAATCTTTAACTCAGAAGTAAATATACAAAATTTGAAATTCAAAAGACTCTAATTCAAAGATTCAAAATTAATAGATTAAGCCTAAAATTTTGGTTTTCAATATAAGAAGTTTGAAAATTATGAAAATACAGACCAAAATTGCAATCTTAAAATCCGATTGTATTATTAAGGTTAAGGAATTAAGGTTTCAAATTTGCATTTTTCTTTTTTTTTGTAAATGAGTCTGAAAATTCCAGAATTGCCTAAAATGTATTAACATTCAAAAAAATATATCTAGAATTTGAAAGTTTCAGAATTTGAAATTCTGTAACAATTAACATTAAAAAATATAATATTTCTAAGAATCGATATTTAACATTTATAATTGGGAAATTAAACAATTCCGAATTTATAATAGCTGGTTACCGATCTGTATTTTGAAAACTAATAAGAATAGTACGATTCAAAAATACCAAATTCATAGCTTAAATTCCAAATTTAAAATTAAAGATTCATAATCAAGAATTTAGAATACAAAAACTTCTAATTTAAATTGTAATTAAGATTAATTGCAGCTAAACTTAACAACTGCAGTTCTAAAAGTTTAGAAACTGTGACACTTTAAATATGAATTAACTAGCAACCACTGCCGGTTCTTCGAACCTTTAAAAATTAAATTCACTTAATTAATGTACCTAATACTAATGTGCTACGAACCTTGAAACTGTTCGCCTTGAAGCCCATAGCAAAAGAAAGCTGCTTTTATGTCAGGTTTTTTTCTTCGCTTAAAGTAACAATTTGAACCGCGTAGTGGTGCTAGCTATCAGGACCAATTAGAGTCACTACATCTAGTCACCTAGGCCACGCTGGTCGATTAGAGTATTGCAAAACGTCGCCATATTGGAGCAGAGAAATGTGATTTTTAATAATGGACAAATTAAAACCACGTCTTACGTATTTGACATATTCGAGACTTGATCTTTCAGAATAAGAAAAGCCTTTTAAAGTAAAGGTGGATTAAATGCGATCAGATACAAATAGTGAACATTTTCGTGCTTCTTTTGCCCCAATGTGGCGGCGTTTTACGGAACTCTGATCGAGCAGAGCGGCCTAGGTGACTAGATGTAGTGGCTCTAGGACCAATCTGTAGGATATAAACCCCGAACAAGCTCGTTATATTATTAAATATTAATGTGGCACAATTAATTATTAAATACCAAGAGCTCTAAAACTTAGAATTATTAATAAATTCAGCGTTCTGAATTTATTAATAATTCTAAGTTTTATAACTCTTGGTATTTAATAATTTAACGTTTAAAATCAAAGTTGTTGAGTTTAAAAAGTAAACAAAAATCGGAATTGAGATTTTATAATTAGATTCTAGTTTCTGGAAGTTGAAAAATTGTTAAATGTCATTTGTTTCCGTTTAAAATTTATAACTAACTTAAGGGTCAACAAACAGATTTTCAAGTAAATAATTTAGAATTCACTGGAGTGAAGAACAAGCATCTACAATTTTTAAGTTTCATATTCATAACTTAGCATAAATCGCAATTCCTAGTTTAGATTCGGTATTTCCAATCTAAACTCAGATTTGAGAATTCAGAATTTAAAAATTTGAACTGAAAATAAAAAATTTAGTTTAGATTCTGATCTAATTTAGATTCATAAATTCAAATTCAAACTAGAGAACTTTAAATTCAGTATTAATTATTAATAATAATAATCAGTATTTTGCAAATTCACAGTGAGATTCAGATTCTATTCTTGATTCTATGTAGTATTTTAAAATTTAAAATTCAAAACTTAAAGTTGCAATTTTAGAATAAGAAATGTAGAATTCAGAAGTTGGAACTCGAAACTTACAATTTGTGAATGAGAGTTTAAAGTTTAGAATAAACTTAGTCTGCCTGGTTAACTATTAATTATTTTTGGTTGCCCCTATGCTGAACTTGAAAGTAGCTGTATATAGTAATTCAAATTCAAAATTTGTATACTTAAAAGTACATATTTGAGAATCCAAAATCTACATGAAATTGATTACCTATCGGATATTTTACAAGGATCTCAATTCTAGATTAGAATTCAAAATTTACAACATTAAAACTTTGGAAATGAATTGACTGAATTACAATACAATACGTCTTTGCATGCTATCGATAACATTCTTTGCAATATTCATGAGTGAATCGTATGTAAATTGTTATTCATTTTGGAATTTAGCTCGTTAATTAATTAAAATTTGAAATTCTGCATCAAGATTCAGTCAGATTGGGAATCGGATAACTCAACTTTCACTGCAGTGGATGTACCTTTTGACGCAGGGCTCGTAAATTGTAGGGTCTCTGGCCTGGGCAGCAACTTGTTTACGAAGGGCGCTGATATTCTCGGTGAATGGTGGTAAATCTCGGGCGCGAGTTATTTTCCTACGCAACTCAGTTGCTTAGGACCAAACAGTTAATAATTTATTAATACCACAAGCTCTTACAGGTGCACTCACTTATATAGGTGCTGGCCGAGCGTGGGGGAAATGGTAAAAGTGAAACGGCGACGTACGCCAAATAAACGGTTAGGGAAGGGGAGTGTGCTCTTGCTTGAGTCGGCGGCTTATCCAAGCGGCTACAGATAGCACGGATGATAAGCTTATTCACTCTTCTACTCAAACTAAACAAAATAAAGTAACTTCGTTACAATAGCATATTTGAATTAACCACCGAAGTTTTATTTTAACAAATTTAACAGTTCTGTTTTGAAGTTTAAATATCAACTAGAGTATCGTATATTTGTATACGATACTCATGATTTGTATGCGCTCATCTAAATAATCATATAGTTAAAAAGCTTTATGTAACCAACCCCTAATATTGCCTCTGAGGATAGTCAGTGTCCCATTAAGATATGACACTAAGAAAGACAAAAGTTTGAGGAAAGCACGTGGACGCCCAGGAAATGCTGCAAAATTACATTTGATCTCGTTCTATTTTAATCCTACATATATGGCAGGGGTCGGTAACTCGTCATATCAAATGCTTTCAACTAATAACTGCCATACATTTCGAACGAATGCACAGTAATATAAGCCTGACTGCAGGACATGACCGAGCCCGATCGCGTCGAATTTGCTTCAAAATGTTCAGTTCGTTCAGAATAAGTAAAGTCCAAATAAAAATACCTGATAAAAATGGTAGAGGTGTGCATGCAAAAAACTGCTTGTCCACCGCTCGGATTAAGTCATTCGACGTTGTTCGGGCGACGGAAAAATCCTCAGTTTTTCAAAGACGACCTGTGCGACTACATTTTGACTTACATTTGGACATTACTTATTCTGTCAGAAACTTTGAAAACAACTTTGGTCGGGTCGAACTTGGTCATTTCTTAACTGGACTCTGTTGCCCGCCAAGAAAATTTCTTGATAAATACAACTCGCGGCATAAACATAATTGCCGGTTTCTGCCATAAGAAGTAGATGAGTATTCAGAGCACTATTTAGGAGACAAAACTTTTATTTTATGTAAAAATAATAAGACACTAAAACATATCTTGAACAAGAGCACCTAATCAGAAATCAGTAGCTATTTTGATATACGATGACCTGCAATAAACCAATTAACTGAATAAACGTTTTGCTTATAGAGAAAGAATATTTAATGAAAAATGCGTGCCCATGTTCAAGAAAACTAATTACTGCTATTTTTCCAGTTCAAAGATGTATTAAGACTAGAAGAAGACGTGCCCCACATCCATGAAGCCGCTAAAGTATCCCTAGGTGAACTAACAAAAGACATGGCCCAATTAAGGGCAGGACTAAAGGATGTAGCCAGAGAAATAGAATTTCACAGGGGACAAAGCCCATTGGCCAACGATAAGTTTGTACCTGTAATGAGAGAATTCCAGGCAACCGCGACATGTCGTCTTGCTGAGATTGAGGATCAATTTCAGGACATGAAGGTAAAAACCTTAACAATAAATACATACTTGGGTTCTCGTTAACATTACTGATCTTGTTTCAGACTCGTTTCGAACGCGCTGTGCGATTGTTCGGCGAAGATCCCACGGTTATGCAACCAGATGAGTTCTTTGGTATATTTGATTCGTTCCTATCATCTTTTACAGAGGCGCGTCAAGATAATGAAAACCTGCGTAAAAGGCAAGAGGAAGAAGAAAAACGTGCAAAGCAAGAGGCAGACCTCAAAAAATTAACCCTCGAAAGAAAACACACGAGAGAAGGAATTTTATCGGCGATTAACAAAAATATCACTTTGAAGAATGGAGATAATAATGGTGGAGCCAAAGGTGAATTTGATGATTTAATTTCAGCACTTAGAACAGGTGATGTTTTTGGCGAAGACATGGCCAAATTTAAAAGATCTAGGAAAAATCGAACAGGCTCCAGTGGTAACTCGCCACCAAGACGAAACTCTGTAAACAGAGAGGATAGTAGAGAACGCGTTATAAGTGGAACAGGTAGAAGGCAGTAATAAATGTGTAGAGAAAATTCTTTGTATGCACTAGTAAAGAGTTTCCAAGTCGTTCTTATGCATTATTTACAATAATAAAGAAAATACATAAGTGTGCTTGACTTTGATATATAAAATACTAATATATCAATTTTTTATCATTGGATTTTTGGACCAATATACACAGATGTAATAATCTTTTTTTTACTGCCAAAAGTGCATACGATCATTATGATAAAAGAAGAAAAACTGAATTTTTGTGTGCTATTTTAAAACTTTTGTATTATAATTAACACCAACGTAAGCTTTTTTATGTACTATTTCAATTTGTATGTTTGTATAATGTAGGTCATAGTTTATTAAATGTTTATCTATTATAAAATAAAATATAATTGAAGAAGATAACGATTGTGCTCTGCATTGAAATGGAACTGATACAATAAAATATTTAGACATATTTTATAAATGTTAAAATATATGTTGTTGATTTAGTTATTTTGAATTTTATTTTTTTATGTCCTTATTTTGCCTGCTTTCTTTAGTAGTAGTGTTGGTAGTGTTAATTCTATTTTTAAAAAAGCTATGCCATGCATTTTTGACCTATCGTACTTACTTTTACACCCTGTTCCCGTTTTAAAACAATTTTATTTTTGCTTCTGAAATTTTTTGTTTCTATTTATTTCCTAAATTTATTTGTCAGCTGTTTACAAAAAAAGGGAAACAAAAGACAGAAAGAGACATTTAGGTACTTATTATTGTGACGATTTTATTGTTGATGTACTACTAATTACATAAAACTAAAATAGCAACAACTCGGGGTTAACTCAAAGTGGTACATCGCTAGATATAGGGGAGCCAAGGCATTGAAATGCAAAAAATACACTTGTATGGATAGGCTGTGAGTAAATAAAGTACCTACAACACTACAAATATTTTATTTTGATTTTATTTGATATTTATTTCATTTTTACACAAACAATTACAATGGGTTACCATAAGTTGTTAGGGAAGCAGCTAACAATAGTAAATGTTTACTGAGATTAAAACGAATTTTATTTGTTTAATATGTATGTCCCCAAGATCTTGTTGTTAGATATCGTGAGAAATGCGTGTGCATGCCTATAAAGAACCCCCACAGAAGAATAAGTAAACAAAAGCTTTATAAATTGAGCATAAGTAGTAAATTATATTTTTCAATAGAAATTTTATCGAGTACAGACAGTACCTAGATTCTCTCTTTTATCTGTTAAATCTTTTACAACAAAATATTTAAAATATCCAATCTAAGCCATAAGCCCAGAAGATACATTAGAATTGTTTTAGTTACAAATCGTTTTGAGAATGATATTCATTCTTCAAGTTCCAACAGTTTTTTTTCTGTCAAGATAAAAATGTGTTTTTTTAAAACAAGAAACTTAACATAAAACCCACCTGACTTAATAAATGGAGTCATGGAACTTTGAATATAACGAATAATCTCTTAACTCTTTAAGAATGCATAGTGCATTGGTAATTGTTGGTACATTGGTTTTTTGTAATAAAGAATTTTATGTGTTATGTTATTACAAATAGCAAGGTGACAAAAAAAATCTACAGCTATAACCTACAGAAACACAAAGGCTATTTTTATACAGATAAATACCTAACCTACCAAAATATATCTGTGTTGCAAGTATCACCTTGATCTAAATAACACTGCTTTAGTTTTTGCCGGCTAACCCCAATAAGTCGGAGAGGGGCGGGGTAATACAAGATATAAAAGATAAAAAAACAAGCGCCACTTCGTTTTAAAACAATGCTTACTACTAAAGCTTCAAGCTTATCAGATAAACGAAGAAATAGATCTTTTACTACAATATGGGCAACTTCCACAACTTTGGTCGTACAGTGCATATATACTTACAATTGACGAGCTGGAAAGCAATATTAACATCACACAAATAAATAAATAATGAATAAATAAAACACATGTAGTGAAATGTAAACTTTCTAAGTAGGGCTTTATTGTAATTGTAATTATTATGCTGATCAAAAATTTTAATGTCAAATTAAAAAAATGAATGAATGGTGATTTGTATCACAGCAGGTTGTAAACTTAAAAACTACCCTAGGAATATTTCACTACTCGAGATCTCGTGTTAACTAGTTCTTAAAACTAACATGCATGAATAAATTGTATACACGTTTAATAAATATATATAAACATAAATAGAATGACACAGAATACATACAATTTTAGACAAACATCCCACCATTCGAAGACCCACGGCTGTTTTAGTATAATTTAAAGCCTTGCTTAGGGGTCTTCGCTTGACCCTTCGATATTTTCTTGTTTTGTTACGACCCGGTACATATATAGATGCAGGTACGGATCCAAAGGGAAGGACCTTTTAATTAAAACCAGTCAACGGCAAGCAGACAAAAAGACACTGAGCAGCAAAACCCAAACGAAAAATACAAAGAATAAAAAAAGACCTAAATGGTTAGCACTAGAACGTAATCCGTCTAATTTGACGATTGATCGCATATAAATAATCAAGCGATCATTCTGTTGAATGCGAGATTTTCTCCGCTGAAGCGAATTATATCCAAAACCAATTTCCTATATATCTCGCACATTCAACTTCTAATGCCAGATAGCCATTTTGTTATATCCACGGCACTATCGAACAAGCGCTTCCCCGCGCAGGTACGACTTCACGATAAACAGAGGGAAAGGGGCAACCAGTGACAACCAAACGAACGGAGAAGCGTGGTTTTAAACAATGACCATCAAACAAACAATGGGTTGTGAATTTCAACGTTATACAGCTAACAGATTCACCAGATAAACATTTGTACCTAAGTAAGGGTGCTGATCAAAAAGAATCCATCACAAAAGCTCCAAGACCTGCAGTAGTGATGCATATTCACAACGGAATTCTATAATTCTTGTAATCTAAGTTAGGTATTGTAAGAATCTGCAAATAATGTAACTCCCGATTTCGGGAAGCATTAGATTTAAGAGCCATTGTGGCATATAGCGCAAAAAAATTACACGACGATGGTAGTCAGCTCAGTCGAAATACATGAACGTGGGGTTTTAATTTTTAATATAAGAACAGAGAAGCCCGAGATCAAATGTATCTCTAAGAAAAGAAATAACAATGCCACCAACGTAAGTATGCAGAAAACAGTAGTAGCTATTATTATTAATGCCAAAAGCATCGTATAATCTAACTTGTCTTGATATTTGAATTTTATACGAGAAGAAGGATCCATTGACAAAAAGTGTGATGAGTTAAAGGGACTGGATTATTTGACTCCAAGTTTAACCAATCTTAGGCCACTAGGCTTACAGGCATTGAATTTAATAAGGTTCTATCTGGGTTAAAATGGTCGTCATCTCTTCGTAAGTGAACCTATGTTTATTAATGCCCTTTAAGTAAATGGGATTTATCGCACTTGCTTTGTGCTTCCCAGATACCACCCATATGCGATGCTCTGGAATGAATAATTTCCAATATCTAACTTTCGGCAAATTCGTATTGCATAACGTCTTTGTAAATCTAAACTCCTACAAACTCAAACATTGCATTTAATAACGTCTATTCGTTCCGTTATCTGAATAAATTGTGCTGCGCGGACCTTTTCGGTAAGAAATACATTGAAGGCGCATATAAAGGTGGCCAAATTTGATGCTAATTCTATATTAACCATAGGGATGGACACCAAAAAATGACCGTCCTTTTACATGATTTTAATAAAACAAAATATTTTATGCAAAATTTCAAGAAAACAAATGGACCTTGTCAAAATACAATGTTCCTAACCTAAGTTTTTTTCTTTATAAATTTCCTATTTAAGGAGAATTATCAATTGCATTTTGTAGAACTTAAAATTGCGAGTCTAATGGTCAACAACACTTGGGTCATCAAATAAAATTAACCTTACAATACAATGTCGATAAACAACAATCTTCTTAAAACCATTTATTGGCTTTTAATTATCCAAAAATACGTTTTCACGTTTTGCTTTCTTCATAAAACTCAACATTAAATCTTTTGTAATACTGTTAGAATATTTCTAGCTACCAATAACATTGAATTATAAGTAAATTTACAATATTTCACTGAACGTTCTAAAGGCGCAATCTAATAGCATGTTTTTATACATTTACAATAACAAAATACATTAACGTCACCCAAATCGTTAATTTAAAAAGAAAAATTATTTATTTCTATGTAAAAACAAGATTTCCACATATCCTTTACCTACATAAAGTGCTCTAGTGTGCATGCTTGTTTTAATTACCTAGATTTAATTACATAAAGGAAAAGTTTTATTCAAATTTCATTAACTGGAAAAGCGCGGTTATGCAACCAATCAATCAGGTGGTTCTAAACTTGCATAAAAATGCTTATTAACTATTTTGTATATTTGTGTTCTATCTGGACTGATTAAATATCGTGACAATACGTATAAACAGGCGTATGGTTTAGATGCTTTAAACGTTCTTTTAAGACTACATATATGTGATGTAAAACGGAAGCGGGTAGTTCACACTGGTATGAATGCAGGGTTCACTACACCCTACTACAAAAAGATTTGCTGGAAAACTCTTTCCTTAATTATTCGATGAGAGAATGCATCATTTGATCTTATTATAAATGTCAGTGGTATTTTGTCGCAGCATTGTCTAATATTATGAAAATAATAAATAAAAACAAAAAGATAATGAACAAGGTGGATAATCACAGAATAAATAATTATATCGGATAATGTTATGTTTTTTTTATTGAAGTATACTTCAACCAAGAATACAAGTGAATAGAAATGAGTCATTTTTGTAATCACACCGGAATAAAGAAAGACGACCCGGGGTGAGATAAGATAAGGGTGCAAATTTCACGTTGCTAAGAATTCAGTGACGTACGCTAGAACCAACAGATCTTCATTGCTGTTTTACATTTATTTTTAATTAAAAAGGGGTTTGTTCCGCTACTGAATCTTTCTAGCTCATTTATTGTTTATTTTATCACTTAGATGACAGCGTGGTCTTCGCGTAATTCTATACTCGGGACGCTGAACAGATATAGTAATTAAAACCGCCTACAACTACCCCCTCTTTTTAACAAAACCTTTCTATTGGTAGCATTCAAATATACCGCTCAAATTGAAAGGCATGTTTACTTGTACCAAAAAGATATCAATTCGTTTACTGTCAAACTGTCTTACTCACGAACTTTTAATAACATTTTTATTAAATTAGTAAAACTGCAATTTTTTAAAATGTATGGTTATTATTTATATTAGCATCTCTCGAAGTGACATTATTTATAATGATTTAACAATTCATATGCAAAAATGTTTTATTGTAAATGTCACTTTCACATAAAACCAATCAGAACAATCTGTGCTGCCTTGATTTTTTTTGTACTATATCTATTCGGCGGCCCCAGTATAGATGCATTTTACATTTTCGCCCACGTGTTTGTGATGACTCATTTCTTGCATTTTTAGTTGAACTATAGTTATTGCTTCTAATAGACAAAACGAAAATATGTAAGAACTGGAAACGTTCGGACAATCTCATAATGAAATACGATTGACATGAACTGTTATAATTATAATATTATTATTATTACATTAGAGAATTTTACAAACATTAAAAAATAAAAATTAGTTTTCAGGCCGTTTTTATTCTCTAACTTTCTCTCCTACACTTTTAATCGCATTGTTCATTTATAGTTATTTGTTATATGGTGCGTTGTAGTTTATATAAAAAATAGATAACATTTTAAAACTGACAAGATTCTTATAACAATCCATACACATACAATAACATACATCGTTTAAATTAATGCTGATAAAAAAGATGAGAAAATGGTTTGTAAGGGCGTATAATTCAGAAAATGCTCTGGTGTGTTTTTACTACCTACTATTAATAACTACTATTAATAAAACAAAAATCTGAGAATATTAAAATCTATTTTTACAATCGAGTTGAATTGATTCAAGTCATTAGTTGATATTCGATTATTCCAGTAATGTTGTGAAGCACGGTCAAAGAACGATTAGTTTTAATTCAATAATTAAACGGTGCGGTACGTTTTTTAAATTCTATAGAAAATTATCTATAGAATCCAAAACCAACGGTGCTTTTCTTTAGCACATTAAGGTTCTCTTCCACAATAAAATATTTAAAAACTGTTAAAGACTGTCAATCGTCATTTCCTATAGAAAAGAAGCGCACGATTGAAAGGATTTAAAAATTTAGTTAATTTAAAAAATATAGGTGAGTACATTACGTTGTAGTTTTTCCCTGCTCCATTATACGTATGTACAGGGTGGCCCACGCAAAATGATCCTGTACCTTATCTTGGAAACTGTAAGAGTTACGAAAAAATGTTAAATACCAAAGTTGGTTGGTGTGAAACAAATTTTAATTTTATAATAGTTTTGTATATACAGGGTGAGTCATATTGCTGTGGCTACTATCAACTTAAAAATCTTCAGCTTTACAGAAGCAGCTCTGTATATTGGCTAATCATGTTTTTGGCTAAGAACTAAATTGACTATTTTCAGTTACTTTTGATTTCAATGAGTATCAGTATTTAACTATCTATTTAACCACTACCATTTGTCCGATTTTCTTTTGGAACAGAATAAGTTCATTTCAAAATTATAGACTTCAGACTAGGTTATGATTTTACAGTTTTCTAACAGTGTAGTCCAACTTTCATTATTAGTTATCATTTAAAAAAAATAGTAGGATTCAACTGATTTTTACCCAGAATGCAGAATGAGGCATTTTAAAGAGCTATTATCAAATTGCTGAATAATAACTTAGGATGTGTGTTAGAACATTTTTATTTATAACAAACAGCGGCAGATAAGAAGGATAAGAATAAATTACTACAGTAAAACATAAACTAGTGAACGATTATAATATATCTTCGACGTAACCTCCCTGCATTGCTATGTATATTGGATGACCATGGCAGTGACAAATGACAGTAGTTAAAAACCGATACTCATTGAAATCGATAGTAACTGGTAATAGTCAATCTAGTTCTTAACCAAAAAATGATTAGCCAATGGATAGAGCTGCTTCTGTAATGCTGAAAATCTTCTCATCCAAATTAGCACGAAAAATATCGAAAAAACCAGGAAAACGCTGATAACTTTGAAACTGTTCACTTTTAGATAGAATATATACATGAATTGGTAGGGAATCAAAAACTAAATCACATAAAATTTAAATATACAGGCTGTCCCATTTGAAAAAATTGGAATTGAAATTTCCCTGTTCAAAGATTTATACCTTTGGTATATCAGATTGAACACCCTGTATATTATTTAGTAATAAATTTATGCAAAAACGCGGATTTAGATATATATATATAAGCGTCGTGTATTATTAGAATCGTTTAAATGTAACTTACACTATGTAAATTTATTTTTTGAAGAAAACTTGGATTTTTCAAAAAATAACAGAAGAACTGAATTTGCTCAGAAACTGTGCAGACTTTTGATATATACATTAGGCAAACATACTTAAAATAAAGTGTAGAATCAAAACCAGTAAAAATATACAGGGTTTTTTATTAAAAATAAAAAAGTTGATGGTAGCCACAGAAATATGACTCACCCTGTATATACAAAACTATTATAAAATTAAAATTTGTTTCACACCAACCAAATTTGATATTTAACATTTTTTCGTAACTCTTACAGTTTCTAAGATAAGGTACAGGATCATCTTGCGTGGGCCACCCTGTACTACCTTATAACTAATTTTCAATAATTTTTTGCAAACAAGATATCTGTACACGCTGAACTCTCTACCTACCCTGTCTAAATGTAATCTTTGCACAACTCCGGTCACAGTCTACACTTTCCTGGAGTTCGTTCTTCCATTTATTACAGAAATGTTTTTCAGTGACGTTATCACTGTTGTTTGTGTTTTTATGTCTAAACTGTCTTTATATTAATGGGTGGTATGAATAAAAACGAAGTATATGCTAATACTGCAAGTATTAGCATTTTCTCCGTAATAGTTACTTCAACACTGAAGCATACGCTAATTTCCGGTAGCACCTACTTCACTTGCTATGGAACATTCTTCGGGGCAAAGTACTACACAAGATACTACAATATGTGAAGCATTAACTTCTGTTCTATACTAGATTCTTCGAAATGTACAGTATTCACTGCCACGACTACCTGTTTCGAGTTGAGACAAGTGTAAAGATAGTTGCTAGTTTGATAAATTAGTTATATCTATCGGTATTATTATCAGTATAATCAAATGTCTAACATGTCTTCGGATGAAGAAATTATCCAACAAGGATGCCAAAACCAAGACCTACAATTAGATTTTGTGCTTAGGCTAGAAGATTTTAAAATACATACTGGATAAATGAGTGATACCTATTAAAACAGCAGAAGACATAGCACTGAAATAATTAACACAGCTCTTTTGACAAAAATACAAAACAAAATTTAAATAAATAGTAAACAAATTAAAACAATTATTAATATGATAAGCAAAATTAAAAAACCATCGATTTAAATACAAAACAAAAATTTTATGATTTGTGGAAACAGTTTTAATAAGAGTTAATAATGAGTTTAATAAAGTTTTAATAGTTTTTCTCTTAATTTTTGTGATTTGTTAAACCAGTTAGATCACTTGACGTAACCTAGGCTAGATTTAGCTAACCTAAGATTTACTGGCATAGCCTAACCTAAGTCCAAAATTGTCTCATGACTTTTAGCTAGCTGGGTGTTGGTTGAAGTTTAGAACAAGATATTTACTATCGTACTTAATATGTAGATATGAGCAGGTAAACAACGCACCAAATAAGAACCCCTAAACGCATCATTGTTATTCCGCAAGAAACGAGAATGGTTCAGGTAGACTACCGTCGGCAAGCGAAACGTGAAGTAAAAATGAGTACTATTTTTCAGTAGCGGTGACAATACCAAGGTGAAGTTCAAGTTGTCTATTTGTGGATCAGTACAATTTCTTATTACAAGCAAATGTATCTATTATTACCCTTACAAGTAATCACTTTTACCAAAGTCTAGTAACGATAATGAAAATGTAATATCAGTAGAGGGGTCAATTTTATTAACAAGTGGCGACGAAGATACGGGACAAATAAATGATTTATACTTTACAATTTAGTGTTAGATATATTAGGTACAATTAATTATTCCCACTCACTGATGTTTATTTATTCTCTGAAAAGTTATATTACCAAACCAATGGTAAATTTGACCGTATACTGAAGTTCTTCAATTTTTACTACGGTTTTTCTCCCTTTCATACTGTTGAAATATGTTTCCTTAAAGTGATATAATAAATATTTGAATGGGGTTTGAAGTACATACATAAGCTTGTAAAATAAAGTTTGCAGAAGTGTAAATAAACATAATTGTTAAGTGCCCGTAGTAGAGAATTTGACTCAGTAATTTCTTTGCACAGATTGCATATGAGACCTTATCAATAATTTTAGACACGTGCAGTAGTTTGATGAATCCCAAGATCAACACCAACCCTGACTTGCCTTCTTTCAGGATCAGCTTTACACGCAAATATCAATTAATAAAAATTATAGCTTAATTATTAGATACTGATCATTTAGTTCATACAATATGTACATATTAAGTACTTATTTATTTAAACTTTGCTGAACTGCATACCTAATAAGCTCCTTAAAAACACTTCCATTTGCTTTATATGACAGTGCATCAATTTTGGTTTCATTTTATGGTTCCAGAAACTAATAATCTAGCCACAACACGTCTTTCTGTTAAACCTAACGAAAAGTAGTTATGTATTTTTGATAAATTTAAGTCTAATTTTTTTTATTGCGTACCTGAGCCATTTTCAAAAATCTTGCAACTGTGGTATGCGAAGTGAAGCTGCTGTAATGCCAACTTCGCTAATGTTGAAGTAAACACTGCAATTTTTGCTAAAATTGTAGTACCTACTAGACAAAGTAGGTATACTTCGTGTTGTAGTAAACACTTCGATGATTTTTACAACAATACTATTCACTGTAATAACTTCCGGAAAATAGAAGTATCTACTTTGCATTTTCCTATCTTCTTTGGTCTTGAAGTAAATACTCCGTAGTAAATACTAATAAGGCAAGTAAGTACCTTACTTCGTTTTTATTCATACCACCCATTATATTAATTAGATAATTTTATAAATTCTTCAACATGAAAATTTATCTTTATTTTAGGCTACTCAAATTTCTCATCAAACTAAAATCGTTATCAATGGTTACTTTACTCACAAATAACTTTAAACAAACCACTTTGTTGATATCCTTGTTATTTGTTATCAGATTGCCGTAGGTGTTGGGCATTCTTCGATAGCAGCAAGGTGGATCGTATATTGTTGATATGACCTGGATATCAATAGACTGAACATTTGCAATAGGTGTATTTTATTATACGGATTGATGAATGTTGTTACACTGCTTTAAAATTTGTATTTATTGACATTATTACTATTTATTTAGGTAATAACTAATTAACGTAACAACTATGTAGTTCATATTGTTTGTTAATTATGAGTAGTGAGGTTAATATTGTTGAATGTTTATTAACCCTGGAAGAGTGTCGCGACAAAAGTCTCGAGAATTGCTCAAATTCTTGTTGCCTCGAGTCCCGGGAAAAAAACCCGTGACTTTTGTCTATAAATAATCAATGAAGAAAAATGGATTAGTTTCAGTAAGCAACTACGATTAGATACGATGCCTGGCCAGACCATTCATTACGTAAACTTGTACTTTCTATTCAATTATATTCAAAAAGGGTATCCATTCGAAATTTCTCAACATATTTATAAAGAAGTACTACTTTGTTTCAATCGTAGTCTTCTTAAAGACCTGAACAGAAGGTTTTTACTTATGTTACGTAGCATTCTAACAAAACCAACAATAAAGATACATTTTTGTAAATTGAAAGGAAGTGATTAGTTACTTGGCTTTGATTGGTAATTGTACATGACTTAGTAAGTCAGTAGGGGCAGGTTAACTGCATGATGCCGAGTTTAATTAATAAGATGAATTATTGAATTGCATAAATGTGTTGTGAATAGTATTGCATTGTCAGTTCACAGTTCACCCTGGTTGGTGTCTTTGATTTTGAGTGTCCGTGGGAGGCGCCACCCACAGTCGGTAGGGATATGTTTACGTAAGACATATGCGGACGGTTTCGAACTGACAGGGTAACGCTTTGCGTTTATCCGGTCTTTGTTTTTAGAAATATTGGTGGCGGACGGTAGCGTCTCATTTGCATATTTGTTCCCTGTGTACATAGTGATGGGGCAACGCTTTGCGTTTACATGTGTTAACATTGGCGACAGATGGTTGTGTCTCATTCGCATTTTGGTCCTTTGTGTACGGAGGTTTGTCAGTGTCGAGCCAAGACCAACGCCAATGTAATGTTATTTTGTATGACATCATTATTATTGTTTTTAGCGTACAGTTGTATGATGCATGTAGATAAGTTTACGTACAGAAAACAAAGGGTAGTTAGTGCATGAGTCAATACTTACCGTGATGTGACCTCATTTTATGTATCTTTTATTGCAAGAACGGACCCGTGTGAATAGTCATCTTCCCTTTACTAAAACTATGTTAAGATTATTGTTCAAGTGTAACATCGATATTTTAATGCAAAAAATGCCCCGCGATCAGGCGCCAAATTGTTACCTACTTTCTCTAACTCAAAAAAAACAAATTACTTTAAATTTCAAAAGTTCTTACGTAAACTGCACAACACAAAATATTCAATATTTACTGTATAACTCAAGATTGCCACGGCTTGAGATCTTATCTTTTACAAATTTAATTTCAGGTCGCAGGTATTGTTTCCACAGCTCCAAATTATAAAAAAATAGATAAAGGTTTAAGACACAAGAAAATACATATTACTAGGGCGCCATCTGATTAGGAAAGTCCAGTAATTTTTATAAAAATATTGATTCGACACCAGTAACCAAAAAATTTTATTTAGTCAAAATCGGTTGTCATCGGTTATGTACTTGTATAAATATATGGTCCTGTAATATTCAGATTAATTAAATTTAATTATAGCTTTATTGACAGATGAAAAATAAAAAAATAAAATTTCCAAATATAACATCGTTACAAAATTTAAATATATATAAAAAACTGATACCCAACGTAAGAATTCTTAACGACAGGATATAATGCACATAAAAGAATGTAGTCAAAAATATTTAATACAGAAATAATGGTTCAAGTTACATCAATAATAACAAAATAAAATTCATTAAGTCGTAATACCTTATTCAGATAGTATAATCTGATTTCAACTTACGAAGCAATTGAAACAATATTGCGTTTCCATCAAAACAAACACATATCACCAAACTCGATGGCTCGATGAAATTGAAGAATCTGGAAAACACCTGCGACTACTGGAATTTGCTCCAAGGAAGTAAAGTTCATAATAACCATCTCTCTTTTCTTATATAAAAAATAGCCGATATAACCATAAGTGTTTAATTATTAAATGTTTATTAAAAACATTCATCATTAATAAAGGTAACGCCACACTAAAATCTATTATTTAGTTTAACACTTCCGAGTTTAAATGTTTAAAACGGAATCCAATACGGAACTTATTTCACGATAAGTTAAATTTGATAATTGTAATTGTTCATTCCAATAATTGTATTTTGATCAAACAAGATCTTTCATCAAAACTGAAAATGCCTCTGCTAAACGTTAACTGCACTGTAAATGATTTATTAAATTTTGGTAAGAGCGATTCCAAATTAATCACTTAAAATTCTGTATATTTCACAACTTCTGAAGAACAGAAAACTTTATAGTTTGGTTAACTTATTAACCCCAAAAAGTTAACGATAAATTGAAGGAGGTGAGCTTCCGATACGATACCGGAACTAAACACACAAAACGGTTATAATATAACTTAATTATATTCTTAAAGACGGTAAGTTTGTTCATAATAAAAAACGATAGTGTTCAAAATAAAGATTAACATAAACTTTACCTGGGGCATCTCTCCAAGAGAGAGCCCCGGGAAAACGCGAAAAATTATCTTCCACTCGGCCCGTCTACTTGTTTACAGTTCGAGATTCTCTTGAAAACTCTTCTAAACTAAAAACTATTTGGAGGTGGTAAGATTTTCTGAGAAGGGCGAAATTTTTAAACAGTCCCATAGAAAAATAGCGGGATTTTTGTCAGCCAACGAAATACGTTCATGTAACTTGTTCGAGAACCTTCCTAACTAAACTGAAGGGGATTCCCTTTTGAATTTATACTTACAAAACTGAAGCCAATAACACACAGATGGTGTCTAGACGGCCTGTTCCAGAAAATTCCTTTTGGCGGTGAATTATTTACTAGTAGCATTTCAATACAACGTGGTTTAAAACTGCAGATTCTGCAGGTTTATTATTTTTTAACCATAAGGAAATTTTTGTTAAGGCTAATATTAGATTTTAGCTCTTATAAACACAAATTTAAAAACAATCTTATTCTGAAATAATCCATTTTCTTAGGAAAGAAATATTTGATCTATATGGGAACGCTTTAACTTGCGTTTTCGCACCACTTATAATGCTGAAATTGTGACTCTTTTGTACTTGCAATAATATTTGTAGTTCCAACATAAATAAATTTCACCAAACTACCAGAACCGTACTGGGATTTCTTTAATATTTGTTAGTTAAATAAACGTAACGTTACACAAGTTAGATATTGTATTTTGTTTGCAATTTCATTTCAATATATTTCCGTCTTTTCTTTGATAATCTTTTTTAACTTAATTACATTTGATTTCTTGGAATAAACTTGTAAACGTTTATTTAATTATTTGTGTTTTATTTATCCTTTTTTTCATTATTAGTTTATTAGTTTTTTTAAATCGCTAAAACTATCCCTTCTCTAACACGTTAATAATCAGTCATTTTCAAGCGGTAAGAGCTGCTAAGAAAGTTTTGATAGCTTTGTAAGGACAATAGTGTGCTTTTATAATTGTTTGTAGTATGTTTTACTACATTTCTGAATTTGTTTCATTTGACCTAAGATATCTAAGACCACTCAAGAAATTAAAATTAATAAAAAAAAGAATACCAGGTATTCTTTTCTAGAAAATAGCGAAGTGGTTTGCAAGGGTGAATGTATGTAACTTGTTTATTTTTATGTTTTTATGTTTTAGGGGATGTAAGGATGAAATCGGGCGGAAAGGGAATCGATACTACGGTAACAGGACTTACTCTTATATTCCCTGGCGAATCAGTCTGCTGGCTGGGTCCTGCTGAGCGGTTGTATATTGCACACGGTTGATAAGCATATTTACTCTTATACCCAAAATAATTAACTTAAATCTAGTAACTTCGTTACACAGGCATAAAGTCCTTGTCTTCAATTCTGGGGTACGACGTCGTCGTTTGAAGTCGTGGTTTTGAGGTACGAAACTTAGCTTTTGAGTTTTAAATCCCTCTCTTTTGTCCTCGTTTTGAGACATGATATTTTTCTTTTTCAAGTATAACTTCTCGTCTATGAGGCATGAAGTCTTCGTTTTGAGACTTGCAGTCCTCGTTTCTTGAAGTCTGAAATCGCCGCTTTGTAAGACATGGAACTGCCGTTTTTAAAGCATGGGATCCTCGTCTTTGAGATATAATTTTTTTGGGACATTGAAAGTCTTCACTTTTGAGGCATGAAGTTCTCGCCTTTGAGACATGAAGCCATCACTTTTGGAGGCATGAAGTTCTCGCTTTTGAGGCATACATTCCTACTCCTTAAGGGTATTGGTTCCCGTTTTTGAAGCAAGAAATGCTCGTTTTTAAACACGAAGTCGTCACTTTTGAGACATGAGGTCATAACTTTTTGAGGCATTAAATTTCTGTTTTTGAGGCATTGATCTCTCGTTTTTGAAGCATTAAGTCCTCGTCTTTGAGGTATGAAGTTTTTGTTTTGAGGCATAAAATACTTATTTTTAAGACGGAAAGCCTTTACTTTTGAGGCATGAAGTCTTCGTTTTTAAGACATAAAGTCATCACTTTTGGAGGTATGCAATCCTCGCTTTTGAGGCATGGATTTTTGGTAATTAAGGTACGGGTTCCGTTTTTGTAGCATGAAGCCTTTATTTTTGAAACAAGAAGTTCTCGCTTTTGAGACATGAAGTTGTCACCATTTGAGGCATGAATCTCTCGTTTTTCGAGTCATGAACTAATCGTTATTGAGACATAAAGTTCTGTTTTTTGCGACACTAGTATTAATTTATTTTAGCCCAAAATCGTCGCATTTGAGGCACAAAATCCTCGTTTATAAGGCACCAAGTACTTTCAACTATCTTCTTTAGACAGCAGACGAATATATCACATGCTAGTATTTTTATTCAAAATTGTTAACAGTATCTATGATTGCCCTACTTTGCTTGCTTTAATCAACTTTAAAGTTCCAGATACCAGAACAAGACATACGGTTCCGTTTTTTCCAACTATTTCTAGGACAAAATCGTCATTTGATAAAAAATAGCTAAATTCGGAACAAGTCCTTCTTGGAGGAATTTCAGAATTGCAGAGTTCCAAAAATTATTCTTATTATTCATGTATAAACAATGTAAAATTTCTATTTTACTCTAATTCGAAGTCTTTTTTATTTTTATTTACAATTAATCTGAAGTCCTTTGCATCATTTTCATTGATCTTTATTTCCTAATTAGGCAATTACATAACAGAATTGAAAGCGATTTTTTAAACTATAGATTCTTAATATAGGCAACACAACTTACATATTGATATCTTTTGTGCTGTTGCTCTCTACTGTCTGATTTATTTAAAAGTAATAGCTTGTTTCTGTTTTTTTAAAGAGATAGATTATTTTTATTACACATTATTTATACATTATTAATACACTATTTTATTTCAGTTATTCTTCCAAAAGGAAATTAAGAAAGAAATAGACACTTTAATGCAAAACAATAAGATAGTACTTTTGTTGTTTTCAAATTGCTATTTAGGTATACACAGGTACTTTGGATATATTTTTAATCCACACAATTTAATGGTACCTACCTAGTGTAATTGTTATCTGACAATCTTTACTATTTGAGAAAACAAACCGTTTTGCAATTTAATTTTGCATAAAATGTTTTATAGTAAAATAAAAATGGTAGGTTTAATCAAGATGGAAGAGGAAATAACAATTACGTAATTAAAATAATAATTATTTAAGAACGGATATTTTGTAATTAATTTACTGATAGAAATCCATGCAACTTTTGTTGATATAAAAATTTTTATTACCTATTCTTTGTATGTCATCGCAAATTAGGTTCCTAGACATTTAGTAACAAGATTTAAGCAATACTTTACTATGCGTGTCTATGTAATGAAATCCTAACTAAAGACATACGTAATAGGTGCGTGCATTAAAAAATACACCCACGATCGCGTCAATTATATTTTTTAAACAGAACTTAAATAAATCAAATTTATCTTCAATTCTGAATAAAGTTATTGAATTCGAGCAGATAACCAGAGTGCCTTCCTTAAACATTTCATTACAGAATGATGATGCACGTGTTGCAGTTATAGGAGATAAACTGTAGTTGTGTAAAAGTGTCAATCGTTAAGTTTTTGAATTATTGTGATTGTGTATGTTAACAAATTGTTATTAAAGAATTTTGTAATAGAAATTTTTTGGTACAAGCAACCTGTCTTCAACTGGTAAGTTACTTTTTATTATTATAGTTTTACATAAAATAGTGGTCTCTTAAAGCTCTAGTGGTAATAAAATGGCAGGTGAAAATAGCTTTCCACAGTTATCTTTTACTGCTATCAACGGATAGTTATCACAACTACCAAGGGATTTTTCTGAGTGGGCCATAGTGTTAGAAGAATGGCTTTTAAATTTTCCTAAAATTTTCGTTTGTCAGTATTATACAGACTATAGCTTTAACATGGTTAGCAATACACTCATCTGGAACTATACCATTTTTTGCAAAATCTCTAAAAGACTAGGATTCAGATTTTGAAGAAGCTTTCATTTTGGAAGCTATTTCAGAACTTGAGGATTCAGAAGAGAATACTTTTAAAAATCAATGTTTACGAAAGAATTTTCAAAAGCACACATTGGAATGAAGTAAGGTAAATGAAACGATCTAAAAAGCTTTTTTTGAAAGCAACTGAAGCTCCAAAGAAAATTAAAGTTTGAGAGAGAAGCTTTTTAAAAATATAAATATTTAAAAAAAAATCTGAAATTGCACAAACAAGAAATAAAATTCTGATATTTTTTTTAAAACTTCCATTCATCATCTTAATGTTTGGAAATATAACACGTTAGAAATCTACCCTAACAGAATTTTACCCTAACTTTATGAAATTTGCAGAAAAGTTTTCGAGATCATTAACTATTTTATCAATAGTTTCCCGAAAGACCTGAATAGAATTTACCACTATACCATAGCGTATTTCTGACCCCAAAGCTCTGAGATACCTTCACTAATTTAAATTGATCTCGATCGACTTGTAACTATTGTAAGAATAGGTTATATATTTTATCAGTATTCTATATATTTTATCAGTAAATTAAATGCAAAATATTGCAAGCACGCACAAAACAAATGGTAAAACGTGGCACACACCTTCTCACCAATCAAAAGGTCTCAGATCTTTCCATTCGCAGAACTTAGGGGAGACTGCCTTCACTACTCGTTTCTAGAGCATAAATATTTCGATTTTGAGACAGAAATCCTCGCTTCTTGAGGCATTATCCTCGGTTTTAAGGCATAAATTCGTCATTTTTCAGGCGCGAAGTCCTCGGGTTTGAAGCATGAAAGCCATCTTTTTGGGATATAGAGTCCTCACTATTGACACGAGTAGTCATGAAGCCTTCTTTTTTAGTTTAAAATGCCTTCGTTTTTGAAGCATAAAGTCCTCGTTTTTGGGACACGAAGTTTAGCTTTTGAACTTTGAAGCCCTTGCTTTTGATATATGAAGTCTTCGGTTTTGAAACATGACGTCCTCGTTTTTATGCCCTTTTGAGGAATAAATCTTCGTTTAAACCATACGCTTTTGAGAGATCAATTCCACGTTTTTGAGGCAAGAAGTCCTCGTTTTTGAGACATGCTAGATTTGTTTTTCCTCCTCGTGTCAATCCAGGTTTTTTGGGGTACGTCTTTGCTTAAACTCCTTGCTTTTGAGACACAAGTTTAGCTTTTGAATCTTGAAATCCTTACTTTTGAGACATAAATCTTCGTTTTTAAGGCATTGTCCTCGCTTTTAAGGTATAAAGTCGTCATTTTTCAGGCGCGAAGTCCTCGGTTTTGAAGCATGAAAGCCATCTTTTTGGGATATAGAGTCCTCACTATTGACACGAGTAGTCATGAAGCCTTCTTTTTTAGTTTAAAATGCCTTCGTTTTTGAAGCATAAAGTCCTCGTTTTTGGGACACGAAGTTTAGCATTTGAACTTTGAAGCCCTTGCTTTTGATACATGAAGTCTTCGGTTTTGAAACATGACGTCCTCGTTTTTATGCCCTTTTGAGGAATAAAATCTTTGTTTAAACCAAACGCTTTTGAGAGATCAACTCCACGTTTTTGAGGCAAGAAGTCCTCGTTTTTGAGACATGCTAGATTTGTTTTTCCTCCTCGTGTCAATTCAGGTTTTTTGGGGTACGTCTTCGTTTAAACTCCTTGCTTTTGAGACACAAATTTAGCTTTTGAATCTTGAAATCCTTACCTTTGAGACATAAATCCTCGTTTTTAAGGCATTGTCCTCGCTTTTAAGGTATAAAGTCGTCATTTTTCAGGCGCTAAGTCCTCGGTTTTGAAACATGAAAGCCATCTTTTTGGTATATAGAGTCCTCACTATTGACACGAGTAGTCATGAAGTCTTTTTTTAGTTTAAAATGCCTTCCGATTTTGAAGCATAAAGTCCTCGTTTTTGAAACACGAAGTTTAGCTTTTGAACTTTGAAGCCCTTGCTTTTGACACATGAAGTTTTCGGATTTGAAATATGACGTCCTCGTTTTTACGTCCTTTTGAGGCATAAAATCTTCGTTTTGGGGAACGAAGTTTTCGCTTTTAATACTTGCAGTCTGTTGAAGGATGAAGCCCTCGAATTTGGGCATAGTGTCCTTGCCTTCGAGGCATTAAATCTTCAATTTTGGGGTACGGTCTTCGTTTCAAGTCCTCGGCTTTGAGACACGTACGAGATTTTGCTTTTAAAGTTTCAACCATTCGCTTTTGAGAGTTCAACTCCACGTTTTTGAGGCAAGAAATCCTTGTTTTTGAGACATGCTAGATTTGTTTTTCCTCCTCGTGTCAATCCAGGTTTTCTGAAGCATGATTTCCTCTCCTCGCTTTTGGGGAACAATCCTGGTCTTTGAAACATTTGATTTTCAATTTTGGGGTACGTCTTAGTTTAAACTCCTTGCTTTTGAGACACGAGTTTAGCTTTTGAAGCTTGAAATCCTCATTTTTGAGACATAAATCCTAGTTTTTAAGGTATTGTCCTCGATTTTAAAGCATAAAATCCTCATTTTTGAAGCATGAAAGCCATCTTTTTGGGATATAGAGTCCTCACTATTGACACGGGTAGTCATGAAGCCTTCTTTTTTAATTTAAAAATTTCGTTTTCGTCTTCGTTTTTGAGACACGAAGTTTAGCTTCTGAACTTTGAAGCCCTTGCTTTTGATACATGAAGTCTTCGGTTTTGATACATGACGTCCTCGTTTTTATGCTCTTTTGAGGAATAAAATCTTCGTTTTGAGGAACGAAGTTTTCGCTTTTAATATTTGCAGTTTGTTGAAACATGAAGCCCTCGATTTTGGGCATAGAGTTTTTGCCTTTGAGGCATTAATCTTCAATTTTGGGGTACGGTCTTCATTTAGAGTCATCGGTTTTGAGACACGTACGAGATTTAGCTTTCAAAGTTTAAACCAATCGCTTTTGGATCGTTCTTGAGGCAAGAACATGCTACATTTGTTTTTCCGACATAAGGTCTTCGGTTTTGAGGGTTGCAGTCCTCGTGTCAGTCCAGGTATTTTGTAGCATGATGTCCTCGCTTTCGAGACACAGCCCTTGTCTTTGAAGCATTTAATAACAGCCTTGGTAGTGCTGGACTTTCACCCAAGCGGCCCGAGGTCGATTCCCGGTTCCGCCAGATCTGGTTAAGGTTTTCTGCAGTTTTTCCTTAGTTGTGACACAAATGTGGGATTTGCGCTGTTCCATCTGTAAGTCGGCTGCAGCCGCACATAGGGCCTACGTAATAATAATAATCGCCCCCTCCCTCCCGCACAAGATTATAGCTTCTGGGGCCTGGTTTCCAGGCTATGGGTTGTAGCAATTATTATTATTATTATTTAATCTTCAATTTTGGGGTACGTCTTCGTTTAAACACCTGTTCCCCTCCCTCCTCCCATTGTCCTCGCTTTTAAGGCATAAAGTCCTCATTTTTCAGGCACGAAGTCCTCGGTTTTGAAGCACGAAAGCCATCTTTTTGGGACATAAAGTCCTCGCTCTTGACACGAGTAGTCATGAAGCCTTCCTTTTTTAATTTAAAATGCCTTCGTTTTTGAAGTATTAAGTCCTCGGTTTTGAAACAACTCATCACTAGTTGAGGCATGAAGTTCTCGCTTTTGAGGCGAGGCATGAAGTTTCCTCTTTTGAGGTATCACCAATAATAGGTTTTATTTTTAAAGCACAAAGTCGTTGCTATTTAGGCACGATATCCTCGTTTATGAGGCGCCTATTCTTCTTTTTTAGTAATAAGTACCTATATTATAAATTATATTTTCCTTTCATTATTAATTTTGTTTGGCAATAAACCTGAGTATTAAAGCAAGAAATTTTATATGAGCGTACTACAATAAACGGAATTGCAGGTTATCACGTTTAGAGAATTACATAAAATTCAGAGGCTTCATGTAGTGACAGTAATGTTTTTTTTGTATCTGTCCTATTTTTATTCTCTACAAAAAGCTCTCATTTTCGAGGCACCATTAATTGTTTTGCTTTTGAGGTATGAATCTCGTTTTTGAGATATAAAGTCTTGGCGATGAGGTATGAAGAAATCGCTTTTGAGGCTTGAAGTCCTTCCACTTTGAAATATAAAACCATCGCTCACAACCAAGAATTTTATCCATTCGCAGAACTTAAGGGTCTGTAACGGGAGACTGCTTTCACTGCCGCAGCCAATACTTCTTTAAACAATCGACAATCTGGAGTTTTTGATAATTATGTTGAACCCTTTCCCAGGCAGATGAACAATAATTCAGCGGCTTGTACTAAGGTGTCACGAGTCGCGGTCAGTTGAGTTTTTAACACCTGACTTGCATGAATTCTATATTATGCCTTTGAAGATCTAAGCATTGATTCTTAAAATTCTTTGATGCTGAATATGAATCTTTTAAGGGAAATCACACATTGATTCACTTGACATGACAATACAAAATATTAAGAGCTGTTGGTAGCATGCAGTCTATGACGTTCAGACTGTTGGTATATTACAATATGACACATCCAATCGTCGTACTGTATGCAATTAAACAGTTCCTCATACTTCATACATATTATTGTGCCCGTAAAAATTAATACTTGTGTGTTGTTTTTAGAAGAAAAGAACTTTAAATTTGGCTGTATCAGAAGTTTTATTATTATCTATTCATTTACCGTCACCTGACAGTAAAATCCGCAGTCCAAATAACAATTTCCAATAGTAACTGCAGCTAATGCTTAATTAATAAATGTAGTTTTTTTAAACAATACTTCTTTCATCGTCCACCTCGTTTATCAAACACCCTAAACCCTATGCAGAACTTTAGAAATAACTTTGAATTAACATAATCATTTCTAAGGGTCGATATTTTAATCTCCTTGTAACTTAATCTAATGGCTAATTGTCCTAGTTACAATTGTAACATGCTTATACTAAGAAATATTTCACCCTTTAATTAAATTCAATACACTTATTATATTATATTAACTACTAATAATAAAGAAACGTCTAATTGCCTATTTTATGATTATATTAATATCAATAAATCTTAAAGATATTTTTACTTTCTTTTCCCAATTCTAAATTTGTCGGTAGATCTATAAAAACAAAATAAATGTCATAGAAAACCCAATTAACACATCAAAACGTACAAGTTGAGGTTCGCATAATCACTTCTAATTTTCAGAGAACCTCAAAATTGTTTAAACTTACAAATATACCAAGAAAGGTATTTGGACGAATAATTAAATGTTTTAGTTGAATGCTTTGATTGACCAAATTCAAATTTTTCGCCATTTTTTAAAATTCCAAATTAAGATATTTTTGAAAACACCGTGAAAAGTGAATGGTTGATGTTATTGGAAACGCTGTGTGAAAGGTTGAACAGTAAAGTGATTAGAAAACAGTTAACCTCAGTCAATCTTTATATTAAAAGTCTAAAATTGGTTTTTAATAAAGTGAGGTTTCTAGATAGGCCCAATTTTCATATTTATTACTTTATGGAGCAGGTACTTAGTGCAAGGCTCAGCTCCCAATTCCGCCACATGGAAGAATCAGGTATAAATAAAAAAAATTCCATCAAGTTATAACAAACTTTAATATATTTATAGCTGTAAACATTAGTACAAATATCGATATAATCAGAGCTTTTAAATAATAAGTCATTATAAGGCTTTAAAAATATTTACCACCCAATTCCCCCATCTTTCCACATTTAATATTTTATCAGCAATAACAATACAAATAAAAGCTTTATTTTCCAAAGCCAGTTCTTGATGGTATTCCTTTGAGACCGTTATTGTATCTACGTTATAGTTATTATTTTATAGTTATGATTTCTTTGCACTTTTTCTTAATCTAGACAAAAACCAAATAAAATAGTGTAAATCTTTTCAAACCAGACATTAAGCCCTGTAATCTGGCTCCATGTGATTTTTTTCTTGTGGTTACACTTCAAAAAACTCAATATTTAGTTTACAACTACCGTTGATGATGTGGATACTTTTACATTTACAGAAAGAAATGTTATTAATTCGATTAACAGATATGTTCCAAATTTAATCAAAAACTAATCGCTTTTTTCCTGGCCTACTCTGATGAAGCTTTCTGGGATCATGCGATATTAAAAACGCTTTTTGCTGTACTGTTGTGTATTGAAGGTTGCCTAATACTTATAAAGTATGTAGATTCTTAATGTAAAGCTATCCGGTTGTACTTGGCATTCATGTGAAACATAGAATGGAGCTAACTACTATATAAATTGCTACAAATTACTTCTTCTCTGTTCAGTAAACACTAATAACTACCCATTACAAAATAAATCCTGTTCTAGCAACACATATATAGGAAAAAGGAAATAACCAAGTATTTAATTTATATCCATATCACTGCCTTAACGTAATATAAAGCTTTCATAATAAATACAGACAGAAAATCTGAAAAGAAAAACGTCTTCCAATAGGAGTATAGTATATGAGTCAACAGTTTACAATAATGCACGACCCACATATAAAACAACAATTTAAAAATCTCTTCGAATCCAACATATCCTATAAATTAACCGGGGTCATAAAAATGCAAATTCGCATCGAGTATTGGAGCCTGACTGGCTGTTGAGGTTACTCGAGCGTGTGGGCTTAAGCCAAAATCCCTGTAGGTGTAAAACTTACTTAAGTTTTCTTCTGGCATACGTATATATGTGTGTATATATATATGTTATTTATTGAATATTTGCGTGCCAGTGTACTCAAGATCATGTTGCATTTACGTTTTCCTGACACCCACGCCCGAAGATATCTGCAGTACTGTTTATTAATTTTTTTTTACCCGGCTTATGGCTTAAAAAGGGTGGAATAATTACGTAAAAATTTAAAGTACCGTTGCCGCGGCGGCGTTTACGTTTATATACATATACCTACTACAGCTATAGCCTACTTTAAAAACTGTAGGAAATTTATTGTTTCTTCCAGCGATATAATTATGGTATCGCTATAAGTCCAATACACACACACACACACACACACACACACACACACACACACACTGTAGAGTGAGGTAGTATTATATTGTTTGCTTGGTCAAAAGAAATTGCCCTTGTTTTCATATTGAGTTCATTATTTATTAATCGAGTTCCAAATTCACATAAATAGAATTGTCATCCGTAATAAGTCAATAGTCAAAGAAGATCTGACGTCACTCTTTGACGTTCCGTAGGTGAAAATTAATTTTTATTGTCTCATTGTTACATCTGTTCAATTACTCATTCTTAGATTTGATTCAGGATGTAAGAAGGTGGAAACAAGGAATGAATCCATTAATTTTAATTTTTTACACAGTGAAGGACTTTCACTCCTGAGGTTTTATTTATTTTTGCGAAAATATTATCAGTATTAAATTAAGAAAAATCTAAAATAACTACACAGCATTTCCTACTTAATTGTTTATAATTTAGTATTTACAAATTACACACATTTCTAAGGAGAAATCTATCAAATCTTTATTTTGATGTCAGGAAAACGTAAAATGCATATTAGCGTGTTAGAAAATAAGGAAGAATCGAAATTTATCTAAGAATCTAAATATGTACATACAAAAATTGGTTAACCACACTTTCTTATTCAGTTTAATCAATCAAAACATTTTTCTATTACCTATTAGAGAGATTAGAAGAGTAGTGATTGATTTTATAATGGACATTAAAAATTGCTCTATTAGATAATAATAATTAATCCTTAGATGTTTTCTTTCTATCTTTCTGTTGCTATTACCTGGTACAGCCTGTATGCTACTACCAACTGTTGTACTTCGTCTGTACATTTATTTCTTAACGTCCACTGAATTGTTACCACTCTCTATTATCATTAACTGTTGTTAATTGTCTACTGTTTTCCACCAATTTCTTTGCGTATCCGTCTAACTTTTAACATGTACTATAGATTGTTGTATACTGTTCTCTATTTTCTTCTCTCTAATACTTATAGAGCTATTCCGTTCCTGTCTAGAATCTACTACTTTTTCCTTATTGTTTAATTACTATTACCTTTCATTAACTATTCTACTGCAGTTCATTTTAAAATTGTGGAATTCAAAGTAGGCTATGATTTCACATTTTTATAACAGTGTATTTCAACATCTTCAGTAAAAGTTACACAAGTCAAATATAGTTAGACATGCTTCAATCTGAGTTGATTACACACACTGAAAATGTAAAATGAATTCTTTAGTACTGTAACGATCTACTACCTATTGCAGTGATATACTCATAAAAAGAAAATTCCAAGTTCTGGGCACCAATTATAATTGAGGTGAAATTCAATAAAACAATAGTATAAATATATCACTACAATATTTTTTTAAATTTTTAAATAACAATTCTGCCCTGTCACTAGCTCAGATTTAATCTCGGTTAAGCAATCGACAAATATCTCTTTTATCTGAAATAAATCAACTTGCCAAATTTTGTATCAATGGGTTCACCTGTAATGATGACACCTGGGCTGGTAAAATTGTAACAAGCTGCTAAACAAATTATTTCCACACAAGAAAAAAAATAAACAACAAACAAAATCCACAATTATAAATATAAACACAATTTTATTTAATCATAAATAAACAAAACATAAAAAAAATAATGGGAGAGAGACTAATTACTCTCCTAACTACCAGTTAGCCTTTTTTATTGTTGGGGAATTCTACCTACTTTTTACTTTATCTAATCTACAAATCCAAAATCAAATAAAAATTAAATATTTTTTTATATAAAAAATTATCTCAATTTAGTAAATTTTCTTTTTCATGAAATTAGGTTAACCTTTCTCAAAAATTTTTAATTATACAGTTATATTCTTTAATAGTTTCAATGTAAAATAGTTCGATATCTCTTTAATAAAATGTTTGTCCGAAATTATTTTTGACTGGCCAGTATAATGAATTTTAAATCACTTACGATTTTCCACACACTAGATACATCCTTTAACCAATCCCAGGAACAACAGACTGCTTTAATAACCACTGCCAACCTCTTCACTGGTGGAAGTGTAAAACTGCTTGATTGCAATAAAATTAAATCTTCTTAAATTTTTTTTTATCAGATTAAACTTTTGATCTGATATGAAGCCATCCAAATCGATCCTATAATTTATATTCTTCTTGAAATTATTGAATTTTTAGGTAAATATTTAAATGGTCTGGGAGTTAAACAGCTGTATGCAATATGGGAATCCCGCATCCCCACTGTACAATCTACAGTCTACACTTGTACACTCTACAGTCTACACTTGTACACTTCGGTTGTCTACTATTTACTGTATGCAGCATGGTGTATACTGCATGCTGTTTGTTGTATACTGTTTGATTTATACCGTTATATAGTACATATATTTAGTATGCTGTATACTGTATTCTGTATGCTTTGTGTTGTATGCAGTACGCAATATGCTGTATTGCTGTATGCGGTACGCTAATACTGCATACCGTGCTGCATATACAGGGTGACCCAGGGGTGCGTACAAGCTCCATAACTTTGTTTCTATCCAAGCTATCCAAGTTGACCTTTTTTTAAACGATAGAGCCGACAATGCGGCGCATTCTCAAATATTTCTATTTATATACAGCATGTTCCAAAATAAAATACACAAATAGATTGTGTTTTTTTAAATGGCAACCCCCCATTTTTATTACCTTTTTGGATTCGCCACTAGATTTTGGATATAACGCATCCAGTTTTTTAGACCTATCTGCAATAGTTTTTGACTTATGTCAATTTAATGTGTCAAAATGGTGTCGTGCATAGACCCATAGAAAAACTCATAACTTCAGAACCATTCACAATTAATTAACCAACTTTTTTCTAGTCGATTCCTTAAACTTTAGCGCATCCTTTGAGATCTAGGCGAACTCGTAGGCGACGTTCCAACGCCTACTACGATTTTTTCAAATGGAACACCGTATATTTTATTGCACCATTGCATGTCATTTTAAAGAGCTTTTTGCCAATATAGGGTTTGTAGGGTCTACCTTGTAACATTACCGAGATTTGTTGCAAAATAAGAATTATTAATGGCTTTTTGAAAAAAAAAAGGAATCGAGTAGGCTGCCGTCATAAAATTTGACACGTCCATACAATTCTAAAAAGAACTATGTTTAAAAAAAATAAATTGTAATAGAAACAGGAGTACACCACCAAGGAAACAATTATTTATTACTAATCTTTACAAAGGGTAAGTTCGGCATTGTAACTCTTTTTACTCCTAAAGCTCTATTGTCATAGTTACAATTATTTGCAATAATGGATACTATGGAAACCGAGCTCTTGGAATTAAATAGATCTGAATGCCGAACTTACCCAAGAACAGGAAAGGACGACTAATAGGAAACAATGTAAAAATTTTGAAGCAAGGCTACTTATAACAAATGCTCAAATAGATCACCATCATGTACCACACAAGTTGCTAGTCTTTTAGTAAATGAGCCCTGAACTCTCGCAAGCATTGCTCCATCAACTGAACAGAAGGCTTCCGTGATCTTGTTTTTCATATCATCTGCAGTTGTTGGGCGATCTCTGAAAACCCTTTCCTTCACGTACCCCCAAAGAAAGAAATCTATAGGAGTAAGGGCTGGGGATCGCGAGGGCCAAGGAATAGTACCTCCTCTGCCTATCCAACGATTAGGATAGGATTGATCTAAAAATTCTCGCACTATCCTGTGGTTATGCACTGGAGCACTATCGTGCTGCAACCACATGGTCCTTCTGGTGTCCAAATCCACTTCTTCTAAATTCTGGAAAGATCTTCGCCAAGAAAATGTAAATACCTTTCACCATTCAGGACATTGTCGAAAAAGTAGGGACCAATTTCCGATTTCCGATAATTCCTCCCCAAACATTAAGCGACCATCGATTTTGGTAATCAACAGTCCTGATCCAATGAGGATTTTCGGTTGTATAATAATGCATATTATGTCGGTTGACCGACCCGTTGCTCTTAAACGTTGCTTCATCAGAAAACAGAATTTTTTAAAGTATTAAAATCCTCCTCAATTAAGCCATTTATTTGAATACAAAACGCAACTCTATTCACAAAATCGTCGCCATACAATTCTTGATGTAGGTTCAGATGATAAGGGTGAAACTTATGTTTCAATATTATTCTGTTCACACTACTTTGAGAAATACCCGTTTCCGCTGCTACTTTCCTAGTGCTTAAGTGAGGATTTTCCTGTAGCATCAATAAAACTTGCAACTCATTTTCCTCAGTGACTCGACCACCAACAATTTCCTTTTTGGTATAAAACACACTACCCGTAAGTTCAAACCGATCTTTTAACTTTTCGAATGAAGACGCCTGTGGAGTTCTTGCTTCTGGATATTTTTGATGGTAGATTCTGGTTGCTAATAAAAGATTTCTGTCAGCTTCGCC
The DNA here is from genome assembly GCA_929113105.1 of Agrypnus murinus. NCBI lineage: Eukaryota > Metazoa > Arthropoda > Insecta > Coleoptera > Elateridae > Agrypnus > Agrypnus murinus. Next base: position 4,634,135 of record OV816029.1, read on the forward strand.
AATACAGTAGACCATATTCACTAATTCTTCGCGAGTGAAATTCATTATCAACAATTAGACGTGTACAATTATTGAAATTACACGGATGTGTCAAATTTTATGACAGTGGCCTACTCGATTCCTTTTTTTTGCAACAAATCTCGGTAATGTTACAAGGTAGACACTACAAACCCTATATTAGCAAAAAGCTCTTAAAAAATGCCATGCAATGGTGCAATAAAATATAGGGTGTTGCATTTGAAAAAATCGAGTTATTGATATTTGTAGTTCGCCATTTTCAAAAAATCGTAGTAAGCGTTGGAACGTCGCCTAAGAGTTTGCCTAGATCTCAAAAGATGCGCTAAAGTTCAAGGAATCGATTAGAAAAAAGTTGGTTAATTAATTGTGAATGGTTCTGAAATTAAGAATTCTTCTATGGGTCTATGCACGACACCATTTTGACACATTAAATTGACATAAGTCAAAAACTATTGCAAATAATGATGCCATTGATGATGTTGCCATTTAAAAAAAACAGAATCTATTTGTGTATATCTTGGAACATGCTGTATATAAATAAAAATATTTTTAGAATGCGCCGCATTGTCGGCTCTATCGTTTAAAAAAAGATCAACTCGATAGCTTGGATAGAAACAAAGTTATGGAGCTTGTATGCACCCCTGGGTCACCCTGTATACTGTATGCGATATGAAGTATCCTGTATTCCTACTGTACACTATCCACTCTGCACTTGTACACTTCGGCTGTCTACTATTTACTGTATACTGTATGCAGTATGGTATATACTGCATGCTGTTTGTTGTATACTGTTTGTTTTATACCGATTGTTTTGTATATTACATACTGTATATTGCTGCATATACAGTACCGCTGTACATTGTATTTCGTATGCTGTATACTGTATGCTGAATGATTTGTGCTATATGCAGTACGCAGTATGCTGTATTGCTGTATGCTATATACAGTATGCTGATACTGTATGCGATATAAGTATCCCGCATCCCTACTGTACACTATCTACTCTGCACTTGTACATTTCGGGTGTCTACTATTTACTGTATACTGTATGCAGTATGGTATATACTGCATGCTGTTTGTTGTATACTGCTTGTTTTATACCGATTGTTGTGTACTACATATTGTATATTGCTACATATACAGTACCGCTGTACATTGTATTTGGTATGCTGTATACCGTATTCTGAATGCTTTGTGCTGTATGCAGTATTGCTGTATGCGGTATACAGTAAGCTGATACTGCATACCGTGCTGCATATATACTGTATGCAATATGAAGTGTCCCGCATTCTTACTGTACACTATCCACTCTGCACTTGTACACTTCGGCTGTCTACTATTTACTGTATACTGTATGCAGTATGGTATATACTGCATGCTGTTTGTTGTATACTGTTTGTTTTATACCGATTGTTGTGTACTACATACTGTATATTGCTACATATACAGTACCGCTGTACATTGTATTTGGTATGCTTTATACCGTATTCTGAATGCTTTGTGCTGTATGCAGTATTGCTGTATGCGGTATACAATATGCTGATACTGCATACCGTGCTGCATATACACTGTATACGATATGAAGTGTCCCGCATTTTTACTGTACACTATCCACTCTGCACTTGTACACTTCGGCTGTCTACTATTTACTGTATACTGTGTGCAGTATGGTATATACTGCATGCTGTTTGTTGTATATTGTTTGTTTTATACCGATTATTGTGTATTACATGCTGTTTATTGCTGTATGCGGTATATAGTAAGCTGATACTGCATACCGCGCTGCATATATGCTGTATGTGATATGAGGTATCCCGTATCCCTACTGTACACTGTACACTATACACTTTGCACTTGCTGACTTCGGATGTCTACTATTTACTGTATACTATATACTGTATGCAGTATGGAATATGCTGCATGCCGTTTGTTGTATATTGTTTGTTTTATACTGTTTGTTGTATACTACATACTGTATATTGCTACATATACAGTACCGCTGTATATTGTATTTGGTATGCTGTATACTGTATACTGTATTCTGAATGCTTTGTGCAGTACGCAGTATGCTGTATTGCTGTATCCGATGTACAGTATGCTGATATTGCATACCGCACTGCATATATACTGTATGCGATATGAAGTATCCCGAATTCCTACTGTATCTATCTACAGTTTAAAATCAAAAATTCTTAATATCTGTTGAATATTAACAACTATTGCTGTATTGTTTACCATTTGTTGATTAACAAGTATCGTGTAATGCCACTTGTCTACTGTCTCCTGTTTTATATGTATGCACTGTAACCACTCTAGTACTGATTGTCTACTGTTGTTTTTTCCTTTATTATTTGCCTCTGCTTATCGCTTAACTACTATTGTCTATTAAGCTACAGTATAATGTTTATTGTCTACTGTATGTAAATTATCTACGAGCCCCGACACATATTAATTCGTCTACCTTCATTTTAAAAGTTAAAAGTCACCCCGCAATATTTAATCCGAAATTCCCTTCTGATCTAGAAAGTGACTCTTGTTGCTAGAAGTAAAGTACTGCATCAGAGGGGTTTCCTTTACCTTACACCACTTCCTGCAAGGTTTTTGGATATTTTTAGAAATAAATATTTTGCACACTTCGCAAAGTGCAAAAATATATTTGAAGAAGACCTTTTATACACAAGGTTAAGCAGTGTTGAGTTTTATGAGTGAGAGCCCCTTGAATTTTAAAGATTAGCCTAACGAATCAATTCTTATGCTTTTCTGTAGTTGTTTTAAAAGCAATATATACAATAGTAAGTAGTAATACAATAGTACATAATAAGAAAACTTTCTCACGTTCATCTGTTTAGAGTACCAGATTATTTTTAAGAGCAGAACTATTTTAGAATAGAGTATGCTAAAATATAACCTCTTTTCAGGATGATGGAAAAATGTAGGTTTTTAATCGGTTGCTTTGAAAAAAACAACTATTCTATGGCTGAATAACTACCACATTCGAGGTAACAAAGGGTTTGAAAAATCAAACATGCTGAAAATTAAGTTTTTTGATTGTGGTGCTCCCAATTCGTTAAAAGCCAAGCAGGAAAACCAACACAAGGATATTTAATTTGACATTACATGGTTATAGCATGAATTGGATCACTTTCATTTATTAATAAAAACAACTCCTCTTAAAATGCATTATTAACTAGGGTACTACATTTACAATGATGCAGCATATTTAATAATATCTGTTTTTATAAAAAGTGGTAAAAGATTTTGCCGATTTTTAGAAAGTTGCAGGAATGAAAAACAATCTCACAATTAATTCTATAGACATAGACAATCGATTTTACTACAGACCCAGACAAGTAAAATTCTATATAAAATTCTTTTCTACGAATCCCATAATATATAAACCTGGCAAATCTCCAATCTACTCTTCCAGTTACTTTTCTGATTGATAAATTACTTTAAATTACCCAATCTTCTATTTTATTTTCAAACATCCTCATCACGGTGGAACTTAAAACGTAACGCTTTCCTCTTTTCTTCAATGACAGCACCAGTAATTTATTCTTTTCTGTCCTAATAAATAATTATAAAGTTAATTACAGACACAGTAGCTTTTTAGGTCAAACAAATAAAATCGTTTTATTTTAATTATCTAAAAAACCTTAACTACCTTTTAAGTGACAGATGACTTTAATAGGAATTCTCTTTTCAAACATTATTACGACCGTAATTAAAATGCTGTTACATAAGCATTACTATATACTACTTTTGTTTTTGTTGTTAAATCGTTTTAAACTGTTAATACAGGAACTGATTCATTTTTCACTTCTTTTTTAAATACTATCGATTCATTTTCTGTGTCATCTAACTAATAAAATTAGTTTATGGTTTATGTCAAGATAATTAACTATTCAGGAAGTTGACGGTGTCTTATAGTAAAATCGCGAGTTTTACGAAGAAGCAAACGGTTACGCCTATAAACACATCAAGATTTTCATAACTTTATAATTTCATAATTTTTAAGAAATTTATATGCATTAGGATTTTATGAGTAAAAGTGTTTTCCTGCTTTTTAAGATTCTTTTTCCGTATAATTGTGATGGGGGATTTTCTATTTTGTTGATGCAATATCTAATTTTATTAAATCGGCAAGAAAATAAATTTTTACTATAACAATTTCATTTGACACAAATTCCGGTAATTGCGATTTTGGAATTAGTGTATGTTTTGGTTGACTTTAATTAATAATTAATTAATTAACGTTAATAATTTATATCAAAGTCCAGGACCGATTCGAACAGTCATCTTTCTTTCGTTGGTTCACGACGATCATAGTAGACTGTTTTTAAAATTCAAAAAAATCAACAAAAATCTACATCAATAAAATTATGAATGATGTCTAGGAAACGAGGTGTGATGAAGTGATGACAGACAAATATAAAGAATAAGTAATTAGTTCTGTTTCCAACGGCTTCTTATTCCAGGTTATTCCGGCCACTGCACTGATTTTTACCAGTGCACCAGTTGATTTTTACCAGTTGATGCACAGTAACTGATTTTTACTATTTTTCTGTCTATATTAATCAACTCTCTATAAATTGAATATATTCAGTCTAATGGTATTCTACTTTAAAAGTATAACAAAATTCACTCTAATTTTTTTAAGAGAAAAAAGCCATTAAAACGTAATCTAAATTGATAAAAAGATGTTTGTTAGTGTTCAGGTTACTCTAGTTAGAGTAAATAAAACGAATTGACACCTATATACACTTGACAATGTTTTTGACAAGAGAAGCGTGTGCACAATAACGACACTAACAAAAAAATGGCGATAATCAGCTGTCTGCAGTATTTGACTCGACTAGTTATAGTGGAAACTTCGTAATTTCAAGTTACTGGAATTGGTGGAATTTCAAAATTTTACACATCTTTATGTGAAACTTCTGTTTTAATAATTAATATAAGGTAACTTAAAACAATTCTACATTTTAAACATTTTATTAATACATGTATTATTTTATAATTTTAGTAATTAGTGTTACTTATGATGAGTAAGATGGGAGCACTTGGAAACTTATAAGACATGTTCAACAGTAAACTATTTACTATTGATATACAACGGAGTTGTATTTTTATCAATAATTCATATGCAGTGTTTTATTTACAAACAATAAACAAAGATATTAAGAAATTACGTAAGTAAAAGCAATAATTATAATTATAGTATCTAATTCGCGGGATAAAAGAGTAATTACATCCTAATTGTAGTATTTTGAGCTTTGGCGGAGTTCACGGACTGCTGCAAGAAAGTCATAAATCTAAAAGAAATTTCATAAAAGTTGGCATGGAGCACGGGTAGTAGTTTCGAAGAAAACCAATTTCAAAGTAAAGGTTCCGGGATGTCCTTTAACCAAAATAGAAGTGTCCCAACTGAGCTCGTATTTATTTTTTTCAATACGTTCTTATGTTTTCATTGTATGTATTGCTGTAGATTTTAGTATCCAAAATTGGTACGTTTTTATAAAATATTAAAATCTTTATAAAATATAATCAAATTAAAAGATTAATTCAAAGTTTCACAAGTTTTATTAGTTTATCTTAACCTGACAATATTGTTTCGACATTAAAATGTCATTATCAAAGGTAGATAAGATTGATAAACAAACACGTTGCTAAGGATAAATACATACAGAAAATAGGTAACTAGATACAATACAGACAAAAACTAAATATCTAACACTTCTAATAAAGGAGAATTACTAAGCTCAGTTTGTTCATTCATTAAAGGTACTGTGCGTTTATGTTTGTATATTTCAAAAGCTTCTAAAATGTCTAATTTGTGTTTGTTGTTGCAAAAATGTAAGAATTTAATGTTGTTTTGAGGTGTCATTTAGAAGTGTTAGATATTTAGTTTTTGTCTGTATTGTATCTAGTTACCTATTTTCTGTATGTATTTATCCTTAGCAACTGTTTGTCTATCAATCTTATCTACCTTTGATAATGACATTTTAATGTAGAAACAATATTGTCAGGTTAAGATAAACTAATAAAACTTGTGAAAATTTGAATTAATCTTTTAATTTGATTATATTTCATGATTATGGAGTTCTACACAGTAGGGCTGGAGACAGTAAACGCTATTAAAATCTTTGTTTAAAAATTAATACTTTGGAAATAATTGATCAACTTTTCTAATTAGAAATGAATATAGTGAATATAGATGAATATGAATATAGATTTATAGTGTGTCATTAATTAAAATCTATATGTACTTTTTACTAAAGGTTAAATAAGCTTTTTTCTTTATTCATTACTAAACAGTTTACCCATCAAGTTTTTAAGAATACGTAATAAACAGTTGTGTGTAAGTTAATGTTATTATGTAATTCCTTTATAATTAATTTCAAATGAGTAGTATCGAAGAGCAATGAGATACTCTAAAGGTTTTTATTAATTTAAATGATTCATTATTGCATAAAGTGTTGTGTAATAAACTTTAATAGATGGGAGTTTTATTATATTCTGTGGCCGAAGGTTTTTATTTATTTAATATAATAAAACAAATTTATTTATTTCGTTTGCAGTAGTAGAATATATTTTATTATTTTTAATGAAGAGAAAACTATCTCTTTTTACATTTACAATACAAATGTTATAATATTACTTTGTCAGTAATTATTTAAATGAGTTTAAGACGAGTTTAAATAATTATATTTGAATTAACACACTTAACAGAACAATTTTAGAATTCACATTTAAATGACATTAAACAAAACAATTAATTTAAAACTCGAATGAGCCTTTATGTTTTACTAGCAGGACAATTTTAAGTCCACACCTAGTTTAATACTCACTCTGGATAAACACTTGTTGAAGAGACTTGTGAGTTGAATAAAGATTTATAAAGACTGAAGACTTAAGATTAAAACAGAGGTATTTATACAATGTTACAATCTTATCTGCCTACACATTTCTCATGGTCATGAGAGAGTTGGTGCTAGAACAGTTCTCATTAAGATAAGATAAGACTTTTCTTTAAAATGTAATTTGATATCGTGTGCTCACAATCTTAAGCAATTCTCATGTAACATGATCTTATCTATAGTGTGATTATAATGTACGTTACTTGAGTCAATTATTACAATGTTATAATCTGCTGTTATGTATTGTAAATACTGTATAGTCATTTTATTAGGTCGTAAGGTGACATTGAGTAATGTGATGATGTAAATAGTAGTAATTAAGTGAAAGGAACATTATTGTGTTTAAACAATCCAGTAAATAAAGCGACAGAGTACAGTCGTTAAAAAGAATATAGTAAATTTGTAAATAGTTAGTCCTGATAGAGACGCTAAAAGAGTTAGTCAGATATAAACAGCGAACGAGAACGCATGCAAATCAGTTCATTAAACGGCGAAAGTGTACAGTCGTTAATAAATTTATTAAAGTTATTGTAAACAAAGTGGGCAAATATTATTCATTTAAAATACTTACTGAAGTTTAGTAAGTCAATAAATCTTCGTAAAAGCATAAATTGGTGTTTTATTTCAAACAAAGCAAATAAAACAAAAAGCAATTTCTACGAATAAGGGAAATTTTACCCGCAAATAGAATTCAAAACAAAAGTGATTTATGGGAAGTCCATATGGTTAAATGCAAAGGCAATTAAACTGGAATTTTAAACCAGCATTGGAACAGTACATAAAGTGACATACTCGGCCAATGGTTTGGGGAAGGATATTAGTGAAGAAAATCGTGATAACTATAGTAAAAGGGAAGGACCAATTCTATATAAAAAGGTAGAAAAATTATTTCCTTTTTGTTATTTGGAACCTACTACTAAGAAGAAGACGGTAATGGTGAAGTGGAAAAAAGTGAATTAAACATTTCATTATAATTAAACTTTATTATTAAGATTTCAATTTATTAGTTATTTCAATTGCACTTTGTATTTTATTTTTTAAACCACGAGAATCCACATCGCCCTGAGATGAGTGTTTCAGAATAATTTCTTATGAGTCATTTTAAGTTATTAATTTGGCGCCCAACTTATTTTACGTAATTTTGAGTTAGTTAAGGACTCACATAACATTTTATATAACTATTGCATTATCTAAATCTATTAAAAAGTATTTTAAAATCATATAAGAATTTATAAAAAGGGAAGTTGAAAAGTTTTTTCAAAGTTCACTGTCATTCTAAATGTCAAATTAATTATAAAAAACATCTACAGACGGTCTAACGGCAATCATTCACAATTTTAAAGTATATGATGAAATTCAATAATAATAATTTTATTATTTTTAATTAGCCAATATAACCGCAGTATATACTTTTTATGTATGCTTGCATTTAAATAAATAAATCATTTATTTTATTAGTGACCTTGACCTTGAAAAATTACACTATTTTCACTCTAAATTTTAATCTAAATAGAAAACAAATTATACAAAAGTATTATAACAATCCACTCTAAATAGGCAATATTTTCCCATGCAGAGTAAAAGATTCAAAAGTCAAGAATCTTATTGCGAAACGAAATTTGACTGTTTTTTGGCTTTAAACCGCAGGGTTACACAGCCAAATTTGACTGTTTGACTGTAAAAAAGTTACCATAAAAACTAAAGATATAATTGTTTTAAAGTGTGATAAATTTACACTAACATTGAAGTTAACTCTATGGTCAACACGAAGGTACAGATTAGATATTTTATTCTAAATGTATTGGGCCTAAACACACAATTTTTAGAGTGGTCTAGTGTTCGAATTCTACACTAAAGCTTTTGTGTGAAAATGAACGTTATTTTTCTTTAGACCGATCTCCAAATCTTATTCAGACTTTTCTATGTGAATGTCGATCTTATTCTCTATTTCCTTCCAAATGTTGATGTACCGATACTTAATTTAAAGATTTTAGGAATAAGAACGCCAAAAATGCCTTCTGGTGCCATTAGCCAGAACACGTTTCCCCAGAATATCCCGCCCTTCTAAATACACCTCCATTTCATGGTGAAGACTTGATGTATTTAATATCCTGGAATATACGGGATTTAGTCGCATGGTCTACAACCAATACTGCGAATGGCAAATGTGATTTAGATCAAATTTTATCGATTAATCAAACAAACGAATTTTCGAGGTGAAGAACAGGAAATAAATCTGTTGACCGAAGATTTGATATTATATTCTTCAACAATATCAGCATGAAAGTCTTCAATCCAATTTTCTGCAGACAGATTATCCAGTGCTTGTTTACGGTGGCCCTCTTGTCTTAGCTGATGACCACGGTCCCCCTTACGCTCAATTAGTGCGTCAGGTACATTTGTAAGAGCTACCAGTACTCACTGGTAGATGCGATCGCGGATGCACCCTCTACTAGCTCTCCAGGCTAGTGCTGGAGCTATTAACGTGCTCATCCGTCTCCGAGAGAGTACCATTACCCCTAGTCCAGCATGCGGAATTTCACCGCCCTGGGACTCCCTCGGAAACGGACTCCGACGGTTGAGCACGTAAATACCTTAGTCCCGGCACTAGCCTGGATAGCTAGTAGAGGATGAATAGGCAATGTCGCTCCCACCAGTGAGTACTGGTAGCTATTACAAATGTAACTGACGTGCTAATTGAGTGTAACACAATTCGTAGTTCTCTAAGGGGGACCATGGTCATAAGCTAACGCAGGTAAGCGAATTTTGGATCTATGATCCTGTTGCAAACATCCGTTTCTCATTGCTGAGTTGCTCGGAAAATGATTGAAGTATGTTTTGAGGGATACGTCTATTGTGTAGTGTTGGTAAAATCTTCTTCGCTACTTACTCGATTCTAATTGATATTAATGCATAGTTAACCTTTCAGTGGCGTAGTAAATCTTTTAATTCACATTTTTATGTACTGAAAATGTATGAATTCAGATAAATAATAATAAGCACATTATTCAACGCAGCGCGGTCTTGTGTCCTTACTGGTAACTTTAATGTTGATACATGTACATTATCCTGATTTAAATTGAAGATGCATATCTTGCAGCTCATTCCTTAGAAGCATCCTAGATGGAGTACCTGTAGTTTTCATTTTAAATTACTTTATTCTGAAAAAATAGCTGAAAAAATGTACAGTATGTATATAAAGTAATAAGAAATAAAATTCAATTTTTTTGCATAACCACTGTTTGGAAAAAATACTCGGACCCGTCAATTTTATTTTTTTCCTCTCGATTCTTTAGACGTCAATTTTAATTTTTTAGTTTACTACTACTACTACTATGGGACCTATTACGTCATCGACTTTTTTTTAAATGGAACCCGTTATTTTTTACTAGAAATTAAAAAATTTTTTTTCTGAGTTCAGCAATACTCCACAATTTTAAATACCACATATGGGATATTGCTGAACTCAGAGAAAATATAATTTTAATTTCTAGCAAAAAAATAAGGTGGTTGGTTGTATTTATAAAAAAGTCGATCACGTCATAGGTACCACAGTAGTAAAATAAAAAAATTAAAATTGGCGTCCATAAGATCCGCAGGAAATAATAAAATTGACGTGCCCGAGCTTTCTTCCAAACAGTTATAATACCAAAAATATGAATTTATTCTTTACCTTATTTACACACTGTATCAAACTAGAAATATTTAAAATCTATTTTTAAAACAATTTTCTGATAGTCGATTTTAAACATATTTATATTTATTTTATAATTACAGACAAGGTGACTATTATTATTAATAGTATTCAAAGATTATTTATTAAAAACTTATTCATTTTAAAATTATAGGTTTTTTATAAGTTTCTCTCCATATTTGTATTTACAAGACATTTAAAAAAAGATACAGAAAGATCTTTAATTTAATAAATAGATATATTAAAATTTTGTTTCTTTTTTGGAACATGAAGTGGACGCCCACTTGCAAAAAGCCTTTAAATTATAATTCACGCAATTTTTTGCTTTGCAAATTTCTCTTTAGGAGGTATTGAAGCTATACCATCATAATTGGTTTCAATGACGCAGGTATTTGATGTTAAGGTGAGTTTATTTTACGGTTTTTTTATAGAAAGGGATTTTAGTTATTAAACAAGAGGAACTTTGTATTCCATGCGACAATAATAATTAATAATATTATAATACACATAACAACAGAGATTAAAAACTCAAACATTCAGTGTTTAAAAGTGGGCCAAAAAGACAATCTGTGGAATATTTGCCGACAAGTGCATTTAAGTAAGTAGGTAAGTAAGAAGGAACGTAAGTAAGTTCTCTGTATTGGAAGAATGCCCGTTCAGATTGGCTTATCTGACGCAACCACGTTTGTAATACTTTATGTGTCGTCCTGTCTGTCTTTGGACTATGTTGTATATGTCTTACTAGAAATAGAAGAGTATTTACAATGAAAGACGCGAAAATATTTAAAAATGCAGATTTTCTAAATAATTACAAGAATTAAAAAACAAGGAATTTGAGAGTAATCACGAATATCTTTGAAAAGTAGCAAAGATAATAAAGAAAACATTCTAATTAGTTTTCAAAGAATTTTCAGGAGTTTAGCTTTTATGGTTTGATGTGTTGTCGACGAACTGCCGATCCATCAAGAAAAAAACTTGATAAAGCAAATAATATCTAGTCACCTTGTAGGATTCCAATTATCTAATTCGTATGGAACAATTATCACCTTACTGTATTTTAGCCCTAATAGCTCACTTGGATAGAACTATACCACAAAGAGGCAGAGAATTGGGTTCGATCTTCAGTCAGAGTACTAATTTCTCTATGCGAATTCGCATTTACAATTTGATTTTGAAAAAATCAGGTTTATCACGAATGAAATGAAGAAATGTTTGAATATATGAAACATTGCAAAGAATTATAATATAATAATAATAATAATTGCTACAACCCATAACCTAAACCAAGGCCCCAGAAGCTATAAGCTTGTGCGGGAGGGAGGGGGCGATTATTATTATTATGTAGGCCCAATGTGCGGCTGCAGCCAACTTATAGATGGAACAGCGCAAATCCCACATCTGTGTTACAGCTAAGGAAAACTGCAGAAAACCTTAACCAGATCTGCCAGCGCCGGGATTCGAACCCGGGCCTCTTGGGTGAAAGTCCGGCACGCCAGACATTACACTACCAAGGATGGTTTACACTACCAAGGCTGGTTACACTACCAAGGCTGGTAGTGTATTGAGAAATTGAGGAGATTTTGAAGGAATTTTAAGTAAACTATGAATCTTTAGAAGAAATTCTCGTGGAATTATTATTGTAATTTCTGATGAATTACGAAAATACTTTTTTAGAAATCACTTTTTAATTAAATAGATGAATAATTACATTGTAATTCCTTGATGACTGTAAGTATATATGCTATATTACAAGGAATATACAGTTATAAAACTTTTTGAAATCAAGGATATTACGAAGCAGAAATTAGGAATTGAAGAATTGCAGAAGAAATTTATTTTCTTTGCAAGGTATTGTAGAGAATTTACGAAGAAGTGCAGGATGTTAGAAAGCATTCCCTTATTTTATTTGAATTTAAGAAAATTACAGAACTGGTCAAAAAGGTTTGGTCATACTGTGGAAATGCATGGAACTTAAGGTACTCTTCAACTATAGAAATTTAGAACAGACCTTTTTTTAGAAAACCTTTTATCAGCAAATAAATGTTTCGGAATATCAAAGATCTAGTTGCAAATCATCAAAAAGTTTCACTTTCAAATTTTAGACTTAAAAGTCTAAATTTCAAGATTTTGATGATTCGATGTTTTAGAACTGAGATATTAGAAATTTAAGCCTTTTAAGGTTTTATTTACATTTTCAGGTTTTTAGTTATCAGAATTCGGAATTTCATGTAGAAAGTAACAAACAATTTCGAAGTTTCAAATTAGCATAAATTAAAGTTTATGCTCCAAAATATCAGTGTTAAAATTTGAAGGCGTAAGATGATCCAAAGTTTTGAATCTTGAAGTGAAGATTTTGTAAAAGCTAAAGTTATGCTACTTTTTTAGAGAACAGAATTTTTGAAGTCGAATTATCAAATATTTAAAATTTCAAGATTTTCTATAATTTTCTTAATGTTAAATCAAAGATGAACTGTTCAGTTTAGCATTTCAGGATTCTCCGACTTCGGCGTTCCCGAATCTTAATGTTTAAGTTTCAGAATTTCAAAGTGCTTAAAGATTTGGAGATTTATACTTTGAAAGTTTCGAGAATTTTTCTGAATTTAGACCATCTAAAGGTATGAAAGTTCAAAAGTTACTTTAAGATTTCTACATGTACCGAATATTAAAAATTAACTTAAGACATTTGAATTTCAGATACAGCGTTAAAAACTAAATGATTCAAAATTATAGATTATTATTGAAGATGAAAAGTATTGTGTATTGTGAATTAACTAATTTTTAATTGAAGAAATTCAAAAGATCCATGTCAGCATTTAAAGCGGTTTAGATTGAAATGTTCAAAATCCAATTTTTTCCGGGTTTCATAACTACAAACTTTAAACAGGACGTAGGACGCAAAATATGGGCAAATTTCGAAGAATTTTACCGAAACTTCAAGTTAAAATCTTGGCAGTCCTGAATAATATTAAAACAAGGTACTTTTACGACGCTTGCACCGTTTGATCTGTACCTGTTGAATTCTTGGATTAGATGATACTCCATTAGATGATTTTGATTTTGGATTTTGATGCTAGATTTTGATGGTGGATTTTGAAGCTGGAATTTGGATTTTGTATTTCGATTTTGATTTCGAATTTTGATTTTGAATTTTGATTTTGGATTTTAATTTTGGATTTTGATGCTGGATTTAAATTTTTGATTTTGAATTTGATTTTGGGTTTTGATTAAGGATTTTGAGTTTGGATTTTGATGGTGGATTTTGAAGCTTAAATTTAAATTTTGATTTTGGATTTTGAATTTGAATTTTGATTTTGATTTTGGATTTTAATTTTGGATTTTGATTTTAGATTTTGATTTTAGATTTTGATTTTAGATTTTGATGCTGGATTTTAATTTTTGAATTTGGATTTTAAATTTCATTTTGGGTTTTGATTTAGGATTTTGACGCTAGATTTTGATGATGGATTTTGAAGCTGGAATTTGGATTTTAAATTTTGATTTTGGATTTTGATGCTGGATTTTAATTTTTGATTTTGAATTTGATTTTGGGTTTTGATTAAGAATTTTGAGTTTGGATTTTGATGGTGGATTTTGAAGCTAAAATTTGGATTTTGATTTTGGATTTCGAATTTGAATTTTGATTTTGATTTCGAAAGTTGATTTTGAATTTTGATTTTGGATTTTAATTTTAAATTTGGATTTTGGATTTGATGCTGGATTTTAATTTTTGATTTTGAATTTGATTTTGGGTTTTGATTAAGAATTTTGAGTTTGGATTTTGATGGTGGATTTTGAAGCTAAAATTTGGATTTTGATTTTGGATTTCGAATTTGAATTTTGATTTCGATTTTGATTTCGAAAGTTGATTTTGGATTTTAATTTTAAATTTGGATTTTAAATTTTGATTTTGGATTTTGATGCTGGATTTTAATTTTTGATTTTGAATTTAATTTTGGGTTTTATCAAGGATTTTGTGTTTGGATTTTGATGGTGGATTTTGAAGCTTCTAGAATTTAGATTCTAAATTTGGATTTTGATTTTGGATTTTGATTTTAGATTTAGACTTTGGATTTTGATGATAGATTTTAATTTTTGATTTTGAATTTGACTTTGGTTTTTGATTAAGAATTTTGATGGTGGATTTTGTAGCTAGAATTTGGATTTTAAATTTGGATTTTAAATTTGGATTTTGAATTTGAATTTTGTATTTCGATTTTGATTTCGAAAGTTGATTTTGAATTTTGACTTTGGATTTTAATTTTGAATTTGGATTTTAAATTTTGATTTTGGATTTTGATGCTGGATCTTTATTTTTAATTTTGAATTTGATTTTGGGTTTTAATCAAGGATTTTGAGTTTGGATTTTGATGGTGGATTTTGAATTTGAATTTTGATTTTGCTTTTGGATTTTAATTTTGGATTTTGATTTTAGATTTAGATTTTGGATTTTGATGCTGGATTTTAATTTTTGAATTTAGATTTTGATATTGGATTTTGACGCTAGATTTTGATGATGGATTTTGAAGCTGGAATTTGGATTTTAAATTTGGATTTTGATTTTGGATTTGAATTTTGTATTTCGATTTTGATTTCGAATTTTGATTTTAAATTTTTATTTTGGATTTTAATTTTGGATTTTGGATTTTGATGCTGGATTTTAATTTTTGATTTTGATTAAGAATTTTGAGTTGGGATGTTGATTTTGGATTTTGATGCTAGATTTTGATGATGGATTTTGAAGCTGAATTTGGATTTTAATTTTGAATTTGGATTTTGATGATGGATTTTAATTTTTGATTTTGGGTTTTGATTAAAGATTTTGAGTTTGGATTTTGATGGTGGATTTTGAAGCTAGAATATGGATTTTGAATTTGAATTTCGATTTTGGATTTTGATTTTGGATTTTAATTTTGGATTTTGATTTTGGAGTTTGATTTTGGATTTTGATTTTGGATTTTGATTTTGGATTTTAATTCTGGATTTTGATTTTGGATTTTGATTTAGGATTTTGATTTTGGATTTTCAGTTTGGAGTTCGATTTTGGATTTTGAGTTTGAATTTTGATTTTGGTTTATGGTTTTGGATTTTAATTTTGGATTTTGAATTTTAATTTTGAATTTTAAATATTAATCTTTGATATCTTAAATGATATTGACTATTTCAACAGCTACAAATTGGTTTTCTTTTTATTTTTCCACCTGGTTTGTAAACATTAATTTTCTAGAAATGAGCGTTATACGGGATGAAAAAAAAGGCCGCCATGAATAAACAAACAGCAACAAATTCTTTTATATGTTGTATTTTATTATGTCTTTATATACAAATATAATTATGTATGTACCAGTAAAAAATACAAATTTTCTGAAACACCCATGCAACTAGTTTATTTAGGTTTGGGTTATTTTGGATAAAATGACCCGAGGATGAATGACACAAGCGTCATGAAAGTGGCTCATTTAAAAATCATATGAAGAGACATTTTCACATTTTATTATTTAATTATTTTAAGAGTTATAAAATCTAGAATCTTGATCTTTTATATTTACATTTTAGTTAATAAATTGATATGTTTTGCTTATCCTTAAACTGAAAATTTTGACGATTATATATTTATATTTATTTATTATATGATTAGACCTCGGGTGATTTAGTTTACTTGTTTGCACAGAGTTCGTTAAGAAAAAGACCTTAATTTTTAAGTCAGTAAGAAATGAGAAATAACTCTATAGAGTAAATAAAGATTAAATTAATAATTTATTGATGTTTGGAATTACAAAAGCTAAAGCTTGCACAAAAAGTATTTTAAAGTAATGTATTTCAAGAGTTAGGACTTTTCTTATATTCTACCTAATAACCATCATTTACGTGGACACACTGTATGTGACAAATAATTATTTAAACACTTAAATATTATTAAATGCATTCCCTTTTTGAACTGACATGTGGGTGTGTTAATTTAATATTTCAGGTTCACAAAACACTTAAATTGTCATTTCCACATGTTCTTGTCTACTTAAGATATTTTAATAAAACGAAATGTATTCTAATATTTTACACTTAAAAGTACTTGGAAAATTATGCCTTTAATACATCTTAAATAATATTAAATAATCACCTGGAGGAAAATATTTTTTAGTTATATATAAAATATGCAATTAGAAACAAGTTTTTTTTTTCTTTTAATGGAGTAATCTGATTTTAATGACGTCCACAATTTGAAATGTACTATAAAAGCCGACGCTGCATTCGAAATGTCATCAAATTTACCTAATCTACTCTATTGTTATCTACTACAAAATCATTCTAATCAAAATGAATGCTCTGGTAAGTCCATTTTGGAAAAGATTGTTTAAAATTGTATAACTACTGATTTTCTATTATTTGATAGATTATATTAGCTGTCGCACTCGCAGCCGTTTTAGCCGACGAACAAATAATAAAAGTAACACAAGACACACTTGGAAACTACGACCTCAAATACGCCATCAAGGACATCTCAAGGGCTGAACATCGCGACGCAGATGGACTCGTCAGCGGTGGATATTCCTTCGTCGATCCCGATGGTGTGCTCAGAAAAACCACCTTTACCGCCGGAGCGCACGGATTCCACGCCGAAGGTACCGATATTCCATTACCGGTAGCTGATACACCAGAAGTAGCACTCGCTAAAAACGAACACATTACACTTCTTCGCGCTGCTGAAGCAGCTGCACCCGCACCTGAAATTCCCGTAGCCGTTGCAGTTCCTGCAGTAGCCGCAGCTCCTGAAATTACCGTTTCAGTTGCGGCACCAGCTGTTGCTTTGGAATTACCATTGGCACCAGTCGCTAAAGCTGCTGTTCCCGTTGAAATTGTTCCAGTTGCAGTGGTTGCTGCTCGTGCTACCCCTGTATCTCCTGATGTTTTGGATGTTGAAGGAAGACTTTACGCTGGTAAAAAGTTGATTCACTAAAAAGTTTACTTATTTTAATTAATATGAGCGAATTGATTATTATTTGTGATTTCTTTTCTGTTTAATAAAAAAAATGTAAAACTGTTCGAATTCTAATCTGTAAATATATATGTACAAAGCTATTTAACCTTTTCGATTTTAAACTTCTGGTTTATTAAATCTTTTAAGGTTTGATTGACTAAACCACTTAAAATCTTAACTTTATTTAAAGTTTAAAAATTCTTTTCTATCACTACGATTTTTCTAATATTGATGTTTCTAAAATTCTACGAAGATCTTCGGTGTCTACAGCTATACAGCTAAATTCTTGCAAGTGGTTTGATGGCACAGGAGTTCGTACATGTGCGGCAGTGCCAGGCGTATACGCATGCTTATTGCGTAATAATAATAATAACACATAATAAGATGTGTGTGCATCTCCTACGTTTATGCCTGTCGTCGCCAAACGCATACCAATTCCACACCATCAACCCACTTGCAAAAATCTAGCGGTATATTATTATATTTATAACAACTGCAAGGTATTCATTAAAATAAATAATTTCATTCATATCTGGGATCTTTGCATCACAAGCTGATAATTGCTGTGTTTTTGATAAAGCTAGAAATTCTTAGATGTGTAGGATGCACTCATGTTCCAGTACCAAGTGCTGGAGACAAACATGGAAAGTTTTACAGAAATCGTTGGGATATCTTTTGTCATGAAGGTTAAATTTGAAACAAACTGGAGCAATATTAGAAGGTATTCTTATTGGTCACGGCGGTTATACATACCGATCATTTTTATTTGTACCAGTATTAAACACGGCAACGTCTCCCGAAGAAAGGTATAATCAAAGCAATCTGGCCGAATATCTAATTGGCATATGGAGAAGCCTTTGTTGTTGTACTTTGGAAATAAAATCAGTGCTGTAGTTGGGTGTTTCTCCCGAAATCCGTTTTTCTAAGAAATTATGATTAATTGATTGTATAAAACACATACTGTTGATTAGTAGAGCTTAATGTGGACATTTTCGACCTTTACAGTGTTGAAATCCACGTAAATGATCCAAATAACATGCAAATGACAGAAAAATTGTATTTAATAAAAAAACTGATATTTAATACTATAATAAAAAGATGTTTCTAACACGATAATGCTTAATAATGGCTTAGTAATAGAAAACAAGTAAAATAAAAATTAGTAATTTTTATTTTACGTGATATAACAGTCATCATGTTTAAGCTTTTCCATTTGTCTCTTTTCTGGGTCATTTTTAATTTTTTTCTTTTTTTCTTCTCGCATTCTCTTTTTCTTTTCTTCTTTTCCACATTTTCTTTGCACCTCATAATGTAAGAACATGAATGTATGTAGGAGTTGTCATTTACGTGGACAAGTTGTATTACGCGGAATTATAAATCCACGCAAATGACACAATGAAAATGCCACTCGAATGACTATTAGATCATTAATATAACATAGCACCTAGACTATTTTCTTTGGAGGCTTCATACTAGCTATAATGAAACAACACAAGTAGTGTATTAACTTACGAATTTTTTTCTAAATTCAACACCAGTAAGAACTTATGAAAAACCATCACGTGAATGACACGAAATAAATGTACTGTTACATCAAACCATATAAACTACCTTTATAAAGTTTATAGATCAACTGAACAAGACACTATATGTTGATTTAATTAAATTACATATGCAAGAAAGACATGTGTAATGCTGATATTGTAGAAATACTGATACTATACGTGAAATTTAATAATGTTCTTCTCTCTTAGTTAGATCTACGCAAATGACAAAAATATCAGGGACAACATTTTATTGGCGATGTAGTAGTCGATGCTTAATATTTTATATATTAATTGACTCTGGATGAGAGCCCTACACTTGTTTTACAATTCTCCTTAATTAGAACAATAACCATTAACTGATGCCTTAGAAAACCTGCTTTTTACTTTGAGAATACATACTAGGCACATGCCACGTGAATGACATATGAGGTACTCGTAATATAATACTAATTAAGCAGGGTCAGTAAATGTAATATTTCTGAAAAATTACCCATTTATTTATTACTAACTTGTGCAGTGTTGACATTATATGAGTATTAATTTCTAATGAAGGGGCAATATTTGTAAAAAGAATAGTTTTTGAAAGCTGATGATTATTCAGCATATTCTGAAATTTTGAGATTTTAATGAAGATTTTTATTATTATTGCCCTTAAATAGATAAGTACTATTACATGCAACTCATTTGCTGCAGATTTATCAAAACGTTATTTGTATTTACAGATGTTCACCTCATCAGCTCATCACCTCATGTTCAGATCACCTGTGTTGCCCTTACTAGTTTTATCTTAACCAAGAATATCCTTATTATTCTCTTTACTAACTGCGCTATCATAATTGCATATACTATTAAACGAGGTACATAGATGCATCTAAAGAAATTATTTAGTCAACTATTTCAATTATTTCACGGATTATTAGTAGCTATGCAGGCGAAAGATCTTCTTGTTACCTGGTGACCAATATAGAAAGAGCCTGTGTTTGTTTGATTGACCTCTCGACATTATGTTGCGGATTTATCGTGATATACCTTCCTTACGGCTCAAGCACTCTATTAACGCGTCACTTTCTTAAATGTGAGTGTGCAAGTTCTCACCAATATAAGCGAGGTCACTATATCCATCCTCTATCACCTTTACTCATTTGTAAACGGAAATGGGTGGATGCAGATAAAGGCTCTACTCTAGTACGGAAAACCGCATACTCAGGTAGTTCCTTGGTATAGACAAAATGAGAGATCAGCTACTTTGAAAAACTCGGGTTTCCCGTCGGGTTGGACGGGAACCATGTCCAAAAGACCGATACGGTCGATACCGATACCGATACCGACGGTTGAACACGTTAATAGCTCCATCAATATTTAATGAAGCCACATGGCCACATCGAAGCATAGCTAACAGTTATGTCCTTATGTAAGCCTGGTGTGCCTTTTGTCAGCGCCGTTAGCCTCTATCGACTATTCTAGTATAGTTATCTAGGAGATAAGAGTGAAGGTGAGATTGTCTCGGAGGTAAGAGTATATCTGGAGTCGCATTAACCTACCAATTTGGAGGCCAAGTCGGTCTCAAGCTTTGAACCTACATTTCTAATGCGCAAATACTAATAATGCAATTTCTAATACTTTTTTTAGTTGATACAACAAAAGTATATAAAGTCTTCACTGCTATTCAAATGAATGATAAAAACCACATTGGTTAAATTATTTTTACGTGATAAAATAGATAAGAACAGGTGTAACGAAATAAACAATGTCAGCAAGCATGTCTGACCGTCTTACACATTCTTCAGCTGACGGCTAGTAAGAAATAGCTGATCGGCGGCATATTCAGCGACCCGTCGCCAGTCCGGATTCTTGCATCACTGCTTTCCCATTTTTCTCTATCTGCACAGACTACTCTGCATGCACTCGCACATATGTCTAATACTAATAAGTTGAACGGTATATGGGCCATTCTCACAAAGAGATAGAATTTAAGTCCTCAAGCTTAAAAAGGCAAAATATACATTTTTGTGTTGAAATAAATTATGAGTTCTAAACCAATGTGTTTTTAATTATTTAAAACACCCAGTTGTTTTTGTGTACAATTGTTTAATGAAATTACAAAATATCGTTTTCTACCCGTTTTGTCAATTCGGTCACTGTCCTCGCCCAGAAACCTAAAGTTGTCCAACCATATACAAATACTAAATCAATATTTAATTTTATGGTATTCATGGCAATGTTGACATACAACCTCATTTTAAGCATTGCACAACTGTTTTTAAACTTTAGATACGTTTTAAATACTTTTTAAAGTAAAGTCGATTGGTCCTTGCAGAAACCAGCGACAGCGAACAAACTTTTAAAACTCCCGCCGTAAAATCTCCGGCAATATCCTAGATTCTTGGTTCCCCTAATTTGTAAGGAATATTGTCACAAGTGCCATAATAAAAGTTGTGATATTGCTTAGTTTCATCAAATATCCGAGAAAATCTCAATAACTCAGGTAAGAAATCTACAGTACCTTAATTCTAGGTCAATTCGGTCACACAAATTATAAATGTAAAACTTAAAAATCCACGAATATTTTTATTTCACTGAAACTAGTTTCCTAATCTAAATCGCGATCACCTACAATGGTGATCGCTACATTAAAATATTAAATGT
The DNA here is from genome assembly GCA_929113105.1 of Agrypnus murinus. Lineage (NCBI taxonomy): Eukaryota > Metazoa > Arthropoda > Insecta > Coleoptera > Elateridae > Agrypnus > Agrypnus murinus. Next base: position 4,655,930 of record OV816029.1, read on the forward strand.
TTAGCAAATCAGTTTTAAAGCTGAAATCGTCAATCCGGTCACGGTCAATTCGGTCACGCGACCGAATATGATTTCCGTAACCGAAATGTCAACGACAGTCAACCACACACCCGTTCGAAGAAAAAAGCCCTTAAAGCAAGAACCCCTCTCTATAAGCTGGATTCGTCAGATTCTGACGAAATTATCAGCCATCCAAAGAAAACTAGTGCCAAGATTACACCATATTTGGTTGATTCCGTCTTCTTTTCATCAGAAGAGGTTGACCCCGAAAGTTCGACTTTAGTTCTTGAAGATGACGGATAGAAGACCGTCCAAAACCTGGGACATCTTCAAGTATTGTTGCTTCTTCAGTTTTTACTATACATACCGTCGATCTAGGATCTAGGTACTTTCTTGCTAGTGCGTTTCGAAAACGGAAACAAAAACAAAACATCAATGTTTGTAATGCCACCAATTTGTTGGCATTAACGAGAGAGAAGTAGTCAATGGCAAAATAGAAGTTAGGGTTTTGAAAAATAGTGCAGCTAACGACAAGTTTTTGTTTGCAATAAATGAATAGGGCATATGCGCAATCGATCTTGAACAAATAGTTGAACTTTGCCTAACCCACATTTAATTTCAATACGGCGATAGAATCGGTTAAGTTTCCAATAACTGTTTTTTAGTTTATATTTCTTAAAAAATATTTTTTAGCTAAAATTGGTTAATATATTTTCTCAATATCTTTGGTCAATTCGGTCGCGATCCCGTCAATTCGGTCGCGGTAGCGTCAATTCGGTTTCGACAAAAACAAGTAAACTTACCTTAAATATATGTTGTTCAAATTATACATATATTAAAATAATCGAAGTTCATATTAAGCCTTTGTTATTACCTATTAACAGAAATGGTAATTATCATTTTCATTTTGTATTTATCCCATACTTTTAGATCGGAAATCGAGATTGATGATGAAAATGCACGGTATTCTATTATTACTGTCAAAAAAATACAATGATCTTTTTTATTATTTTCACAAATAAAATTCAACAATACTGAATCACAAGGTACAATTTTTACCCATTTTTAATTACTTTTTAATAACTTTTCACCATGTTGACTAGCGTGACCTAATTGACGTTTTTCTTAACCTGTGGTCATAAAAAATAAGAAAAAAAATAGAAGAAAAATAAATTCAGCATCATCATTTTCTTATTCATCATAATATTCTGCTTATAAATAAATAGCATCCGAATTTTTCTTAGTTTACTTATTTTGTTACATTAATCTTTTGGATATTCTATCTCTTTGTGAGAATGACCCATATAGAGAAGTTTTAATCTATTTAGGAGCAATAACAATAAAATGCTTTATTATAATCACAATAAAATTGTAATAAATTGATTACGAAGTCACACAAAGTAAGGGAGGGGACAGTAAATACAATAAAATTTACATTAATAAAATATATTATCAATTAACTCTATATAGACTGAATATTCACTCTAACAGTATTTTACTTTTATGGATGGTGGATTTTACAAAATCCACTCTAATTTTAATTTTTTTTAGGAGAAGAAAAACCGTTAAAGTGTAATCTAAATTGGTAAATAAATGTTTGTTAGTGTTCTTGTTACTCTAGTTGGAGTGAATATAACGAATTGGCACTAATGTATACTTGACTAGTATTTGACAAAAGAACCGTGTGCGTAATAACGACATTAACAGAAAATGGCGACAATCAGCTGTCTTCTGTATTTGACTTCGACTAGTTATAACTGTTGAAACCTTCAATTTTAAAAGTTACTAGAATTGGTGGGAATTTTAAAACTTTTAAATAACTTAATGCGCCTGTATAATTTACGACGTACTGAACTAAGCAAAATTTAGAGATCAAAATTATATTGACTAGACCAAAAACAGGTATCTGTACATAAATAACAGTACTATATTTATGTACATATTACATACTTACTATTTTGTACATACTAATAATATGTACTATTTTGAAACGTAAAATTTTGAAACTTCTGCCGATTTTAGTAATATTTGAAATTGTTACGATTTAGCAGTTATAACTAGAGACCTGATAGTGCAAATATGTTCACATCTTTTTACTGCGTGTCAATGTGAAACTTCGCAGTTTGTTTTAATAATTATTAATATAAGGTAACTTAAAAAACAATTTTACATTTTCAACTTTTTATTAATTCATTTATTATTTTATAATTTTAGTAATTAGTGTTATTTATGATGACTAAGATGGAAGCTCTTGGAAACTTATAAGACATGTTCAACAGTAAACTATTTAATATTGATATTCAACGGAGTTGTAATTTTTTTCAATAATTCATTTTCAGTATTTAATATTGTTAATATGTTGTAATATTGAACTTTGGCGGAGTTCACGGAGTGCTGAAAAGGAATCTTCTAATAGAGATTTCATGAGAGTTGGCATGGAGCACCAGCAGTAGTTCACTCTAGTAACAATAAACAACCATACCATGGACCAAGAAAAACAATTTCTAAGTAAATGTTCCGGGGTGTCCTTTAACCAAAATAGTATCGCAACTGGGCTCGTATATATTTTTTTCAATACGTTCTTATGTTTTAATTGTATATTTATACTGTTTATGTATGTTTGCATTGCAATAAATAAATGAATCACTTATTTTATTGTTGACCTTGACCTAGGAAAACTACACTATTTTCATTCTAAATTTTAATCTAAATAGAAAACAAATTATATAAAAGTTTTATAACAATCCACTATAAATGGGCAATATTTTTCCCATGTAGAGTAAAAGATTCAAAAGTCGAGAGTAAAAGCTTACTCCCAAACGATTAGAAATTTGACTGTTTTAGTGTAAAAATGTTACCATAAAAGATATAATTGTTTTAGAGTGTCATAAGTTTACACTGACATTGTATTGAAGTTAACTCTATGGTCTATGCGAAGGTACAGATTAGATATTTTACTCGAAATGCATTGGACGTAAGCATGCATTTTTTAGAGTGGTCTAGTCTTCGAATTTCACGCTAAATTTTTTACTGTTTACGGCACACTATTACACGAAATCGTAACGAGAATATTTTCTGATCCCAAATCTGTGTGAAGCGACATCCTTCTACTCAAAAATCCAATAATTTTCCCATACATCCCGTACCACCCTGCAACCTTCTGTTTAAAATCATCGATTGTTTGTTAGAACAAACTAGAAAAAATTTAAAAACAATAAGTTCGGAAGATTAAAGATTGTAAAATTTTAAAAATTTTAAATTTCAGAAACTTTAAAAATCCCAACTTGAAAAATCTGAAACAGGAACTAAAACATTGAGATATTTTTAATCTCAAAATTTTCAAAAAGTGAAAACTGAAAATAAGCAACAGAACTAAAAAAGAAACGATAATAGCTCAAGGATGTGAACAAGGAACTGCGAGTAAGTGATGGCAAAGATTCGAATTGACAAGAAAAGCAATAAGCACGTGCGATGCTGTTTCAGCATATTTTCTAAAGATATATCAATATCGGCGCCCGCGGAAATTTGTCCAGGGGGGGGGGCAAGCCTAGAATGAATGACATGCTAGGGGGGGCAAGCCTAGAAAAAAAACGGCATATTATACAAAATTTTCATTAAGATGCAGAATGTTCAACTTCCAGGGAGGGCAGGTGCCCCTCCTTGCCCCCCATTCCGGGCGCCTATGACCAATATACTGAGAAAATAAGTTCAATGCATATCATAAACTCGAAGAACCAACAACCTTTCAGTCAGTATGGTGCTTCAAACAAAAGTTTGTGAATGATTTGAAACGTTCTAAACTGGAGCAAAAACGTGGAAAATAAAGAACATTAACTTGGCAGAGGAGTATCGAAAAGGAGAGAGCTAACCATACCATTTATGGTTAGCTGTGGCTAAAGAAGCATAAATATCTTACTACTTAAAAAGCATCCTTTAAATGACAGTGTGAAGTACTTATTATAGTGCCTTAAGTTTCTACGGCCTTTTGATCACCGAAACGGTATGATGTTCAAAAGTGTGGCTCAAATTCAGATTCATATTGGCAGTCTCTAAAATACGTATGTCTAAAATGTACCTATTTATTACCTATTCAGCTACATGAATATCCAACGTATCTCTAATGCATCTTTATAACCTTTAAAACTTGACGAATTTTCAAATGTACCTGTTAAAATTCCTACCACAACAAATATTTGTCAAAACTAGCTAACAGCACTTAAACAAAAGCTTTTACTGTTTATATTAAATTTAGAATTCAAGTGTTAAATTGAAAATCAAACCGCACGTTAGTTTTGTGCGTTGTGTTAAATAAATTAATTCATATTTGTTTCTCCTTTGTAGAGTTATTAATCATAAAGCTTGAAAGTTTTATATGAAGATTTTTATATCTTCCTTGCAAAACTTTTCATACAGTCACTTTTAATGTAAATAATTTTCCACTGTAACAAATCTTGTAATAACCATTTCGGCAACTACGTTATGTACACATGTGATTGTCGGGTAATTATCGTTCATTTCGCCTGCAGCCAGTCACCTGTTAAGAAAGATTTATTGATCGCTTACCAATCACTAATATTGAATTGCAAGCACATATCATGAAAAATTTCTTTATTAAACAATATTCCTAGAATAAATCTTCATTTTCTTCCACATAGCGCTATCTTATGAAGACATTGTTGCAATAACAATGGCAAATTACAAAACCCAATAATGAGCCTAGCGAAGTGTGAATTTACTTCACTATGGAAAAACTAACATAATTTCTTCTCGCGAAATGTGATAGTGTTTCTTCTAAATTAATTGAAGTAGTGGTAAAATTTCTTTGCCTTAATAATCCTTTATACGATGCCCGCTTCGACATTAATTTTATTACGATAGAGAACCGTTATCAATTTATACCTACCAAAAAAAAACTAACTTCTGGTTATTATCTTCTCATTGCTACCAAGCTTAATGACGAAATAAGCGTCAACTGGTCGCTGCCTTATTATCCAAATTGACTATGATTCTGCGACTCATTTCTACTCACAATCAGTGCATGTTGTATGCTATTCGTTTAAAATTTATATACGCTATTATAAACATTGAAGATGTATGTATGTGCATAAAAACAAATTTAATAAAATAATTGGGAATTTTTAAATATTCATAATATCGCATAATATCGTGTTTCAGGAGTTTATACTTCTTGATTACAGTTAGTTAACATTACTAACATATAAAATGCATAATTTTCATATATTTAGTCAAGTACATAAATATACATAGACAATTTTTAAAAATATCTAAATGAGTGCCGTGTAGATAATTTGTTCCGTAACGTTATTAACTTATTAGAAACACGTTTGATTCACACACGCACATGCAAAAATATATATTTACATTTCCTCTTTCTAATTAACTCGAGAACGGCCGATGGACCTCATTATATTATGTATTTTAAGAAAAACATAAACTGCAACACTTTTTATAAGTTAAATTGTGATGAAAAAGTCAATTACTTCTTTTTCTCTGTTAAAGTTTCCTTTTTTTAAGATATATTATAGCAAAGAAACTTAATTAACTATCTTAGTTTGTTAATTTTTTTTCGTTACATTATAATGTAAGTTGTCTGATATGCATAGGATGCCAAATATTTGTGAATTACTAAAGTAATATCTTGACAAAGTACTATCACTTTGATTCACAAAACACAAAAAGAGAAAACAACATACCTCAATAACACATAATCACACAATAATTTAGTATAAAATTCGAACAGTAGACCACTGTTCGATCTCCTTGAACATTTATTTTAATTGGATTGAATTTGAGATCTAAAGAATCTAAAAAGTGTTTGTTTAGATCCAATACATTTAGAGTAAAATATCTAATCTGTAGCTTCGTGTAGACATAGAGTTAACTAAAACTATTGTCTAATTTGTTTTCTATTTAGATTAAAGTTTAGAGTGAAAATAGTGTAGTTTTACAAGGTTATTTATTGCAATGCAAACATACATAAAAAGTATATATACACAATTAAAACATAAGAACATATTGAAAAAATATATACGAGTCCAGTTGGAACACTTCTATTTTGGTTAAAGGACACCCCGGAACCTTTACTTTGAAATTGTTGGTCTTGGTCCATGGTATGGTTGTTAATGGCTGCTAGAGTGAACTACTGCTCGTGCTCCATGCAAACTCTCATGAAATTTATATTGAAACACAGGTTTTTCACCCGAGAAAATAGACAAAGCTTAAACTTTCAAACGAAAAGTTCACATTACTTAAACTAGTTTAGAACACAAAATACGATAGTTACTGTATATAAAATGCTCAAAGTTGTCGGCTTGAGATTTAGCTCTTTCTTACAAATTTGAATTTCAGGTCATAGGTATTGGTTCTGCAGTTGTTTAATTATTAAAGGGATGGATAAAGGTTTCAAAACACAATAACATACACTAGAAGGGCGCCATCTGATTATAAAGCTTAATAACAATAATTAAATAGATCAAATAAATCTAATAAATCTAACAAATCTGTCTGAAGTCACTAATCAGAAAATGAAATCAGACCGATATAAATTTAATGCAAAATATTAGTTAATTTCAACAAAGTCAAAATTTAGTTTAATAATAATATGAATAAAAATTTTCATAATTATATGGTTCAATCTTACTGGTTTTAATTAAATTTAAAATCATATTTATTTTAGAAAACACAAAGAAGAAAAATATAAAAAATTACAAATTTTGAGCTCAAAAGTTCAAGTAATAATACCCTACCTAAGAGCTCTTGACTATTAAAATTTTAATGAAGAAAAGTGTATACAAATTACATATAAATAAAAAAACAGACTATAGAAATATTACAAACATCCAAAGAAATTCACATAAATATTTAACATTCAAAAAAGGAATTCATAATTCGCAGTACCTGTAGTTATCGGTAATTCGCAAACCAAATTAACGCTAAATTGCACAAAAATGACTCCTGCACACACCAAAACAATTACTGCTGGACGAATGGAAACTGGAATGTTCGTAGAATTCTGCATTCAGATAATTCAAATATGCAATGAATTAACCCTCGTAATGCCTCTATGAGATGAACTATTATTCACAAATTCACCCAAAATAAAGTAACTAAATGCAACCATAAAACTTGTATAAGATTTGGTTATTGAATTATTATTAGGAACCATCAGCTAATATTCGTTATTTTTCTTAAAACGGTCCATTTATTAGTTAAATCGGAACTTAATTTATAAAGCACATAACTCGGATTTCATTATTGATACGAGATTTCGATCACTGAATATAAAGTCTGTAGTTAGTGATTTTTATCGGTATATCGGTACAAGAATTATTTTTATCGGTACCTATACGATATGAGAATTATTCCCATCGGTAGACTGTACTAAAGCTATTACACTTTTTAATAGGAAAAACTAGATTTCCCATTCTTTAAGAACACAAACATCTGGAAAAATCTTTAAATGCACAACGATACTTTTGCAAACCACAAATTCTTAATTAACGCCCGGAAAACTAATTACACAACGGTACTTTTGCTAACTGCAAGTTCTTAATTTACTGGGCATGGGGCATCCGACACCCAGCCATTAGCGAACGGTAAGGACGTCTCTATTCGACCGTACTATCTGGAAACGTAGTTAAGACTTTTTACTGACTATAAACTACACTGTCTGGAAACTGAAGTGAGACTCCTTTAAAACTCAGGGTTATTTTACTATATCGGAATGTTTTGGAGGGTGCAGTTCTGCATACACCAATCAAAGAGTCGCATGATCTCGTTTAGACAAATCAGAAAGTTACAATCCACGTGTTGACGATAAGGGAATTTTTATTAACTCCAGTATTAGATTTTGACCCTAATAGACTAAAAATTAAATGTTTTCACGAAGGAAAAAATAGAAACGCAATAATGTTTTAAAACGAACTTGCAGACATATGATATTTTAAGCTCAGATGTGAATAGCCAAAATGGGTCTTTTAACACGTATCAAGTATTATTTATTAGATAAAGGGGATTTTTTTATAATGTTTTCAAGGAACGCAAAACTGCAATATCTATGGGAACTATATGAATTTAGGTTCGCCACCGACCATTTTTGTTAACTTTCAAGGTTTTAGCAACGAAGCCATTTTAACAAACGCACGCGTGGATAAATACGACAACAGAAAAGATAATTTATTACACGAATGTCTTCACAATTCTATGAAGGTTTGGAAAACAACCTTTTAAAATAATTTTTTATAGGTTAATTTGTACCAAATGCTAACATGATTTTAAATTGCAAGAAGAACGTAAATTTGCAGGACCAGAATCAAGATTTTTCAATAAATATGTATACAAAATTACATTTATTCAGGACTGGTAAAAAAATACCGTTACAATATTAAGAGATTCCCTTGCAGCACTCCGTAGACTCCACCAAAGTGCAGAATTACTACAATTATGATGTAATTACTCTTTTGTTTTGCGAATTAGATATAATTATTATCATTATTGGTTTTACTTACCTAATTTCTTAATATCTCTGTTTATTGTTTGGAAATAATAATAGTTCAATCAATATTAATAGTTTACTGCTAAACATGTCTTATAAGTTTCTAAGTGGTTCCGTCTTACTCATCATAAGTAACAGTAATTACTAAAATTATAAAATAATACATGTATTAATAAGATGATTAAAATTTATAAAGTTGTGTCAAGCCAGCTTATATTAATTATTAAAAAAAACCGCGAAGTTTCACATTCACAGGCATTAAAAAGACTTAGTTGCACTAACAGGTCTCTAGTTATAGCCTCTGTTAACACCTTGCAATTTGAAAAGTTACTAAAATTAGCGAGAATTTCAAAATTTTACAACTCTAAACTGATGCAGGTAATATTATTTATGCACAGATACCTATTTTTGGTCTAGTGAATATAATTTTAATCTCTATATTTTGTTTAGTTGTTACGTTTAAATTTTAAATTGTACAGCTACATTAACTTGATTTCTAAAATTTTAAATTTTCCACCAATTTTAGTAAATTTTATAATTGCAAAGTTTCAACAGTTATAACTAGTCGAAGTCAAATACAGCCGCCAGCTGATTGTCGCCATTTTTTGTTACTGCCATTATTGCACACACACTTATCTTGCCAAATACATTGTTGAAGTGGTGCCAATTCGTTTTATTTACTCTAACTAGAGTAACATGAACAATAACAAATATTTTTTTACTAATTTGGATTACTTTTTAACGGCTTTTCTTCTCTTAAACAAATTAAAATTAAAGTGGATTTTATTATACTTTTAAAATAGAATACTATTAGATTGAATATTCAATCTACATGGAGTTAATTAATAAGTTAATTAGGAGTTAATAATAATGTCAATTCAGAGATCCACTTCTGTTCAATAAAATAAATAGAATAAATGTTTAGATTATCAATTGCACAAATGTAACGGCAAGACTTGTTGTGTATTGCCAAACAATGTGGCTAGAAACGAAAATAGCCAGTAGGGTGGTTTCTAACGTTAAACGGGTATAAGTTTTAATTGGTTTATCCAATTTTAATAAAATCCATTTCCATAAGCTCCATCTTTTGGTTTAAAAATCTCAAAATTGAGTTTTATCGACATGCGGCGAAATTTGTCACCGTTATTTATTTAATAAACGTAGAATTATATTTCCATTACACCGAACGACACAAAATCATATAAAATCAGAATAATCTATGAAAACGTCTAGGATCTATCGCACAACACTTGTAAGTGAAGATATCGACGAGAACCAAACGAAATCTAGAAGTATCATAATGAAAGAGAGATCAAATAGAAATTATTATTACAAGACTCCTGGAGGGGAATGCACAGGGAAAGTATGGGTGTACTTAAAAAAAATTTGAATTTGCATTTTAATTTTCAAAGAAATGAAATCATCCATAGTTGAATTTAGAACTTTAGAACTCGTGGATTTTAACTTGCAAAATCCAAATCTGTTTCAACCTGCAAGACACATTTACTGTACCAGATTTATAGAAACTGTGGAAATTATTTGTTTGGTTTATTTTGTACAAATTTATTCAAGGATCCTTTTGAACAAAACCACTCGTGAATGTATACAGAGATGAAACTAATATTAAATAAAACAATAATTAATAACTGTACTTAAATCTAATATGGCCTAAGGTGCCATTTATTTATAGAAGTAGAATCTTTTTTGGGAATTAGTAACTAACAGGTTTGCATTTCAAAATTTTAACTTAAAGTATAAATAATGTTAAATAATAAATAATTATTATTATTATTGTATTTATTAACACTGTTAAGTGAAAGCTAGAACGATATTTTAAGTGCAGGTGTTTTATTACCTGTATTGTTAATTATCTTAGGGTAGTAAAATTGTAAAAAGTATCAATGTAAATTTAAGAGCTTCTGTGAATGAGTTTTATTTATCAATCATGTATGGAAAAATATCGACTTATTATTTAACTATTTATAACTTTTAAGACACCTTAAGAAATAGTTATTTGTTTAATTAGTACAGCAGTATTAGGTTATAAAAAAGAAAATTTTTCGGGTGTTGTTAAAAGGGATACACGAGTTAGATATTGATTTGGTTTCTTTGATATTGATTGAGATAGGTCAGCTGTTTTAGATTCTGACGGTTTGGGTTAAGGAAGAAGTAGTGTTTAAAAGTAAAATTGGGCACAACATTATTTTAAACAGGAGGGGATAGATTCAGTGGATTGCATTATCTAGGTTTTTGTAATTCCCCAAAATTCTACATCAAAAGGATTTGTTATTATAATGATGTTTGTTAAGGTAAATATAAATTAAGTAAAATAACAATATAGCCTTGGTAGTGTAGCGACTAGTGTTCTAATCTCTCACTCAAGCGGCTCGGGATCGATTCTCGGTACCGGCAGGTCTGGTTAAGGTTTTCTGGAATTTTCCTTAGCTGCAATACAAATGTTGGTTTTGTACTACAATATATAAAAATACATTAATTTTTTATGATATTTGCAAATTAATATTTAAAAGTATATTTAGTTTATGTACTTACAATGTAAAGTGTGTTAAAGTGTGAAAACTGAAGACTTTCGTTTAATTTTATAAAACTTTTTAAATGGTTTATTGTTAAAATATAATATTTTTAAATTTGAGACTATCAAACGGCTATGTCCGATTCCTTTGCAAAAACATTGTCAGCTGGTTTCGACAGTCGACGTTAGTGCGTTGGAATTACATCCAGCGTATTAAAGTATTTGTTAAATTAGCGGTGGTTTTTTAATTGTTATTGTATGTATTATCCATCCTTATGGATATAAATTTGCAGGCATAACATGCATATGTATTATGCTTAGCCAATGTTACCTTTATTTTTTATGTTTGTAGGTTTTTCGCGACAATAATCCAAAGAAAATGAATTTTATGTAAACTTCAGTCAGTTAAATATTCACTCAATATTTATACAACATTCTAAGTTCAATATTTTATATAATATAAAAAATCAAATATTTTAAATAAAAAAAAAACAAAATTTAAATAAATGAAATGTATTTTAAAATTATAGGAAGATTAACGGTTTATCATTACAGTTGAATAAAAATCGTAATTAAAATTACGAGGTCACAGCGAAGGAAAAGAAGTGAAATTAAAAATGATTAGAATTGCTGGTAGATGTATTGTCATGACAATAATAAAATCGAAATTACAATAAACCATTCCCACAATATGTATATAGGGTTGTACTATATTGCTTTGAAAACTACAAATTGCAATTTTGCGAATTTTCGGAAAATATTAAAATTAACTTATTCTATTTATTTCAGAGAAGTTTGGAAGATGTCAAGACTGGGATAAGTTTAGCAATTAATTGTATATAAGTAGTTTATTAGAAAAAAAAGTTTTGAGTACCGTTAAACGAAACACCTAGTGTTATGATACAACATATTTGAGCAGTGCAGAAATGCATATATACAGGATGTGTTGCCTATCTGACAGGCGACTGAATCTATAATTTAAAAAAATAGATTTAACTTATTTAAATTAGGTTCAATTTATGAAGGATACACACTACAACACTGTGAGATGGGAAGGAATAAATTTTAAACAGACTTTTCACTTGAATTTCACAAACTCAATTTCATGATGGACGATCCTATGTAGTTGGTTGATAGTCTTACATTTATATATTTTGCAGCTATTTTAAGGCCTGTTTTCACCTGAAAATTATTAAAGTCATCGGTAAGAAGGTATACACAGGCATTTATTACTTTACTTGCAGTTTTTATCATTGAATTTCAAGAAAATGTTCTATTCCTTTGACGATTCATGATTTTCCATAGTAAATGGATGTTTATAAATGTTATTTGAATTTCTTACTAAAATGTTTAACTACAATGTTGTTAGGCAAGTTCTGGGATGCTTTTGACACTAAAAGGTCAAAGTGTCCAACTTTTTTAAGGGAAGGTTTAGGCCTTTCAAATCCCAAAATTGTAACGTTTCAGCATGGTCTGCTAGAATGTTAAAATTTAGTTTATATTTATAATTTTGGTGTCAAGATTTATGTAATTTTTGTTTGATAGGATCATAGGATAAATTTAATGATAAGAAAAGAATGTAGCAAGATGTTAAAATGTTTTTATTTGAATTTTTGTGAAGTAATGATTGTGAGGAAATTCAAGATGATTGTTATTGAATCCTGGAGTTAATTTTGCATCAGGACATTAATGTTGGGTATTGTTAGAAAGTAGAAATTCTCCTCTTTCGTTTTATACCATTTGTTTAAACAATTAGTTTAATTTATTATTAACAATGTGGTTATGAACGTTTTAGTGTAAAAGACACTCTTGTTTCTAGTAACTTACTAAATTAATCTAGTTCTTAACTAGGAAAACCACTAGTGATTAGAAATTGTTTTCCAATTATTATAAAATTGCAAATTTGGGTTTCTATAAAAGTCAAAAAGGAGGAAATTAAATACATATATACAATTTAAAAAGTATTGTACACATGCATGCAGACTTATTACACTTACGGAAAATGTATTGTTAAACATTATAATTTAATAAAACAATATTAGAAAAGGTTATGCATTAATAATAAACACCATACTATTAAAATATAAAACATGCCATCTCTTCATAGTTTGACCCATATAATTCATTGATGTAAAAAAACACCTTAAACTTTTACAAATAAAGTAATCGAGTTAAAAACATAAGAAAGAACCTTCTGGGTAAAAAAATTAAATACTTTAAAAGAAAACGCTTTCAAAGTGCAATTATAGAGAAATATTTACGCCAAAGGGCACAAAAATTGAGTAAATTTATTTTACCATTGGAGTTTACGACGTGCGTTTCCTTTTTTTCCTTCTTTCATACCTAGTACGGCTGTCAGTATTAAAAATAACAACAAATTGATTTATGGTTTAGGAAGGAAATAACAACAAATCCTTTTTGCGCGCGCAAGGTTCCCTTTTTATTATTATGTTTTTTTTTATTAATTATGAATGCATTAAATTTTTGCATAACTTTATGGAACAGGTCTCCCACTATTGCTCTATTATTTTAGTACATACACGTTTATGAAAATGTGGGTGTGCGACATTTTATTTTTGATTTCAACTGTCACAATTTTTATCCCTGTATTTTATCGTTAAAATTAGTAACGTATGTTATTCTTCATACCTGTCATAGTCATTTCCGTGCAGACAAGAAGTAGTGGGGAAAGCTTTCATTGAATTTCTATTCTTCTTCAGCTCTTGAAGAACTGTCAGAGAACAGTCGCTGACCGACCGCTGCCATAAGTGCGCGAGTTTGAATTCTTTATTATTATTATATAGTGTGATGTGCTATTATTTGGATTTTTTAAGTTGATTGTTAAAGTTTACAAAGTGGTGCTTCTTTTTCAACGATTTTAATGTAAGTCTAACTTGAAAAATATTTTATTATTACAAGATCATTAAATTTTTAAAGTGCCTACAATAATAACAAATAACATGGACATACGTGGGTGCAACATGAGTTTATATTATATGATCTCGTTATAAAACTGTTTTGACAAACAAGAATTATTATTGTTATTGGTTATTAGAAAGATAAATCATATGTTATACCTTAACCTTGCCTTTTAGATGCTATTTATGAAGAAATTACATGCAATTATGAGAGTCCTTGCAAAAAACGATTTAATGCACGATCAAACAACAAAAAGATTTAAAACATTCATTGATAAGATCACGTTTGTTGTTGTTATTACCTCACAAGCTTCGAGATTAAATAATAATTGTAACAACGGGATCCTTTTGTATATAGTACCCGCCAAGAAAGTTCAGACAAATTAAAGTTACAATTTACAAACTCAAACAATGTTTATAAAATTTAACTGTGCCCATGTGAGAATTCTCATAAGGGACAAACCTGTAAAATCTTTTGAAGATTTGGTTTATTTGAAGTATTTCTTTAAATTTATTTATAGTATTCCTGATGCTCCATTTATTATTTTATTTCTTGTTTAAATTGTTCAAATGTTCATCGAGACTTATGACTAGCAATTTCTTATGACCCTTTAAATCAATTGTTACAATAATTGTCTTTCATTAGAACTTCAATGATAGCTTTTCTTGATGTTAAACAATCCCTAAAGCAAGTTAAGAGTTTGCACTTGATGGAAACCCCTTGCTAGGTCTAAAGTCGTAAAATTTTACAATCCAAGAATCTCTCAAGGAAGTCATCGTTAAAAGTCTTCTTTAAGGCTTATTATTTACCTTCACTAAAGAAAAGCGAACGTTCAAGTGATGCAATCCATAAAATTCTCCTGCTCGTTAAACTAGACAATTCAATACCAACCCAAAACTAATTGCTCAATATCCCAAATTCCTTGTATACTTTTAAACATTAGTACACAATAAAAGAAATAACCAACAAACATCGAAAATGGCATCAATTGCACACAATTCCAAGCCTTATATTGATTTACACACGGAGATTTTAACGCTTGTAAAGTGAACAAACCCATTTACGATTACTTACAATAGGCCTGTGAGAGACTTCAACGCGAGTGCACGTTACAAACCTGATCCTTTTCTTATACTTAATCGTTTTCACTAAATGGTCATAGTTAAATATTAAATGATATGCATGTCGGTTGCGTATTTAAGCGATGAACATGATACTTGGGAAGAAACCTTTTTCATTTTTTAAAGCATTATTCTTTATATATATCATATATACAAATGAAAAGAATGATAAACACAGACAGGATGTATAATTATCGTGTATATACGATGCTTTTGAAGGGGAACATGGGAACTATAACGTATAAGTATTTTATATATCAGGTGTGTGATGTAAGCTTTTCTGTTATATTTCTAAACTGGCGGTTGTAGCCCTTTAACACAACGTGCATACACTACATTTAAAAAGAGCTTCCGGTTTCCGGCAGGTACTTTTAACCTGATACCACTAATGACATTCGCTAATTTGCATGTCAACCGTCTGACTCACAGTATATAACAGGTAGGTTGTGCTCTTAATGGGTTAATATAATTCTTCGGACTTCAGAGATTGTTGCAGTAGTTAATAACTAATAAGAAATGATGTCGGTTATTAAATTGATTTATTTTATTATTGGGGCATTAATTTATTATTTATTAAAAGGATGTGATTGCGACAGATACAAATAGTAAAGAAGAAAGTTTTTTTTCTGTAGCGACTTCGGGTAAAAAGTAGAACAAGTTTATTGGGGCTATTGAAATATTTTCATAATTTGTTTTTTGGAATTTTTTTGTTAAAATATTATTGTCTTTTATGTTTGAACAGGAAATTAAAACAAGCTAGAGCGGTAGTCGGCTGCTTATTAACTCTTGACAGGTATTTGAAAAAAAAGAGCTAATAGGCCTGAAAAAAAGCGGCGCTACTGAAAGCTCTGCTCAATTTTCTATTAGCAAAACAGCTTAGATTAATTTAATAGATAAACGTCTACATCAATATAATGTTTGATATCCACAACCTAATGTGTAATGTTGTCCAATTAAAAATTTAAACTTTTTCAAAAAGATATTTTGAACCCTTCCTTTAGTAAATCTACTCAATCTTAACCCAATAAAATTCGCTGTGAATTAGAATCAGAAACTGCATTTTCAAAGGCTTGATTGACTATCTCTATTTTTCCTATATCTAGGGAATTATTAAAAAGTGGCAGAAGTTAAGATCAGACAGAAAACATTGTTGCCAAATCTAAGCTTTACCCTATATTTGAGGATTTTCAAACAGTTAAAAGAAGGAATTATTTATTTTTCCTACTTTTAATTTAATACATTTATTAATTGTTAAAGATTATATATTTACCTTTGTATGTACTAACTGAGACATTGCTAGCGAATTATATAAGTAGCCAAGAAATTATCGTCATTACAGTGTTGCTTGATCTGGTTTTTCTTTAATCTCACAGTTTCAAAGTTTCAAAGTACATATATTTAATATAAAGTGTTTTACCATATTTTTAAATGGTACACGTTTAAGAAATTAGACCCACCATTTACAGCAGGAATCACAGTGTTGCCGGATCTAGGATTTTTGTTCGCCTTTTGAAAATCTCAAAATTACTAAATTCCCGCCAAGGAACTGCCAAATTTCTGAACACTTGTATGATTTTAGAGTTCTATTTTCCAATTAGTAACCGTGGCAGTGCCAGTGTTGAACAGTCTATGGTTTTCTATTTATGTTAAGCAAACCTTGACGCGTTAAATTTCTAGTATGACTAATTAATTTCTCAGGTGTTTATATGTACATTTTGTTTTTTATTTTTCACCAGTAACGGAGGTTGTTAGTGTGCTTTACAGTGTTGCTTGGTTTCAAGCAAGTTCTTATTATGTACTTCTGGAATGATGTTGTTAGCAGCTATTATTGTAAGGCATTTGTATTTACGTACAAGTCGATATGTTTGCTGATACGTACTAGCTTTAAGTCTTGGTGAAGGAATCACATTCCAAGTTTCTAAATTATTGTTTGTTCACTCTTTTTTAGGCCCTACAGTGTTGCCAGATCTGGCGTTTTATCCTTACGTACAAAGAATTTCAAACTGTCAACATGGAAATAATTATTCCCAAATTTCTAAATGATAATAATGTTTAAATTCGGCTTTTAACCATCAGTGTCTGTCCGTCAGCCCGCTGGACTATTGACTGGGATAAGGCACTGATGAGATGGAAATGGTAACAGAGGTCCGTGGAAATTGATGGTTCAATTCTAGAATCAAATTGAGATGCGATTTGACCTATGACCTGTATTACCGACTCTGGGTATTAACTGATTAACTGGGTAAAAACTGATAAATTAATTAAATCTAGAGTTCCTTACCTGTGTATACACATACAGTACATATTAATTCACCAAATTTACCGAACCCCTGAACTACTTGCAGATACTGAAACCTATAATTTAGAAATGTTAGAAGAGGAACAATTAGTCTTGTCTTATAAGTCTTATCAATTATTTCTTCAACAACTAAATGTGCGCATTAAAGTGTTGCCAGATGTGATAGTCTGTGGTTAGAAAGTTTCAAGTTTATTTCAACAAATTTAACGTTTTTGAAAATACTAAAAAGTAAATTATTCAAGTCAAATAATAGGAGTTCTTTAAATTATTCATTTAATTTTATTTTACAATTCCCATATCTCCATTAAATGTAAATATATCAGTAAGATATTACCATGTTGCCGGATTTAATGGTTTCCATTACTTAACAAATTTTAAAATGTTAATACGATGTGATATTAACTCTGTTTATGTGATATGTTAATATGGCTGTTACAATGTTGCCCTGTCTGGAATATTCTCTTTACATTTAAGGTACTTTAGAATTTTAACAGGAAGGAGATATATTTTAAACATATTATTCTTAATTATTTCTTCTACAAGCTCCAATGGACCAGATGTTGCGTAATTGCCTGATGTAAGGTTTTTCCTTTAATTGGATATAATGCTAAAAGAAGACATTTTGTAATCTACTAACTTCCAATCAATACTAACCACATCTAGTTATCTAGTTGCCACATCTAGATTATCCACCCTGTATTCAAAGTATTTTGAAAATGAAAACATTAACAAACGGGTAACATATTAATTTATTATTCGTTTTCATCTCAAGGGCCTTATTTATAAGCCTAACAGTGATACAGGGCATCTGATAGTAGTGAAATACACGATTTGAAGTGTCTGCATTTATGAAGTAACGAAAACAAAATCAGATCTCGCGATCTGGCGGACTATGCTAAACCACCAATTTGAAAAATTAAACCACCCTGTTGCAATCACATAACCTCCAGTCTAAGCTCTTCCTAATTGGGGCAACAAGAAGTTCTCCAGCATCGCTCTATATCTCAACCCGTTATCTGTAGCAGCAGAACCTTTATAGTACCTTTAACGTCTTCAAAAGCTACGAACTAATTACACATTACCGTGACTCGTCGAAGATGTAGTGGTCTTTCATTAGGAACATGAGAGTGTTCTATTGCACCGAAGTGGTAGTTCTGCTTATTTACAAATACACTTAAGTGGAAGTGAGCTTTCATTTGTCATGGGTTTGTGTAGAGAATCGTCAACCATGTTGTTTAAATTCAGCAGGGTGTGATAGCATTGCAGAAGTTGTTGCGGTCTCTGAACTTCGATTAGAGTCTGGCCAATGCGTTGCCACGGTGCTCGCCATTTTATATCATAATATTTTTGATATAATATCTTGATTTTGACATCATAATTTTGCTGCTAAATAATGTTTTAAGTATGTGCAAAATCCACTATTTTGTTATTTTTAATTGAGTCAAATACCGTTTACATGCAGCCGTGTAACTATTTCTATACTTTTCAAATTTGGCGCCACGTGTTGGGATATAAAATGGCTGCCTTGGCCAGACTCTAATTGAAGGGTCTCTATCTGGACTTAAAGTCAACTAGAGTACCTTTTATTGTCTGTGTAGTACAAGTCTGGTCATGGGCGTCATTTTGTGTCAGCGGAACGTATAAAGTTAGGGTTTTTAGACTTATCGCGGGACCCTGATGTTGGCGACGTTTCATTCTTGCTGTTACGAAATGTCAACTGTCAATTAGGTTATGTTCTCATTTCAAAAATATTAAAATTATCCTACCTTAGTGTATTGCTTTATAACGGCTGTAGCTCTAAAAAGATTTGATTTTTGTAGATGAAAACAGGAATTAATAAAAAGTAACGAAGATTATTATTATTAAAGACCACAAACCACCTTCAAACAGAAAAATGAATAAATAACACATTGAAGTTGACATTTCGTAACAGCAAGAATAAAGTGTTGCCAACATAAGGGTCGCGTGCTAAGTCTAAAAACCCTAAATTTAAATTTCCCGCTGACACAAAATGGCGCCCATGACCAGACTTGTACTACATAGACAATAGAAGGTACTACAGTTGACTTTATCTGGACTGTAGCGCGTGTGCCACCTGGATCTTGTATGGCAACGAATGCAAATCTAACTCAAATTTTCTTCAAGGTCGTCCGTAGAAATGTCTAATTATGTGACACGTCAGAAGTCGAATTCTTATGGTGTATTTATCAAGAAACTTGAACTACTTTACTATTGATTTCATAATGATCTAAGACAGCAAGGCTAACATTTTTAGTGCTTTTTTATACAAAAAATTGCAACATATTAGCCTTGCTTATAACGTTGAAATTCACAACCCATTGTTTGTTTGACGGTCACTTTTTAAAACCAAGCTTCTCCGTTGTTTGGTTGTCACTGGGTTTCCCTTTCTTTCTGTTTATCGTAAAGTCATACCTGCGCGGTTAAGCTCCTTCTCAATAGTAGAGTTGAGTAACAAAATGGCTGGCTGGCATTAGATGTTGAATGTGCGAGATATATTAGGAAATTGGTTTTGGATATAATTCGCTTCAGCGGAGAAAATCTCGCATTCAACAGAATGATCGCTTGATTATTTATATGCGATCAATCGTCAAATTAGAAGAATTACGTTCTAGTGCAAACCATTTAGGTAAATTCTTTTGTTTTCTGCAATGTGCTAAAATCTGATAAAGTCTTTTTCTATTTTAGGTAATATTTCCCTATCAGTTACCTTAAGGGAATTGTATTGTAAAAGACCTTTCAGTTTATAGAAAGGTAGAATTCTTCAAATATTTAAAATTAATACAATATACAGGGTGATTTCATTGTAGGTCTTTTCTTTTGGGTTTTGTTGCTCGTTGTCTTTTATTCCTGTTCCTGCCCGTCTGACCGTGGGTTTAATTAAAAGGTCCTTCCCCTTTGTGTCTATACCTGCATCTATATATCTACCGGATAGTAACAAAACAACAAAATATCGAAGGGTGAAGCGAAAACCCCTAAGCAAGGCTTTAAATTATACTAAAACAGCCGTGGATCTTCGAATGGTGGGATGTTTGTCTAAAATTGTATGTATTCTGTGTCATTCTATTCATGTTTATATATATTTATTAAACGTGTATACAATTTATTCATGCATGTTAATTTTAAGAACTAGTTAACACGAGATCTCGAGTTGTGAAATTGTCCTAGAGTAGTTTTTAAGTTTACAACCTGCTGTGATACAAATCACCATTCATTCATTTTTTTTATTAGACATTAAAATTGTTGATCAGCACAATAATTACAATTTCAATAAAGCCATACTTAGAAAGTTTACATTTCACTAGGTGTGTTTTATTTATTTACTAGCAAGTACCCGGCGCGCTCTGCTGCGCTTTATTGAAATTACATGTTTTTACTTTCCGCTCGCGGCAGCAGCTAGCTTGCTGTGCGAGATCTATATATATTTTCTTGTCACATCAATCTCAGTACCCATTTTTAACTTCCATATATGGGTTTCTCGCTGTTATTTCGGACCACGATGGCCGATCAGAGTCTTATTTTCTATTCTGGGCCAAGAGCTTTCAAATGATACCAATTTCATCCAAATCGGTCCAGTGGTTGCGGAGAAAATCGCATACATACATATATACAGACAGACAGACAATCTTTCCCTTTTATATATATAGATAGATTATTTATTTATTTCTGTGATTATAATATTGCTTTCCAGCTCGTCAATTGTAAGTATATATGCACTGTACGACCAAAATTGTGGAAGTTGCCCATATTTTAGTAAAAGACCTATTTCTTCGTTTATCTGATAAGTTTGAAGCTTTAGTAGTAAGCATTGTTTTAAAATGAAGTGGCGCTTGTTTTTTTTATCTTTTATATCTTGTATTACCCCGCCCCTCTCCGACTTATTGGGGTTTGCCGGCAAAAACTAAAGCAGTGTTATTTGGATCAAGCTGATACTTCCAGCACAGCTATATTTTGGTAGGTTAGGTATTTATCTATATAAAAATAGCCTTTGTGTTACTGTAGGTTATATGCTGTCCTAAATCATTATGAAACCAATATTACATTGCAGCACTGTTAGAAAGAATTCGACGTAAAATGTGCGATGACAAAATGGTGGCCAAACTGTAGAATATTACTTTTCGCGGGTAATGTTAATTGAGAGCACTACAGTGTTGCCAAATCTAGAATATTTCCCAAATGTAGAGCATTTAGAAATAGTAAAACTAAGCCTACTTCTATTATAGCAATTATGACTTTTGATTTTGAATTGGTTTATATTAATATATATTGTCTTCTTTGTTTGCTTTACACGCCTTAACGGAAACATCGTTAACAAATTTGCTTTCTAGCAAAAAATTTAACAGATTGGTCATATCGTTCCTTACCCGGCCATACCGTCTACGTAAGACGTTTGAAAATCGGAAATTCTTCCAACTAACACCAATGCGAAGAATTCTTGTTAGGAGGTCATGAATGCAAAGAGGTTATGGTAACGACAAACGTGTAAAAGCAAAAGCTTGTTGCAAAAGCAAATTTTGTTACAGATGCCTTATCGGGAATGCAAAGAGGTTAGGATAACAAGAAAAATTTGTTGTCAAATCTAACATTTTTTCCCCATCCACCTAGGAAATTTCAAGATACTACAACTTCACTCGTAATTAACTCATTACGAAACGATGGTAATTTTATCAAGCAAGTTTAGTTTTCATTAAGCACGTTGGTCAAAATCGGCGGATGTCACAAGGTACCAAATAATATTTTACTATTGAAATTATAATATTCCAATGGAGACAACGTCGTAAAGTTTCACTACATGTAATAGAATTACAACGACTTGTTCATTAATTGAAAACAAAGAAACTGATGGAAAACTGGTGTTTAAAAAACTCTGATTATGCATTTACTTAAGAGACTTTTATAGAGCACGTTTAATTAAAGGAAAAAAACGCCATAAGTACTTGTTTACGCAAGTCTGCTATCTATTCAAACGTTGACATCTTCACATAATAATTCTAACAGTTAAGTAGGCTCCATAACACTTCTTTACCTAAATTCTTTTTACTTTTATGTTTTTAAACGAACTGGTTGCAAATGATAAATATGCATGTAATAATAATTAAGTAATTTTGTGCAGAGACCGGATTAAATCGTTTTATTTCAATAGTCGACTTGTTAAAAGCAACAGGTTACTTTGTCTATCCGTTGACATCTCCTAAGTGCATACCTATTCGTCTGTCATTTTTTTCGTGAGAAAAACTTGCCTTCCTAGAGACTTTCCTTATTTTATTGGAATTTAATTATTGTTTGATGATTTCAGCGAAATAATTAATTATTATTACTGTTGCAGCTTTGTTATCGACTCGGTTCGTTAAATACTATATAGCAGAAACGCTAATTCTCAGTTTAATAATTACTTTAGCTGAGGCGTTTTATGATGATAATAAATGTTCTAGTGAAATATATAACTTCTAGCTAGTATCTACGTAAAGGATGATCGACAATGACTGAAAGATTGTCTATCATCTTGTAGAACAGTGTTACGTTTAAAAATCGCACTAGTTTAAAAAAGTTTTACATTTTGTATTATCATTCTGGACAGCTATAATTACATTTAATTATGTGTGCTACTAGCTTTAAATTTAATTGGGCCTTAAATGGTTTCTGCACATTTTCTATCGCATAACCAACTATATTACCTGCCATATTATGTCTGTTTAGCATAGAAAAGAACAAGCGGCTGCTATTAGGATGCTCAATCGAATGTGACTGTTTATGTCACGACATCGTATCTGTCGCCCATTGTAATAATAATATATGGTGAGCTTAATTTTATGCAATTCAATAAAAAATGACTAATTATTTATAATTTAAAGGGGGTATTAATAACATATAAATTAAAATGCTGTCGCTTGTCGTCTAACATTAGTTTTAATAAGGTAAATCACAAAAATAATAACGCCTTCTCACTGAAATATTGCCTTAGGAAATTAACCCATTTAAAATTATTAACGGACTGCAATGCACTGTGTGGGACATTCAGTTCTAAGGGTTGTGGACATATCAATCAATGATGAGATAAAGTATGGAAATAATCCGCTATAACTCTCGTAACATCGCAAATGTTTTGCGATGATTTTAATATTTGCAATGAATTCACAGAAACCATTGCACGCTGATAGTTGACGCTTCTACTCGATATTTGGTTCGATATTTCTTCTATTATTAATACCTTTTTAATTTATCAAGACAATTTCATGTCGATTGCGGGTGATTACAGACTGATTGTAACCAAGTCATATGAATTAAACTGAATGAAAATAATAACAAGTTGCTTTATTGTTATTGAATTTACGATAATTACAAACATTTTTTTGGAACTCGATTATACTTTCTCTTAATCGCGAACTTGCTCATAGATTGGTCTTCTTGAATTGTTGTAGCTTGATTGCCGAACTTCCATACACATTAAACACACATGCAATGTTTTTCTTTGTTGTTTATTAAGTTAAGCAGTTGCAGAGAAAAATTGTACGCAGCATGCCAAGAAAGTATTTTTATAGAACTCACCTACAGCTTACCCTGGAACATGCCAAGTCGTCCTGCAAAATAATAACTGCATAATTATAAATAAATAATAATCGATTACAAACACTATATTATGTTTATATTGCATTATGTAAAATAAAATATAAAACTAGTATATTATGTTTTCGTAAATTTATACTAAATAAAATAATAGTTATGACTCATGATATAAACAAATCATAACTAATAAATAACATAATGCAATATAATCATGAATGTATTGCTTGGAAATAAAACACTGAATGTGAATTATTGAAAAAAGTACAACTTCGCTGCATATTAATATTAAATAGTTTACTGTTGAACATGTCTGATAAGTTTCCCAGTGCTCCCGTCTTACTCATCATAAGTAACACTAATTACTAAAATTATAAAACAATACATGTATTAGTAAAATGTTTAAAATGTAAACTTTATGGAGGTACTATTATTTATGTACAGATACCTTTTTTGATCTAGTCAATATAATTTTGATCTCTAAATTTTGCTTAGTTGTTCATTATTTTTTAAATTGTATAGCTACAATTTTGATATTCCCACCAATTCTAGTAACTTTTAAAATTAAAGTTTCAACAATTATAACTAATCGAAGTCAAATACAGCAGATAGCTGATTGTCGTCATTTTTTGTTAATGTCGTTACTGCGCACACGCTTCTCTCGTCAAATACACTGTCAAGTGTATATTGGTGCCTATTCGTTTTATTTACTCTAACTAGAGTGACATGAACACTATCATCTTTTACCAATTTAGATCACTTTTTAATGCCTTTTCTTCTCTTAAATAAATTAAAATTAGAGTGGATTTTGTTATACTTTTAAAGCAGAATACTATTTAAATACGCAATCTATAAAGAGTTAATTAATAATATAGAGAGAAAATAGATTTCAGTAGTGAAAAATACTTTTTGTTACAAGAATAGAGTGAAAAAAATACTTTTCTACTCAGTACTCCACGGTGCTGGTTTTTTTACTCTGTAGAAGAGTTTGTCTATAATGAGCTCATTTATAATTTGGTCAATTATTCTTTGATTTGGTGTACTTGCCAAATTCTAATTATATTATTCTTTCTAAGAGATTCGTTGCTCCTTGGAATAAATGAAGAGTAGAATTTCCTATGTCAAATATTTAAAAGTCTTGATACGTTTTTGTTTATTTGTCATTAATATTCTAATTTTTATGAATCACCACCGACAATAACCTCGAGTGGACGTCTGTCTTAAAAAAGTACATATTAAAACAAAATATTTTTATCTTAATGACCTTCTAAAACAAAGCAAGGTAAATGTAAAGGCTTTTAATACATAAATGCATCTGATTTTAATTTTAGATAATTCTAATGAAACGCTGTTGTTTACTGAATGACTATGAATCCTGTACTTTCCGATTTTATGAAAGAAACGATTGCTAACGAGTTCAGGAAATGGAAATTTTTTAACTCATTCAAATTCTTCAACAGGTGAACAATGTTGAACGATTATTAAAATTAACATCAGACCAGCCGACAGACTTAGTTATTTTAGATATAAACTACGGGCAACAATAAAGACATTAGATGGTTATCCAAGTAATTAACGACTGCCTTGTTTTTGATGAAAATGCTGATACTTTTTAAGTTTAACACTGAATATTCGCAGAGATGCAGATAATATGGTGAAAACGGCATTAGGGTTATTCATAAGTGTTTTTGTTGAGTGCAGATTCCTTATTTTGTTATAAATATGAGAACGACCAAGTCGGAAACTCTAGATACAAGAATTACACATTTGCTTAATAAAAAAATGCAGCTTGAGATGAAAACTTTAGTAGATGATAATAAAACTATGAACCTGCAAAACCGATTCTCTGAAAGTCGAATTATTATTTATATCTGAATGTCTGAAACTTTAGAGATAATTCTCAATCTGGTTATATAAATAGTACATAAAAGTATTGAAAATATATTCATATCTTAAGAACGTTTATTAGAGGTTTATAAGCTTACTGTAAACTCTAATTATATATAAAGTGACTTATATAAGATTTGCCGTTAACTGAATTTAAAACTAATGTTTGTGGAGTTATAGTTTAGTATTTATAGACGTGTTGTTAATTACTTTTGTAAATACTAGTTACTATAATAAAAGGTGACTGCAATATGTGTCCTTCTTTCCCTTATGTGATTTTTCCTTCTTTTATTTCTGTAGGAGGTTAAATCAGTATAGCCTCTTTTTCCCACACCGAATATGGTGCTTACGTTTGTACAATTTTAAATGATTTTACGAAAAGATGAAAGAGTAACATTTATTAACGTTAGATTATCTTTCTATGTATTTTATCTGACATTTTATTGTTAACAAATAGTAAATTGAAGAAAAACAACATCGCCATTTTTCGCTTCATCCTTTCCATATAATATTTCTGAATTTTTACCGGTCACGCTGTGGATAATACCGACCGGACTGACAACTGACAGCAATTATAGTTTTTAACTGAAACACTTTTAGTAACGTTATATCACTTAAAGGTACATCGTGTTACCTAAATTTATTTTTGGATGATATTACAGTTTCCAGTGTATATAAGAGTGTTTATTGCCTTCCGGAATGACAGGGCATCTTCTAGTACTTACCAAGATTAAAAGGTCGTTTAATGGACATTAATTAAATTAGTCTTATAGCGCTACACCTTTCTTGAATGAACGTTTAAAAAACAATTTTCAAATCAGTACATGAATTCATCATTAATTCATTATTTTAATTTTATTAATTGAGCAGGATAAGATGTCAACTAACAATTTTAAAGTGAAGAACAGAAGTGAGAAAATATAATATTAAAATTAAGTGCCCCTAGAGGGATAATGATGTGAATGCTAGATGGAATGAGTGGAGGTCATATACGTAGTTATATAATGGTAACAAAAACGTTTCTATTACTATTGCTTATAAACTCTGCAGTTACAACCATGATCAAACAAAGGTATTGGAAACCCTTGTAAACTGTTGTTTTATGCTCTTATCCTATACTTCGTAAACCTAGAAAATATACAAAATTTAACATAATTACAGTTAACAGACTTATACACTCTTAACTTAATTAACAGAAGAGAATTAAACTAAATTAAGTTTTGCCTTGAAAAGTTCATCCAATGAAAACAAGTATTAGAGGAAACATGAGAAAGCAACCAGTTTTCTTTACACTTTTATCTACTTAAGCTTTTTCTTAGCTTCTGCGAGTACCGTGGCTCTGTTGCAGAGCATCGGCGTTTCCATCGTATACTTGTGTTGTGCGTGTCCAATAAGAAATAACTTTTCATGCAGTATTTGCAAACTATGCATATATATCTGTGTATTGCCTACTACGTACTCTTCTGTAATTCCAATCAAATGATTTTTTGTAATATATACGTAAGTAATAACAACCTTGCCCAATGGGCCTTCATGGCCTGTAAAAGGGGACTATTATTATTATTATATGCAACATATAAAGAAGTACTGGCTATTGCATACAATTTTCTGTAATTCCAATCAAATGATTTTTTATAATACATGCAAAGTATGCATATATCTTTGTACTGCCTGCTACATATAATGTTCTGTAATTGCAATTAAATAATCTTTTTTGTAATATATGTAAGTAATAGCAGCTTATCGTGCTATATCCCAATGGCCTTCATGACCTGCAAAAATGGACTAATATTATTATATTCAGAATATGCATATATCGTTGTACTGCCTGCTGTGCACACTATTTTATAATTCTAATCAAATGATTGTAATATATGCAAAGTATGCATATAACTTTGTACTGCTTGCTAAATATAAGTTTCTGTGATTCCAATCAAACGATTTTTCTTTACGCAGATATGCATATATTATTGTACTGCCTGCTACATATCATCATTTGTAATTCTAATTATATTATTTTTCTTGTAATATATGCAAAATATGCATATATCTTTGTACTGCCATAGTATATAAGTTTATGTAATTCCAATTAAATGATTCATTGTAATATAGGCAAAGTATATTTGTATTGCCAGCTACATACAATTTACTGTAATTCCAATCAAACGATTTTTTATAATATATGAAAAGTATGCATATATGTTTGTACTACCAGCTACATTAATTTTTGTGTAATTCAATCAAATGATTTTTTGTGGTATATGCAAAATATGCATATACCATTGTACTGCCAGCTACATACAATTTTCTGTAATTGCAATCAAATGATTTTTTGTAATATATGCAGATATGCATCATTGTGCGGTCAGCTACATACAATTTTCTGTAATTCTAATTATATTACTTTTATGGTAATATATGCAAAATATGCATATATCTTTGTACTACCATTTTATATAAGTTTATGTAATTTCAATTAAATGATTCATTATAATGTAGGCAAAGTATCTTTGTATTGCCAGCTACATACAATTTTCTGTAATTCCAATCAAACAATTTTTTATAATATATGCAAAGTATGCATATAACATTTGTACTGCCTGCTACATATAATTTTCTGTGATTCCAATCAAACGATTTTTTTAATGCAAATATGCATATATCACTGTACTGCCTGCTACATACAATATTTTGTAATTCTAATTATATTACTTTTCTTGTAATATATGCAAAATATGCATATATTTTGTACTGTCACTACATATAAGTTTCTGTAATTCCAATTAAATAATTCATTGTAATATAGACAAAGTATCTTTGTATTGCCAGCTACATACAATTTTCTGTAATTCCAATTAAAGGATTTTTTATAATACCTATGAAAGTATGCATATATGTTTTTACTGCCAGCTACATTAATTTTTGTGTAATTCAATCAAATGATTTTTTTGTAATATATGCAAAATATGCATATACCATTGTACTACAACAACATACATACATAAAATTTTCTGTAATTTCAATCAAATGATTTTTGTGTAGTATCTGCAAAGATATAGCATATCTTTGTACTGCCTACTACATATACAACCTTCTGTATGTAGTAACTTCTATAATGTATACATATTATACAAGTGAAAGGAAACGACTGTGTATTTAGGTTCTGATAAAATATTTATTCCTGTATGGCGAAAGTAAAGGAAATGAATAACAACATGGCCTCTAGTTACTTCTCAGAATGAAGAGAATTCTTTATGGGCAAAGTAAACTTAAGAGCATCTTATTGCCGCATGCAATAAGGTGCTCTTAAGTTTACTTAAGTTTGAAACAAAGATTTCTACGATTTAGTAAAGAAACAAAAACTACTATTTTCTTTCGAACATATATTTTTGGTGGATGTAAGAAAATGCCCTCTATCACCTATAGTAGTGGCTTTCCAATAACTCATATTGTACATAGAATGTAATTAAAAACAAAATGAGATTCGTCATGCAGAACTGTCATTCTCTATCTAAACTGTGTGGGAATATGAGGGTGTGATTACAACTTGCCTTACAGGGTGTAGTAGGTTAGCGCAGCTGTCATAGTTAACTGTCTATCAGTATAGTGTTAGTGTTAGAATGCCATATGTGTAACATCTTAAAAAGTCCCAAATTTAAACTGAAGTAAAAAATATGCCTCTTGCATTATTAGCACAAAACAAACTTTACTTGATGTAATGCAAATATATATTTAAGTAACATCCAACTATCCTGAAAATTCTTAAAAAGCAAACAAGTTTTCTTTACCCCATCTAGCAAAACCTGCCTCATAATTTTTAAATATATATGTGTTTATTGGCATTTATTAGAGTTCTTCTCTATCTTTTTTTATTATTCCTTTTTAACATATTTGCAATGCACTTTTTTTTATTTAAAACCTACTTAACTATAAGGCGAGATTATTAATAGACCATGCATTAGCGAGTTGTTCGCATTGAAATCTTCCACCATAATAATAGATCACATCAACGAGAGTTATTTTGCATTATTAGTGTAGGTATATTTATTTTCCTTTTATTATTTGTAACGGTCGGATTTATTTAAATCACCATCTCGTCTTCGTTTGAATGATTTTACTATTTCAATCATCAGCTGTTGTGGTGTAGTTGGTTGTTGGTGTTGGCCAAGCGTAACCAACTTTTCTATCAAATTCTCGAACATGGCTTTAATGGAATATTACATGCACCTGTCGTGCTGGCTCATGACACAACTGTTACATCCGTTTTAACAGAATTCCTTTAGCTTTTGTTTTATTTGTGTTTGCTTATCGTGAGCTTATTGTTGTGCAAGAATTTTGTGATTGCTTCACCCGCATGCATGCACGAAGACGACGACGACGACGCACAGTGTGACGTTTTGTTTCTGAAATTAAACAACACAACATTTACACATAATTTCCCAGGTAAAGACCGAACAATATAATATGTATAATACCTAGCTAACACTATTACATTCATTGACGTGTTTAGTCTCTGAGAAAATCATTCGATTTTATTCCAAGGTGTTTCTTTCATACGTCTATTTTGTATGTCAGTGTCGTTTGAAAAAAAAATAAAATTTAATTATTCGCGACGCGAAAACACAATACCCAATGTAAATTTTGTTTATGGTATCCGCTCTTGTCAATACCTAATAAAATTATATTGTTATTATAAAGAAAAAAAGTTTCTTTTTTTTTGTTTGTTCTAAGAAAACTATCACTTTTGGTTTTTAATAAATCGTAAAAGATAACTATCATCTCGGTTTCAAATCTCTTAAACATTATTATCATTTAAGTGGATGAAATCAGGCCAAATGTGTCAATTATGCCTATTAAGGCTGACATGGAAATCGGGTTAACATATACTTATATGTAAATTTCTATTATGTATTGAATTTTTTATATAGTATATACACGCATGCCAAGTCAAGGATATTTTGATGTTTTTAGATATTCAAAAGACCTTACATTTAAGTAATTCTCACATAACGAACTAAATTAGAACAGTTGCAATTTTTTCATTTGCAAAGTTTGTGGATTAGTGCAGGTTAGTATGTTAACCTCTACTTATCCATAGGGAGCAGGTTCGATCCCCAACCGAATTGGTGATGCACGGTAAATGTTTTAAGATGATAACAAACAAAATAATATTACATGTCTTACACAAGTGTTGTGGGATCTCAAGTCGCTTGTAATTATCTATCCAGTACAATCACATTTAGTGTGATAAGTTCCTACACAATTATTGCATTTTACAATTGGATAATAAATGTTATTTGTACGTACAAGCGTACAACTCTAACACAAACCAGAGCTCTTTTGAACGTTATTACTCGTATATGAAACATTTTCTTTGATACAGAAAACTGGCTTTTGGCAAACCGTAATTTTACCGCACTGTACAGTACAGGTGTGGTACTGCTACTTCCTTTAATTTGTGAAAATTAAGTAGTGATATTACATGAAGATTACGTAGATTTCGCATGCCACAAACTACATCGTCAGAATCTCAAAGGTACATGACTAGAATATAATTTTCGTATGCCGTACATGTTCGTCTATTCTACATTCATTTTACGTACCAAAGTGATGTACAAAGATGATCAGAAAATTTATTACATGCCTCCTATTACGTGAGATTCGCATTTCATCGGGCATTATGGGGTTTTTTCCGTTTCGGAATTAAAAGCAGTGTAAAGCAAAAATGTACCGTACTTCTGCCCTTGAACATCTAAGCATGGATTTCTATAATTTTTTTGATGCAGAATCCAAATTGTTTTACCAAAGTGTCCAAGATTACTTCTAGCTAATACAAACGGAAATATCTTAGTAGCAATATGGAAATAACCACAATTCAATTTTGATGGACATAACAATATTAAATGTCAGACGGTGTTCAACTGCTCGACGCCCGAACGGTATTGACGCCCGGGGTATATTTTGAAAGCTTAATACCGGTTTATCTTTTCAATAAGAATAAAATGAATTTTTCATAAGTATTTGTTACAAATATTTTATAATTTTACTAGTATTTGGAAATATTTATCCGGCAACTAAACTGTTTCTGACATTTCATATCATAATGTCCTTCAAAATTAATGATTTGTGTGTGTTTTTATATGGAATCAATGATATCTAAAATCTCGATAAGATTATTCATTTTGATAAACAAATTCGGGGAGCTTCAAAAAACCTGTAAGAATCAACACTTAAATCTTCAAAGGCAGATATAGGGTTCATTTTTGTTATAAGGAACTAAATGACTTAGAATTTTCAAATTATGTGCAAATATTAGTGCATATGTTGAAGAATATTTATTCCTTTTGTCAAAATTTCGATTTTAACACTAACCGAATGCTTTTTCTTGGCCCTCGTAACTAGCTTTCTATACTTTTTTATTTAATAGTGCGATTTTTATTTTAGCGCATTCTAATTTTCTGTATGCATTTGCTGCATTTCGTTTAACGCGTTTGCGTCTAGGAACGTGAACGGCGAGGGCTTGAAGAAATCGAAACCCTTATTACTTCATCATCATTACATCATGACTACATCAGGATTGGTTGCGTCCGTAGATGGGTGAGCTCTGCTTCCAAAAAAATCAGTTTACCACGTTTTTGTTTTTATTCGAGATTTGTATTTTGCAGAAGAAAGTTTACATATTTTTTGTATCGCTTTGTCCTCCACAGAGGACTTAATTTATCGCCCGCTATATGAGAATCCTATGTATAAATGAAAAATTCAGTATTGTGCAGTACAACTTTCCTTCACTTCAGGACAATTTAGAACCTATAAACTGTATTGATAAAGATAAATTGAAAGGTTTTTCACCACTTAGAAAATAAATTAATCTTGCTTATTTGGCTGAACTGAAAGCAATAAAAGTACTTGGATTACAATTATTAAACCTGAACGTTAACGTAATAACTTCAAATTTTTTTCCCATTATTAAATATTTCGTTTAGTGTTTCACAGTATAAAAATCATCAGGACGGAGCACCTGTTATCTTTTCAAAAGTGTCACTCTGCAGAGACAACCCTAAAATAAGCTGTATGAAACTGTATTTTAATAAGTCCAAATTCAAATTCAAATGGTTTCTCGATTATGTACCCTGCGAGTTAATACCGTATTCAGTCTTAGATATTGCAACACAGTAAAGATTTAGTGTAAAATTCGAACACTAGACGACTCTACTAAGCGTGTGTTTAGGTCCAATACATTTAGAGTAAAATATCTAATCTGTATCTTCGTGTAGACAAAACCATTTATGCCGCGATGATCAGGATCAATACAAAGAATGAAAATGTATTCAGGTAACTTGATTGACCCTCATATTATGCAAAATAAGACTTCCGAACGTATCGTAAATCTACTTTAATATAAAATGGCATTAATATAGAACAGAAATTGAAAGGAAATCCGATTTCTAATAATAATAACAAGCCGCTATCTTAATTACATCAAGCGCCGTGTAAAACCCATACCTTTTGCAGAGAGCGTCAATAAAATTGCATTTTACTCCTAACAATAAAATTACTATGTGTATCCTCGCTTTGTTTCTGTTTCATTGTTGTGAAATACATCTTAATCTTGCATGACGCTTTAAACACACCACGCCGCTCAATAATACTAAAACAATATTATTTAATTCTTTATAACGTTGAAAGTGAATGGTAATTATAATATAATAAAAATTATTGAAATTTAATTGTTATGTCGAGGATATACGAAGTCATTCATTTTATAATAATAAGAATCTTTTGTTTGAAAGTTTCATTAGTTAGTGTGTGGGTTTTTGCTTAAATGGGTTTTTAAAAATATGGGACAACTAACATTGCATGGTAGTATTTAGGTAATTGCGTAGAATTTGAAAGAAACAAGATAGGCAAGAAGTTCAAGTAATTAAATGCGACACAACGAAGTGTACGTTTTTTAAGGTCAAAAGTTGAAAACTGTGGTTAAACATGACAACATGATAAATTGACACACAAATTTTTGGATAGAAGGACAGAATGTTCGTCCTCTTTCTCCGTTATGTTTTTGCAAAAAAAAGGTGTAAATTAAAAGATTATGTCAAGAAATAAGATCTTTTCATGGTGCTAGGTTTTTAACAATGGTTTGTTATTGGGTTCAACTATAATCTTAGCTGGTTTAAGTAAATAAACAATAGTAAATTAATGATACTAAATTTATTGTTTAATTTAGTTAAACTCTCTCTCTCTCTCTCTCTCTCTCTCTCTGCATTGCCACCAAACGTACAAGCATAGACTAAACAGAAACTGAATGTAAGACTAACCCAACACAACGTATTTAAGATTTTTTTTAAATAAATGTTAACATTTTTTCTCAAACTGACAATCCTAAGTATTGAAGTGAGAAACGTTAGCAATATCGATTCATTTACTTCTCGAATCCATTTCTATACAATAGTTGTTTTGAAATTAATTAGCTGCAATGCCTGCAATTGCACTTAATTTGATTAAAAAAACATTAATTACAATACCACAGTTATTAAACTATAGATCCTTAATTAAAATTACAGCTATTTGCTATAAAATGAATTTAATTACAATAATAATGATTTCAGGTTTTATAAAACGTATTTAGAAAAATGGAAGTAACCACAACTGCACTTAGATTTGGCGCAACTTAATTATAATTGCACTTACCTTTTTTTGAAAATATAGCAATAATTACAGTAGTTATTAGTTTGAAAGAGATATTTAATTGCAATTTTGCTATTTTGGAGAAATGAAATTAATTGCTATTAAAACTACCGTTCTATAATAGTATACTAAAGTATTAGTTTCATAAGACCCCGACAAGTGCCCTAAAACGTCTTATGAAACGAATACTTTATACTATTTTTTCTATTTGCGTTATTTCATTATTAAATAATTTTAAAAATTGCTGTTTTAAATAAAATTTGTTAGGGATATTTTGGTAAGTAGCATAACAGTTGGCAACACTAGAAATTATTGAATTGTTTTTTACATAACCTCGCATAATCCGCGCGACGTAGAAATTCTCATTCTTATCTCATATACACAAAGCCCGCTAGTAGCGGGCCGCTACTAAGCAGCAGGACCTCGTTCAAATTTGCCAGGTGTATTATAGGTACTGTTGAAAATTATTATAAATTCAAAGTAGAATGTATGCCAATATAAGAAATTAATGAGGTATAAATTCAATAGTATTTTCAGCAAAGAATTATTTTTGTTACAAAAACAATTATTCATTGGATCTTTTGGATATTATAACTTATAAGGTAAAAATATATAATTTTATAAAACTGAATTTTATTACGTTAAGTTATCGTGAGCTATTAATTGCACATACATAACACAATGCATCCCATATATGACAGTATCAAAATTTACAATTTAGTCAATAATAAAGTAAAAACCGTTTCGCCCTTAACAGGGCTATTTATTTGGCGCATTTATGTGGCTAGCAAGACTAGTTTTGCAAGTGTTGCATTCCAGTTATAAAAGTTCACTGCGTAAATAAGATAAGTTTGACATTCTAAGAACAGCTGTCTAACAGTGATCAACTTTAAAAAATAAAATGTTACCGTTTACAGTATTCTAAAAAATTTCATTAGGACACGGAAAATGCGTGTCCTAATGAAGCCATTATATATATCAGCTCAACAGGCTTTGTAAACCCAAGGCTTTAATGGTGATGTGTTTCCATTTTTTTCGGTCTTTCGCTAAATTAGACCAGCTTGTTACATTCAATTCAGTTAGATCTTCTTCAACACATGATATCCAAGTTTTCTTTGGCCTTCCTCTGAGATTAGTACCTTCTGGTTCATTTTTTAACATCTTTTTCGGACTTCGCATATCTGTCATTCTGGTAACATGTCCTAACCATCTCAATCGTGCCTGTTTTATTGTATTTACTTTGGTGGGTTCTTTAAAGATGTCCTGTAGTTCGTTGTTGGTCCTTCTTCTCCACTGGTTTTCTTCCTTTATCCCTCCAAAAATGCGTCTTAAAATTCGCCTTTCCCAGATAAGTAATAATTTGAGATCTACTTGCCGAAGTACCCATGATTCACATGCAAATAACACTACAGGTCTTATTATTGTTTTATACATTCGCACTTTCACTTTTCTATTTACATTTTTAGCACTTAATATTGTATGTAGAGCGGCTGCTGAACTTGTTCCGAGTGTTATCCTTCGATTTATTTCATTTGCACTACCACTTTCATTTGTTAATTCAACACCTAGATATATAACCGAGTTTTTTTCTATAAATTCATATGCTCTTGTACCTTGAGAATTTTGGATTCTTAAGTTTTTATTTTTCGTTGCAGTTCTTCCAAAAACCATATAGTGTGATTTATCTTCGTTTATTTGTAGACCAAAATGATTAGCTGCATTGTCAAATCTTCTTACCAAACTTTTCAATTCTTCTTTGGTTCTATACAGTATTACTACATCATCAGCATAGGCTAAAATCTTATAAGGACTGTTAAAAATGGTATTGTTCACAATTTGAATAATGTTGGTGCTAACGGATCTCCTTGACGTAATCCACAGTTACTCTCAAAGGCATTCGTTACACTTCCCTGAATCTTTACCTGGCTTTTGGTATCATTTAAAGTCATTTTCACTAAGTTTATCATATCCTTTCAAAGGATAGTTTCAGGTTTTGGGGTGCCTCAATGACTCCTTTTCTTTTCACCTTATCATATGCTTGTTTAAAGTCAATAAATAAAGTATGAATATTTATGTTCTTTCTCCAACATTTTTCTTGTACTTGTTTTATTACAAATATTTGATCTACTACCGACCTATTTCTTCGAAACCCACATTGATATTCACCTATGACATCTTCTGCCATATCTCTCAATTTGTCATTAATAAGTGTGGCTAGGATCTTATATGTTACGTTTAAAACAGAGATTGGCCTATAGTTCTCACAGATCATACGATCTCCTTTCTTATATATAGGATGAATAATAGCTTGCTTCCATTCATTTGGGATTATTTCTTCTTTCCATATTTGCTTAATTAATTCAAATATGGTATCAATTAAAGTTGTACTTCCATTTTTTATTAATTCAATTTCTATTTTATCATTTCCTGGACTCTTGTTGTTTTTCATTCTTCTTAAGGCATTTTTAAATTCTTGTTCAGTTGGTTGGGGTATTTCGTCTTGAGAATTGTTTATTTGTTCTGTTTCCTCATTCTCTTCCTCTGTGTCATAAACGTTCATTAAGTCCTGAAAAGAATCTTTCCATCTCTCCAAAAGCTGTTGTTCATCACCTATCAAGTCTCCATTCTTGCTCTTACAAACCATGGTTCTCTTTTGAAATCCCTTTTTACATTAGCTATTTCTTTATAAAACAGCCTAGTATGGTGTTTATTATAATTCTCTTCAATTTTTTGGATTTGTCTTAATTGGTAGTTATATTTTTTTGTTCTGCACATGTTCTTAACCTTTCTTCGAGATTCTTTATATTTGTTCTTCGTATCCTCAGTGTTCTCTACTAACATTCTTAATCTGGCTTCTTTCCTATTTTCCAATGCAATCTTACAATCTTCGTCGAACCAATGTTCGTTGTTAACTTTCTTCTGCCCCTTTAAGTGTAATTGTGCAGCTTTCTTTAATGCGTTTTCTATCTCATTCCATTTCGGTTGTATATCTTTCTCGTTTTCAATATTCTTCAGTTGGTTATTAATTTCATTTCCATATTGAATTTTTATTTCTTCATTTGTAAGTTGTGAGTGATCCCATTGCTTTTTTTCATATTTAAATTTATTCTTTGTATATTTAGGCATCTCCTGTTTCATTATTATTTTCACTAAAAAATGATCTGAATCTATATCAAGGCTTCTGCAGCTTCTAATATTATATATGCAGGCGAAGTGTTTTGATTCTATAAGAACATGATCAATTTGATTGATGGTATTACCATCAGGGCTCCTCCAAGTTCCTTTATGGATATCCTTATGTTCTTGGAAGGTGGCTTTTAGACGTAAATTTTTTTCTGCTGCAAAGTTAAACAGCCTATGACCGTTATCATTAGTTATTAAGTGCAAGCTATAATTACCTGCGTATGGCCTATTGCTATCCTCTCTGCCAATTTTTGCATTGAAATCCCCAATAACCAGCTTGATGTCATAATTTGGTAGCCTCTCGTATTCTGTTGCTAGTTTTTCATAGTATACCTCTTTCTCTTCTTTCCTTGGAGCCTTATGTAAGACATTCTATTGCTAATTCCTTTAAAGCTGACCAGATGTCTTCTTATAGTTTTTTTGATTAGAAAGCCAGTCCCCAACCTATTTTTATCACCTCCACTATTGAGAAAGGTGTAATTTTCTATATCTGTTACTTGACTTCCTTTTATGTTTGTCTCCTGTACTATTAATAGGTCTATGTCATGTTTGTTTATTTCATATATTAGTTGTTTCAGAGCGCATTCTTTATAAATGCCCCTTAGATTCCACGTGGCCAGTTTTAAGTATTCTTTTTTCTTATTAATCTTTTGATGGCTATTTTTGGAATCCTTTGTTCCTGCACTATCATTTGATTTAAAAGTAATTACAGTACTCTTTAACCTGGCTCGTTGCTTAAAGTCATCAATCTTCCCCAATCTTCTTACTGGAGAGAGAGGTTGGGTGATTCTCTTCTCTCCATTTTCTATCTTCAGTTTTTTGGGTTCGTTGTTGGTATCAGTACAAGTTGTAAGGACTTTTTCTTTATGTCCCATACATATACTGCATTATCTACATATAATTTATGATGTGCTATTTTAACCTTTCTTCCCGTTGCCCTTTCTTCGTTAGCAATTTGTTTTATTTTATCCTGAATTTCTGAATGAAGCCATTAGGACACGCAAATATAAAAAAGTTTTTAATGAGATTATTCAATTAAACTAGTATTTAATTTAAGTTTATAATTAAAATAAGTACATGAATGTATATTGTTACCTACATAAAAAGGGGTGGTTTTAAATAAATTACTAAGTTAGTTATAATTGCAGGTAATACCTTGCTCTTAAAGTAATTAGTTGTAATTGTTTTAAAAAACAAACAATAATTACTTAGATATTACACATAGCTCTTGAAAAAGTAATATCGTACAGTTTGCAGTTAGTTTTGACTCCAATAAACTGTTTAGTTACAATAATTACAGTACTACTAATTAATTAGCTATTTAGTATAGAACCTATCTGGTAATTATTGTAGCTGATATTGAAGCTTATTGAATATTGAAAGTACATATCAAGCCCAATACATCGTACAAACATAAAGGCTGATAAAATCCTATTAGGTTTACGATTAAAGCAAAATGCTCCTTATGCTTTTTTTAATAGAGTACAGTGTTATTTACACTACAACTTCACTCGGTGAGATTTTACTTCACTCGGTGTAGGGATGTGTAGTTCAGAAACTTCAGCGGTTATCCAAGTGGTACTCAAACGATAATATGTATTTACATTTACAAACATTTAAACACGTACAATAATAATTACATAGTGATACTTCTGTAATTAAAGATACCTATAAATACTTATTATTAATATTTAGTTATTTTAAAATATATAATAAAAATACATATTACTACGATTGGGGATACGTAAAAAATATGCAGCAGGCAGATTGTAATTAAAAACGATGCCACAAAGTATATACAAAGTATTGGTTCTTGCTCCGGCTTAGTTTTTTATTGTTAGGAAAAAACTTTAATTTCCCACAAAAATTGAAACTCTCTCAGGTCGGGTTGCTTTGAAAATTTCTAATTTCCTGTTTTGGCATACAAATAATTAAAATACCAACACAAATAAATTTTCATATAATAATAACAGAATTCTTTATTTTTATTTAACACAACTAAACCCGAATAAAACAAAACTATGATACCCAACTCTTAGCTCTTCTCTTGGAATGAAATAAACTGATTTCTGATAGAATTACTAACGTTCCAAAAATTTCAATTGATTGAAAAGGTAATCTGTTTTTGCTTCTAATTAAATAAAAATCCCAACTTCTAAAATTCTTTGTTTGGGATAAAACAAATAAGCAATTTAACTTATAATAATAAATCATAAGAAATATATTTATATTTATAATGTGTAAATAATTTAAATCTTTTATTTTCTTAATTAATAAAAATCTTGTTTAAAAACTCACTGTTTTATTTTTTTTATTATTTAATTTTGCTAAATATGTTCCTCCATCTTAAATATTGATGCGCTAAAATTTACATCTTTATCCACTTATCAGCTGATTGCATTTTTGACAGCAAAATAAAATTGTCAACTAAGATTTACAATTAAAAATTATTTTAAATTTCCATCCAATAATAATTTTTCTATACTTGGGATAAATAATTTTTCAATGTTGTTAAATTCTTATTTAAACTTTTAAACATTTAGATTAAATACTTCATTTAAATTCCATCTAATAACCTTTGTCTTATATTTTTGACATTTAACTTTAAAACTGTTTAGATGATATAATCTAATTTCATTATTTTTGGTTTCACATAACGTTACAAATATTTATTTACAAGAACTAGGAACGTACATGTTGTTCCTCTGATGATTTAGAGATACTTAATTGTTAAAGAATAGATTGCCTTTATATAGTAATTTTAAAAGCAAATTAATTTTCTCAATAAACAAAAAAATTATGGCATTTTAATTTTTACATAACCCAAATATAATTTATAAATTTTCATAAATTCCAACCATATACAGTACTTAGGTTGAAAAATGAATTAAGATCCTTAATCTTAATGTCGACGATAAAACATTATCTTATTACTTTTAATTTGTTTAATTTCATAAAAATACCTTTTTACATTTTCCTTTTTTCAAAAATATAATTGTTACAAGATTAATAAACTTAATTTTGTATAATTCAAATGAACGTTACCAAGGCTCAGCTTGTCAAAACTGTTTTTATATAGTTCCATCAAAAATATCCAACCTTTACATTACAATCTGTATCAATTCTGTGGGTAATATGTTATTCTACTTATTTTCAACAAAACAACGTAACAAAAAGTTTTAAAATTTCGAAGATTCAATAAGACCTCAAAATCAACATATCTCGGTAACATGAACTTCACATTTCAACTACAATTCAACAGGCAAGTTTCGAGACATTTGCACACATCTTCAATATAGCGTACGTATCTTGTCTGTTCCAGATGATTTATACATAACATTGAAGATTAACCAAGCATTATTAAGTTGCAAAAATGTGTAAACGATCTCCAAATCGTTAAGTTATAAGAAAGAAAATCTTTTTAGTATGAAAATTTGGATTCCGACATATCCTTTATCTATTTAAAAAGTTAATGTGTGCATGTCAATTGATATTTTAAGTAAATAATTACTATAATGGCTCCCAACGATGCAAGATTAAAAAATCTCAAAATTAATACTAATTAACTAATTTTATTTGCATTAAGAAAATCATTTTCAAAATTTATTGTTTTAAAAGTGGGGTTATGTAACCAGAAATCGGGTAGTTATTAAATGTATATAATCTGCCTATTAAATATTACACTAAGGGACTAAGGGACTTGATATTTTGAATATTGTTACAGTTACCATAATAATTTGTTTTGTAAAAATGTAATTATTTATAATAATTACCGTTACTTCTCATTTTTTAACAAGCATTTAAGTAATACAATATTTAATAAAAGTATTACGATTACTTTGGAATGATTGTAAATGATTATAACTCCACACATTTTGATGAAAAATCAGTTAACTATTATAATTAGTATAAGTAATTATTTCAATTAATTACAATTATGATTTCTTTTTTTTGCAATAAGGTATTTTCTTAAGATTTTAGTTATTTAAGGTCCTTAAAACGTAATTAGCTATAATTACAATTATTCATCATTACACAACTATAACTATTATTTACTAAATTCAGATGATTCAGATTCAGACACTGTTTTTTAATTATTTTGCTGGAATAATTCATCTATTTTACCTATTACAATGTAACAAATTATTATCAGTTTGTTTAGAATTAGAATGTTTTGCTTAGATTGATCAGACAACAATCAAAATTATGGTCTACATTCTACATTCACAGAATTATTTAATTTAATTTTGATGATAAAATTGGTTTCTTATTTAAAGCGGTATTTAATTACATTACAATAATAGTTAATTATAATAAGAAGCTGCTTTAACTAATTACAATTATATTAGTAGAATTGCAGTACCTACAAAAGATACTACTTAGAATTGATTACATTTTCAAATCAAAAATTACAGTTACTTTTACGTTTATTGATGCTACGCTTTCTAGGATAATTAGTGGTTGGTAAAAGATAATTTTAACTAATTAGAATTACACTATGGAAAACAATAAAAAAAAAGCAAAACAATTATGTTAGGTTTTAAGGGAGTACCTATAAATTAAAGTTATTACAGCGAATTTAATATGATAATTGCGATGGATAACTGCAATTACAGGTTGGTGAATATGTAACTAATTAGAATTACACTATGTAGATAACACAAAAAAATTAAAAATAGGATTATGCCAGGTTAAAGGGAATATAGAAAAAAATGAAAGTTTTATTAAATCCGAACTTGCTAAATATAACCTACTCTGATGGACACGCAAAACTTCAATTACAGCTTGGTAAAAATATAACTACTTACAGAATTACATCAAGTAAAAGTGCAAAATTAAAATTATGTCAGTATTCCCATATTCAAGTTTCAAGGAAATAATGATTAGAATTGTAACAAATATTAAAGAGATACTTATTAGATAAGGAGATAAAGGAGAGTTACGGTGGCTTTAGTTAAATGTAATTGATTTCAATTGCAGTTATTTTTCACTTTAAAAAACCGTTTTATCTAATTACATCGTGATGAAAATGAAATTAGTTATAATTAGAGATGCTTTAGTGAAAACCTAATTTAAAATGAATATTACTAATAAATAATTCGATACATGTTGATACTAACTGTATAAAAAGTTTAATTTAGTAAAATAATATGTACCTAAGTAGTTACTTTTACGAAAGTTTTATTGATGCGACTGTTAATAGCATAATTACGTTTATTCAGATGGATAAACACGATGGATAACCGCAATTACAGGGTGATGACAATGTAATTAATTAGAATTAGACTATGTAAAAAAATAAAAAAGCAAAAGCTTGAATTATGTTAGGATTCAAGTAATTATAGATTATAGTTAATTACAACAAATGTTGAATAAGATGAATAAGAACCGCAATTACAGGTTGGTGAAAATGTAACTAATTAGAATTACACTATGTAAAATAAATAAAAAAGCAAAAATTTGAATTATGTCAGGTTCCGAGGAACTGTAGGTTCGAGTTATAGCAAATGTTGAAAGCTTTATTAAAGCGATACTTAATCAATTCTTACCCCGATGAATAACCGTAATGTATAACTGAAATAACAGGTTAAATGTTAAAAAAATAACTAAACAAAGAATTGGAGCTATGTCAAGTTTCGAGGAACTGTAGGTTTGAATTACAGCAAATGTTGAAACCTCCATTAAAGCGCTACTTAATAAAATATTTTCGCGGAGTAATTACTGAACTCAATCTGTTCTTTCATTAAAGGTTCCCTGAGGTTCTAAAATTCGTATAATACGTTAGTATATAGTTAGAAAATTCAAATTTTTCAATACTGCTTCATGGGCTTGGGTTTTAGGTTGCAACTTCCGTAGAGTTTAAATTTTTTAGATCTTCATATCTATAATCATTTTTAGTAATTTTCCTGAAATTCAGTTAGCAAGTTTTGCAAAAATTACACAAAGAACTAGTTGTCAACTGAAACAGTATTTTTTGATCCCTTTGTTGTAGTTAATTATAAGTATTTCTTTATAGAATAAGCTAAAAAGGAATACTCTTTAAAAATTAGGGCTGATGACTCGTTAAAAGAAAATGAATACCAATATCGTCACGTTTATTATGTTTCCCTTTCAATTAAAGAATCTACAATCATTATTTTATTTCTTTTCTAAGTTATTTAAACTAATTTAAATTTTCAAATGCGACCTTGTGCTTTATAGTTAATGCTGGTTCATCCTTGGGTATTATTAACGTAATAACAACAATCAGAAAGTATTCTTTATTAGAAATAAAAAGCGTAGTTATTCTCGAGATTTTTCCTTTCCTTGAAGTCTGAAAAAGAGAAATTAATACTTTCATGTTTAGTAGTAGTAATAATAATAATAAAATTAAAGGTTCGTATATAAATATAATGTGTCGATTTAAAAATTCCTTATTCTAATAACAAAAAATCTTTAAAAACCTTCCAGGATTTCCTGAAAATAATTTAAAGCTCGTTCAGTAAATCAAAAATGA
This sequence comes from Agrypnus murinus, assembly GCA_929113105.1. Taxonomy (NCBI): domain Eukaryota; kingdom Metazoa; phylum Arthropoda; class Insecta; order Coleoptera; family Elateridae; genus Agrypnus; species Agrypnus murinus. The sequence goes on from OV816029.1 coordinate 4,700,144, forward strand.
ATCAGCACACAAATTATAATGTTTGATAATAAGCTGGTAATTTATTTTTCAAAAACGGCAATTTTAAGGAGCCTCCTCAAAAGCTTGTTACTGTATAACGTGTGTGCAAACAAAAACGACAGATTAGTAGCTTTTTATAATAGTATAACCATGTGGCAAACCGTGATAAAAACATAACTGCCTTGCAATTATTTGGACATGATGAACAAATAATCATGCGTTAAGTACGAATAGAAGACAAAAAAAGAAGGTAGCAAAACAGAACATTTGTGTGATTTGAGATCGTGATGTTTTTTTGACCGTACGGTATTTTCATCAATCATCAATATTCAATATTACTTGTTCAGATTGGTTATTGTTCGAGTAATTATTTAAGTTATGTGTGTATGTGCCTTTCTTCATTCAATATCTTTATATTCTCGTGTAGGAATGGTAATCTATGTTTCTGCATATTCATACCGCTCCGTTAATGTCAAATTCTTTTTAGTAATTTTTTTAATTCGTTATCTAATACTAAATCAACGATGGAATAACAACACGAAAAGTTACAGGATATGAATTAATTAGAAGATTACGCTCGATTTTTTTTACTGGGTCATGTTCCAGGTGGGGCACACTGGGTATTTTTTAAATGAAAACGACAAACTCGAGTTGATCGGTAACAGTTTCAATGTCCGTAGACGTACAGTGAAACTTTAGTTTTTTAACCATAAAAAAACAATAAAAAATGCTATAAAAAGTTATGAAAATACACTCATACTTACTGTAACTAAAAACTCATATGTCTGCCTCAGCTTGAGATTTAAACTCTTTCTTACAAATTAATTATTCAAGTCGTAGGTATTGGTTCCACAGCTGTATAAATTGTGAAAAGGAGTAGATAAGGGTTTTAAACACAATTAAAAACTCAAAAAGGGCGCCATCTGGTTCTGATGCTTTAAGTTAATTATAAATTAACCAATCAAAGATGTTATTTTGAATGAGCATTAAAATTTACTAAATCCATTAACCAGAAAATGAATAAAATATTTAGTTGAAACAAAAAAATTTTTGTTTATTTACAAGTGTTGAAAAAATGAAACTAAGCTTTCATAACCAATATGGTTCCGTTTTGTAGATCCATCAGTTTTGCCATAATAACATTTATTAACAAAAGAATGGGTAAAATACACATACAAAGATAAACAAATAAAACACACCTTGAATATTTATTACTAATCCAATCTAAATTTATTGGATTATAATTATGTCCAAAAGTTAATCAATACAAAAATTCACCAAGAACGTTTCATTTAATAAAGAAAACAAACAGGAAAACTTATTGGATTGACCACAAAATTGTTCAAAACACATACTACCAATATTAGAAATTTGCATTGACTGATCATGATCGCAAAGTATTTCAAAAGAATCGATTAGATCAACCATAAAAATTGTTCAAAACACTTTAATTTAAATATTAACCTTTGTATTAACTGAGCTTTTCCTGGACAAAATTTATAAACAAATCTCTGAAGGAGATTAGACAAATTATATCAGTTCAACAGTATCAATATAAATGAATTGCAATTAAGTTAAAGCTTAAAGATTTTTAACTATCAAGGAGATTTCTCCCTAAAGAAAATTCATGACTATGACATTCTTAATACTTGAATTACAACAAATACCACTTAATATTACAGTACCTTGCATTTTCATTCATTAAACTCATAGAATACCATACATCAAGTCCAGTAGAAATTGGAAATTCGCTTTTCCTGCGGGGAAACTTAAGGTTGAATTCGGCTCAGCATCGAAGTGTAGATTCTGCATACCAAAACGTGATCCAATCTTAATTGATAATAACAGCCCATATGTTTTCATAAACCAATAAAGTCAAGCACGAAAAATAACCAAGATTTTAATTTGTGCTTATTTAATAACGTCTTTAATTTTCACCCAGAAAAACTAATGGAACTGTTCTGAAGCTTCCAGTTATTTTAATTCACTGATTGCATTAACTGCACTCAAATTCTTTAAGAGGAATTTTTAATTTTACAAAAGCACAGGAATCGGTCACTACATTTAGGATTGCTTTAAGTAATTCTTCCTATAACGTGAAACGTATTTAACTTTAAAACTTTCACAATTCACAAAAAAGCATTAAAACTATACGGAACGGTAAGTAAAATATCTTGCAATTCTATAGGATTAAAGAACTGTAATCCATTGACACTACATAAGAAAATTAATCAGGCCTATTGACCACAATATCGACTGCATGCTCACAGCCTGCAGTCACGAGTCTTCAAGTCAAGTCTCTTTGTCAAAACTAGCGAAGGCCTTTTTATAAACTCCGTTTCACGTTATTCCGCGCGGCAACATCTGTTTTTAGGCGGCAAGGGCGCTTGTTGCTTGCCTTACTATAGGATTCACGACCTTACGTATAAAAAGCAACACCAATCTTTCCCGCTGAACGCACACGTGTGTACAAGAACACGCTAGCAGTAGACGGTATTCATACACTGCATCGACTTAAAATTTAAAACGCAAATAACAGACAAAGTAAAATGTATTTACGAATCGTATACACTCAAAATGTTTACCAAAATATTTCTATAAATGAGATGACGAAGCGCTTCTCATGATTTCTTTTCAAGGTTTCTTTTTGAAGAAATTGATATTATTTTTAAAATGCCAGGTCGCAAGATACGAAAAACGACATCAATATGACGTTACATTATTTCATTATAGCAAATATTAAACATTCCCTTCCTATAAATGCTTTCTGTAGGAAATGTTTGCCTGATGAACTGCATATTTAAATAAAGCGATATCTACAGGACCGAACTTAAGATTTTTATCAAGAATTAATACAAAATTCTATATACTAAATGCCGGTGGAAAATGTACCCGTTACAACAGGTAAAAAGTTAGGTTAGCTTAAGTTAGGTTTAAGGTAAGGTTAGGTTTGGTTAGGGCAGATCAGGTTAGGTTTTAAGTTAGGTTAGATGAGGTTAGGTTAGGTCAGGTGAGGCAAGGTTAGGTTAGGTTACGTTAGCTTAGGTAAGGTTAGGTTAGTTTAAGTTAGGTTAGGTTGACTGGAAAATGAAGAAAAGCAGAAAGAGAACTAAAAATAACAACGAAATTATTATTAAATCACGACAGAGGAAGAGGAAACAAAGGAAGCACTCAAAAGAGAAACAGAAGGAGAGAAATGAAAGGGGGAGAATATCACAGTGAGAATGTCAAAAAAGGGAAATAAAAGAGAGCTAAGATACGCAATGGTTAATATGCCGAAGAGGCAAACAAGATGCTAAGCCAAAATGGAATAAAAGTTGGCTGAATACAATGCAGAATAATGGAGATTATAAACTCGATACGATGCTTCAAATGCAGCAAGTTTGGACACCGGTCAAATATATGCAAAGAAGAAAGGTTTCAAGACCCAAAGTGCTTCAAATGTGGACAGCAAGGACATGTTGTCAGCAACTGTGAGAATAATGAATACTGCTATAGCTGTATGAAAGAGGGGCATAGGGCTGATGATATGAGATGCCCAGCTTGCAAAGAAATGGTGAACAACATTAGGAGTAGGAAAAGAGATGCCCAGCTAAATAAAAATAATAGGTATTAAATTTATTCAAGTAAACGTTGGAAGGAGCAAAGCATCACAAAAAAAAGAAATTGACATATTAATAATAAGTGAACCGAACAGAAAAACCATAAATAACCCATATTGGTACTCAGATGGCAAGGGAGACGCAGCAATTAAAATTGATAACCCGTAAATTAAAGTATATGGCACGGGGAATGGAAAAGGATATGTATGGGTAGAATTGGAAAACATCATTGTCTTTAGTTGCTATATTACACCTAACATATCGAGAGAAGAGTTCAAGAATATATGGAAAGATATAGAAAAATGTGTTGAAACGAAAAAGAAAAATAAAATAATTGCGGGAGATCTAAACGCCAAATCTGGTAACTGGGGAAGCCCAAAAACGGATTATATAGGACACCTAATAATGGATTGAGATTGGGAATACACCAACATTCGAGAGAAACGAGCAAAAATCGTTGAAAGACTGGAAAGTAGAGGAAGAGGAGGAGAACTTCAGTTTACATAGAAACATTTCGTTCAGAGATGAAATTAATAAGCTCACATAACAAATCACAGTTGAACAATACACAAACAAAATTGCGATAAACATCTAACTGTGCCAAGATGAATCCAAAACAGAAAGCAGGTATATTGGTGGAATAGAGAAGTGGCGGAAAAGAGGAAAAAATGGATAGCGAAAAGCAGACAATTAACAAGGACTAATAAAAAAAGAACGATAACTGAAGGATAGAAGAGTGAAAGACGAATATATAACAATAAGGAACGAATATCGACAAGAGATCCTGAGGGCCAAGGAAAATAAATGGAAGGTACTTATAAAGGAGATACATAACAACCCGTGGGGATTAGAGTATAAGATAGTGACAGGTAAAGTAACAAAGAGGACTAGAATTACCCTAAAGGAAGAGGAAAAGGAAAAAATAATAGAAGAGTTATTTCCAAAATGCAGAATAGAGGAATAGACAACAGTAAATAAGGAGGAAGAAAAAAATTAACAGAGAAAAACTAGAGGCTGCAGTCAAGGCAATGGAAAATAAAAAAGGACCGGTAGCAGATGGAATCACAGCGGAAGTGGCCAAAAGCGTATGGAGAGCAGACAAGAACACCATGCTATTGGTAATGAACCAAGTACTACGAAACAGGATGTTCCTAGAAATTTGGAAGACCGCCAGACTATGTTTGATCGAAAAGCCAACGGATGGTAGGAAAAACAAGTACAGACCAATATGTCTCCTCAACACACTTGGTAAAATAATGAAAAGAGTATTACATCGAAGACTAACGGAAGAAATAGAGCAAAAAGGAGGCCTCTCCACCAAACAATACGGATTCAGGAGCGGCAAATCGACTATAGATCCAATGATGGTGATTAAAGACAAGATAAGTAGCGTACAAAGAAAAGCACACAAGAATAGAGAGATATGTATACTAACCACAATAGACATAAAGAACGCATTTAATAATGCTCGATGGGGACAGGTTAGACAGGAATTGAAGAAACGAGCACCTTTAGCAGCGAGTACCTTATTAGCATCCTCTGCAGTTATCTGGAACAGCGCAGACTAGTCACCGAAGAGGGTAGCAAATACGAAATAAGTTGTGGGGTCCCCCAGAGTTCAATACTGGGGCCATTATTGTGGAATATATATATTTTAATCAAGTGGTTGAAACAGAAATGCCAGAGGTGATTGAATTGTTATGCTATGCGGATAACACGGCGATCTTAGCCTGCGCGAAAACCGTCGATATTAAAAAAAATAGGCAGATAGAAAAGAAGGCTTTACAGATGGCAACAGAAAAAACCGAGATGGTAATATTAAACGGAAGACGCAGGGCAAGGAACGTGCAAGTCAGGATGCAAACGAACAAAATAACGGACCAGTTAACGGACCAGCGCAGTGCAAAAGGAGAACGTATAGTGCGGTGGCGCACTCAATAATGCTATATGGAGCCCCGATATGGGAAGAGGGAGTAAAGACTAAGAAATACAAAGAAATAATGATAAAGGAGCAAAGAAAGGTGGGAAAAGCGTGGCTTCTGCATATAAGACCATATCAAACGAGGCAGTACAGGTAATTGCCTCGATACCTCCGGTCGACCTGCAAGTACGGGAAAGGGCCAAATGCCACAAGAAAACCAAAGAACAGAAAAAGGAAATACGAATGGAATTAATGGAGGAGTGGAACAGAAGGTGGCTAACGAATACAGGAAAAGCGCAGTGGACGAAATCGATAATAAAAAACATACCACATGATATGACAGAAAATTTGGGGAGGTGGATTACTTCCTCACACAGATTCTTAGCGGACACGGAGCCTTTATGTTGTACACCCACAGAATAGGGAAAACTGAAACAGAAGAATGCCTCGACTGTGACAGTCAAAAAGATGACGCGGAACATACACTGTTCAACTGTGAGAGATGGGACGACGACAGACAGCGTGCGTATAGAAAGATTGGAAAAACCCTGGGCAAGGACAACAGGACGAGAAGATAAATGGGAGGAGATATAAAACATGGTGACGAGGATACTAAAAAAAATAAAAGACGGGGTATAGACAAAATAAAAGTGTACATCCTATATGAGAAACAGCACCTTCTGAAGTAATACCATTTGGGATTCCAGAAGGGTTGGTTTCGAAAGACCACTTTATGGGTTAACAGCAGAGCCCACTACGACAAAAAAAAAGGTTAGGTCAGGTCAGGTCAGGTCAGGTCATAAGGATAGGTCAGGTCATCCTAAGCGAGAAATCTAAACTCCACGTTACGTTTATGAGAGTTCCTGCTGGCTAAAAGTTTCTTTTAGGAGGTTACTAATGCTATTTCAACGATGACTTGAAAAAGTCGTAACTTTTTCTTGTATTTCTGCGGACATTAAATATAGTACCGGTCGACTCACCATTGCAAACCCTTTCGAATGACACCCACCTCGCCTCTTGGAGACGTAACCCAAGAACTGAATTTTTACCGATGATTGTGTAATTTTTCTTAAGTTAAGATCAATTATCGTACACTGATAAAAAAGGATGTTTTAAAGATGTATCCTTCAAAGAGCTCCTCATATTCTGTTTTAAAAATTAGATGAACTACTAAGGCGAGATCCTTGTATAATTAGGGATCGTTTTATACATTTCTATAAAACAATAGTTATTTATGATACAAACGGACGAAAAGTACAGTTTTTCGGACGAATGCGTATGCGAGGCCGGCGGGAGCATGAGTTCGGAAGAAGATGTTTTCGTCCGTGTGTCATACATATTTTATTCGATTGTAATCAGTTTTAAAGAATAATTTAGTATTTACGTTAAAAGATATCCAGCGAGTTATTCTTCCGTTTCGTTTTTTTTTTCTTTCGTCTAGTAACCTTTGACAAATATATTTTACCACAGATTAAAAACAAATGAATACTATATTATAATGCTGTCAAATTTTTCAATAAACGCTAATAGTAGAATAAATTAACTAATTAAATTAATTAAATGAGTTATTAGAAAATGTTAAAAATAAATACTAGAATATAACATTTACCTTAAAAATAACATACAGATATAGAAAAACAAGTTGGAAGTATCTACGAAACCATATGTATCATAAAGAACGCGCTAGTAAAATAAAGAAGGGTTTATATGGGGTCACGCCTTTGCTCTTCTTAGTTTGTGTTAGTGGGGGAATATTCGAGCATTAAAGTTGTTTAGTAAACTACAAACCAAGCATTGGTGTAGTTGTTTGTAATTGAAAGAGAATTTCATGATATTAAATTTTCCCAGAATTAAAAAAATGATTTGGCAAATTAGGACCAAATAATGACTTGCTTTTTAAGTAGCTTACAATTTTTAGCCATAATGACTGAAAATAAAATAAATATAATACATATTCTTATGCTCGAATATTCTCCCACTAACACAAACTAAGAAGAGCAAAGTCGTGGCCCGATATAAACCCTTCTTTATTTTACTAGTGCGTTCCTTATCATACACACATACGGTTTCGCAGATACTTCCAACTTGTTTTTCTATATCTGTATATGCATATCAATAAATCTTCAACATTTCAGAATTCAAATTAGTCTCTAAATAAAATTTCATATTAAATTTTATTTCTCAAACTAACGATTGCACCATAATCATTTCCGTCTTTTCCAAACTGAAGTCAAAGATCAATACAAATTACTTTTACTTGAAAACTCAACTCTCTTATTAAGGTTAAATTTAATTATTTAAACATTTTAATATATCCAATATTCAGAGAATGAAAATTTATTATTGTCGTGATTTTCATTTCTATTAACGTTAATTATAAAATATTTATTAGTCATGAACTATTTAAATTTGGAATTACATGAGCATTGTATAGTTTCACCTTTAGTTATTAATCTTTTGGATTATGTCGCAAAACCAAGAACTGTAAATTTCCACAATTTATGTAAACTAAGAAAAAAAGAAGCAACATTGAGAAAACTGTTTTTGTTATTTTTGATCTTTCTTATCTTTCTATTTTATGTGGCTGGACATTGTCATATATGGTAGGTACTTCCCAAAAACAAACTGCTTTATGCATAATATAAGATACAAAAAATTATTTATGCATCTGTCTCCTTTAACTCCTATCTTTATAGCGTCAACTTTTTGAACAACAAAAGCAATGGAAATGGAATTTATTATTGTGAGTCATATGATAAAAACGTGAAATCATTTTAAGGCCATGTCTAAGAAAATTACTCATCCTAAATATCCTAGTTTCTTTTTCTAAGCATTCTTCTTGATTTTAGTACTTCTATTATAGACAGTAATGACGAACTCGTTGCTTCTTTTATTGGAAATCTAAAATGTAGGTTATCAGATTTTGGTTTTATTTTGAAACTGTTTCTTCAAAAGAAGAATACCGGTGTTATTAACAACTTAACACCGCACCGTAAAGAAACTCGTTTTTATGTTCTAAAACCATTCGTAAATTAACCATTTACATCTGTTGGAATTAGTTAATAGGAAATTATTTCGATTCTTACTAGGTAAAACACAATATCGAATTACATTACAATTTGGTATTCTTCGACCCCAAAAAGGAAAACCTCAATGGAAGCTCCACATTCCAGATGATCCATAAGGTTTATCTTAAAGTCGTTTAATTTATTATAGGGGGCACTTTCATATTTTATACGTATATTAAATAATTGTTAATGCAATAAAATTGCACGTTACAGATGAATTTAGTATGGTATAAAAATGCGCACTTTTTGACCTTTATTTGCTGTTCTGTTCGAGATTTTGCTACCTGCCATATGAGTAGACGAGATGTTTTGCATGGGCTTAATAGTTAATCCTGTTTTTCTCTTATTAAGGAGATCCGTTCTATTGTTTGATAAATCCATCTGTAACGTTCTTAATATTTTATAAAGTCACCATGTTTTATGATTTTGTGTCACATTCTAAATTACTCCATTGTATTTTCAATTACAATCCGTGTTTGCCAAGATCTTTTTTACCTGAAGAAAACCACAATTTCATTTTTCTCTGTTGGGTGTTAGGAATTTTTATTGTTTGCATATCTGGAGTGCCCATATATTAACCTTGTTTTTAACCAGAAATATTAATAATGCTCATAGGGATGTAAATAAGTACATTAGGACTTTGTTGATTTATGGGTTTATAATATCAGCTTAATGGTAATTTTAATTTTTTTTTCTTCTGAATTAAAAAATGATAACCAATACTTTGATTTTAATTTACATTTCAGATTTTAACATCAAAATTTTGTAGAAAGAATTCTGCATTCTAAGCTCTGTAATTCCAAATTGAGTCTGAAAATGTAAACGAATTGATTCTTATTAGACAGAAATTCTGCATCAAAATAAAGTTCTACAACTTATATTTTAGTTTTAATTTCAATTCAGAATCTTTAAAAGTTTAACATAAAATTCTAAAATTTATTTTTGTAAGCCCAGAATCCAATCCGAGGATTCTACGGAATCTGCTAAACAATTCTTAGTCATGAATTATTAATTAAGACAACATTCAAAATTCTTATACTTCAATTTTAACTAAAATCCAGCATTTGGGGTCCTAAATCCTGAATAAAATATTATATTATCTAAATTAGAAATTCAGAATTTAATCTGAAAATGAGATCGCAATTCCTACATTTCTAGTTTCTAAATTTGTTGCACGTCAATTCATTTTTACATCAATAAAAATTCAAATTTTAAAAATTTATATCTAAATTCAGTACAAAGAATTCTGTTAACTATTCAATTCTGAAATATAATTTTAAATATTGAATTCAATTATCAATTCTGGATTTTTAGTTGGAATTAACTTTCGCAAATTATATTTCAATTGCAATTGAAATTTCTAATAATTAGACCCAGATTCTGCATGAAGAATTTCACATTGAAGGTTGTAAATTCGAAATCCAATGTAAAAATGAGTTACAATTCTTAAATCCCAGTCCTCATTTGAATCTATTTATATATCAATTCTAATATAAATTCCAAAGCCTGAAACTCAAAATTTATACATCTAAAAGTTCTAAATTCTCTAAATCGTAGATTTGTAAATTCTGGCTCTAAATTCATAATTGACACATTTTCATTAATAAAAATGTTTAATTTCTAGTACTTTATTTTGAATTCTAGATGTCAAAATACCTGATACGAATTTTACATTCTAAATTTCAGTACCAAACAAGAAGTTCTAAATTATTTATAATTACTTTATATTAAATTGTTTTATTTGAAATAAAATTGTTTATTATCTATTATTATTTAATTTGAATTGAAAAACGTATAATAAACAAAGTTATTTTACCATTTACATATATTCTGAACTATGAATTCTAGGCATTCTCACATACATACACGTAGGTATTCTAAAATCAAAATTTGCAGGTAAAACAAAATTGAATTTCAGATTCTACATCTAAATCTAGAATTTAAAATTTCATATTCAAAATATGAAATATGATTTTCCAGTTTAGAGTTCCTAATTAGAATTAAGTCTCGCAAATTAGATTTCAATCCCAATTCAAATTTTTTAATATCCAGATCAAAATTCTACGTAAAGAATTTCGCCTTCAAAGTTATAAATTCAGTGGAGAAATGTGTCAGAATTCTTAAATTCCTAGTTCTGCGTTCTTCATTTGAACCACACTATTTATTTTTCAAATAAAGTATAAATTCGAAATCATGAACCTAATATTTATACAAAGGTTTTGAATTCTCTAAATTGTAAATTCGAGATTCTTTGCTCTATAAATTATATTATTCCAATAATATTAAAAGTAATTAAATTCCAAGAATTTATAAATTTCAAATTATTTTAAGAATAAGTAAGTACATAATTCTAAATTATTTATTATTATTTTATACTAAATTGTTTTATTGGAATAAAATTGTTTATTTTATTATTATTTAATTCGAATTGAAAAACAGTATAATAAAGAAAGTTATTTTACAATGGATATTCTATACATTCTAACATATACGTACTCTAAATTCCAAATTTCTAGGTAGAATTCTCAACACTGAGTTTCAGATAAATCTAGAATTTTGAATTTTAATTATAAAATATGAAACATTATAGGAGTACTGCAATTTCCAATTTGAAATTCATAATTTGAATTAAGTTTCGCAAATTAGATTTCAATTTTAATTGAAATGTTTAATGTTCAGAATAAGATTCTGCGTAAAGGATTCCGCCTTCAAAGTTATAAATTCAAAATTCAGTAGAGAAATGTGTTAGAATTCTTAAATTCCTATTCGTGCGTTCTTCATTTGAATCTAACTATTTATTTTTCAATTTTAATATCAATTCCAAATCATGAAACATAACGACGTGTATTGATGATTCTCTAAATTGTAAAATCCTAATTTGTGGTTCTCAATTTTCAATTCATAATTTACACATTTTTATTGATAAAAGCGTTAATTTTTTTAGGATTTCATTTTGAATTACAAAATACAGTTTATGAATTTTACGTTCTAAATTTCAATACAAAACTAAAAGTTCTAAATTATAAATTTTAATATAAATTATTTATAATTTTCAAATTAGGTATAACCTAATTCTAAAATTAATGTTAATCTAAATTATAAATTCCACATTAATTAAAAATATATTAGAAAACGAATTGACTGATTAGAAATTATATATTATTTTATATTAAATTTTTTCATTTAGAATATTGTTTCTTATTTTATTATTATTTAATTTAAATTGATAAATGAACAGACAATGAAAATTATGAATTCTATTATTTAATTGAAACAAAAAATTAGACGAAGTTTTTGTACTATTTAATTCTAAATTATGAATTCTAGCCATTCTAACGCACTCTAAATTCTAAATTTTCCAGTGATTTTTCAAGAATTTTTTATTGCAAAATTTTGCCGTATTGGAAAGCATCAATATCTAAAAATATCTTTAGATTTTAGAGTTAAAATATTTAAAAGGTCTTCTACGAGTTTTAGAAATTAAATAAATTTACAGACTGAAAGTTTCTAGTTTCAAAGATTTCTTCTTCCAGTTTCAGTCTTTCAAGAGTATTACCCTAATTTTGTAAGTTTCACAAATTTATATTTTATCCAATCCAAATCGTTAAAGAATACTAAATTTTATATTTTAAACTTCTGGAAAAAGCAAGTTAAACTCAACATAATAACTGTCAAAAACCAAAGGCTACTAACTCAATCGCTGGATTGAAGCTCAACCAATTTCGTTCATTAAAGGTACCCTGTGCTTGCGCTTGTACCCCTACAACTTTAATAACTAACACTTCTAGTAACGGAGAATTACTAAGCTCCAACCACTTCGTTCATTACAGGTACCCTGTGCTTTTGTTTGTAGCCTTAGAAATTAAATAACTAACACTTCTAGTAACGGAGAATTACTAAGCTAAACCAACTTCGTTCATTAAAGGTACCCTGTGCTTATGTTTGTACCCTTAGAAATTAAATAACTAACAATTCTAGTAACGGAGAATTACTAAGCTCAACCAACTTCGTTGCTTTTGTTTGTAGCCTTAGAAATTAAATAACTAACACTTCTAGTAACGGAGAATTACTAAGCTCAACCAACTTCGTTCATTAAAGGTACCCTGTGCTTATGTTTGTACCCTTAGAAATTAAATAACTAACAATTCTAGTAACGGAGAATTACTAAGCTCAACCAACTTCCTTCATTAAAGGCACCCTGTGCTTGTGTTTGTACCCCTAGAAATTAAATAACTAACACTTCTAGTAACGAAGAATTACTAAGCTCAACCAACTTCGTTCATGAAAGGTACCCTGTGCTGATGTTTGTACCCTTAGAAATTAAATAACTAACACTTCTAGTAACGGAGAATTATTAAGCTCAACCAACTTCGTTCATTAAAGGTACCCTGTGCTTATGTTTGTACCTTTAGAAATTAAATAACTAACACTTCTAGTAACGGAGAATTACTAAGCTCAACCAACTTCGTTCATTAAAGGTACACTGTGCTTGTGTTTGTACCCCTAGAAATTAAATAACTAACAATTCTAGTAACGGAGAATTACTAAGCTTAACCAACTTCGTTCATGAAAGGTACCGTGTGCTTATGTTTGTACCCTTAGAAATTAAATAACTAACACTTCTAGTAACGGAGAATAACTAAGCTCAACCAACTTCGTTCATTAAAGGTACCCTGTTCTTGTGTTTTTACCCCTCGAAATTAAATAACTAACAGTTCTAGTAAAGGAGAATTACTAACCTCAACCAACTTCGTTCATTAATGATCCCTATGCTTGTGTTTGTACCCCTAGAAATTAAATATCTAACAGTTCTAGTAACGGAGAATTACTAAGCTCAACCAACTTCGTTCATGAAAGGTACCCTGTGCTTATGTTTTTACCCTTAGAAATTAAATAACTAACACTTCTAGTAACGGAGAATTATTAAGCTCAACCAACTTCGTTCATTAAAGGTACCCTGTGCTTGTGTTTGTACCCATAGAAATTAAATAACTAACACTTCTAGTGACGGAGAATTACTAACCTTAACCAACTTCGTTCATTAAAGGTAACCTGTGCTTATGTTTGTACCCCTAGAAATTAAATAACTAACACTTCTAGTAACGGAGAATTACTAAGCTCAACCAACTTTGTCATTAAAGGTACCCTGCGCTTATGTTTGTACCCTTAGAAATTAAATAACTAACACTTCTAGTGACGGAGAATTACTAACCTTAACCAACTTCGTTCATTAAAGGTAACCTGTGCTTATGTTTGTACCCCTGCAAATTAAATAAGTAACATTTCTAGTAACGGAGAATTATTAAGCTCAACCAACTTCGTTCATTAAAGGTAACCTGTGCTTGTGTTTATACCCCTAGAAATTAAATAACTAACAGTTCTAGTAACGGAGAATTACTAAGCTCAACCAACTTCGTTCATTAAAGGTACCCTGTGCTTGTGTTTGTACCCCAAGAAATTAAATAACTAACACTTCTGGTAACGGAGAATTACTAAGCTCAACCAACTTCGTTCATGAAAGGTACCCTGTGCTTTAGTTTATACCCCTAGAAATTAAAAATATCTAACACTTCTAGTAATGGATAATTACTAAGCTCAACCCCTTCGTTCATTAAAGGTACCCTGTGCTTGTGTTTGTACCCCTAGAAATTAAATAACTAACAATTCTAGTAACGGAGAATTACTAAGCTCAACCAACTTCGTTCATGGAAGGTACCCTGTGCTTATGTTTGTACCCTTAGAAATTAAATAACTAACACTTCTAGTAACGGAGAATTACTAAACTCAACCAACTTCGTTCATTAAAGGTACCATGTGCTTGTGTTTGTACCCTTAGAAAGTAAATAACTAACACTTCTAGTAACGGAGAATTACTAAGCTCAACCAACTTCGTTCATGAAAAGTACCCTGTGCTTATGTTAGTACCCTTAGAAATTAAATAACTAACACTTCTAGTAACGGAGAATTATGAAGCTCAACCAGCTTCGTTCATTAAAGGTACCCTGTGCTTGTGTTTGTACCCCTAGAACTTAAATAACTAACACTTCTAGTAATGGAGAATTACTAAGCTCAATCAACTTCGTTCATGAAAGGTACCCTGTGCTTATGTTTGTACCCTTAGAAATTAAATAACTAACACTTCTAGTAACGGAGAATTATGAAGCTCAACCAGCTTCGTTCATTAAAGGTGCCCTGTGCTTGTGTTTGTACCCCTAGAACTTAAATAACTAACACTTCTAGTAATGGAGAATTACTAAGCTCAATCAACTTCGTTCATGAAAGGTACCCTGTGCTTATGTTTGTACCCTTAGAAATTAAATAACTAACACTTCTAGTAACGGAGAATTATTAAGCTCAACCAACTTCGTTCATTAAAGGTACCCTGTGCTTCTGTTTGTACCCCTAGAAATTAAACAACTAACAGTTCTAGTAACGGAGAATTACTACGCTTAACCAACTTCGTTCATTAAAGGTTCCCCGTGCTTGTGTTTGTACCCCTAGATATTAAATAACTAACACTTCTAGTAACGGAGAATTACTAAGCTCAACCCCTTCATTTATTAAAGGTACCCTGTGCTTGTGTTTGTACCCCTAGAAATTAAATAACTAACAATTCTAGTAACGGAGAATTACTAAGCTCAACCAACTTCGTTCATGGAAGGTACCCTGTGCTTATGTTTGTACCCTTAGAAATTAAATAACTAACACTTCTAGTAACGGAGAATTACTAAACTCAACCAACTTCGTTCATTAAAGGTACCATGTGCTTGTGTTTGTACCCTTAGAAAGTAAATAACTAACACTTCTAGTAACGGAGAATTACTAAGCTCAACCAACTTCGTTCATGAAAAGTACCCTGTGCTTATGTTAGTACCCTTAGAAATTAAATAACTAACACTTCTAGTAACGGAGAATTATGAAGCTCAACCAGCTTCGTTCATTAAAGGTACCCTGTGCTTGTGTTTGTACCCCTATAACTTAAATAACTAACACTTCTAGTAATGGAGAATTACTAAGCTCAATCAACTTTGTTCATGAAAGGTACCCTGTGCTTATGTTTGTACCCTTAGAAATTAAATAACTAACACTTCTAGTAACGGAGAATTATGAAGCTCAACCAGCTTCGTTCATTAAAGGTACCCTGTGCTTGTGTTTGTACCCCTAGAACTTAAATAACTAACACTTCTAGTAATGGAGAATTACTAAGCTCAATCAACTTCGTTCATGAAAGGTACCCTGTGCTTATGTTTGTACCCTTAGAAATTAAATAACTAACACTTCTAGTAACGGAGAATTATTAAGCTCAACCAACTTCGTTCATTAAAGGTACCCTGTGCTTCTGTTTGTACCCCTAGAAATTAAATAACTAACAGTTCTAGTAACGGAGAATTACTACGCTTAACCAACTTCGTTCATTAAAGGTTCCCCGTGCTTGTTTTTGTACCCCTAGATATTAAATAACTAACACTTCTAGTAACGGAGAATTACTAAGCTCAACCACTTCGTTCATTACAGGTACCCTGTGCTTGTGTTTGTACCCCTAGAAAACTTCTAAAATGTCTAACTAGTGCGTTTTGTTACAAAAGCGTAGAAATTTGATGTTATTGCTGGGTTCTGTTCTAAAATGTCGGGGTAATTAAAAACAAAACTGCATTTGAAGACATAAAAAGTGCTATCTGCTTTTCGTCGTGATACTGGTCTACTTGCGGATGTTATTAATTAAGCAAAGAAAGTACAAATGACGGCAACACTGGAAACTTTTGAATGGTCCTAGAAAGGCAGCATAAATCACTGAGGTTGATGAAGCCCTAATATAACGATCATTTCTAGGTCATCAAAATTAAGTGGGGTATTTATTGAGTGAAAAGGAGCCAGGAAATTATTTAAATAGTAATCACTTCAAATAATGTCAGTTACACGTTACGTTAGTCATGTATACGTACATTAAAAAAGAATCAATTATTGTGTATACTTAAAACCTGCTTTAACATTTGTTTTAAAAACAGGTACCCTTTTGAAGTAAAACAATGCATATGTACATAGTAATTGTAAATCGTAAAAATTATTTTAATATTGGAAATTTGACTACTGTGCGACCCTAGGAACAGCAACGACCCTGTTCGTTGTTAGTAAAAATCTATTTATGTCTGTTGCATTCTAATATATAATAATCATAAATATACATTCATCAGACAGATTCATTTTTGGCTGCAATAACCTTGATCCATGTTAAGGTTGAGGTTAAAACCACCTGCTGCTAACATCAATCAGCGAAAAAATGTCATATCTTAAGACAAAACGATTTTTATTTAAAAACCTAGACTTTTGACAAAGTAGGGTTATTTCCTGCAGTTAATAACGCTGGATTACAAAAAAAATTTTGCGGTTGAAATTCTTTTTTCGCTTTTAAATTTCCTAAAAGTGGAATTGTTTTGAAGTTAATAGCAAATATTGATATTATTAGAAAGTATCCGATGGTACTGTAATAAATTTTAATAATAATCAACTGTGTTATGTTGCTCTCCGAGTTGATAGATGATATCAAATTAGAACTACATGCAGAAAAGTGTTTTGTTCAGCATGACATTGCCTTTTTTGAAATTTCTGGTTCCACTAGAACAAGACGATTTGTTATCTAAAGTCTTCATCAAACAAAAAAAGTAGCAGGAAGTGAAAAGTGTTACAGAAAAATAGCATCAAGCCCCATACACATAACAGTTGGTCAATTTTCACCTTTGTTCGTCATACATTATATCTACTATACTTATGCCTCACTTCAATTCTTGATATGTATAATAAAAGAGAGGTATATTCAGCATTGTGTAGGCTGAGAGAACAGTTACGTAAGCTATGGGTCGTCGGATCTTCGAACAATAACTGAATACGAAATATAAAATTATACACACAATGCATAATAATAACACATATTTGTAAAATTTGGTTTCTTGGAAATATTCTACCACTTTTCATGTGATGCCTTTTGTTCGCCAATAAAATTCGATTTTACAAGCCTGTATATTTACGTCGTTTTTGATGAATTTTATTGTAAATGTTGCAATTTTTAACGAGTTTTAATGAAACTTTAACTATAAATATGTGCGTTAAGACACTTTTATGTTTTGTTGATGACTTTTATTATTATGCCACATTTTTTATATGGGTTTAAATAAAGTCCTTTTTTAATGTTCGATTTTATTGGATATCAAATTTCGGAATTCACGAGCTGCAGTTATAAGAAAATAAAACAAAAGAAAAATGGACACGAGCTGCCTGAAAGCTCTAAAGTCTAAATGGATATCACCTCGAATGTTAAATTTCCATTCATACAAAAATGTAATTGGATATTGCAATAAAAATCTATTAAATAATTATTTTAGACGTGAATGGTTACTATCGCAGCTATAGTTTTTACCACATGAAACGAGTTTTTGATTTTCACACGTTCAATAATAGTATTGTAGTAGGTATTTTTATTACCCCACCAATTTTGAAAATAGCCCAGTCAAACCCACTCTTGTAATAAACTGGAAATGTGTTTGAGGCAATAAATAGTGTAATAGTAAGCAAATAAAATGCTGATTTGAAAGTCCCTAATTGGATTTTTTTGCAGAAAAGAGTTATAAAATAAAATGACACTATTGATAGCTAATGGTAGTCAGCGAGACATTAATTTTGAAAAAATGTAGTTTTTGGACGTCCCGTATACCGTATAGTTTGACGTTTCAGATGCTTATCATGAATCAAATCAAAAGAAGTGATGCTGTACCATAATGCAAACATAGCGTTACTATAATGATTCCTCTTATATTCTAGTAATTCTTTCATATGAACATATTATTGTGAACATCATCAAAGCTTCGCTGTAATTCTATTAACATTTACTCGTTTAATGTGAAGTAATACTTAATCATTAATCTATAATTATTTTCAAATTCCAATAATTGTTAGTACCACAAGTATCACTATAATTCTAGTAATGTCCTCGTTCCACGCCTAATATCGATTTAATCCAACAATCAGATGTCACTCGGTAATGTTAATGTAATTGTTGTGATTCATATCATCTTTTTTCGATTATTTAAATAACACTCTAATTTTCCTGATACCCCAATATCTATTATCATAGCTTCACTGTCATTTTATTATTATTGCATACAGTAAGTCTTTATAGAATAATTCCTATTATAGTGTAGTAATTCTTCAAAGATATACCATCAAGATTTGACTGTAATATTGTATTAATTTAATTAACACATTAACATCAAGTAATGACTATTTGGTAACAGCAGTAGCCATTAATTCTATGTACTGTAAGTAATTCCATTGCAATTCACATTCTGTTCTAGTTATTTTAAAATCGCTATAATTCTGTCAAAGTCAACATTTTACTGTAAGTACTGTTTCACTAAATCTTTTACCTCCGCCTTCGCGTATACTGTAGTTGCATTACCACTCTTTAACACCTTATAGCAACAGGTACAAATGACAAAAATTAATGAATCATTTAACTGCAATTCTATTTTAATTCCAATAATTATCAAACAGTACCACAAGTATCAATGTAATTGTAGTAATGTCTTCGTTACACACCATCAAGATTTCACTGCAATATTGTATTTGCTGTATTGCATGTTAACACATTAACATCACATAATGACTATTTGGTAACAGCAGTAGCTATTAATACTATGTACTGTAAGTAATTCCATTGCAATTCACATTCTGTCTTAGTTATTTCAAAATCGCTATGATTTTGTCTACGTCAATATTTTACTGTTAGTACTGTTTCACTAGATTTCTCACCTTCACCTTAGCGTATATTGTAGTTGCATTATCACCCTTTAACCTTGTAACAACAGGTACAAATGACAAGAAAATAATGAATCATTACACTGCAATTATATCTTAATTCCAATAATTGTCAAATAGTACCACAAGTATCGCTGTAATTGTAATAATGTCTTCGTTACACTGTGATTCCGTCTAATATAGAATTAATCTAGCGATCAGAGGACGCTCGATAATGTAATTGTTGTATTCATATCATGTTCTATCGATTCTTTAAATAACACTGTAATTATCTTCATACCCCAATATCCATTATGAAACCTTCGCTGTCATATTATTATTACATATAATAAGTCTTCATAGAATAATTCATATTACAGTGTGGTAATTCTTCAAAGATATACCACCAAGATTTCACTGTAATATTGTATTTGCTGTATTGCATTAACACATTATCATCAAGTAATGACTATCTGGTAACATCAGTAGCCATAAATACTGGGTACTGTAAGTAATTCCATTGCAGTTCACATTCTGTTTTAGTTATTTCAAAATCGCTATAATTTTGTCTACGTCAATATTTTACTGTAAGTGCTGTTTCACTAGATTTCTCACCTTCACCTTAGCGTATATTGTAGTTGCATTATCACCCTTTAACCTTGTAACAACAGTTACAAATGACAAGAAAATAATGAATCATTACACTGCAATTATATTTTAATTCCAATAATTGTCAAATAGTACCACAAGTATCGCTGTAATTGTGTCTGTAATAATGTCTTTGTTACACGAAACTTCGTTAATTCCGTCTAATATAGAATTAATCCAGCGATCAGCGAATTAATCAGAACACTCGGTAATGCTAGTGTATTGTTGTAATTCATATCATGTTCTATCGATTCTTTAAATAACACTCTAATTCTCTTCATACCCTTCATTATCAAACCTTCACTGTCATATTATTTTTGCATATAATAAGTCTTCGTAGAATAATTCCTATTACAGTGTGGTAATTCTTCAAAGATAAACCATCAATATTTCACTGTAATATTGTATTTGCTGTATTGCATTAACACATTAACATCAAGTAACGACTATTCGGTAACATCAGCAGCCTATTTATACAGGATACTGTAATTCCATTGCAATTCACATTCTGTTTTAGTTATTTCAAAATCGCTATAATTTTGCCAACGCCAACATTTTACTGTAAGTATTGTTTCACTAGCTTTTTCTCACCTTCACCTTAGCGTATATTGTAGTTGCATTACCACTCTTTAACAACTTGTAGCAACAGGTACAAATGACAAAAAATAATGAATCATTAAGCTGCAATTATATATTAATTCTAATAATTGTCAAATAGTACCACAAGTATCACTGCAATTGTAGTAATGTCTTCGTTACACTGTAATTCCGTCTAATATAAAATGAATTCAGCGATAAGAGTGCACTCGGTACTGCTAATGTAATTGTTGTGATTCATATCTATACCAATTCTTTAAATAACACTGTAATTCTCTTTATATTCTAATATCCATTATCAAACCTTCACTGTCATTTTATTATTATTGCATATATTAAGTCTTCGTAGAATAATTCCTATCATAGTGTAGTAATTCTTCAAAGATATGCCATCAAGATTTTACTGTAATATTGTATTTGCTGTGTTGCATTAACACATTAACATCAAGTAATCACTATCTGGTAACATCAGTATCCATTAGTACTGGGTACTGTAAGTAATTCCATTGCAATTCACATTCTGTTGTAGTTATTTCAAAATCGCTATAATTTTGTCAACATCAATATTTTACTGTAAGTGCTGTTTCACTAGATTTTCCACCTTCACCTTAGCGTATATTGTAATTGCATTATCACCCTTTAACCTAGTAGCAACAGGTACAAATGAAAAAAAATAATGAATAAATACACTTCAATTATTTAATTCCAATAATTGTCTAATAGTACCACAAGTATCGCTGTAATTGTAATAATATCTATTTCAAAATCTAGTATATTGTAACTGCACTCTCACTCTTTAACACCAAGTATTGAACAGAAAGGTATTTAATTGGAAATATATTGTAATGAATAACATGAAATTCTCGCTGTAATTTTAATAAGTGTTTACTGTAATTAACATTTTTACTGAAAATACTTACTAGCACAATCGTATAAATTTCACATTTATATCATATTAATTACTTTAATATTTGAGTAGTTCCACTAATACCACTGTAATTCTGGCATTATCGGCCTTTTTCTGTTTAGTCAAGGGCAGCGTTTAATTAGTTACGTTAGCGTAATTCGGTTGCATGTAATTTATATTGCTAGGGTATAAAATCTTTAGTAATTGCAAGAATTAACATCACTGCAGTTGTGGTAATTTATTGTTGATTATAAACGTACATATCACAAAATATGCTGTAATATCGTTTAGCACGAAGTAATATCTAGTAACACCGCAAAATATGTTTTTTATGATTTAACTTAGACAAACTGGAATTTATATATAAATTTATGAATATCGGTGTAAGATTGTTTATTAAATATCTGAAATTTGGTAAATACCATTAACACTGTTAACACTTAATAATACTTAATAGTTAATACCACTAAATTCAATTCAGTTATGATCACATAAACCTGTTAATGTTTCGCACATGAAATTGCAATTCTACTAGTTTTGAAGTAATTCCGGTATCGCTGTAATTTATTGAACTCTGTTCTTTAAATATTGCTAAATTAACTTTGCAGTTCCGTCTAATGCCAGTAATTCAGTCGGCTATGAGAGTGTAATCCATTATAATTCCTGTTATGGTCTGTATAGTTCTATTGTATCACTGTAATTCCTTTAATATTAATTTATTATTCTTAATGTGTTGTACACCCAATACAAACAAATTTCATTGCAATTGCGAATTATCTCTTAATTCCATCAGATATCACTGTGAAGTTAGCAACTATTTTGTGATACAATGTATAACATTTATTAACACCTAGTCATAGGTTGTAAGATTGTATTTGTAGTGTAGTTAGAGTTCTCACACAGTTGTCGATACAAAATCAAGCTGAAATATTGATTTTGACATTTATTTAGTAATTATTCAAATGAGACCAATTGGATGTGTTAGTACAATTACTATTATTAACTTGTAATTCTTCATATAGCACTGTAATTGTATGATTGGAATTTTGTTATTCGTGTCTAATACCAACAAATACGACTTCAATAAATCTTTTTTGCTACCGTAATTACTATTTCTTAGTAGTTCATTCAAAAGCTTGCAACTTACCGAACAAACCGTTAATGATATTACGAATCAACTAACTTCTTAAGGGATTATGGAGTAAATGATTTCGTATCCTTTTAAATATGCATTTGATGACTGCTTACACACTCACTTTGCTCTGTTATGTTCAACAATTTCACTACACTGAGATTGTCTGGTTAGAATGACGCTGCTTTTAAATTTATTGCTTTCGTTTGTTTGATCAGCTCTACCTTTATGATCACCATGAAGATGGGTTCGTAACTTAAGATATTCACAAAGTTCCTCTATATGCTGGATTCTGTTAACCCTGGATATAAATTTGCCTCCTCAATTATATTGCTGGCATCTCTCTTTTCAACAAATAAATAGGTCACATACCTTCAAAGGTAAATTACCTCTAAATATATTCTCATTCCATCAGTTAACGTATTTACAATGATTATAATATTCAAAATAATTAATACTAGACAATTTAATAACTAATATTCAAAATCCTTAATTTAAAAATTGTAATTTGAAAATATGAAATTTCGATCATTCACTATGGAGTGGAGGGGAGAATAATTCGCTATTAGCAATCATTATTTTAACAACTACGTATATAATCGTATAACCGAGAACTCCAAAATACAAATTACATACACAATTCAGTATCTATATAAAAAGAGCATAAACTTAGAATTTAAACATAATAATTAGGAAATGTTAAATTTTAAATAAAAATTTTAACATTTAAATAATAATAAACATTTAAATTTAATTCTTCTAAATTATGAATCTAAATTCTTGAGCCAAATTTAAATTTAAATTAAAATTAAAATCAATCCTCAGGTTTTAAAGTTTAGAAATTTGACTTTAAAACTTGACTTGGCGTGTGCACATCGAAATAAAAATAACGTGTCGTGTCGTGTTGTATTGAGTCACTGTGACTCTTCGAAATACCGATAACGTATCGTGCGGGCGTATGCGTTGCATCGGAATACACATAGCGTGCCGTCCCGTTTGCAATGCTCGAAATACACATAATGTGTCGTGACATGTTGTGTTGGATCGTTGTGATGATATAACATAATCTCGAATAAGAAGTAGAAATTTGAGAGCTTCTGATCCACAACTTATTTGCTTACGTAGGAATTTTAAAAATTCGGTAAACATAATTTATTATAATTAAATAGAACGTCTTAAGAATTCCAGAAAATACTGAAAAATACTGAAAGATTGAATTTAAAAATTTAGATTTTGAAATTTAAATATTATACTTACAAATTTAGGTTAATAATTCAAAAGTCGGGATACAGAATATAGCATATAGAGCTGTATATATTTAATTTAAAATTGAGCTTCAGATTCATATTTAAAATTTATAATTTTTGAGATCAACATTAATATTTTTAGAATTCAGATATTAATTATTAAATTTAGAAATTAGTATTCAGATTCATAATTCAAAATTCTCGGTATTTAAAATTTGATTAAATTTATAATTCGGTCTGAAAAATCAAAATTAAATTTGTCAGAATGTTGAATTCGGAAATTTTTATCTCATGTCACAACAGTTTCATAATGCGAATTTCATCTTCATGTTTATATTAGTATTAAGCGTTAATACATGGAATTGTTAAAATTCGTAATGCCCAAAATGACAGTGACTAAAATTTAATAGAATTTGAAAGTTTAAAGTAAAAAACAGAAGGTTTTTGAAAATCTTGATTTCGTTATTCTAAATTATATAAGTCTGGGAATTTTATAGTCTATATTTGAGAATGTAAATTTTTAATCAAAAATTTAAGATTAAACATTTTAAAATGTACAATTAAACAATTCATGTATAAGTTTAAACAATTCTTCATTGGAAATTAGGTCATTTTAGTCAATTTAGATTCATGATGCAGAGTTTTATATTCAAAATTCAAATTTGATGTTATCAAATTATTTAAGCATAAGCATTTAATACTTATTAAAATTAAGGGTAGGATATTTAATATATTAAAATCTTATTTCAAAAATTCAATTACAAATTTAGAAAACAGTGTTCAAATTGAAAGTAATTTTTGGTTCATTAATTATGGAAACAATTCTTTTAGTATCAATTGGGTACAGTATCACACTTTCAAGTCTTTTGAAACTTATATAGAGCACTTCTATTTCTAGCCATTTTTAATCTGGACATGTACTTGGATTTTAAACTTGCTAATCGAGTTTTCTAGCAATTAGAACTAATTAATTTCTCAGAGGGAAGGATTCCTTTGTGGCTTTAGGTATCCTCACTTTTAAGAGTCTGTATTGATTTTAATTAAACGCTTTGTAGGTGGATAAACTTTTATGTAATCCCGATTTCCTCAATAAAAACGACCTTATTTATTGTAAAAGCATAAGATTTACAATTAAAAAATTCTGCTTGACTTATTTTAAATACATAGCTGCGATAATTAGTACGTTATTAAAAGAGCCTAATTAGTATTCCATTAACGTAAATCGTTACGCAGATATCCTTTAATTGGTATTAATGTACATGAAAAAGAATCTATGTACCTCTCTTGTAAAGCGTTAACGCAAGGTGATGATTCGGTATCGCATACCTTACCTAATAAAGGACACTTTCTTCATTCCATTTATTCATTATCTTTTCTCAACTAAATTAATAGACATTGCATTTACGAAATACAAGAATCTTTTAGTCTAATTACAATTCAAATGATCTGGAATAATTATATTAATTGTATACGCTATCGTTTAGTTCTTAATTAATGATATTTAAGCACGCGACAATTACCTACTTTAGACCGTTTTTCATTTGATTTTATATACAATTAAATCGATATAAATAACAAGTATTTGTTTTTAAATGTTTAAAATAATCAGTTTTGTTTTAGATAAAAGTTTTCAATAAAGGATTATGGGAGCTACTGGAATTTAAAGAACTTGTAAATAAGTACTAAATTAATTTGCATAAAAATAACCATTTTGATCCAGTTTTCTCTTTCATAGTGTTAGCACTGTTATTAGTACTATTAATTATATATTACACTAGTTTTTGTTCCATTTTTTCTGAACACCTTCCATATTAAAATTTATGTTAATAGGTTATTAATTTTCTTTTTTTTCGCAATAAAAAGACTTTCAGTCTTAGTTAGTTTCTTTTATGCTATATTATCCTTGACAAAACTCTGTTAAGGAATTTTTACTTTTACACATATGTAAGTACACACATAAATACATATGTACATTTTCTTTTATTGTTTCATACATTGATGACAAGACAGGTTAGTTTAGTAATAAATTAAACAATTATATATTATTATAAAAAGAACATACTGTCACTTTAATGGCAGTTAAATGAATATATTATAGCCGTTAGCACATATCAATAAATGAGCTTTCTATGAATATTATTCATAATAGTTACAAGTTTTTTTCAGCTTGATGCAAATAGATTAAAGCGGCGAATATGTTTGAGTGGATAAAATAAATTGAATTACACTCTTGCGCGTTTCTATTTGAAATAATAATACAAGAATATCTAATAGAATCCTAAGAGCACGATCAGAGGAGCCGTCAAGCAACAGCTCAATTAATAAATAGAAAATTACATGAATTATTTTTTTGCAGAAAATGTTAATTAATTGCTAATTAATGATCTATGGTAATGATAACAATAATATTAGCGTACCCATTGAAAGCGACATTTGTAATAATGTAGCTTATAATGTCAATGATATACTTTAAATAAATTTATTTTAAAGTGGTATTAATTGGAGTGATTATTAATATATACATAAATCCGAATAGGCTTTTGATCATCCGATCGGAAACGGTAATCTCATTTTTTAAACTTCAGTTTATTATTTATACTTGACATCAGATCTTTTACAGTAGCAGAATAACCATAGAAAAAGGTTATGAGGTAATTTAATGGAACATATCTACTGTTCTATATTCTCATATCGAATAACATGCTTTATAACTAACAACCCTACAGAGGTAAAAATACAGAGTGAGTTTGTTAATTTATTCTTAACCGTGAGCGTAGGAGGGACGGATTTGCCCTGACAGACAATAAAGGTTAGTTTTGTGAAAACATCTTTAAAAATATGCTAACCCAGAGTCATCGCATGAAGTTCAATCAGTGATCAAGTTATTATTTAGCTCGATTACAATTAGTTTCTGACATATTAATAAATCAACAGTACTTATCTAAAACTTGACAGATACTTTGTGACACATATAAAATATGCAACCCGTTAAACGTCTTTTCTAAGACGTTGGTTTTCACGTCAGATACAGGAGCACATACCGAGATACCTAGACAAACAATCTAGTTAAATAGGCAGAGAACAACAAATATATTGCGGTGATGTAAAACCACCATATTGAAAATTCAGCAATTATTATAATAAAGATAAAACTTGTTTATTTATAGTGCACATGCAATAAAAATAACTATGGACATACTAGAACACTAGTTTTATCGATTTAAAAAAGGTTTACATGGCAGATTACACATAGAAATATTAATATAAAGTAGGATGAAAGTAGTGCGATCTTTTCATGCATACTTAACCTTATTTTAGTAAAAATAAATAAATATTAAAGAAAGAATAAGAGTAAATTTAGTTGTTATATAATTAAACATGCTTTAGGTAGCTTAGGTCAAAAGATTATGACATCATTTCAGCTTTTCTTAAATGTTTTAGCTTCATGGTAGATTTGTGTATTATTGTGGGGTATCACAGGGGATACTTTTTCGTGTGAATATTTCACTAAAAATAGTTACATTAAGTCATTATTAACTTACCTTTCTTAATATCTGGACAATCTTGTATTGTATTTGAGAAGGTATTGGGATCATATTTGATTTTACAGTTTAGCATATTATTGGTGTTTACTTTATGTTTTTCACCATTGTTTTGATTCAGTCACCTGAAGTAGTGTATCCTGGACAAGAATTGTTAGAATTTTGTTTAGCTCAGATTTTATTAAGACAGGACTTGCATTAGCATCATGTTTGCCACAAAGCCGTAGTGATTAATTTTATGTTTTGAGTTTCTCATTAGTATTTAGTTGTATTATTGTAGATTTATGTAAGGAAGTTACCATGCCTTATGAGGCAACTATCCCATGTAGTAGATTCGCTGAAATTTGTATAGTTTAGGTGTAATTGTATTAATTAGTTTTGTGACTGCCGACAGTTTTTGTTGATTTTGTCAGTCAATTATTTTAAACCATAAGTGTATTATAGTATTGTTTTATTCGACTTTTTACCAGCTGTCCTTTCATATAAATACATTTAAGAAATTTGTTAATTGCGATCTCATGTTTAAATTTTGTGACGTCATAAACAACTGCGTTCAATAAATTTTCAAGTTTTTCGATTGTTCTTAACCAAAGGTATATAAGAACCTGCAAAAGAAAACTACGACAGTCAGATAAAAATCAGAGAGCGAAAGCTACATCTCCTGGTTCACGAAATATAATCAAAAAGTTGGGTTATGTTTCCAAATGTTGTTTGTAAATAAACAAACATCAGTTTTTGAAATAAATTATATATACTTGTATGAGGTACACCGAACATAAGAATCAACCTCACTTTTATTTGTAATTGTATGAAATTCCAATTGAATTTATTTTATTTGAACAAGTTACTTCGGATCGATAAATTGTTCGTTTTTTGAAGTGAATGCGAGAGCTGTTTTCAACAATTTTGGGTAGTGTGTGTGTTATCGCTATATTTCTCAGCGGGAATTTAAAGGAAGTGTCTCATATAGGATTATTAAGTCAAAAATAAGTAGAAACATTTTTCTGGTCAGAAATGTTAACAATTTTAGTAATTTTTAGCGATAAATAAATTTTTGAAATTTCAAAATAAAAGAAAACTTACAAATAAAGAATAAAGCTCTTGTACAATATTTGTAATTAATTAATTTTTAGTATTGGTTTGTTGAAATGAACTTTATTGTAGCACCTCTGTCATGTTATCAACAAAACAATATTTCATTTCAGCAAATTTAATTTAAGTTTCTTTCAATTTATTTTGTCTCATTTTATTGTTATCGTTTTTCTATACTTAATAAAGAAAACTTGTGTTTATAAATTTTTAAATCGTTTGTTTATTATTAATGTATTATGCAAGTATTTAATCATTCTGAAATCCAGATGTGGCTTAATATAAGTTTCTTTTCAGATATTAAGGTTGGTAAGGTTAATTTTGGTGTTTATGTTAGTCTCATGCTCAAACAGTTTAAGACTGAAGTAGTCTACTGTATACATGGAAAATTATTGGAGTGTTATATTTTTATTTTATTAAATCATGTCAATATCACATATAAAATACAATAAATCAAACAAGTGCATGAAAATAATGTTGATGGGCACTTTACTCTATTCAAATATGATCCGATGGATGATCAGTCTCTCAACCAATAGATATAATCGAGAGGACCGCTACACGGTTCAAATATGATCGAATGGATGATTACCCTCTCAGGTATAATAAATGTGCATGTACCTGTGGAATCACTGTTCCGGACCAGCAGGACTTCCGACCAGGGCTTCAAAGTATATTATTTACAGTAGGTATTCAATCAAATCAACCAATAATTATTATGAAACACGTAAAAACAGTAGCTGCATTTAAGGCACGGATAACATGTCCAGTTAACAATAAACTGTAGCTATAATTATACCACATACATTGATATAATGTTTTTTTTCTAGTAATATTTCCAAATCCAATTTACAATGACATGTCAAAACAACACTTTCTTGATTTAAATTATCATGTGATTTTTGACTTATTTAGTTTTTAATTTAGAGATTTAGGTTTCAGATTAATTAGGTAATATAGAATTCACATCACACAACTCAAATCAACATGAAGGAAATAAATGAACGTAAAACGTATATGAAATAAATTACTGTTACAGGTAAAGACAAAAATGACTACCGTCTTAATATTTATCTCTTTTTTTTTATAATCATCAAATAAAATAGTAGTGTCCCTAACGACAAAAAATTTGATTACCAAACTGGTTACTTTAAAAGAAACTGTTATAAACATCCCTACACATTTTATATTCAAATTAAATAGTTGTTATTCTAATTATAAAAATCATGTCAATGTCTTTTTCTTTTAGCTTTTTAGAAAAAAAAACTTATTAAGAACCGCTGACAAATTAGAGGCGCAGTGCGTGTTCATCTCTATTGGTCATACATTTTGTAATTCCGGGGACTACAACAGTATATCTAATTTAATACTTTCCTAAATAATTCGAATGCTATCCATAAGGCTCTAATTTTAGGTAGTTTACTTCATTAGAATCCACATGCAAAAAGGAGCTATTAAAATAATTTTCAAAAAATAATTACTATTCTCATCATTGTATATGAAAAAGTATGTTAAAACTTACAAACGTTAAACAATAATTCCTTTACTGTTAGACACCTTTTATAGTATTATTAATTTCGGATGTTGAAAATTATTAAAACAATTTTAACTGAAAAAAAGCTTCTGAATAAAAATCTATAATTTTCTTAATTGCAAATCCATTTATATTATATTAAATAGCACGAAGAAGAGACGGATGAGGACGATAGATAAAAAAGGTCCCGACATCACCATCAGCAGCAGCTGTATTCAGAACGATAGACTTTACATTTTAAAAATCATCTGAAAGTAACAAGATTAAAGATTATTATTATTATTCGCACGTTCAACGACCGTTTTTTATTTCTTCGTTCTGTACTACACCATTTTCTTAATGCACCGCTACTTTTTCGTCTAAGCGTGAAGACAAAAATATGGGTATATAACAAATAATCAAACTAATTTGCGTTACGTAGCAGAAACGGTAACGAACTCTTGAGCTGGCTCATGGCAAAAGAGAAATTTTCTTTTAGAAGAGTGTTCGCGATGATCTACAAAAGATTGTGTTTTATTACGGCCCAGTGCCCTTCGTAATAAGGCTCTTTAAGTGGATTATAATCATAGATACCCGTTATATTAGTACTTGTTAACTTAATTTATTTTGCGTGTTTCTATTTGTATGATTTAGAAAAACTCTCTTTAGCAATTATTAGTTTATTATTATTTGTTAGAAGATAATAAGGATTTTGGTTTAATTAATTTTGAAACGGTAAAGTAAACATTTACACAGAAATTCAATAATTTAGTACCTTTTAACTATAGGCTATAGAATAATGTTCTATTAAACAATCAATTTTAATCAAATTAAATTGAGACATAACTACTTTATATTATCGGCTTTTATTGACTTTTCTTTGAAGAGATTTCATTACGACGATACTTAGATTTAATGGCCTTTTATATTTAACTTCGTACCACCAAGAATAAGAATGGTCAAGCTTTCCTAGCAATTTTAGTTACTAAATCCCAACATTATCACTTGCTAGAATAGAACGCTTGCTACAATCGTTGAGTGAAGAGTTTTAAAGAGGCGCAATCGCCTAACCAAGAACCGTGACCGAAAGTATAGCTGACATCTAGACGGCGCTGTGTGTATTTTTGTACCGAGAAAGTCGACATCCGTATAGGTACCGAGATCTCAGTATCTTGTTTGCAGTTGGGGAGTACATATCGCAGTTCCCCGCTTACGTTTCAGTATAAATTGATTTGAAAAAGAAAATCCACGTAGAACCAGATCAGACTTATAGGTTTTATAAAGTAAACAATTCTACATACGAAACGGTTATTTACAACATTTTATTACAGTACATTCGTTTTCTATTTCAAAAAACGTCAACAATTGATCATTTTTAAAAATCGTGCTAAATCGTTTAACTTTAAAATCGTCATATCTTCAAAAGTAACCTAGCTATCGGATTGAATTTTTTTTAAATTGAAGAACACACGTGAGCGCATCTAGTGGTATCCGTGCCGTTACCGAATATTGTTTATTGATATCCTTAAATAGCAGTTAAAGTTAGCACTTCATCATGAATGTATTCATATTTTGACTATGCTAGAAAAATTCTTATTTGTGTGAACTTGTCTATACTTACAGCGAAGCAATTGAAGACAAGAGAATGCAGAAATTTTTAGAAAAAATATTTGATCTAGGACCTATAGTTTTATAGTTATGAATAGTTTTGTGGCGCACTAAACTGACAGCGGGTGATACTTTCGCAAGGCAGGCACGCGACTACCATTCGATAATCAATAATTTACAGGCAAAAGGTAGTTTTTTTAATTAAATGCCGTCCTAACACAAATATTTATTGTTTTATTAAGTCTTAAAACTGCCAATTGATAAGCCAATATGTATAGGTATTTATTGCATACGTGCCATAGTAACCTTTTTTGCTAGTTAAAAATTCTAGAACTAAATAATGTTTGTCATGTGCTGACAAAGCTCGGAAAGTTGCTTTTATTTTTATAATGCTATATTGAATTTTTGCATTTTTGGATAAAGGTTTTTTATTGCAATACATTACAATGCATTACATATACATTATGAGTTACTTTTTTGTTTTGCCGAATTGTTAAATTATTCATTTTTGAAACGAGTGCTTTGGAAACAAAATTGCCAATAATAGTAGATTATTGATCGAGTGGTAATGTAGGCAATAACTCACGCGAATGAAGTTTGCAGCGCCAGCCGCAGACTAGTGCAGTAATCATCAAAGTGAGTTATTGCGATTACAGCGAGTTGAATACTATACTTTATGTACGACTATAACAATTTTCAAAAAGAATTACAACGCAAAGTTTCAAAAAGAAGCGAGTGACAATGAGTATTTAAATGCCATTAAACATTTAATGCTATTTAACACACCTTAATACTAGGTATTTCTTGTGCATCACTTTTATTAATAAAAGATTAATTGCAAAAGGCGAGCAATTTGTGATCTTTATGGAAGGTGTAGAATTATGTGTAATTTATTTATCAGGTAGCAGATTAAGCGTTGTTACTGTGACGGCTTCTCTCACTTTCTCTTCTGGCGATGTGCACATTTCTGATTTACTCTCCGAACTAACTTAAGTATTTTACTCACTTTAAATATTATTTCTCGCTGTTCAAGAATTGCACCATGAAATTAACAATAATTGTTAAACATTAGTCATAGAATATCGGCTAATTGGATACCATTGCATCGGTAGTGACTATGGCAACCTCAAGCCAGTTGAATAGTGAATATACTATAACCCAATAGGAGTAGATAATAGTATATTATGCAATGAGCATTTAATGATAGCTATTAATGCACGAGTGTGAAAATTATGTAATGAATACGAGTGTTTCAATAGGCATTAAATATGAGTTGCATATATTATTTTTTCTACCGACCACTCATAATAATGAAAAACAAGCATTTTCAGATGTTATTAAACTTTTTATTATTAAAAATTATGAGTTATAACTACGGAAAAATTTATGGAAACTTTATAACAAGCAAAACATGGACACATCACAAATTTTAGAATCATTCTATTTATTTTATAGTTATATCTTGAATGGTACAGTTATTAAAATGCAACTGCGACGCTTTTGTCGAAATTGTAACAGCATTGGTGGATAGAATTTTGTTGATGTTGATGGGGTAATGGGGTAAAATTGAATTAATGGTTTGGCTGTA
This sequence comes from Agrypnus murinus, assembly GCA_929113105.1. Lineage (NCBI taxonomy): Eukaryota > Metazoa > Arthropoda > Insecta > Coleoptera > Elateridae > Agrypnus > Agrypnus murinus. The sequence continues at coordinate 4,733,394 of OV816029.1, forward strand.
CTCAATTTTTGGATATTTAACTAGGTAGACACTACCTCTGAACTGTCAAAATTGATAAATTTCATGTGTCAGATGGTCATGGCAATATTTGATATTGACCAAATATTATCATGATGTTGCATTTCTATTGGCCATAAACTTCTATCTTAATGATAATTTAATTCATGTATAAAAAATCCCATAAGCCGCGATACATTTGTCACTTTGACATCGGATAAAGTTAGCCCTAACTTTGCATCTGGATAAAATGTGTTTAAACTTCCATGGCACACTTTCTCGAACCTGATTATTGTTTTTAATAATTGTCATTTTCAAGTTAATAAATGTGTTCTTGACTTCTTCATAATTACCTAGTTATTCCTTTTTATTATTCATTAAATTATCTCATCGAATTACGCTCGAGGTTTTTTTCTCCGGGATAAAATTGATTTTTTAAACTCTAATTTGGTTTCTTTTTGGTAAACTGACTCTACAAACCACCAGATAAAAAAACTCGTCCTTCGGACTCGTTTTTTTATCGTAGGTGGTTTGTATCGTCAATTTACCAAGCAACCAAATTATCGTTAAAAAAATCAATTTTATCCGGACAAAAAAAGACCTCTCGTGTAATTACAGTCGAAAAATCTGCATATTAATATATCTCATTATAGTATAAGTAGTAAGTGTCTAATAAATCAATTAAAATGCGGCAGTAGAATGTGAAGAATGTGAAGTTGCACGTAAAAAAAATATTTTTTACGTCCTATATATAAGGCTCTACTTTAGTCCACCAAAAGAGGGAGTAAAGTAGCACTTTTACTCCCTGTGGGAGTAAAGTGTTTCCATGACAACAACAACAAAAAAAAGTAATCTCGGTACATGTTAGGATTTATTATCCAGAAACTATGTGATTTTGTCGTTTGCAGAATTCAATTGTCAGAATGACATGTAATGAAATTTTCGGAAAATTGTTTCGAAATTTTGAATTTTTGCGATTAAGTCCTTTAGGACGTGCAAAAAATAGCGTATATACCACTAGACTAAAGTGCCTTTTAATCCCTCATGTGTTTATTTTCCTCGCTAACGCTCGGAAAATAAACTCTCATTCGGGATTAAAAGATGCACTTTAGTCCCTGGGTATATAATATACTATTTTATATTTGCGTGTTCTAATGAAATTTTTTAAAATATTGTAAACAGTAACATTTTATTTTTTAAAGTTGATATCATTGTTGGACAGCTGTTCTTAGAATGTCAAACTTATCTTATTTACGCAGTGAACTCTTATAACTGGAAAGCAACGCTTGCAAAACTAGTCTTGCAGGCCACATAATTGCGCCGAATAATAAATAGCCCTGTTAAGGACGTAACGGTTTTTACTTTATTATTAACGAAATTGTAGATTTTGATACTGTCATCATATGGGATGCATTGTGTTTTGGTATAATAGCTCACGATAAACTTAACGTAATAAAATTCAGTTTTATAAAATTATATATCTTTACCTTATAAGTTATAATATCCAAAAGATCCAATGAATAATTATTTTTGTTAACAAAAATCATTCTTTGCTGAAAATACTATTGCATTTATACCTCATTAATTTCTTTAACAAACAAGGTATTTATTCTATGAAATGAAATATAATTATTCTTATTTCATCCAAGTTTTTAATTCATTAAGTAGCAATTATTTATGTCACAAATATATTGGCATACATTCTACTTTGAATTTATAATCATTTTCAACAGTAAAGTTACAGCCAAAAAAATCTGGGCAAGAGGTTTAGATTATTGTTATTCAATGGATCATAATGAAAATTCAGAATCTTAGATTCAAAGCCTCATTGGACATTATTAGGTAGGCGACGCTACTGTGTATCGATAGTATATTAGTAGATCAAAAGCCTGATCTATAAATAAAAAAATTTACAAAAAAAGTTATGTAACCTCAAATAAGCGCCCAGATTTGTTTGGCCGTAACTGTACGTATAATACACCTGGCAAATTTGAACGAGGTCCTGCTGCTTAGTAGCGGCCCGCTACTAGCGGTATTTGTGTATATGAGATAAGAATGAGAATTTCTACGTCTCGCGGATTAAGTGAGGTTATCTAAAAACAATTCAATAATTTCTAGTGTTGCCATCTGTTATGCTACTTACCAATATATCCCTAACAAATTTTATTTAAAACTAGGTAGCTTTTTAATTATTTAATAACAAACTAACGCAAATAGAAAAAGTAGTATAAAGTATTCTTTTTATAAGACGTTTTAGCGCACTTAAACTCGGACGCGTGCGCTAAAAACGTGTCTTATGAAACTAATACTTTAATATACTATTATGTGCAACCGTACGCGAAATGGGCACATCGCATACGCCATATAGAGGACGCTAAATGCAACTTCGCGGCAGTTACTAAGGGTAACGGACTTTAAAGATTTTGATGGACGTTACTCTTAGTAACGCCCTTTAAACTAAAAGTCCTTTATTATTTGACAATTGAAAGGTAACGAAACAATGTAAATTGTTCTTTTTGTAGTGCGGTATGTATTGGTCAAACACGAAATTCTGACATAAGATATAAAGGGCACGTGCGTTGCTAAGAAATATACATTATGAAAAATTAATTATGCGAAGACCGTTTAGAACAAAATCACGCTATGACTCGTCAAAATAATATTAAATTCCTACATTTTTGTAATAACAAACGCAAATTAGACATTTTAGAAGGTTTTGAGATATACAAACACACTCTGGGTACATTTAATGAATGAACAGATTGAGCTCAGTAATTCTCAGTTACTGAAAGTGTTAGATATTTAATTATTATTATTTTTACCTTTTTATGTAGTTACCTATTTTTTGTATTTATATTACCTTTGATAATGACAGCTTAGCTGTCGAAACAATATTGCCAGGTTATAATTTAATAAATACTGTAAAACTTTTTAGTAATCTTTATTTATTTCATGATTATGAAATTCCACAAAGTAAGACTAGCAACAATAAACAAAACAAATCATTTATAATAGGCATAACAGCAGCTAAACTTTATTAGGTATGTACATAGGAACGAAGAATCCAATGAAACAATAGTATTTACGTAATTAATACCGTCTTAATAAACTTACAAAAGGTATTCAAATTGCACGCCTTCTACATCTAACCATAATTCTACTAGTTTTATTAAATTATTTATCGCTTTTCTTATATCCCTGCCTATTTCTTGCCGTAAAGTTGGGATACAGTTTTAACAACTAATTAATGTTGCCTGGTAGTTTTGGTAGTTAGGTAGTTTTGAAAAACAGATCACAAAAGTGCTTTGGGAACCAAGATACATTTACGAAGAGACTTTGCCCGCTGATGGTTACTTATATTATTGGAGCACTTTTCTTGCTGATTACATCGACAAGAACATTTTCCTTACATATCTAAATAATCTGTAGTATCAACAAGACGGTGCACCAGCACACAATGTCAGAGAAGTCATTTCATATAATGGTGATAGTTTATTCCCCTTGGATTAGATTTTGATGGGTACAATGGAAGATAAGATTTCGCAAACTTTAATGAGTTGTGTACAAGGAATATTTCGACTTGACAAGAAATAAGAAGAATTACATCCCTTCTTCTTATTTATCTTAGAAGAGTAATCAATAATTTAAGAAAACGAACAGAGCTGTATTTGAATAGAGGTAGAATGCCAATTCCAACATCTTTTAGAAGTCTTATTAATAAGTTATTCATATTTTATTAGATTTTTTGTTCCTATCTACCTACCTAATAAAGTTTACTTGTTGTTATGCCAATTAAAGCTCTCATTTTTTATTGTAAACTTTGCAAAATATTTACGATTTTGTTTCCAACGTACTCTTTTCTACTTGCGCGCTATGGATCTGTTTAATCATTTCGTGCGTTACAAAAATACTGAACTATAAAACTATAGGTCCTGGATCAATTTTTTTTTTCTAAAGATTTCTTCATTCTCTGGTCAATAATCTACTATTATTGACAATTTCGTTTCCAAAGCACTCGTTTCAAAAATGAAAAATTTAACAATTCGGCAAAACAAAAAAGTAACTCATAATGTATATGTAATGCATTGTAATGTATTGTAATAAAAAACCTTTATCCAAAAATGCAAAAATTCAATATAGCATTATAAAAACAAAAGCAACTTTCCGAGCTTTGTCAGCACATGACAAACATTATTTAGTTCTAGAATTTTTAACTAGCAAAAAAGGTTACTATGGCACGTATGCAATAAATACCTATACATATTGGCTTATCAATTGGCAGTTTTAAGACTTAATAAAACAATAAATATTTGTGTTAGGACGGCATTTAATTAAAAAAACTACCTTTTGCCTGTAAATTATTGATTATCGAATGGTAGTCGCGTGCCTGCCTTGCGAAAGTATCATCCGCTGTCAGTTTAGTGCGTCACAAAACTATTCATAACTATAAAATTATAGGTACTAGATCAAATATTTTTTTCTAAAAATTTCTGCATTCTCTTGTCTTCAATTGCTTCGCTGTAAGTAAGTATAGACAAATTCACACAAATAAGAATTTTTCTAGCATAGTCAAAATATGAATACATTCATGATGAAGTGCTAACTTTAACTGCTATTTAAGGATATCAATAAACAATATTCGGTAACGGCACGGATACCACTAGATGCGCTTACGTGTGTTCTTCAATTTAAAAAAAATTCAATCCGATAGCTAGGTTACTTTTGAAGATATGACGATTTTAAAGTTAAAAAGCACGATTATTAAAAATGATCAATTGTTGACGTTTTTTGAAATAGAAAACGAATGTATTGTAATAAAATGTTGTAAATAACCGTTTCGTATGTAGAATTGTTTACTTTATAAAACCTATAAGTCTGATCTGGTTTTACGTTGAAAACAAAACGCACATTTTTTGCTCCATTGGGTGACATTTAAAGATTTGTTTGATGTCGACGATCCGGTCTAGTCGTTCTAAATGAAAAGTTCAATTATTGTCCGCTGCAGTAGCATTATACAGTACTCAAGTTCGTTGGCCAAGTGGAGTGCGGGTGGAGACGATGCAGGCACGGTCTTTCCCTATTACATTGCGGCTCTTTAAAACTCTTCACTCAACGCTACAATGAAATAGGCCGATTACATTAGATTATACTAATTACAAGTAATACCGCTAATTTCTAAAAATAGCTTTAAATAATGACGAAAAGCCCCACGTGTTAGTTCAATTTAAGGTTATATTAATGTTAAAATTCTGGACCGATTTTTAATAAAATAAGATATTTAGATTTTATTTGTTTTCAGAATATCAACAAGCTAGCAGCACACAAAAGGAATAAACCACACAAGGTAAGATAATTTACCTCTTATACAAAAAAATCTTTATCAAAGTAGACTGAGAAAAAGGAGTATTATGTGTTCGATTAAATTTGAAACTTGAAAATTGAGCATCTGAAACAGGCGATTCTTATTAATAAATAACCTCATTCGTTTTTATAAATCTTTTGGTAGCATTCTTGTCTTCGAGGTGCTTTATCTGGAAATAGTTCATGAAACGCTTGCAATCGGTAGGGATGGATACATATACAGCGTGGTGATAAAGTAAGGAACACAATTCATAATTGCGTTATCTAATGTTTTCAAGCAAAACGCTCGGACAGGTCAATTTTATCTTTTAATTAGCCACCTTATGAGATAAGAATTTTACTTATGACATTATGTATTTTTGCACAATGACGTCATCATTGGTTTTTTTTAAATGATAACCCCATTTTTTTGCTGGTTTTTATTTATGGCCCAAATACTTAAATGATGGTGTAAAAAATTGGTACCTCAGAAAACTATGACGTTTGAGTAATGACTATGACGTCATAAGTAAAATTTTTTTGTCATAAGGTGGCTAATTAAAAAATAAAATGTTTTGCTTGAAAACATTAAATAACGCAATTATGAATTTTGTTCCTTACTTTATCACTACACTGTGTAAGAGTCCTAAAAATACGCTGGCGTGTCCTACACATTGATGTCCGTGAATGTACTTCCATGATCTGCTTTAGACATTTTATTATTTTGCTTATTCCGCGTCCTGGTTCTCCCATTCTGCCCTCCGCCTCTTTGCAAACCAACAATATTCTGAACTTATGTATTCCTTTTATTTTATTTAATGTATAATTAATGTGTCCATTGCCTTCCCTTACTATTTCTGGGCATTATTTCATTTCTACATTTTTATCTTTGTTATTTCCCATCATTGATAGATCGTAAAATCTTTTTTTTGTAAATTTTTTTGAAATCCTGCGGAAAACAGTTTATTGGTAGTAAAATTGAATTATAATTGACAGATTTAAGCCTTTCTTCGCCACAATTTGATGATATTTCTGAATGTGAATGTAAAACTCTACTGTTATGTATTTTTATTTAAATTTATACAGCAAGGATGACAGAACATAAACTTAGCGACTACCGTTCAGATTGCCCATTAACAGTAACAAAGTATATCGTAGCTTCGCCTTTCTGCATTGTAAGATAGCGACTATTGGTATGGAGCTTTAATTTCTTAGATACTTAAACTGAACGTTTTATTTATTTTCTTTTGTTTTAAAAGAGTTATATACATGGTGGTTAACATTTCGTTGCACACTATTGGGATTTCGAAAACCATAAGAGATAGGAAGTCGGTTAAATTAGAAAAAGACATGAAGTAAAAATCCAATATGATGTCCATAAAAAAGTATATAGCAAAAAATATTAAAAAAGAAGATATCGACAAGTCTTCGTATTTTGCTTATACGAGGGTGGTCCCAGAAGTACCCGCCCTGACCAAGAGGTGGCGGTAGTTGTTTGAAAATATCACTGTATTGGAAAGTACGCAGTCTATAAAGCATATGTTTCAAGTTTGAAAGCGCCACGTTGTTCAGTATTTGTTTGGCAGCCATCAATAGTGAACGTTGTCAGTGAATTTGTGAAAATTGAGAAAATTGGTCATCGTTATGTGATACAATACTTTTATTTGAAAGGCCTCAGCCCAACCAATATAAAAGCTGAACTGGATTCTACTTTGGGTGAGTCTGCTCCTTCGTTTACAACAGTTAAATTTTGGGTAGCTGATTTTAAACGAGGCCGTACGAGCTGCCAAGACGAGCATCGCAGTGGTCGACCAAATGAGGTGACGACTCCAGAAATGGCGCAGAAAATCCACAAAGCGGTACTTGATGATCGTCGACTGAAAGTGCGCAAGCTAGCAGACATTACGGGCATTTCAAAAAGTGCGGTACATCGCATATTATCTGAAAATTTGGACATGAGAAAGCTGTGTGCAAGATGGGTGCCGCGTTTGCTCACACTCGAGCAAAAACAGTGTCGTGAAAATGTTTCAATTGAGTGTTTAGCGAAGTTTCACAGCAACAAAGCAGAATTTTTGCGCCGTTTCGTAACAATGGATGAAACATGGGTCCATCATTTCACACCCGAGACAAAAGAACAATCGAAACAATGGACTCAAAAGGGAGAACCGGCTCCAAAGGAGACGAAGACCGTTTCATCTGCAGGCAAGGTTATGGCGTCGGTTTTTTGGGATGCGCGTGGAATAATTTTTATTGACTATCTCGAAAAAGGAAAAACTATCAACGGCCAGTATTATGCAAACTTATTGCAACGTTTGAGCGAAAAAATCAAGCAAAAACGGCCGCATTTGGCTAAAAAGAAAGTGTTGTTTCATCACGACAACGCGCCAGCTCACAAATCCGTTATGGCACTGGCCAAAATTAATCAATTAAAGTTTGAATTGCTACCTCATGCACCATATTCGCCAGATTTAGTCCCCTCGGATTATTTTCTGTTCCCAAACTTGAAAAAATGGCTCAGTGGTCAAAGATTTTCCAACGATGAAGAAGTGATGTCAGCAGTTAATGGCTATTTTGAGGAGCAAGACAGTTCTTATTATAAAAAGGGTATCGAACTTTTTGAACACCGCTGGGAAAAGTGTATAGAGCTGAAAGGAGATTACGTTGAAAAATAAATAAATCTTTTTCCAAAATGTTTGTGTTTTCTTTGTTGGGTCGGGTACTTCTGGGACCACCCTCGTATATAGTGACCTATGAATTTCTTCGAAATATTGAAAGTAGCTTCGAGACAGCCTTGTAAGTGTACAACTTTTGTTTAATTTAGTCGAATTCGTACGTACCGCTTACGGTCTTCGAAATCCCATAGTGTGCAATGAAACGTTAACAACCCGTATACCGGATGACACACGGGGTAAAACCAAGCTTATATTCTTTGTGCATAAATGAATTTTGATGAAATTTAGTATGGATTTATTAGACGTAAATTCCGGTTGTTTGACATACAGATCCAAGATGGCCGAGTTCTGGGGTTTTACCGGAAATGACATGATATTTAGATTTCTGAAAGGAACACCCTGTATATTTTTGCAGGTTTGCATTTTACGGGTTAAAGTTAGTTTAACCACGTTACCATATTTAAATTGTTTTTGAAAAGAAATACAATTTAATCAGTAGCTCTTCTCTGGATTTTAGTTTTCAATTTTTTAGTGAGTTAAAATTTAATTAAATCGAGACCCGTGCAGAACTTTCTGCTACCTTCGCTCCTTTAAATAATAAATTACTAAGCCTTTTAGATCTTCATGTCTTTAGGTCTTTATGTCCTCCTAAACCTCTTCGTGTCTAAAGCCAAATTGTGTCTTTATGTGTCTAATTCGCTAGACAACGGAATCGTTAACTTCGCACAGTACAATATTTAAATTTTGTATGATGGTTCCATCTCTACAGTCCAATCTGTAGTTACGGTAATATTCGGTAAATACGGTAGTAATTTTCTGTGGCTTCATTGGATTTGTGCATTACAGGTAGGTTGTCAGTGTAGACAGATTTTTAGATATCAGATATATACCAATGGAAGATGATTGGAGTTAACACAGATCCTTGAGACAGTCTTTTCTTTAACGTTTTTTGTTACTCTGCCGTTGGTCTGCAGCCACTAGAAAGAAATTTCACATAGCAAATATTTAAGATCCGGGATAGTTTTCTGCAACAGAAGATCTGTAGAAACTTGCAAAATAACTTCTTTCTCCACACCGTAGGGTGTAATTAAAGCCTATAAAAACTGCCGATTTTTTAAGGCACTTCTCGAATACAGCCCCAATAAACATGGTAAGGCAAAGCACTTGTTGAAATCCAGCTTGTTGTGCTGATACATTATCTAAAATTACCTCATTTACTCTACAGACTTTACTTAAAGAAACCAAAAAAGGAATAGGTTGCCGCCTATTTGCTCTTTTGCTTAATGCATTTTGCGCCAGAATCGTTACTGGTAATGAGACATGGGCTCAATTAGTGTATGCAGAGAACTGTACAGACAATGGATGCACGCGCATTCTCCAAACAAATCCAAGCAATTTAAGCAAACACTTTCAAACCGAAACGTGTTGGTTACAGTGCTGTGGGATCGCACAGGAATTTGGTTGACGGAATTGATATCACCAGGGACCGTAATAACGTCAAACTGTTTATTGTTAATTGTGTAACACCGAAGAAGCTTCGGAGGTCCATTCAAAACAAAATCGTTTGGCGATGGACCGTCTTGACCTGAGACGTATGAAGTCTCAAATTATTTTTTTGTATAAAATATTGAATGGCTTAACTGACTGCTCTAAAATACTAAACTCTCTGCATTTTCAAGTACCGCGGCTTAATGCTCGAAATTATTCTACTTTTGCTCTACCAGTTCCTAGAACTAACGTGTTAAAATTCTCCCCGCTTAATCAAATGTGCGATAAGTACAATAAGTTGCAACAAAACATTGATATTTTCAACTGCAGTGTGGCTTCTATTAAAAAACTAAAGTGTTTTTGTGTCCGTTGTGCAATGAGCTCTGTGTATAAAATTTGTATTAATTGCTGTATCTACTTAAGTAGATATGCTAGGAGAGTTCTGCTGCAATCCTTATGGAAATTAACATGGGAAATCGCTAAGGTCCAACGTAGAATTTTTGGTCAATTTCATGATCTCATCGGCTAGAAATGCTTAAACACGATCTTGATCACGTGGGTAGTTAGATGTGAGCGTAGAAGTATAATTATTTTCGCTTGCCATAGGGCCCTGTTTTTGGGGGGTGAAGCCCTAGAATGCCGTGATGTCGTCATTATAAAATCCTTATGATCTCAGACGACTGCATCAATCACTGCGTAATATGTAGAGTTAATGCGTATACGTTGCGCTGGCGCGCGTTGAGCCTGGTCGCGGATGACCTTGAAATTGACCAAAAATTCTACGTTGGACCTTAGCGATTTCCCATGTTAATTTCCATAAGGATTGCCGCAGAACTCTCCTAGTATATCTACTTACTTATTATGCAAGTACTATTTAGCTGTAACTTCCCATTCTGTAATTGGTCCTGTACTGTAAAATGTGGTATATTAAATAAAAAGAAAAAAAAAGAGCGGCATGCTCACCAACTACCCGCTTACTCCTCCAACTCGCACAAAGCGATTACTCAAGCAGTAACCTCCCACCTTACAGCCCGGACCTGGCGACACTTAAAAGACTGCTATAGGCAGTGCGCCCCGTGTCGCTTTGGTAACTATAGTATGAACAAAAAGCAACTCCATCAAAGGTGCCTGTGGAATTTTGAACTCATATGTAGTATAACACCAGAAAATTATATCAAATTAATAACAACTGTCACTGTCAAAGGACTCTGATAATTTTGCATAGTTTTCTGGTGTTATAATATACCTGAGTTCAAAATTCCAAAGGCACCTTTAATGGAGTTACTTTTTGCTCATACTATAGTTAATTTCTCATCACTCAGTCAAAAATTTATATTAAAATAGCCCTCGTAGTTGATAGTTCTTCACTTTTGTTAGACTGCGCAGTAGTTCTTTGCGCATTTCGATTGCTCTGTAGTTCTTTGATATCCATAAGGGTTTGATCTCTAAACTTGCCTAGCTTATCGGTTGTTCTGCCAGAGCTAGATTATCCATAGTGTTGTTTGTTGAAGTGTATGGTAGTTGTTAGTTCTTGTGGATTCTTCTATAATCTTGAAATTGAAATGACATAGTTCTTTGTACTCTGATTGTTATCTTGCTTGGGTTTTAACAATATTTCTCCCAACCGTTTTCGAAGAATTACAAGCGTTGGATTACGGAATTTGTTTCCGATTCGTCGTGCCTGGTAGGAAATCATCTGAGATAGGGAATAACACTCAAGTGTTGTTCGATTTTCTCTTCCCTCGGATCTTGGAATGCTAGAATGCTTGTTAGTTTGGGGGTAGCCGATGGGTGCCACCCACGCCGTTCAGAGCGAACGCCTGAAGACGGGAAAAGTAGCTTACGAAACATCACGAAATAAAATAACAGTATCGAAAACCTACGTTCACAAATATTTAGTCGAAATGATCAGATCATATAACCTTCCTTCAAGTTAACTTCGTTAGGCATAAAGACAGCTATGTATTTATAATCTTCCTTGTTCCTGATTGAAAATGATTGATTATACTACGTTTTCTATATATTAAAAACGCTATATGAGGTTAGGTTTTTCCATTTACCTTTTTGGAATATATAAATCGTAAGTTAACAATAAATAATAAATTAATTATTATTTACGTCAGCCATCAATAATAATAATAATAATGTATGAACGATTTTATAATTTGTTTTTATATACAAATGGAGTTTTTACCTATCACACAATAATTTATTACTGCTAATTTGTTAATGTTTGATGGGATACACTTTTTGTCCCACAAGATAACCTTCAACAGTTAAACAAACAATAACAAAAAGCTGACTTTGCATGTTCTTGCTGGTTAATTGGAAGTGTATAAGGCAATATAATTATTGCATAGCTCGCTTAAAATATCCATGATAATAACAGTTATCAATGGGAATGTACTCTACTGTGAAGTAGTAGTAAAATCAAAGAGGTAGCTGAAGAGGAATTGAGGTCTTTTAACCAGACAACCAGTTAATTATCAATCATTTAAGTAGTCAAACAGCGTTTTTCTTCGTCGCGTGACTAAAAAGCCACTGTTTACCTTGAGATACAAACAGTTCTGCATAAAAAATGACAAAAAAGTATTGTATTCTCATTTATCAATGTGTTGCAAGCAAGTGAGTGTGCAATTATATAGCGTTTTCTAATAACTAAGCGGTCACTTGTTACGAATGCGGCTTTTTCTACCCTTTTTAAACCGGTGAAGAAGAGAGGAAGAAGCTTTTTCCATAATTCAACCAACTACCAAGAACTCCTTTACCTCTTCTCCACTAATTACTCGTTACTTTTTTTTCAGCGGCATCTTATGTCGACTGAATATTGAAAGGATTTGTTAGTTGGTAAGGTAGCAGTACTTGTGTGGCATGATAAAACGTGTGAGATACCAGAAACCACTTCTTTAACAATGCAAGAAAACGAGCTAATAAACTATGCTGGCTGTAGTGGTTTATAAAAGACACGAATTAGTAGTAACTATTTTCATTTGAAATTGCTCGTGTATTTTGCATACAGATAAGAATACTCGGAACTATAGCTATTTCAGTTCTTACTATTTCAGTAATAGAATATTATTTTGGTAAAGGTGTTTCCATATAACACTACGTTGATCTTTTATTATAATATTTAGTGTTTATAAAAGTAATTAATAACACCACTATAGAACGTGTAACCTACAAAACTACTCTTCTATTTTTAAAAACAATGGTCCCACGATTGTCTTTTTGTAGCCATAAAACTCTAATAGACAGTAATACTTACGTTATACAGCTTATTTATGCCTCGGCGTAGCTTAAACACAGTGAATGAGAACTCTCTCTATCCTAAAATTAAGGAAGGTCGTAGGTGGATTGGAGCATCAGTAAATTAATAGAGCTGTTGAGAAGGGCGCCAGCATGATTGATTTAACCCAATAAAAGTTCTAGATCTTAAAAAGTAAATCAGTCTCAATCATTCAAAGGCCGACTTCCTTCACCCAGTTATTACACAGAATTACTACATAATAAAAATTAAACAATAAATAAGGCAAATATTATCATTTACTTATTTATTCACGCATAAAAATCGCTATGAACTGGAAGGCCTGCAGTTGTTATTTAATGTCTTATATTATTAAATAGTGTCTTATTACAGTAGTTAATACTAATAATGTTACAACTGCATTAAAAAATACCTAGGAATTCATACTTTGGTCGTTATTAAGCTTATTAGCTTCTTGAGAAATTAGATTCAGAATCTTATAAAGCTTGATTTCTTATCATATTATGGATCTTCATTAAATTGTAACTTTATGAACATTCTAACACATAATTATAATAATTCACTCTTAAATTTTGATACAACGAACTAAGTAACGCTTCCACATAAACATAAGCTATAAAGAACCGACCTGGTTATTTCTATAAACTAAATTTGGTAGGTGCTCAAAATATTGCGGACGACAAGACCATTTTTAATGCCTTATATTCAATTGCAGCTTTAGAAATTCCAAATTAAGAGCATTATTGAATATTCTTAATAAATAACAGGAACGAAGGTGCATAATCGTTATTATCACCAAAAGAACAAGGGTAAAGCTTTCAATTTCAACTATAAAAGTAAAGCATCAAACTAAATTATGTTCAAAATGGACACTAAACTAGAATGCCAACTTGAATTAAAGTCTGGATCGATTTACCTATAAATGATAATAATCTTGTAGAAGAAATCACGTCAATGAAACGAGAAGAAACCTTAATTAAATAAAGATATTACCTTTCAGGTTCAAAAGGGAAATTCAAAACTATAGCCAGGATATCAATTCTGATCAAAAAGAAATATCTAATTTCATGATATTCCAAAATTTCAAAACAATGATTTAATACTTTCACAAAATAATTTTCCGAAAAAAGGAGAAATTTCCAAAGAAATTGCAAAGTTCAACCGTGCACTAAATAATGCACGTGTTCACTTCGCTGAGCCTCCACAAGAAGGAAGGGAAAGAAGCCTCTTTTTAACGGTCAAACAAGCGTGAGTCCCGTGACTTACAAACTGCCTTCTAATTGGTTGAATGAAGGCGTTAGTAGCATAACCAGAGATTTATTATTGATTAACAAAAAAGGAAAACCAAAAGGATTCGAAACATCGATAATTAGCAATTAGAACGTTCAATTTAATTAAAAGAAGAGAAAAATATAATAAGAATTAACTTATCACAAAGAAAAAAAAAACAATAATTTTGCAATCAAAAATACCAAACCTAGATGGAGTAAATAAACATTAAAAATCGAATTTTATAGTGTACATGGTAAATTCCAAAGGATGACCAATAACATTTTTATTAATACACGAGGTGATATTAAAACAAAATAAAATAGAAAAAACAAATTTCATATATATTGGTTTTATAATAATGCACTACATTTGTTAATGTATACTTGGTAACGGTTACTATAAGTTTTATAAAATGGCTCTGGGAATATTTATACTACTACTTCATTATATACCTAGAGCTTACAGTAATATTATAAAACTCTAATAAACTCATCGACATTCTTATATACTTTGGATACCTGTATATACCATAAGTAAATTAAAAAACGTTTATTGGAATTTTTATGTTAAATTTGTATGTTAAAGCTAAAAAAGTTCTTTAACGTCACAACATTATTTGATTAGTAGCTCAAGAAAAAAAGACTAGTTTTTTGTAGCATTTTTAAATTTAATAAAGGTGAATAGTTTGTTTACCCATCTCCCGACAACACTGCTTCTTCGAAAAAATGTCTTTCCCATACTCTGTATGTTTTTAACGACTCTACCGCCCCGTTTCCTTTTCCAATAACATAGCAGAGTTTTGTAATTTTTAGCACGCATGATGCAGGATTTGGGAGGGACCTGCATTGTAAATTATCAACCTCGTGAAGAATTGAAGGAATCATAGAAGATGAGATATAGGGTTAGTAAAACAAAGCAAAAGTAACTGCTAAGTGCTGAGCTTGGGAGTGTTTGAATTGTTAATTATCTAACTCCATGTTACGATTATCGATGACGCTCTAAGCCGCAACATCATCAACCATCTTCCCTATTAATGGGTACCTACCTAGGTACGGTAGGTCTAAGCCATATGTACACTGTACAGGGTACAGGTATATTATTTGGAACCCAGTGATCGCTATTTCTGCTTTGTCGAACAGTTCAAATTGAGCCCATTTGTTGCTTATCAGTACCATAAACGGCAAACAAAAAACAAAACCCACTCATGGAGAATCGGCGTGCTCAGACAAGTAAGTTCTATCGAATTCTGATGAAAACATTAGGGGTTGCTATTTAAAAAAAAATAACGATACTACGAATCTCCTATCCAAAGAAACCCGAAAAAATGCCAACAAGAGCCGAAAACAGGAAAACTATATAAAACCTATTAAATCCTCGTAAATTCGATTAGGATTTTCTGATTCCGGAAAAATCTCTTTAATTCGACATTTGAGAAGCACAAAGTACTGCCTAAATCCTAAAGGGAAATAAAACTCCAAAAGTGAAAAATCGAAATGCTTTATAAATAAATATAACATGGAATAATCTTCAAAAGATATTGACCCCATAAAAGATTATGATTATTAATGATTATTAATTGAAGATTATGATTCATTAAGATTAATTTACTCAGAGCTGCCCAAACTCGATTTTCTTTTAGGTGTACTGAAGTTCATATTCTCGTATTTTGCGAATCAACGTTATCACAAAGGTGGAAGAAAGCTTCATCAGTAAAGCATTGACGGAATCCTTGTCTACGGGACCGATCATGTGGAAGTATTTCAGAAAACGTTCGCAGTTGGAGGGATGATGCTGCAGGTCCTGTTTAAGAACATGCTGGCAAGTGCTATTTAATAGATTTACTGAAGAATTAAAGACTGTTCTCCCATTTATTCAGTCCATATTCTTGGTCTACCTCCCCCTTCTTCACGAGCGATGACTTAAGGTGTCTCAAATAAAATAGATCCATTCAACAATAACTTTTGTTTTTTATTGAGAATCCAAACTAATTTAAAATGCATTAAACTTAATAAACTGAAGAAAGTAAAAAGGTAACAAATTTTTTGTAAGTGAGTCATCATTCTAGATCATGGTCCATCTTTTACCTTTAATGTTAACCTGACTAAATCATTTTATGCATGTTATTGTGATTACTATAAATAATAATGTTAAAGTGCTATTTTGGTAACCGCAACCTTATACGTGTATAATATAATGGTTGAGTAAATTTCGCAAATTTCGAATTTTAGTGATTTATGGTTAGATTTGTGGCCGTCTTTATTTATAGATTTCAATTTAGATACTTCTACAATAATAACAATTACAATATTGCTATATATAGTAAGAAAAATTATTTCTTCTGGGTTGGTCAGTAAAAATAATTATATCGTAGTGGGTGCGTTTGCAGTTAACACCTTTTTCACTTCAGGATAATAAGGTAACCTTTGAAAGTCGATATATTTTATCTCTGTCTCTTTTTTCTAAATAAATGTTAAGAAAGTTACTAATATTCAAACAAATCTTTTAATGTGTATATAGAATACTATACATCCATGCAACACACCCATCATTGTTTATTATGTAGTGATCATGTGTGAATTGTTAATATGCAAATCGGTTTATTTTTTTAAAGTATTGTTTCAATCTTCTTCACTAATCGACTTTCCAATGATGATAAAAATAAAAATAAAAAATAGTTACCTCGAATTCTATAAACAAATGCCAATTTTGCTGTATTGTATACACTTTGTTCACCGATCACGAATTTCTATTTTATTAGCTGGAATGATGAAATGTTAGGTTTATAATAAGCTTGGGTAATAAATAATTAATGTTCTTGGCTGCAGTGTTGACACAAACATGGTGAATCTTTATTCTGTCAATGAAACGGAAATAATATTGATGAGTTAGAAAAATTTAAAAAGTTTTTCTCTCGTCTCGACAAACATTCTTTTTTTAATAGTTGCATAATCTAATGACATTGTGTCGATAGAATTTAAAATTTATAGCAGAATATCAATATAGGTGTCAGTGAAAGGTAAGTTTTACGAGAGTCTCAGGGTAATTTGACATTAATAATTTTCCATTACCGTCATACAAATTTTATTATAGATTTTATGATAGTTTTATGTCAAATTTCATGCAAAGGCGCGGTTTTTAATGGTATCTAAACACAAATGCGTCTCTTTATATTAATAAGTATTAACAGAATAACGACTCACTATAAAATAAACCAGAATCATCGCGTCCTGATCATCAAAAGAAGGGGGAGGAAAGAAAATTCACCATTAAATAAGATATACTCGAGAATTTTCTTATGGTGAGGTAGGTGTAACTATCTTGGCTGAAATATAGACGTGACAACTGTTATGGACATAACACATTCCTTACACGCTGTTAAATTGCAATAACTGCAACCACACAAATAAAATTCTTGATGTGCTATTTTCATTACTGAACGTTTAATATTATTATTTATGTTTTACACACGATGCAATTATTATAAAGTATATTGGAAAGAACGCATAGATGAGCTCTTTCTCATCTTATGTAATAACGCTAGAATGTGAAAGGAAAAAATGAAAAAGATTTTTTTCAATAGTTAATAAGCGGTTTTCCATATTTTAGTGACTATAAAATACACTGAATTTCAAATTTATTGTGTAACTATAAATAAAAGATTTACGTAATGATGAAACTTTAAAACTCCGTTAACTGTTTTAATAATAAAACAGTTAATTGTTTGTAATTTCCCTCAATTTAGCATTCGTTCTTGTCTATTCGCATTATTTTGTCTGTGTGGAAAGATTAAATTTTAAATAGTAATGTTTCTTTTTAATAATAGACCACCCATGTGAAAATTTAAAAGAGTTTTCGTATTTATGTCAGTGAATTAATCAAAATAATATGTTGCGGCTTTATTAAAAGCCATAGGCAATACATTTCTTAAATTATTTGTTTATAATGGTTAGACATAGGATATACTACTCATAGTAATAGCTTATAGTGCTGGAAAGTAATAAAAATGAATAAAGACTTTATATGATTTGTTGTGGATAAAGACATTTTTGCACGGGACATTTTAATATTGCATAAATATTGCGCTACTGGTTTTTTTTACAATAGGAATTGATATATAATATAAATAAAAAAGTTATATAAAAGTTAATATATAGGACTATGCGAGGCACATAGCACTCAAATTAATTTTAATACATCTATTCAATACCACTAATATATGGTTCTTCTTTAAGGGTCTGCAGTACGTATGAATTTATGGTACCTAAAATGCTTTTTTTTCTCTATAATTTTCATTCAGTTGTTTCTTAAAATTTTCACACCCTACTTAAAACAAAATAAAGAGGAAAGTCCATTCCACCTCCGTACTTTTTCGGATATGAGAAAAAAGTATTTTAACAGCAAAATCAATTGATTTTTAAAAATCCTAAAATATTAACTAAGCGTAATTCTGAAAAAAATCCGGGAGTAGCTTATTAATCGCACTTCACTTTGGTTTTTGTTTCATTTTAATAGATGAATTCATAAAATCAGGAGATGAATAGTTAGAAATAAAATTTCTTTGGGTTTTAGTTATTATAGGTGCCAAAGAGGCCCCTGCGGTCACTACATTTGCTAAATACCAAACTAGGTTTCGCATACTCTAGAGGTATGCACTATGCAGGTGGTGCAATATTGTTTCGCACGCTGATGTAACGTAGTTCCGGTAGTTTTTTTTAATAACATTATGAAATATTTAATATATTTTATAAATAAATAATTTTTGTCAATCCAACAATTCAATTTTAAAACTTTTTTTTTCTGTGGATGTGATTTGTATGTAAAACACTAATTATTTCTTTTTATAAATATTATTTTTGAAAAATTCTATAAAGTATGTTAATAAAAATATTTTTTACATAAACTGGGATTAAAACTCGGATTTTACAATTCAAAATCTAGCGCGCCCTGATGGCTATGATGCCTGTTAAACATTCATTTTCATTTATCATACTTTCTTTGTTGTTTCTTTTTTATCATTAATTAATTTTTAATTTTTTTACAATATTACTACTTAAAGTACATTAACTTATCAATTGATTAATAATTTTAATTAATCAACAATTAATATTAATTCATTTAGGCATATAAAATATGCTTTCAAAATCTAAATTTTGTTGGAATTCTATAACAAAAATGGGAAATGAGTAGGAAAGTGATGCATGATTCCCACTACTCAATATGGGCGTGTAATTTTAGCAACGAATTCACCCAAATCGCAGAAGTTTATTTCGAGGTTAGAGTTCAAACTAAGAAACACCAAGTTTTAGACAAATGTTTACAATAACTACTAGTGGTCAATGGCGTAACAAGGGGGATTGAAACGGCTAAAGCCCCCTCACAAAGATAGTATGGCTTTTAAAATATATTATTGCTTCGGTTAATTAAGATTTGTTGTGAAGCATCAAACTCTTCACAAAATTGAGACTCTCAAGCGGGTCGCTTCGATAGGGCACTAAATAAATTATAACCTAAAAATTAAGACATCATGTTTGTTTACATTTCTTTTTAACTTAGAGTAGAGTCGGGGATTATGGAATACCATTTTCATTTTTGGGATTATTTTGAAACGTTTTGAGTAAAAAAAAAATAAAAATGCCAACGACTGCGCCAAAGGGTTTATTATATGGGGTCATTATCTCGAAATTAGAAAAATATATAAATAAAAAAATACTTCTAATAATGAAATAAAAGTGCTTTTTTGGCTACCGAAAAAATGGTCGGGTAATATGAAATAGATATATGAGGTAATATGGAATACTAATTATAATTTTTATATGAAAAATTCTAACGACAAAAGTCGCAAATATAGCAATCCCGTTTGCAATCGGCGCACAGTTCGTGTGCCCAAAGCTCGCATCGTAGGCACTGTATCCAAATCTCTCCTCTTGAATCAGCCGTAAAACGTCCTGAACAGAAAAGACATTCTGCATCATCTTGTGGTTTTCATTTGCTATTTGGGAATTCTTCATCATCAGTAGAGTCATCTAGGAGTGGGATTTCTTCATTTAAATCATCAGAAGATTCGTCTTCTACCACTTGCTGTCTCGGTCTTTTTCTAACACTGCTCGAACTTGCTTTGGCGTCATCATCCGTTTTGCTGGTACCAGGTTTTGCATTATCCGTTGGCTTTTGGTTTTTTTCAAACCCAAGGTTCCTTTTTAGTTAATTTTTTCATTTTTTGAAATCAGTGACTGTGCCAGTTCATCCTTGTTTGGGGTTGAAGTCAAAATTTTTGCTGTTCCCGATTTGCGACCTCTTGTGCCCTGTCGGTTTTTAAGAACAGGAATAGGAACTATGTCTTTTGGTAAAACTGGTTGTTCGTCGGGTTGTTCGTCCGCCCTTTCATCATTATCTTCCTGGACAGGCTGTGGGTTTCTCTGATTTTCATATGCAACAGGCTCTGGTTCATTGTTGTGTGCTTCCACTAGGAAATCTTCTTCGGTAAAAATATTCCTGTTTACTGAAAACAGACCTGTTTGACGAAATCCATTGACTGCTCTTTCGCCAGTTTGGATTTTGAGATAAGCTTTACCAAAAATTGTTCACTGATGTCAAAGTGAGATATTGGTCGAGTATTTTGCCTTAAAAATTGGCGAATTTCTTCATTGTAATAGGTTTTCAAAGATCCCATTACGGATTTATCAAGTGGTTGCATTTTCGTGTTTGTTTATAATTATATTACCTTTGATAATGACAGCATAGCTGTCGAAACAATATTGTCAGGTTGTATTTTAATAAAACTGTGAAACTTTTAATAATCTTTATTTATTTCATGATTATGGAGTTCCACAAAATAAGGCTGGAAACAATAAACAAAAATAATGTACAACTAATGTGTAATATACTTAACTATGCAATAAAATCACTGTAAATTAAGATTCTCTAAAATTTTGACGTTTCTTTTCTAAAATTCCCTTATTGTTATCAGTCGGTTAATGTTATCAAAATGTTCTTGGCCCAAAGTGATCACATTAAGCGGATTTTACACTACTATAAAATCGTTCAAAGAAATTTCGAATTTTATCCCCCTTTTTAAATTTCCACGAATTCATTTTAACGGTAGTTAGTAAGTAAAAATGTAGTTCAAATTCTTTCATAGAATACTACTATGAAATAGTTCCAAGAAATAGTTCACCCTTTTTAAATTTCCGCGAATTTATTTTTATAGTAGTTAGTAAGTAAAAAATGTAGGTTAAATTCTTTCCTATGATACTACTAGAAAATAGTTCTAAGAATTCGTTCACCCTTTTTAAATTTCCACGAATTCATTTTAATAGTATTGAGTCATTCCATATGAAATCGTCTAAAAATTTTTTTTTGCTGCTCCGCTATTTTAAGCTAATTAAAGCATTTAAAAATCGACATTTTTATGCTTTAATATGTTTAGCTACAAAAATCTTGCTATTAAAGATATCTACACGTTCAAGATGGCATTTCAAAGCTAAAAACTAGTAGTTTTTGTGCAAAGAATATAAATTCACAGTCAATACCCCTACAAACTAACAGGGTGCTGAAAATACGTGTATTTTACTGATTAGTTAACTGACTCCCAGTGTCTCGACTGTTGAATGCAAACAGCTAATATTTCTCAGAGATCAAGTGCACATATCGTGGAAGAAATAAAACCTACAATTGACTCGTTCGGCCTACTCTTTATAAAAAAAATCTCTGCTTGAAATCTTGAAATTAAAAAAAAATCGTATTATTTAGGCTATAATATGAATGTGTTGACTACGAGATAAAAATGATCTAAGTAATTAGTGTGTGTGTGTGTGTGTGTGTGTGTGTGTGTGTGTGTGTGTGTGTGTGTGTGTGTGTGTGTGTGTGTGTGTGTGTGTGTGTGTGTGTGTGTGTGTGTGTGTGTGTGTGTGTGTGTGTGTGTGTGTGTGTGTGTGTGTGTGTGTGTGTGTGTGTGTGTGTGTGTGTGTGTGTGTGTGTGTGTGTGTGTGTGTGTGTGTGTGTGTGTGTGTGTGTGTGTGTGTGTGTGTGTGTGTGTGTGTGTGTGTGTGTGTGTGTGTGTGTGTGTGTGTGTGTGTGTGTGTGTGTGTGTGTGTGTGTGTGTGTGTGTGTGTGTGTGTGTGTGTGTGTGTGTGTGTGTGTGTGTGTGTGTGTGTGTGTGTGTGTGTGTGTGTGTGTGTGTGTGTGTGTGTGTGTGTGTGTGTGTGTGTGTGTGTGTGTGTGTGTGTGTGTGTGTGTGTGTGTGTGTGTGTGTGTGTGTGTGTGTGTGTGTGTGTGTGTGTGTGTGTGTGTGTGTGTGTGTGTGTGTGTGTGTGTGTGTGTGTGTGTGTGTGTGTGTGTGTGTGTGTGTGTGTGTGTGTGTGTGTGTGTGTGTGTGTGTGTGTGTGTGTGTGTGTGTGTGTGTGTGTGTGTGTGTGTGTGTGTGTGTGTGTGTGTGTGTGTGTGTGTGTGTGTGTGTGTGTGTGTGTGTGTGTGTGTGTGTGTGTGTGTGTGTGTGTGTGTGTGTGTGTGTGTGTGTGTGTGTGTGTGTGTGTGTATATATATATATATATATATATATATATATATATATATATATATATATATATATATATCTCAAACTAAAGTATACATTAATTAGTGTTTTACAGTCCTTTATCGTGTTAGCGCCTCCGGCTTTCGCCTCAGGCTCTAAGTGACTCTGTGGGCTCCAAACCACTCAATTAAGCCCTTAATACATAACATACTATTATGTATCAAGAATCTTTGATAATCTTCCTGTTTACAATCGTTTGGGTTTGCTAAATCATCCTTGAAAATAATTAACACCAGTCAACCATCGATTGCTTGCATGAAACATATTAATGTTTCTAGAACAGTGATTCCCAAACTTTTAAACTCAAGGGTCCCTAGAAATTAAAAGAAATCAGTAGACCCACTTAAAACTATAAATTTAATAGCTTCTCTCAAATTGTGAAAATACTCTAAAAATAATTTTTAAATATGATTGTAGCTTAATTAATTGGTTTTGTATTAATTTGATAAAGACTTTACAGTAACTTCTAATACGAAAAAACAGAATTTAACAAAAATTTTATTAGTTATAACGTAATTTTTATGTTGTTCGCAACCCCCCCCCCCCTACAACTTATTACGGACCCAACGCTCCAAAATCGAGGCTATATATAAATGTGTTCGTAAATTCTCTTGTCAGATGGGAAACGTTTTTATTATTGTTTTTTTCGAAAAAAAGTTCGCTCTTTAAAAAAGTTCTGCTTCACTTAAAACCTCAAATGCTGCCATTAAAATTAACCTAGCATATACAGGGCGATTAAAAAAAAATAGTGGTTTGATTTTAGTGTTTATATTTTTTTGAATATTTAATATTTCCAGTAAAGTGACTTCAAATTTTTTACCTACCAAAATCTTTCTTGATTTATGCAGTTTTGTGATAGGTTCTAACGATTCGGTAAATGGTCCCACAACGATATCTTTTGGCTGCATAAATGATCTAAAGTGCACATCTTATGATCTTCACCTTTCTTCAGATAAAGGCGAGTTTTAGGCATCGACAATGAAGTTATATATAAGATTTAATATGTTTGTTATTATAATTACATTGAATTCCTTATACAGGTCGTACATGCAGGTCGTTATATGCAACAGGCTCTGGTTCATTGTTGTGTGCTTCCACTAGGAAATCTTCATCGGTAAAAATATTCCTGTTTACTGGAAACAGACCTGTTTGACGAAATCCATTGACTGCTCTTTCGCCAGTTTGGATTTTGAGATAAGCTTTACCAAATAGTTCACTGATGTCAAAGTGAGATATTGGTCGAGTATTTTGCCTTAAAAATTGGCGAATTTCTTCATTGTAATAGGTTTTCAAAGATCCCATTACGGATTTATCAAGTGGTTGCATTTTGTGCGTTGTATGGGGCGGTAAGCACAATAAAGTTACATAGTTTTCTCTAGCAGCTACAATAACATCTAAGTCTCTGGTGTGGGTGTGATGGCCGTCCAAAATCAAAAGGATAGGATTTTCAGCACTTGGTCTTACATAATCTATGAAATGGTTGAACCATTGTGTGAAAATATCGGTCTGAATCCACCCAGAAGGATGGAAGGCAAAAATACTTCCTGGTGGAGCTCTCTTCTTTATCAATTCGCTGGCATTCTTGCGAGGGAATATAAGCAAAGGGGGCACAAAATTGCCACTGGCACTCATGCACAAGATACAAGTCACCAGAGAGCCTCGCTCTGCAGATGTTAGCGCTCCTATTTGCCGTTTTCCCCTTTGAGAGAAAACTCCAGGGCACTTTGATTGCACTATGCTAAAACCACTTTCATCGACGTTGAAAATCTGATTAGCTGAAAAGTTTTTTTCTTCCATTTGTTTCTCTAACAGATCAAAAAACTCGTCAACATTTTTTTTATTAAAGCCTACTGCTCGTGCAAACGATGTTCCCGTTGGTTTCCTTAGACTTAACACATCCTTATGTCTCAATCTAAAACGACTTAGCCAGTCCTTTCCGGCCGCATTTTTTAGTAATGAGAAAGAATTTGGAATGTTGTTTCTTCGTGCTAACTGGAAAGCGAGATTACAGACATCCCGCCTTGTTAATCCATAAAAAGTTTTCTCCATTGCCAAGCAATGCTTCACTAGCTCTGTTTCCAAATGGTCTTGCAAAATAGGTTTCCTCCCTAGTTTCGTCTGGCATATCTCACTAGCAGGTCCATTCATCTTAGAAAGTCTGAAAAGAGTGGCACGTGGCACATTGAATGTTTTACATGCCTTCAAATAACCCATCTTTTTGCTTCTAACTGCTATTATTGCTTTTTTCATGTCTTCTTCATTCCACTTTTTACGTAGTGGCGACGTGGTTTTGACCTTTTCTTGCCTTTTTTTAACCATTTTCGGCATTTCTGGAAAAAAATCTAATTTTAATTACCGAGTCAGGTAATATGGAATACTATTTCATAATTCCGCCTATATAAATTCGGTGGTTAGAACGGATAAAAAATAAAAGATCACTAAAATGAACGATATATCTAAATCAAAGCTTTCTTACATCATTCATCTACTTAGTAAATTAATAACATCAAATAAAATTACTTTGAAAAGTGTTTAAAATAAAACCTTAATGTACTTACCTCAAAGTTTTATATGGCGGGAAATCACTAGCACTGTCTGAAAAGCCAAGTGGTTTATGCGAATGAGTTAAGCACCCTTGCGAATGAAACTTGAACTTATTTAAATGTTATTATAACAAATCAGCACAGATGGCGCTACTAGTTTTCTAAAAGAACATGGTATTTCATATTACCCGGTGTATTCCATAATCCCCGACTTTACTCTACAACATGACCTTAAAATTTAATTTTTTGACCTCAACAGGTGTGCACTGTTTCAAAGTTTTAAAATAAAAGAGAATTTGTTACAAAAATGGTCGCTCTTTTATACCCATTTTGCAAACAATTGAAAACTACAGTAAATTTTGGTAAAACAATCGAACTTTGACAGATGATTTATAACATAACCAAATTATTGTTTATAAATTTTAAGTATTCTTCTAAACTAATTAGATAAAATGGTATCTTAAAAAATTCCCTATCCAGTGGTATATTGCATTCATGTTCCCATAGCAAAATAAGGCCACCATTGAATGTCGATGACATCTCATTTTACACAACTATTACATAACTAAAATTGACTTAATTACTTAAAATCACCTTTTTACACCTTTCTATCGTGACAAAATTAAACCTTATATACTAACAAACATTATTCACATACTTTCCAATATCAAAAAATAAAAATTCAAGCTAAATATATTATTTCTGTCTATGAGGCATAATCGCTCATGCTTGTATTTTATTCCACATATCATCATATTATCTGCAAAAAGCTGCCCCAACATTCAAGATAGTTTCAATTCTGTGCTAAAGAAACTACATCACAATCATGCATCAAAACATTGAATGATAACTTTAAAAAAATTTTATAGAAGAAAAATTAATGGTATGAAAATCTCGTTAAATTGAAACATAATTCTTTCTTATAAAGAAACTTAGCTAAGGCAGTAAATACTTGTATATATCCCCATTACAACATACCTTGTCTGTTTTAGGTTAAATATTGCCTTAAATATGACCTCAACTTAAATTACTTAAATGCTTTATCAGGTCACGTCTCATATCGTTAGCTGAGTTAAAGAAAATTACTAATAAGAAAATTCTAAGGAAAATCAGCTTTACAAATATCCTTTTACTGCCTAGTGTGTGCTAGTGTACATGTTAACTAGAAGAAATCCTTTTATAAGTTTTTGAAAGATAATTTCTCAAAGTAATAATTTTGAAAGTGAGGTTAGGCAACCCATCTAACTTCTTGTTTGAAAATTCCTATCATTGGGTGCATTGTTTATATATTGCATGCCAAATAACATGACAAAGGGTTAATCATTATGTATTGGTAACTGTAAATTGTTTTATTAAATTATAAGAAATTAAAAAATACATAAATAATAGTATATTAAAGAACAAGTTTTATAAGGGTTGATTTGGCGCACGAATCCCAAGTTAGAAAACGAGCCGCAGGCGAGTTTTTCTATGGGATGAGTGCGCCAATGCCCTTATAAAACGAGTATTTTATGCTATTTTTTCTAATTGCGCCCCCTTTTTTCTTATTTTAATACAAAAAACTATTTTGGTCGTCTAGAGAATTTTGTGTTAGTTGGTAACAGTTGGTAACACTCGGCGCCCACTTGAGTTTTTGAATCATTTGTCATCATCCGTCACTTCAAATAAATTAGTTATTACTTTTGCTACTTTATTAGTGTTACAAATAAATAAAATATGAACGAAGACAACTTAATTTGCACTCCGCCCGAAATTCGCGAAAAAAAGCAAAGATGATTAAATCGATGATACGTGTCTTGTTTATAGTACCATAAAATTACAAACATGAATTGGACTTACTGATTTGTCCAAGCAGATTTGATGTAGGTACGAGACTTGTTTATGTTACTAATTAGGAATATCCAAAACCTAACCTTCTTTCCAAGTAAAAATAGACCATAACTTCAAGTGAAATTTCATGTAAGTAACAATCAACAAACAGCGAACCAATTCAACTATATTAATTAAAAATTTATCGGAGGTTGACAATTTTGACAGATACTTGCAGTTTGAAGTTGTCACATTCCACGTATTACCCATCCAACCCTTAAAAACTAAATAACCCTATAATTCATTAAAGTACAGTGTACTTTTATAGATAGCCATAAACGACTCCTACTGATAGACGTTAATAAACGTATTACAAAAGCAAATTAGAAAAATAATTTTAAGCATTATTGAAATTTAACGAATAATATTATCAAAACTCTCAAAAATTAATATCATTATTCATGTTCTATAGTTAATAAAAAATTTTGTTTTATATTTTTCAGATTCTTATACTCTAATAAAAAAATGTCGGTTGCCAATACTATCGGCCGACATAGATTACATAGTTTGACAAGTGTGTAGAGATCTTAACTAGGTTTACCAATCCTGGTAGTTTTTTATTCAGTTTAGCTTAGTTATTTTTTTTTAATTTTATTAGAGGCATCGTCAAGATCATTCGACCCCATGTGATCGATCCTGGAACCAAAAAATCTTTTCCCGGTCAATTCTCGATATCATTCCGGATCTCGATCCGGATGGCTTTGCTCAGTAAATGTCATTATACTCTATATAGGAAGAGTAGAACGTGGGGAACGAGGAGGCCAGCCGGATGGATTTAGTTAAATTTAAGTTTTATTTTTAGTCATCTTATTTTTATATTTTATTTAGTAAAAATGTATTGTTTGTTTTAAACTGAACTTTTCTATTTCTGTTACGTGGGTACTTTTTGATCGTTCTAGGCGATTTTGGCATTTCTTACTGAAATATTTATTTTTGGAATTAAAAACATATCTAGGGGTTTTTAATTACGTAAGGCTAGGTATTTAGAAGAAATTTGGTACCCCCTCCCGCTTGTAACGTCTCGTAACGCTTGATTATGGTGTCTTTTCCAGTATTTTTTGGTATATATGTCGAAAAATTGGAATTTACTTCTAAT
Source organism: Agrypnus murinus (assembly GCA_929113105.1). Classification (NCBI taxonomy): domain Eukaryota; kingdom Metazoa; phylum Arthropoda; class Insecta; order Coleoptera; family Elateridae; genus Agrypnus; species Agrypnus murinus. The sequence goes on from OV816029.1 coordinate 4,761,508, forward strand.
ATATCCATACTATATCTTAACAAAATGCATAGACGGCGATACAGTGCACTCCTAATCAATCAAAATTCAGTTTTTTAATCTGCAATTCATATATTTACAGAATTCATATATTGAAACAAAATGTATGGCTCAGATTGGGGAACAGATAGAGTAAATTCATTTCTTCAAAACTGGAAGAACTACTGCAGGGTGTGGTGGAATATTCCCACGAAGATCATAGCCAACTCAGTCGCAATGTATAGCAGCGGAATTGTAAAAAACAACGGGGCTACTGGGCCAGTCGTTATATTTATTATTATACGGCAGGGTGACGTAAGTTCTTAGTAGCCCAGGTTCCAAATCCAAATAGAAATCAACTAACTTACCTTTTTTTATTAAAATTTTAATAAAAATTTTTAATAAACAAGCAGAAATAATGAAAACTTCGATTAATAATGGCCCCAAACACTATTTCAATGCAAAATAGAAGCGATCATTTCTACCAAATCACATATTTCGAACTACTGTGAATGTTCAAAGCCTACAAAAAGGTACAGGAAGTATTTTGGTTATAACTGCTAAATTCACTAAACCAAATTAAATGAAAGCTGTAATTAACGTAGACATTTATCAATTCACGCGCAGTTTTTCTGGAGCTCACTATGCCCAATAGGTTAATTGCTTGAAATTCGACGATTATTTTCAGTGGTTTACATACCATGGCTTTATGTGTATTTAAATAACATTAATATCAATAAGTGTCAAAAAGTATCAGGTGTATGCAAAATCACACGATATACCAGACTGAAGAGAGCAAATAAGCTCGAAACAGTCTGCCTCGGGGTATCGTCTGTGATTTGCATGTATTTATTTTCTTTTGTGTTAAATTTCATATAAGTGTAGGTCAAGTATGAACTTGACATGCCTATATGAACAGCAATGAAATCTAAACAAATAAATAGGGAATATAAAAGCAAATCCTTCAAGGTTACCTTGAAGGGCTCACAGCGACTGAAAGAAACGAACACTTCCTATGGAAGTCTACCAAGCGCTTCAAGCAGCCCCAGAGACCAGTGTAACCGATGCGGAAGGAGGACGGATCTTGGGGTTAAATGAGGAAAATATGAGGAAAAGGCTGTGCTAGACATCTCAAGAATGTTTTCACCCCACTACCGGAGGAACTGACAATAAGCATCCAGCAAAAAAGCAATAATTTACTTACAGGCTCCTCTACAAGTATCTCTGCCTATCAAACGCTTCGCTATGACTGGAATTAGAACTGTAATAGACAAGCTAAAAACGAAGAAATTCACCAAAATCACATTTTAAAATGTATTAAATATAAATTTATAAAAAATAATTTTACCCAAACTGGGATTAGAACTCGGATTTTGGAATTGGTAATCTATCTCGCCCTACATTCGCGTATTGTGGCTGTTGGTATGCATGTCCATTTATCATACCTTTTGGTTGTTCCTTTTTTATTATTAATTACTTTTCGATTATTTTTTACAATGTTACTAATTGCAGTATGTACTGCAATTATTAACGTATCAATTGATTAATATTAACTAATCAACAATTAATAATAATTCGTTTACGTATGTAAATAAATTAAATAATATACTTTCAAAATCTATAATAAAGAGGGGCAATGACAAATTAAAAACAAATTAAAAAAATTAAAGAAATATCATCGCCATAAAAAAACTATGGCATGACTAAAAAAGGAGCCGCCCTGTACACTTTGCAAATCTTATTAATTCGATTTTAAATACTACATGAACCTGCAAGTTTTCTAAAAAGTCTCTTCCCCTTCCCATTTCAAATTTGCTAGACCGAACATGATTTAGCACCTCTTAAAAAAGGATGGTGATAATTAGAGGCCATTAACAACATATTTATGCATAAGGTAATCCAAGCTGAGCTTTAAAATATTTATTCTGTTATTGTAATGTAAATTGCAAACTTATTCAAGTTTCTAAAGGGAATTTTAAGAATTTCCGTTGACTTTAAAAAGAACAACCAACCTGGTTCGTTCTTGTTGACAGACAAATTTATATTTTTCCGTTTTGATATGATTCTACCATCTTTTTCAAATGCATTGAGCAGCCATCTTGCATACGAAGTGCAAAGAAAGACTGAGGGTTTAGAAGTTTTAGGAGTTACTGGTTGCACATATTTTAAATACCCTGTACAAACTGCTAACATTTTATTTTTTAAATGTATTAGATTACGCATTATTACGTATATCTAAAAATGTACCGCTTTTTTACGCTCTGGTCTCATTAGTGCTTAAGTACTTACATACTTATAATGAGTTATTATAAGATATTCCAACAAAATTTGAGGTGTAAATGGAAATGTATGTGTATTTTCACGATATATAAAAAAATTGCATCTTAAGGCTAATGTAAGAAAGAAATATTTTGTGGCATCACTATACAGGTTGTCCGTTTAACGTTCTACGCTCAATCGTTCGGGTTATCGGAATGAAATTAAATTGACTTGGGTATTTCGACCTCATGTATTTTATTAACCTGTACTAGAATACTTCTAAAAATTTATTTAGGTTTAAATTTGTTGTGTCCGGAATAACTGTAATGGTTTGCTTGCTTTGGTTTTCTTTCGTCGACCTGCTTGTAATGACGACATTATTATTTACAATTAAATTGTAAGTGAAATGAACTACTTTTGTAGAAGACTGTCCTCTAATTACTGACTAGTTGTTTTGTAAAAACTCAGACATTTCTGCGCGTAAAAATAAAAAAAGCGATGATCATTACCACATCGTTTTTAATAACTGATTCTGCGTGTTTTGTGCATAATCTAAATCTAATCCAGTCATCATAATGACTTCCCATCTCTACCTATGGCCCTCACAAAATTTCTCCATCTGATACCATTTTTGGTCCTGTATTGTTCATAATCTTGTCCTTTTCTAGTATAGTCCTCCTCCATGTTGTTTTTGATCTACCCTTGCGTTGATCAACTTTGATCTACCATCTCACACTTCCTATGGCAAATACGCACAAATCACCTCATTTGAACAGTTTAGAGCCAATGTTGAAGAAGGGGCTTTGAGTACCTTTAGGTCCCCGAATTAGGTCCACGACAATTTCGGAGCTAAACAGAGGTAAAAAGCATCATAATTTGAATAATTTTGATTTTTTATATTATGTACAAAATTTCGGGAAGTAAATTTTATCATTGTATTTTGGTAAATTTCGGACTTCACGGTGTCTTATAAACCAAGTTCCATCGAGTACCACTAAGATAGTTAGTTTAAGTGTTAGTTTCAGCCTTCTAGGTAATTAGACTAAAATTTTGGCTATCCCAATTAACCCCTTATAACAGAATTGTTCTCGGGTAGCCGCACCGACACCATCGGTGCAGTTCGACGAAGTACATAGATTAGCGTTACGCGAAACTAATTCTTTTTAATGCAATTAGTGCTAAGAAAAAATAAAAGTTTTTTAAGTTGTCTTCTCTTCTGTGTAATTTGACAAATTTAATATTAGTAGCACCATTTCGGACTTTATAAAACATTTGAAAAATATAGTAAAGTATTTAAATTATTTTAAGGTGGAAATGTAGCAAAAGGATTAATGATAGATTTGGATAGTATGGAGATTTAAACGTTATTTTAGCCAGTTTAGGTGGATTGGTTATTTGTATGTTTGCTTCATAATCCAAGGGTGGGAAGTTTGATCCCCGGCCGAGCGGAGAAAACTCAAAGTATGCCTTCTTTTCCGATAGAAAGGCCCTGTGACAATGCGATATTTGGAACGATAAAGATCCCTATTTTTATTACAGATTTCTTAAAAGGTTGATATGAAACAGTGGAAAGCAAGAGGATTAAAAACGTTAGATGATCGATCAAAACAAGAATGTGATGATGCAATTATGGCAACACGGACAGAAAATTTTTCGACAATCCTGATAAAATTGCTGAAATTACCGGATTAGATTTTAATCTGATCCATAGATTTTCTGACATTCTTAGTCTTTTGTCATGCGCGCATTACATCAAGTTTGAAGAGTTTCGGAAATATTGTTTAGAAACCGCTAGACTGCATATAGAATTATATGGATGATTAGTTATAAAATTAGTGTCACTGTCCATAAAATACTTATACATGATAGTGACATAATAAAGTCTCTGCCTTTGCCAGTAGGTTATGGTAGGTATCCCTGAAGATATTTTAGAAGTTCGTTATAAAGACTAGAAACACATACGACTAGTATTTCATTTCAGAAAAACGTCAAGAATCAATACAAATATGGATATCATGAATACGATATTAATATCGCCTGACCTCATCATAACAGCCCATAGAAGCAAAATAGAAAAATAGGAAAACCCTTTTCTCGAGTAGTGTTAGATATGTTGGTAAGTATAGATTTTCTGAACAGTAGTACTACAAATGCAGATGTTAGTGATGTAACAAGCAGTGACAGTGATTCCGGTTAGATTTACTAATTTTGATGTTATTGTAAGATGTTCCTTGAATAAAAAACCTGAATAATATATATTATTATGTTGTTCTAAAAGATTATTTTTATGGTAAAGAGGTAACACATTCTATAATAATACAATTATATATAATCTTTCTTATCCCTATCATAATTACAAAGAACTATATATGCGCTTATAGACTGAACAGAACTTGTAAAATAGAATTGGTTATGTAAAAAGCCCTATTTACATTTATTAAGGTTAGATATATCTATTACAAACAGACTTTTTGACTTTCACACCCAAAATATATCATGCAAGAGTATTTTTGTCACTCTAAAGTGTAGTATTTACCGTGTGTGTGTGTCGGTACTAAATTCTCTGAAGGTATCGAGTTCGATTTGAAGACGCTAATTTAGGTCTTTTTAATTATTGCTAAGTACGCTAAAGTAATCTGACTGTAATTCAGTAGTGATACTCGGTTTTATACCCATAGTATCTCAATTTCATTTAAAACATTCCGCTGAGTTACTTCAGGTTTCTTGGGATGCTTGGAAATGTGTTCTAGGTGATACTTTTTTCATAAACCCCCGGCTCGATTTCATTGATATAGTAAAAGAGGAATGAGTGTAAAACGTTAAACGGGACACCCTGTATATCTTAGATTAAATAATTTATAGATACAATTTGTTTGCAACAATCAGGTGTTAATAATTTGAATTAGTATGTTATTTTGTAAGATATTTGATAAAATAAATGGCAATAATGCGAAAGAGATTGTAAGTAAACATTACGGCAATACCGATAAAATGGCATGTGTTTGGCACCAAACGGCTCGACTTTTTTGCGTCCTGTTTCTCTGCTGAAATGTTTGGTTCTTCTTCATCTTTTATAAGACAATACTTTTATTTATAATATGGTTATTTGTTGTGAAAGCATTATTTTATGTGAAAATATTTTATTTCTATTAATAACAATAATAAAAATACCAATAAGCAATATTTTCTTAACTGAAAAACGAAAAAGGTCTTTTACAGTAAACATTACATGTATAGTGATATGTGAAGAAATGATTGACCTGGATTACCTCGTAATCCATCCGTATCATCCTTATATACAGTAACGGCTCAATACATTAAAAAAGGATATTTAAAAGGAGACACCACAAGATCAAAAAAGTATGTAGGAAACAAAATTTACACAAATTGTTTCTTTATACAGCCAACAAACTTGTCATATTAGCACAAAACAGGAAGCAACAGTAAACTTCCTCTTCTATTAGTTTAACCAAGTTTTTTGATTCATATTTTCATATATTCCCACGAACCTCTATTAATTCTTCCTTAACAACTTTTTTATTTCTTGTTAATTCTTCAACAACAGCTCTAATAACTGTATTTTTCTTCTTTTTTTTAAACACCTAAAGTAAGAAAAAATAAAATAAAATCCTACAAAAAACCTCGATATATTCCACAATATAAATTTTTCGGAAAGGAAATTAGTAGAAATCTTAACAAGATAAGATCGTAGATTTCATCTTTGGCGTGATGCCCTCAGGTTCTTGTTCGAAACACATCGCAGGCGGCCAAGCGCGATAGCCACGTGCCCGTAACATTTCAAAATACAAAGCACAAAGATCACTCTTTTTAAAAAACTTTTTAGTGCTTTCTCCACGATCGGCTTGAATTCATAAACACAAAGGACACTTTGGGTTTCAGTTTAGTTGAATCTTCCTGATGAATTCTATTTTAATCAATAGAATAAATAGATTGTGTCTCCTGTTAATTCATCCATTGTTAACATGGCAAAAATAATTTTTTTGATGTTGAATTTTAAACTTTTTTCGTTTGTTGTCTTCATATATATGAAATTATAAAAATAACAGTGTTCTAGGGAATTATTTCTTCATTTCATTATAGTTTAACGTGTTTACTGACCATAACTATGAATAATATGCCTCACGACATGAAGACGGTAGGTATATAAAACGCGTTTCATCACATAAAATCACGTACCCGTTTCGTTCCTACTGTTAAAGTAGTTAGTCTCTTCAGTTAGTTCACATGGAACAAGTAGTAGTGGTAGTAGTAATAATATAAAATTAAATTTACATTAACACAGTCTGCTCCTGAAGAATTTTGTAATAAAAAACTTTGTAAAAATTCGTTGTCACGCAGCTTTAAAGCTTTTATATGGTTGTTTTTTTGTACGTGAATTATTAAGTTGTTACGTAAATACCGTTTTGATAGAACTGTTGCTAGTCGTCCGTCAGTACTGTCGGTAGGATCGTAGGATATTTTATATTCGGATAAAAGTTTATAGCTTCTGTCTTCGTAAATGATTTAAAATTACAGCATAGCTTTTCTTTTATTTGTTTTTGATTTTCAACGATGATTGCATGTTGTTATTTATCTCTTTTTTTTCTTGCTCTCCTAACTATCTTTCGCCACTAATTCTATATTTTTGCTTCATCTTCAATAAAGGACCACCTTGGAGCAAATTTTCTAAACATTAGATAAATTACACAATCATTTATTTTTTTAATATTGTTCTTTCTGTTTTTCTTGGTTTTCTTTTGGTAAAAGCGGAAATGGATAAACGAGTTGTAGAAATTTAAAAAAATCTTTCACCGGACAAGTATATTTTAATGAGCTATAATCCGGTTAAAAATATTAATAATGTTTGTGTTGTTATATTTTAGGTCAGTGCTCTTGAAGACTGCTCGTGACCAACCAAATAACTCTTCTTTTGTAGGAATTTAGTTCAATGTCAAATACTTCCTCAAACAATAAAGTTTCTAAATTCTAAACAATATATTTTATAATAAAAAAAGAGAACAGAGAATATAATTTAAGTATTTATAATTATTTAATAGAGAAACGTTTCCTTTTAAAAGAGATACAAAAGGGTATTGACTTCAACAACGTGAGTATACGAAACAAACCTTAAAATGCTTTCATTAGTTGACTGTAATGGCTCTGAAAGTTGTCCTTGAACCAATGTTTTGATAAATTAAGCTCTTCTGCCTACTGGCCTATTTATTGAGTTTTGATCTTTCCTGCATTGGTCTGTCGTATTTTGTGATTTACTAACCTCGCTTAATTGATTACGATCAAGCATCAAATCATGGCCAGCGTTAGGCGTCAAAAATTATAATTAGAAATTATAGTCCTAACATAGTATGTCCTAATGTCTTTATATGTCCTAAAATGCACATAGGATCAACTAGGAACCAATTTTTGCATTGGTTAGATTTAATGAGATTTGTTGTTTCCTTGGATCAAGACAAACAATCAGAACTTGTGAGAAATATCTGGCCTCTAGAGCTCACCAAAGGTTAAAAATCTAACTTAAAGGTAAATAGTCAAGTGCTGTTTCATTCGAAGACTGTTGACCTACTGAGAGAGTCCTTGCAAGGGACATAAAATGGAAACTGTCTCGGTAACCTCTAAAGTTCACCAAGGTCAAAAGTCCAATTTCAACGTAAATGATTAAATGAACTGTCATTCCAAAGCTCTTGAAATACCAAGTAAGATCATGCAAAGGACATATAGTAGTAATTGCTTCAGTGATCTCTACAGTAATCGTAAATCAAATGGGCTGTCATTCGGAAGCTATCGACTTGCTGAAAAAAACATGCAAGTGACAAATATAAAAAATCCAACTTCAACATAAATGATGTGTGACAAATTGTTGCCATCATTGTCAAAATGTTGTCCTTCGAAACCTATTCATCTGCTGATACAGATCATTCAAGAAACATACTCTAAAGATCAATCTGCACGTCAGCATAGGTCGAAAGCCCAACTTCAACATAAATGGATTGCCATACAGAAGCTATTGACTTTCTGGGAAAAACCATGTTAGTAACAAATATGTAACAAAGTTATTTAATTTAATTTAATTATTGTTGGGGAAAAAGTAAATAAGCTTATAATAATAATTATTATTATTCCATAATAAGTACATAAGTGTAACACATAATACATAATATAAAACCTCAAGGAGGGAATTCAACATAGTTGCTCTTTCATTCCTCCTTATCATCCGTTGCAATCAATAACCATTCGGATAAGCCGCCGGCTTAAGCAAACGCCTTTCTCCTGGCGTTCATTTTGTGTGCTCCGTTTTACTCCAGAGCGTGGGGAAAATGGTACCCCCACGCTCTGCGAGCACCTATACCTACAACCGGATCAACCAGCAGGACCATCAGCAGCCAGCAGACTGGCCTACAGGGAATCTAAGAATCCTCTTGACCGTAGTTCCGATTCCTTTTTCCGCCCCGATCTCATCCTTTATCTTCTTTATACCTGACACTTCACCGTGCGTGTGCCTAGGGGTCTCCTCTCGTCTCCATCCTCAACCAAAGATCTACCCTGTCTTGATTTGTTACCGTGCTCTGTATTGCATCCCGCTTGCTGTGGTTACCGTAGTAAGCCAAATTATATTAAGGCTAGAGATAACACTTATTGGAGTTTTGGTGATAATAAAAGCATTTTACAGCAGGTTTGAAGATTGTGTGTTTTATTGCTAGAATTCTTGTAAGTGCACCAGTAACAAAGTGACCCGGCAAGTTTGACCTCTACGACCCTAGCAATTCCCTGGGATATAATTTCCTCAGCTAACCGGATCCGTGGAGCATACCACGTTAAAATAACGCGCCCGAGAATTACCGCCGACCACCGAAAACTACCCAGAGCCCTTCGTAAGCAATTTGGCACCCGAACAGCGACGCTTACAGTTAAGCATCCCGTCACTGCAAAGATCCGTACAAATTTGACGCACGGGCAGAAATCCCGCTTACCAACTCGACGTCCGAGCCAAGCAGCCCACAAAATATTAAACATCAGAGCTCACCAAAGGACTAAAGTCCAACTTCAACATAAATGATTAAATAAATCGTCATTCGAAAGCTATACACCTGCTGCTAAAAATCATTCAAGGAACATACACTAAATATTGATCCAGTGACCACTACTTCAACTTCAAAAGTCCAACGTCAACGTTAATGATTAAATGATTAAATCTCAGAGCTATTTACCTACTGATAAAGTCCAATCAAGGATCATCCAGAAAAAATCGTTCAAGTGACCTCTAGAGGTCAAAAAAGTGAATACTCCAACTTCGATTAAATAATTGAATGTGGTGTCATTCGAAAGCTCCTGACTTACCAATAAATACCATTAGAATGATATTCAGAATAACCTTGTCCAATGACCTCTACAGATCACCGAATGTCAAAAGTCTACCTTCAACGTAAATAAAGTGCCACTCGATTGCTATTTAAGAAAACAGGTATCTCAGTGCTCTCTAGAATTTATCAAAGGTCAAAAATCCAACTTTTATTTGAATGATTAAATGAGGCGACATTTAGAAGCTATTCACCTGCTGATCAAGACCATTAACAAACATCCAGAAAAAATCGTTCCAGTGACGTCTAAACGTCACCAAATGTCAAAAGTCCAACTGCGTGCGTCCAAGTCCAGTGCCATTTGATACCTATTTAACTAAGATAAAGGTCATTTATGTATTTCAGTGGCCTCTAGAATTTACCAAAGGTCAAAAGTCCAATTTCCATTTACTTAAATGATTAAATAAGGCGTCATTTGAAAGCTTTTTACCTGCTGATAAAGACCTTTTAAGGAACATCCAGGAAAAGTCCTTCCGGTGACTTCTTGGGTAACGCGAATTCGCGAACTCCAATATAAATAAATAAATGACTTTGAAGGCTTTCAGAAGCCTTCTGCTTAAGTATAGTGGTACCCTTGGTAGTGTATTGTCTAGCGTGCTGGACTTTTTTTTCTTAGCTGTTACACGAATGTGGAATTTGCGCTGTTCCATCTGTAAGTCGGCTGCAGCCGCACGTTGGGCTTATATAATAATCGCCCCCTCCCTCCCGCACAAGCTTTATAGCTTCTGGGGCCTGGTTTCCAGGCTATGGGTTGTAGCAATTATTATTATTATTATTATTATAGTGACACAGCAACAGGAATAACATAGAAACTATTTGTGTGGCCTTCAACATCTACAGATAGGCAAGAAACTGACTTCCAAATCCACTGGAAAAATAAAGTTATAAATAAAATACTCAACGTACCAAAACTTTACGTTTTTGTGTCCTTTTGGACTCAAAGATGGAAAAGTTATAGTTATAGAAATGTCACTTAAATGAGACAAAAGTTGTCTCGATCTTTTAGGATCAAAAGCACACAAAAACCTTTATACACTGACCTGTATAACGTTTTAATTCTTAATTTCATTATGCATAAGCAATTATAGTTCCTTGACAATTAGTTAATGTGGACTTTGATGTACTCTGTATACTGAAAACTGAAAGAATTTTGGCGAATAAAAACAGTACGAAAACTATAAGCCTTTATTAACACAACCCTTATGTTATCGTTCACTTAGAAGAGATTTTTACCCATCTCTGTGCGTATACAATACGCACTTGACTGCAACAAATAGTTTCGTTGGAATTCTAATTATTCAAACAAACAATCTAGAAGATTGTATTATAGTCCTTCTAACAATGAATATTATTGAGAAATGATTTATTTGACATCGAATACAATCATACAATGCAAATTAGTTTACAATGGACAGTGAAAGTTGTTTTAAAGTCTATCATTTTCCTCTGTAACAATAGCAACTTCTTTCGGTTTTGTATATGCTAAAGACTCTATCATAATTTGGCAATTTAATTTGAATAAATAGCTCAAACCTGTAACGGATGAATTCTCTAAGAGAAATTTTAATAATCTTGTCACTTAAATCAAATTAGTTAGGTACCTTAAGATTAAGTTAACTCTTTTAAAACTTTCTTTTCAGAAATATAGGTAACCTAGTTAATGCTTTAGAATTTTATGTTCCTTTGTTTGTCTAATTTAGGAATATTTTATTTGCATTCATATAACTTAATGTTTTTCATATAAGCTGTAATCCAAACAAGTCCACCTCAACATTAGTCATGAAAAAGACAGACAATTATGATTTGCATATACCAATTATTATTTTTTTCTGTCATAATTTTAGCTAAAGAAACAGATTAATTTGCTGGAACGACTAGAATTATTTTGTTGAAGTGACAATCAGAATATGTACAAGAAGTTAATTCATATTACCTGGAAGTGTAAAATCCTTACTTACTGCAGGAAATTGCAATTTGAAAAATATACAAACTACTCTTCAGCCTTTGTTAACACCAAATATGCTGACTGTACTAATTTATATGTCGTTATAGTTTTCTGAATTTGATAAAATATTTGCAATATTCAATGAAATATACACAATTACCCGGTAATTATTATGAACTGTCCGAATTCTCCGAGATCCCAATGGAATTCAGTCCAGGGAATTCCCTGAAACTTACCAGCCTTACATCACCATTCCCTTCGCAGTTCCCCTGGATTAAATCTAATAAAAGTAAATACATTAAAGACAGACTTAACATTGCAGAATGTGCGTAGAAAGCTTCCTTACATGGGAATAGCGCAAATAGCTTGAAGGTTTGTGTGTGATACCCTAATTGATATTTCCAGCACATTCTCTTCAAAATAATAAAATTTCATTTCGTAAAACATAAATCAGTGATCTAATATTGCAAAATGCATCCAATAAAATAAATTACAAAGTAGAAAAAGTATAGAAATAATGAGAATATCAACGTTAATGAAGTCTATTTAACCATAAATTGACGTTCTAGTTTTGCTAACGAATTGTTACGTAATAATGGATTGATATGTCTGACATTTACATTATTAATTTAGCCTAATTTACAGAAATTCATGCTGAAAAATAAATAAAATCCAAGATATTTAGGTACAGGTGGTCGGGTATTGATATTGCATTATTCATTGCTTGGAATTGTGTAATTATTGGCTTTTTTTTTTGATATCTTTATTGAAATGAAAAAGATGTTAAAACTAAGAAAGCTGTAATAGTACTAATTTATTCTATGCTGCAAATAAAAAATTCAATAAAAAAAATAAATAAATAAATGAATCATTTAATTATTCGTCAATAAATTAACTTTATCATAGAAATGATATCGAGATACAAGTTCAAAGTAATACCCATTTCTTATTTCCTAAAGTCGGTAAATTACGTGACAGTTATTCTGATTCAGAAGATAATTTATTATTACTAAATTATCATATTTATAGACACACACATGTTAATACCTTGTTACAGTAAACTAACATGTAATAGTGTATAATTAAATATTTTTATATAAAATGTAGAAAAAGAAACTTTCTGATGGATGTCGTTAGGTGTTTATTATCTAAAGAACACGAACTGGTACATGGCATAAATAGGGTCGAACTTTCAACTTTACAGAAACGTTAGACACTTATAGAGTATGTTTTATAATCTTATTAATAACTGAAAGAAGGAAACAAGTACAAATTAAACATTTAAAAGCAGTGGCGTAGCAACTGCTTTTAGGGCCTGGGATACTTCCTCGGGACCCTCCCCCTTTCATGAATATAACTCGATTCACAAGTGTTTTACATCAAAGTTTATTTTATTTTCAGAGAGAAATTCTATAGTTTGCAGATAATATGTATTGAAAATTGTTTCTTTTTTAAATTATTTATTTAACACCGAATTTATTGACAATTTTTTTGGTCAAATTTGGAGGTCAATTTATTTCGATCGGTAGCTGCATTAACTCGTTTCAGTATGCAGCATCGTTGCATATTTGATATTCTGAATATTCCTACTGTTCTCACTATACTCAGTATTTTTAATATTCTCAGTATTCCTAATATTTTCAGTAATCCTAATAGTCACAGTATTCTTAATATCTTACTGTATTCCTAATATTTCCAGTATTCCTAATATTTTCAGTATTCCTAATATTCACAGTATTCTTAATATTCTCAGTATCTCTAATATTCTCAGCATTCCAAATATTTTCAGTATTCCTAATATTCTAAGTATTTCTAATATTCTCAGCATTCCTAATATTTCCAGTATTCTAAATATTCTCAGTATCTCTAATATTCTCAGCATTCCTAATATGTTCAGTATTTTTATTATTCTCAGTATTCTAAATATTCTCAGTAATCATAATATTCCCAGTAATCATAATATTGTCAGTATTCTTAATATTTTTAGTATTCCCAATATTTTCAGTATTCCTAATATTCTTAGTATTCCTAATATAGTCAGTATTCCTAATATTTTCAGTAATCCAAATATTCACAGTATTCTTAATATTTTACTGTATTCCTAATATTTCCAGTATTCCTAATATTTTCAGTATTCCTAATACGCTCAGTATTCTTAATATTCTCAGTATTTCTAATATTCCCAGCATTCCAAATATTTTCAGTATTCCTGATATTCTCAGTAATTCTAATATTCTTAGTATTCCTAAGATTCTCAGCACCCTGAATGTTATCAGTATTCCTGTTCCCAGTATTCTTAGATTTTTAGTATTCTTTAGATTTAAACTAAATTTGCAGATATTTATTTTAGAAACTCTAGTTTACATAATGTAGATTAAATTTTAATGCTTGTAAAAATTAAGTTTGTCAATTATTATTTATTAAATTAGTTATATCAGTTGTTGTTGATTTTGTATGCATTGGAAACTTAGATCTGTTATTCAGAGACATCTCAATCGTTTTTGTTGTCTTTTTTTGGAAATCTTATTTTTTGTATCGATTAGTAGTATAGAGCTCATGGAAAGTTGCTTCAGACTTTGATTAGATTTTTGTTTCAACTTGTGAATAATGCATAATTATAATTAACGATATTTAATAAGTAATCTAGTTGTGCTTATTTGATTATTGACCTGAACATATTTACATGGCGGCATATTTACATATTTATATTAGAGGCACTAGGATAAGTGTGTTCTTTCCACAATCGGAAGCCACTATCTCAATTTTTTGTTATTATTTCGATGGATGCATAAATAGAAAGACGTACTGTCATTATATCCGACAGAGCTTCCGAATTTAACTTCTTTAGACTTCTTTTTACATCTCTAAACAATACAATATTCACACCTAATTACCTATAAAATAGAAGAATAAAATAATATTGGTCGGGCTGGTTTAGCGGCGAAGATATCCGTTGCCTTACTTTTCATTATATAGTGACGCTTACAGTGCAAAATAATCTGGATACGACTTGCAGATGGACAGTTAAAGTGAACTAGTCGAATATGGTTTCAAAGCGTTTATTTAACTTGGTACAGCCAATGGTGCGTGGTGCATGCCAATGCGTGGTATAGTTTTAAAGATCTCGTTGAGAGCTTTAAGACGATGCCACACGTTGTTATTGCTATAAATGTCCATCAGTTCATCACAAGAAAACAATTTTTAAAATCTTCATTTCAAACCATTGCAAAATGTTTCATATATTTAACTAGATCTCGTCAAGAGCTTTAAAACGATGCCAGGAACAGTTTCGTTACACTGATGGTTGCCGAGATAGACTGAGTCAAACTGACAAACTGAAATATTGCATTATATCCCGCGCGCACAGGGGTCAAGGGAACGTCACGCGCACGTATGTATTGCGCTGTACGTAAATTGGACTCTAACACGATTACTGTTCCTCACGTATTTTTAGCAATATGACAATTTCAATTGGTACCTATTTTTTACAGACGATCAGTTGTAAGTCGACCCATGCTATCAGCCGAGTTGTCCATAAATTGTACTTACCCGATACTGCCATAGTGAGTAGCCCTGGAACAAAACGATTTACAATTAGTAAATTAAATTATAAAAGTTTATTTATTAATAATGTTTGCTGTCAATTTGCAACCGCAAAGCTGAAGTCCCTAGTAAAGCATTCCTTGCAAATTATCACTTTACATTTATCTAATTCTGAAGTTAAATTGCATCTTTATCTAACTGCCTGAACCTCTAGTCACCGCTCCTCTATTTTGTAAGTTTTTGAGTCGCAAAAGGTCTGTAGGTGTTTAAGTATTTAAGGTTTTTGGAAATTCAAAGCTTCAAAGTATGAAGTCTCTGGATTTCTAAATTTTCTAAAGACTTTTTTGATTTTATGAGTCTTAAAGAACATGGATCGCAAAGTATGGACAAACACCTTTTGACACTTCGGATTTAAATTTTCTAGACAGTCTTGAATATGACCAGTCTTGAGTTTGAACTCCCAGATATCAACAACGATTCTAATATTTTAGCATAGGTCATGTAATAATTTGTTTCAAATCCAGGGTTTAGGCACCCTAGATAATGATGAACAACGTTCACTCACGAGACGTGATGGTACTATCAATTTGTTTCAAATTTAGAATTTGGATGCTGTAAGCCATGCATACCAATGTGTAATCATGTTGAATTCTTACTTAAATGATCTCCAGAGGCCATCAAAGCTCGCCTTTTCAACACAGAACAAGTCATTGATTGGTTTCAGATTTTGAGATCATGCACACCCGTGTATAATCGAACATCATGTGAATTCTTAATCAGATGATTACTAGAGCTCATCAAAGTTAAAGATGACTGTATTGATGGCACTGTTGCCTTTCCACTTCACTATATACTCTTCCCTATACCATCTTAGTGCTGTCGGTCTAATTCTGACTGCCCAAATATTCACCAGAATTTTATTATCACTTAAATATTCTGGTCGATACTAGGGAAAAATCTCAGAGCTGTAAATAAACCACTAATCGAAGCAGCCAGAATCTGGTAGCTCTGAGGAAGCAACTAAGTGACAAAGGTCAAGCCAAAATATAGTGAATTTTGATGATCTCTAGAGATCATCTAATTTATATGAAACAGTTGTCGATGACATGTCACGTGTTAAGATACTGTGATATTTGCTGACACCTAGAGGTTACCCGATGAAGAATTAAAAAATGACGTTCCTTTAGCTTAGAAAGCTTAGAAAATCTAAATTAACCTGTATAAAGTTTCAAGATAGTTCAGATAGATTTTAAAGTTTCAAAATGCATGGTAAGGACGTAGACTATTCTAAAGTGTTAACATTGTTAAATTATTGAATCGTGGGTTTTCAAAATAAATGATAAAATTTTAACACTGTTATCAAAGTTTTAAATTTATCATCTTAATAATTGTTTTTTTTTTCCTTTCTAGGTAAAGACGTTTGGACTGTTATGAAGCAGCTTTCAATAAGTAAATGTAAGTCTTAACAGACCTGTAGACGTAAATACTTTTTAACACAATGTTGCATTTTTTAAAGAGTTTTTAAAACACATGACCTGGGTTTAAAATTTAGCAATCATTAAATTTTAGTGAAATTGGACACACGAGTTCTTTGAACCAAGGCAAATAAAAACTTCAAATGTCACAACCCATAAAATAGATCTCTGACTTCCAGAGGTCACTCAAGATCAAAGATCTAACTTTAAGGTAAATGATTAAATGTGGCGCTCTTCGAGATTTATTGACCCACTAACAAAGAGTAAGGTTCCTTGGACCAAAACAACAAAAACTTTGAATATGATACCCCGTAGAAATAGGTCTATGACTTTTCAGAGGTCACCAAAGGTCAAAGGCCCAACTTCAAGGTGATTCTTAAAAGCGGCGTTGTTTAATTGAGAGCTATTAGTCCACCTAAGCGATCACTTTTGCTGTGGATAATCATTTCCATTAATGCATGAAACTAGTAACAGGCCTCATCGGATAGTATTGCTATTTTTTGTCTTGTACCACTAAGTGCATCTAGAAAAAGTGGCAGTATGTGACAATTATCGGTGTATAGGAGATATTGTTGATATGTCGATATATGTTTCAAGCGCATATTTGGGAGATCAAGGACTCCTGACTCGTATTGCATTCACAGAATAAGTAAGAATAAGAGACAGAATAAGTGACATCACGCTCGATTATTTATGTTGCAGTAGGAGTTTTGGCCGTGGTGACCTCTAGAAGTCGTTAAAATCAGTTTTACTAATTGACCCTTGCATAGTTTTCTTTTCGGTAGGTTGATAGCTTTCGAATGATATCTTACGTTAATATTTACGTTGTTGTTTTGACCTTGGACCTTTTAGAGGTCACTGAGATGAGTTTTACTAAATGATGATCCTTGCACGGTCTGCCTTGGTAGGTTAGCAGCTTTCTAAGGACATGACACCTGCTTATTTGCGTTAAGGTTGGTATAGAGTTCTGACCTTTTGTGACCCCTAGAGGTCATTGAAACGAATTTACTGGCTGACCCTTGCATATTCTTTTTTGGAAGGTTGATAGTTGATAGCTTTCGATGACATCTTGCTTGACTATTTTCGTTGAAGTTGAAGTGTTGATCTTTAGTGACCTCTAGAGGTTACTGAAGCGAGTTTTTCTGGATTAGGTTTGTATAGTCTTTCTCGTTAACTTTCGAATGACAGTGCACTTGATGATTTACGTTGAAGTTGGACTTCTGTTTTTTTTTATATATCTGCGAACTTCTCGCAAAATACAGACAGTAATATCAGTAGACAGCGATATCGTGGCAGTTTCAGAAGAAAGTGTCGCTGAAGATACAACGAACCCGAACCTAAACCTAAATGGATGTGTTTAACAAGTCAACCGTCGCGTCGGATGCACACGTCTTTTGCATCCTTTCGTATTTTATTTAAGGAATCAGAAGACTGTTTTTTAGCTTTCCATCCACTGGGCTTAAACACTGAGTAATTGAGATTGTAACTTCGAATCCCCGGCCTATTAGAAGCTGAATAAATTTACCTATCTCAAGGGTATACCTTCTGAGATGCTGGAATTTGAAATTAGCACGAGTAATTTTCTTTTTATTCGATTGTATCTTAATTTTGCTTAATCGAATGGAAAAAGATCTGTGAGATGTTTGAATTTAAAATTAACATGGGTAATTTATATAACCCTATATTGCGCCATCTTGAGTAATGTTTAAATGAAATACTTCTAAAACATTTTTTAATTGTTCTACTAATTTAGCTTCTTTCTAAAAAGTTGGCGGTTTGAGATTTTCCTACTAATACTGTTTGTGATGATATCCACAGCATTTATCCCCTCCAGTTTAAAATAACATGGAAAATATCTTTACCTACTTTTAAATCTATCTAGTTAAGTTTGTCTTCGTTCATGATCTAGTTGATTTAAATCTGGTATATCCTGGTGGCATTATAAATCTAATTTTACTTGTTTGCGTAGTAAAAAAATAAAAAAAAACAGTGTATTACATTTTGTGTCTGTCTGAACTAGTAGCTATTATAATTTTAACCTTTCCAAATATTAGCTACCAAAATGTAATAAGAATGAGAACAAACTTGTACCATTTATCAGGCGATAACGAGTTACCTTACATGGTAATATTACTTTTATGATATAAATAGTGGGTCCATTAGCTAAAGACGCAAATAGTTTTTGATTCACATAATAATGTCAAAAAGTCCAAATTTCAATTTATAACAATTGTGCTTCAAAAACTATAAAAATTGGGATAACTGTTTGCCATGAAAGTTATGAATTATATGGGAGGCAAATTAATTCCAGTTTGCTTTATAATCATTTTTAATAGTCACAGATTGTTTGTAATTAATTTTTACAAAACACATTTAGGAATTTTAATCACATTTTTATGCGTATCACATTCCAAATTTAGATATACAAGAGATGATTACATGTTGATTAAATTCATAAAAATATTTTGATTGGTCTACTTATAGTAATCTGATTACAAGTTGTCCAACGGTAGCTGAAACTTTAAAAAGAGATAACATATTTAAACATAAATTACCAGGAGCTAAATGAATGTTTTGATTTTTTGTGTTCAGGTTTCTTCTTATTCTTCATCTTCGTGTTCTGTTTTTATACATACTGATGCGGTTTTTGCATAATGAAAAGATATATGCCTCAGTTATTTTTTTTTTTCTAAAGAAAAACGATCCGTGCGAGTCGGAACAAAATGATTAATCGAACAAAAACAGGAAGTTACGCTAAATTAATCACTATATCAGATTCCCTTGAATAATGAGCTCTTAACTAGTAACTACTACTTTCTTGATCTTTTCTCCGATCGATGATGGGGAAGTCTAATATAGACCTTTACTGCTGTATTCAAACGGTGTCTCCGAACCGCAATGCGTATTATGATAATAAAGTTATCTTGTTCATGGTTTTAGCTTTTTCGTCACTTGAATGTAGCAATGTGATAATTGATAAACCACAGGGCTTGTAATCTGTTTACGAGTTTTTGAGTAGATTTATAAAAGAGCAAGAAAAATGTCAATGTACTTATTCTAGCTATGCCTATATCTATTATTCTATAACTATTCTTATAAGGAGGTGACGCCACAATACATACAATGGGAATAATAAATAGTTCCGCATTTTTAAACAAACGTTAATGCTGTACGACAAATCTAATTGATCGTTTCTTATACTAGACGAGATTTATAGTGTTAAGGGTACATACAAACTATTTAAGAGTTTTGATATCATTAAAACGATTCGCGATAAAATAAGTAAATAAATTTTATTTAGAAACGGTTTCTGACAATTGTGGGTTGCTTTCGACTTAATATATAATATATGCAGTGGTAATAATAAATATAAAAAAATATCTGTATCATTCCACTAGTATCTATAATTTACCGTTTAATAGACCCGTTCAAACCTTCCAGGTATAAACAAGGAAGTGCAATCAATCATTTTTTTGCCTAATTCCCATCTATTATGAGGCATTGTGAATTAGCGATAACGATTGAAATTTTGATCAATCCAGGATAAATCATTATAATAATAGTAATTAACGCGGCTTATTATTAGAGCTACTACAAAAATCGAACTTCAAGTATAAAGGGGAAAGTGATTTGTAAAATTAAATCACGTAGACAGGTTTAATTCGAAACCAATTAAGCACGAATAATGAGAAAAAATATAAATAAAAATATTATTAACAACCAATTAATACAAGCCATATTTGTATAGATTAGTGTCACCATTTATTTACGTGAACATTTGATGTTGTGAAAGGCGTGGACAGACACGCTTAATTAATATTTTAACAAATTTCATTTAATTAATATAAAAGGAACATATACGGCTATGATCTTTTGGTATTTATGTTATGCAGTATCGGAACAGTTCTTTTTATACTCGTTCCTTAAAGAAACAGGTGAAAGTGTCAGCGCTAAAAACGAGTAACGTTAAAACAAAACGGTTTTGCACAAACAACCGTATAATTCTGATTATTTCCTTTAGCTGAAACCATCGGCATCGCAATGAATTTTTTGCACAATTGGTCAAGTTTTTATATTCGAGGCATGAAAACTAGTGGTATCAAAGTTCGTTTTGATATAGCAGCATGAGAAAATTATTCTGTGTAAATACACAACCTATTATTACTAAGTTGTGGCAGTTCATTTTTATAATTAATAAAGGAATCTTATTTTTATTTGTTGCATGAGAAATCGATCTACTTTGTTCGTTCCATATATCTGTTTTTTTTGTACATGTATTTTGTAAGTAGTAAGTAGGAAAGTGCAATTCTGATGGAGTGCCGCTTAACTATTTCGTTCGACTAAGCTGTGATTCTACAAACTACTACAGCTCATTCATCTTGAGTAATGTTTAAATCATGCATTTATTAAATTGTTCTACTAGTCAATAGTTTTTCAATAATAACATGAATCATTCTGCTTTTAACAGGTTGGAAATTGGAGTTTATCGTTTCAATAAACGTAGTAATATCCACAGCAATTATCCCCTCCAGCTTAAATAAAAATGGAAATATCTTTACCTTTAAATATATCCAGTTCAGTTTGTATTAGTTTGTAATTTAATTGATTTTAGCCTGAACTGTCATGGTGGTACTATAAATCTAAAATTACTTTTTTGTGTCCACTCAAGTAGCGCCTTATTTCTGCGACAAGCCAGTAATTATCCTATATAGTAAAGATATTTTTATTTGATTATTCTAGTATTTCTGGTTGAGTGATTGATTAATTGTTATTACATTAGCGGCGTTCATATTTGTTTAATCAGGCAAACAATTTGTTCTTCTTTTTCATGGATCGCAAACCGAATGGACTATGGATGCATGCATATGCATATTATAGATTTTACGAGTATAATCTTTTTTGGCGGTTGGTTAGACTATATTTCTCTTCTTATAGGTTTCTGTGTGACTTGATAGTCTACACAATTCTCTTCGATACTACTGTATCAGCACGCGTATTTCTCCATTTTTAACTGCCATTTCAGCCAGATCCTTCATTATGCTGTCCCAACTTCTAGTTGTTAGTTTCCCTCTTATTCTAGCAGCTTCCCTCTGTTTTTGGTCTTGTATCACCTTTTCTCTCTATGTCTTCTTTCTCTTAGCTGTTTGTTGTATTTTTTCCCTGCCTCTTCTAATAATTGCTATGCTGAGATAGTGATTAGTGTCCAATGTCATTTGCTCCTCTAGATGACCTCATGTCGTAAACATCCTTCGTTCTTCTTTTTGATATGCAGGTATTCAATTTGATTTCAATTCAATTTCCCTCTGGATGTCTCCATATAACCTTGTATGCCTTGGATGCTTAAATTTTGTCGAAATTAGATACTATATCTCACAGTTCGCCTTTACTTCGCCGAATGTTCTTCCTCTCTATCTTAACACAGCGATTCTTTCATTTATTGGGTTCAACGGTAATGTTTTCTTTCTTTACTTTATATGAAGAAGCCTACTCCATTTCGTTCTTTTTTTACCCACTGTATAAAAACCTATAATTTATTTTATTTATTTCTCCTTCTCCTGCCCATCTTATCTTTTATAGTGCTGCAATATCTATCTTGCATTTCGCTATCTCATTGGCTACATTTTGAAGCTTTTCTACTTCTAACAAATTTTAATATAGTTTATTTGTTATAATTTTGAAAAATTGTTTTTTTTTCTTTTTATCTTCAGTGTTTATTTCTTGATTAATACTCCATTATTTCTTTAATTTGCCATGTTATTATTATAAAAGGTGTAAGGAGTTACTACACATTAATTTTAGGGATGGTAGAAGACATGAAAAGGAACAAAAAATTCCGAAGAAATTTTTTCTAGCTTAATTAGCTTTCGAATAATTTAGAAAAAAACATTACCATATTTGACAACCTTGCTTAAAAAGAATCGCATTTCACAGCTGAAGCACCTGACCTTGTTTCTGAATTCAAATCGATTAGTTTAAACAAACCGATCAGCTTTGTTAATTTTGTAGCACACTTGTTGAATGATGCAGTCCTTGTTTTGCTATACAAGCGAAATTAAGCACGTTTTAGCGGGAATTGCCGAACGCATTTCTAATAATTTTAAAGAGTAAAAGAATTATATAATTATATAATTTATTTCGGACAATTAATTATACAGTGTGCAAAACAAAGAAATTTATAACTTGCGCCTGCTCTTTACACAATTTTAAATTAAATTAATACAAAAAATACATTTTACAAACCAAGATTCTGTCACTGTCAGAAACAATTTGACATCCATATGAACTTTATTCAAATTTCTTCCTTATTTGTAACTTCTCGCGTCTTCTAACATTAGCTACGGTTTGTAATACACCAATGAATCATTTCGACCCATTTTTCTTGCCTAATCTTGATTTAATAAATAACTTGCTTTGATAGATGACTTCAAATTTTGACAATTTTTAGCAATATATCGATAACAATATAGAGAAATAAAATAATTAGAAAAGAATATACAGCCTTGGTAGTGTAATGTCTGGCGTGTCGGACTTTCACCCAAGCGGCCCGGGTTCGACTCCCGGCGCTGGCAGATCTGGTTAAGGTTTTCTGCAGTTTCCCTTAGCTGTAACACAAATGTGGGATTTGCGCTGTTCCATCTATAAGTCGGCTGCAGCCGCACATTGGGCCTACATAATAATAATAATCGCCCCCTCCCTCCCGCACAAGCTTATAGCTTCTGGGGCCTTGTTTAAGGTTATGGGTTGTAGTAATTATTATTATTATTATTATTATTATATTAGGTTTGAACTATAACTTGAGCATTATCCCTTTTACAAATTTATTATTATTTTTCTTATGGAATTCTACACTTCTAGCAATTGTCTTCTTCTCTAAAACGTTGAAAACATAAACTATTTCTAGTAGCAAGCAAAAGATAATAAAAAGATAATAAAAACATAAAACGCCCCGACACTAAAAGATCTTACTAACCGAAGTACATGTAAGAAGTAGTTAAAAAGTTTTTGCGACTGTCCTTTAAAAGTTGCTTACGCAGGTATAAACTGTTTAGGACACCGTATTATATTAGAGACGTTATAGGGATGCCACGTGTCTTAATTGAGTAAAGTTGTAATGTCTCGGGTTTCTTTGTACCATCCATTTTTGATACCAATATCTTTATTTTTTCCGTATATCTAGATCTGTCTCATCTGTTGCTTCTTGTACTTCATGACCAACATTTTTTTTAAATTTCCTTGTCTAATATTTCAATTTGTTCCTGTTGCACTGCTAGCATAACAATTTCTTTCTTATGCTTTATTTTCTAATTTACTTCTTTTCTTTCTACTGGCTTACATGACTTTTTGCACTTGCAAACTGATTGATAACTGAAAAAAGTAAAAAATCATACATTCCTAAAATAACAGAAGCCCAGGTTAATATTGCAATATGTGCATTTTGTCTAGATTCATAAATTGGGCTCATAGAGCGCGAACGACGACTGTGGATATTTTAAATAAAATAGTTTCTGCTTGCCTGGGCCGGAATTCTCGGACAGGTAAATCTTAATTTTTGACGGCTCATTTTTAACTCCACCCCCACTCCGTTTCTGCAATGACGTCGTCATATTTTTTAAAAACAGCAACCCCTACTTTCTTTATCAGAATTTGATAGAGCTGACTTTGTTACGGATTGGCCAAAAATATTTTTTCCATGGCACCAATGTTCGATAAAAAACAAAAACCGATCATATTAGGGGGGTATGTCTTTGCCATCTTGAGATATAATTGACAATTGCTTTGAACTTTGAGTACTAAAAGGAAATTAAAGGCTGCTAGTCCTCAAAGTGCAAAACCAGAAATGTAACAATTTATTAATATATTTTTTACAGTTATAAAATGATATTGGACAATATTTGTTTAGCTCCAGGTTGAGGTACTATTGGTGTCATAACGATCTAGTACAGCAAGGCTAATATGATGCTATTTTTTATTATTTTATCCTTTGCATGTACACTGAAAAAAAGGAATAAACTAACATCGTATTAGCCTTGCTGTCCTAGATAGTTAAGAAATCAATAGTACCTATTGGAATCAAACAATACATCGATGAATCAATAACCCTAAAATCTTTTTTGTATAAATAGAATCTAAACTCCATATTCGACTAATAAAATTATGTAGACTATAAGATTTGTTGTAAGTACTTTTCTTCTCGAAACCATTAGTTTTAATATTAATTTAACATAAGTTTCAGGTATTTAGTATACTAAGATTCTAAAGCTCTTTTTAGCCATTAATTCATTTATAGTATATGAATATGTGCAATCATTAGAGCTAATACTTCGTTTTGTTTGTACACACAATGTTTGCTCCATACAAAAATGGAATAATTTACGTATTATAATCCGGACTGTGTTTATACCAAAATACTCAATCCTCTCTGCAGTCACAATGATGAATAATTTCAAAAGAATAATTTTCAATGTAACCACAACAATAGAGCCAAAGACAATAATTGTGTGTAGGCTAAATTTTAAATTCAAATTCACAACTTAACAAGTTGTCAACCTATCATCAATAAAAATGCAATTATTAAACATCCTTTTAACATTTTATTTCATCGACATTAAATTGTATTTTAATTTTATATACACTCGTCAAAATCTCCGTCTTCCAACAAAAATATACCAAATGAAGTTATAATAACAACTGCTGTACATCTTCAGCAAATTGAAATCTGCCTTTTATTACCAACATAAAAAATATTCACATACGTACATGTATGTCTGTGCGAATCCAAATCCCGATTGTAAGTCCAGTTCTTCTTCTTTCTGCTGATGATCCAAAATTACATTTACCGCCTCGTAATCAAAATGTCGTTTCTTGAGCCGCACTTTCATTGAAGTAGGTGGTCTAAAAGTCGTTACTGCTGCGATCAGTGTGCTTATTTTCGTTAATTATTATCAAGACCTTCTCTTGTTGGTAAGCAAAATGTATAATATTCGCATTTTTTTTGCAATGACCTCTTTTTATATAGCTCATTTAATCAATCTAATATTCTTGGTTTTTAAGTTAAAAGAAAAAAGACAGTTGAAATGAGATGCAGAAAATTGCTGTTGCTTGTAAAATAATGTTCGCGTGTTCTTAAATACTTTATTTAAATGTCAAGACATCAGAAAGTTGGCACGAATTCGCTTTTTTTACTAGAAAAATTTTAAATTTAATGCTTGGGCCAACCACTTGTTAATGATTGTTGGCGCAGTCTTGTTCGATAAAAAACGAACCTAAACAGAAAGTGATTCTGCAGATTAAATATAAATCAACGTAAACGTGATGTAAAAGATATGGTACGTAGTAGCTAATGTATGAACATGCACAATGAAGATAACTAATGTAATCTAATGGTAACTTATTACTAATGCCAGTTTGCACCACAATATTTATTAACATCTCAATAGGGTTACAAGATATATTTAAATGGCATGGAATTACGAGATATAAAAGAAATACAGAGAGATAAGGCTTATAAATGGATGCAAGATTAATAGCTACTGTGTTGCAAGATAGAGATGGTAAAATTAAGAAGGACTAGGTAAAAAATTAATTGATGCTTTCAAAATTTTATACTATTTTGTCTTCTTACCAATACGAACGTCTATGAAGCCAAATAACAACTTAGTAAATAAGTAAAATCTTAGCACTTCTAAAACATTTTGACTAACGAGTTATTTTAAGATAACAATTTTTAATGATCTATCAAGTAATTATATTTTTAATTAGGGCATGATAGGGTTGATTAGATTTAATAGTTTTGACTTTATATCACTAAAATATGTATCTCATTTTGTAAAAGCTTGGACGTCCACGTCTCCTACGAATTTAATAGTTTTTCGTAGTAATTTTGAACTTTGATAGAGTTCAATGAGTGCTACAAGGGAATCTCCTAATAGAAATTTCATGAGTTGTCATGGAGCAGTAGTTCACTCTAGCAACAATTAATAACTATACCATGGACCAAGAAAAACAATTTCGAAGTAAAGCTTCCGGGACGTCCTTTAACGAAAATAGAAATGTCCCAACTGGGCTCGTATATGTTTCTTTCAATACGTTCTTATGTTTTAATAATTGTGTATTTATATACTTTTTATGTATGTTTGCAATGCAATAATAAATAAACCACTTACTTTATTATTGACCTTGGAAAACGACACTGTTTTCACTCTAAGTTTTAATCTAAATAGAAAACAAATTATTCAAAAGTTTTATAACAATCCATTCTAAATAGGCAATGTTTTTCCCATGTAGAGTAAAAAATTCACAAGTCAAGAGTATAAAATCTTACTCCGAAACGATTAGAAATTTGACTGTTTTAGTGTATAAGAAAAGTTACCATAAATGATTACAGATATGATTGTTTTAGAGTGTAATAAATTTCCAGTAACAATGGTATTAAAGTTAACTTATTAAAGTTACTCTATGGTAAAATATTTTACTCTAAATGTATTGGACCTAAATACATACTTTTTAAAGTGGTCTAGTGTTCGAATTTTACACTAGGTTTTTTACTGTGTATTTGTGCCGTGATGCAAAAGAGGTAAACATTCTTTTTCGTAGGTAACAGTAAGTTAATTGATAATTACTAATTGGGATTACAGAGTAGTTGTTTGAATTTGTCTGACCCCAGAGGAGTGAACCCTATATAGCATTGTATTAGTGGCGGTATTATCTTGATTTTCTCTGGTCTCTAAAACAAACTAGAACTATCAGTGAGCTGACTACCACCATAGTACCACTAATCTTCCATCGTTTTTTTACAAGATAGCTGTATTGTTCTGTAAATTCTCCTACCGTGAAACAAGTTTCACAAGTATCCATTGCATTTATGATGTCAAAACTTGTTTCACTTTCGCATCTTAGGCGGGAGAAAAAGCGGTGGACGCCAAGTCAGGGTTGTAAACCAGAACTGAAATTGATTATGTACTTACGTCGTTTTTAATTACCTCACAAGGTCTAGGACTTTTTAAAAAGCTGACAAAATAAAAAAATTAATTATAAAGGTTTATACGAAATTTAACGACAATTTGAACCAATCAAACATATTCACATGGGAGAGATGTACGGCGCTATTACCTATTTAATTAATGCCCAAAATAAACGTCCCTATAATATGCAAACGGGAATTAAAAGTTGTTACTTTATTTGGCCGAGTAAATAAAAGCTCAAGTTTTCAACGATATGTTGAATGAAGCGAAACAAGTACACGGCAATTCTTCCAATTTAGCAGGACAAAATCGAATTTTCGACTTGCGTTGTATAACAAAATGTACAACAAAAAACATTCTCTAATCATGCCTGATTCTTACCCCATCTTATATTAGTTTTTGTTTTAACAGTAAGAACAAAAGACGCGACTGAATTATAATGCATACTTGTTGCAATCTTTATGAGTCAGATAATTTGCAAAAAGTTCCGTGTTGTTTTCGTGTTTTCAATTAGTTGGTGTTATTTTATTGACATGGACTTTGCACCTTCAGATATGTGCTCTTATTTTATAAGATGTTATGATAATATTGATTCATTTGTTTATATTATGTACAAAATTTCGGAAAGTAAATTTTATCATTGTATTTTGGACTTTACGGAGTCTTATAAAACAAGTTCCATCGAGTACCACCAAGATAGTTAGTTTAAGTGTTAGTTTCAGCCTTCTAGGTAATCATAGTAAAATTTTGGCTATCCCAATTAACCCCTTTATTAATAACAGAATTGTTTTCAGGTAGCCGCATCGACACCATCGGTGCAACTCGACGAAGTACATAGATTAGCGTCACGCGAAAAGAATTCTTTTTAATGCAGTTAGTGCTACGAAAAAATTAAAATTTTTTAAGTTGTCTTCTCCTATGTGTAATTTGACAAATTTAATATTAGTAGCGCCATTTCAGACTTTATAAAACATTTGAGAAATACAGTAAAGTATTTAAATTATTGTAAGGTGGAAATGTAGCAAAAAATATTAACGACAGATTTGGATAGTATGGAGATTTAAACGTTATTTTAGTCAGTTTAGGTGGATTGGTGGTTTGTATGTTTGCTTCATAATCCAAGGGTTGGAAGTTCGATCCCGGGCCGAGCGGAGAAAATTCAAAGCATGCATTCTTTTCGGATAGAAAGATCCCTATTTTTATTACATATTTCTTAAAAGGTTGATATGAAACAGTGGAAAGCAAGAGGATTAAAAACTAAAGAAGTACTTAACAACAGAAAAAGAAAATTATAACTCAAAAATTTTATATCGAAACGAGACTTTTAGTTGATCGATCAAAACAAGAATGTGGCGATGCAATGATGGCAACATGGCGAAAATTTTTCGACAATCCTGATAAAATTGCTGAAATTACCGGATTATATTTTAATCTGATCGAAAGATTGTCTGGCATTCTTAGTCTTTTGTCAAGCGCGCATTACATCAAGTTTGAAGAGTTTCGGAGATATTGTTTAGAAACCGCTAGACTGCCTATAGAATTATATGGATGATTAGTTATAAAATTAGTGCCACTGTCCATAAAATACTTATACATGACAGTGACATAATAAAATCTCTGCCTATGCCAGTAGGTTATGATAGGTATCCCTGAAGATAGGTACGACTAGTATTTCATTTCAGAAAAACGTCAAGAACCAATACAAATATGATACAATACAAAGAAAATATAATACAACTCAATAGGGACCGAAAAAAAGTAAAATTTTTATATTCTGTAAAAATTCAAAAGATAGTATGGTAATTTCTATAATGAATTTAAATACAAAAGGAGATGCCCTTGGAGTTTCTATGTACATTATGTTTCATTTTAATATTATATGATCTATACCATAAATTTTAATATCAAGTAATTATTAAGCTCATCGAGTTCGTTAAGACTACTAAAACGACATTTATTCCATAAGAGTAGTGACTCCTCTCAAGACAATTATAATGGTGTTTAATAAAATCTTCGCATTAAAATATCAAAAAAGAATTTAAAAATTAGTTAATTCCTTACTTCATTTCAACTTTCGGAAACAGATGTCGTTAGTAAAAAAGTTCCCCTCATTTAAAATAAACGTGAAGCTATACCATTTTTTTCAAATGCCATTGTCGCGTTGTTTTATTTACTTTTCTGAAGAAAATAAAACTATGTTGTTTATTATTATTACGCTTGTGGGATTTTCAAGGAAATGCATCCAGTAGGTACGTCTCGCCGTCTGTTTACATGAATGTTAACTATTACGTGCAATATCATCTGCATTTCCTATGTGAAGAATTTTTATGGAGGATCCCGTTTTAAAGATTATTATTTTCTGGTATATGAATTATACGTTAAATTATAAACATTTATCTTGATAGATCCGCTGTTTTATGACACTTTGCGTGTGCCTAAAAAATCAGCTTTCTAATTAATGTGCCTAATTGATTAATAATTTATTATAAATTAATTTAATTGTATATTTTTTAAAATCAAACATTTTTTATAATAACCTGAAAAGTTGCATGTCTTTTCCCATTATTCACGACTTCTTAAAATTTCTCCAATTAATAACCAAGCTCGGTTCCAGCATCACAGTCATCAATTTTTAAAACGCAACCTTAAAAATCATGCAAACGAAGTTTTATAAGGATGATTATTTCCGAAGAGTTTCTTATGAATGGAAATTATGGCTAATTTTATTCAGATAAATCGTTGGTCGTGATTTAGTACAAAAATAAAATTTGCATTTTAGATGATTTCAACTTTTTTCGGGTTTCTTCTTCATAATAGATTTGAACACACAAATCTTAGTTATTATTTTTGAAAATTGAATTTACCAAGCCATAAAAGGAATATTATTTAACTTTTCCTTATTTATAATATTTTATCTTTACATATTTCCAATGGGATTGTGTAATTAAAATGCACATAATAAATAAATTAATGACATTTCGATGCGAACGTACCATAAAACTCATAAAACTTCGTATATATAAAGTAAATTGTCACTTTCTACTAGAAAACCAACAAACAACATACATATATTAATATTAACAAATTGTCAACATAATTAAAACATGAACGGATTTAAATTTTCTTCGTTTCGCGCGTTTCGAAAAATTAGGTTAGAATTAAATTATTTTATAGCACGACGATTTACAAGAATGAAATTAATTTATAATTGCATTACATATGTAATTCTTTCGACAGTTATGTTACAATATAATTTATCCATACAATTTTGCAGTAATTCATGTGGAAATATTAGGTTAAAGTGTTGTGTGTGTTGGGAAACAGTGTAATCCTCGTTCTCACTACTTTCCTTAATCATAACAGTACAAGGACATCTGCATTTTTCAGTAATTCTTGTAAAATAATACAATTATTATTGTTATTGCAAGATGTTTAATTCTCTTCGCTCTCCGTTTTGTATATTTATGTCTTTCAATTCATTGACAATTCCCGATTATCTACATTAAAATATGGAGTTCTTGGAATTGCTTATGTTGAATAATTTATAAAGTGAAGATGTTTTCAATATTACTTACTTGTTCAAGATTAATATCGCTAATTAAACATGACTTTATGAGCATTTAATAACTTTTATTATTGTGTGTGGTGTACATAATTACGATTTATTGTTGCAAAAGCCTTGTCATTCAGCTTCCTGCATAAGACTAATCTTTAAAGAATTTAGTCAATTTAATTTATTGAAGGAAGATTGCATATTTTTTATGAATGGTTCAACCTTTGGTGGGTTTTAGCTTGCTCCACTATTACTAATTTACTCTATACAGTACTATACTGGCACTTGTGTTCATAATTTTTAGGCTTTTTATACTAAAGTATATACGGAAAGCGTATATCGCTGGGCTTGATGTCCGTCTCTCTACAATACAACTTTTGATTGGTGATCAGATAGAAATCCTAACAAGGTGATTGACCTTGGAGGATTTAATTCAGAAATCAGATCTGACCAGGACATTTGATCTGTTGTCAAGGGTCAAATCCAGATTCTGACCCTTAACATGTATATTGATAGTGGGATTACGGGTAATCTACCACAGAGGGTACAATTCTAGAATCATTTGACCTTTAACACAGGTCAATGGTCAAGTCCAGATTTTACCCCTTATCATATACATTCATAGTGGAACCGAGACCCTGTTAAGCCCATAAAGTGTCTATCCCTCTCCTTTTCTTTTGTTTTTTATATTACTTTCCGTCTATGTCATTGATGGCCTTTCCCTTTTCTAGTTATGTTTGGGTTCCAATCTGCTGTATGAGTTTCTTTCAAACCAGTAAAGTTTATTGCATTTAATACAGCTTATTATCATCTCTATACTGTCTATCCTTGCTTTCTTTAGTATTCTTACTTATTATCCCTCCTGCACTGGTCCATAGATCTTAATCATACATCTGAATACCAGTCAGGGCCGTAGCTAGAGCAGGACAAGCAGGGCTCGTGCCAACGGCGCAAATTTTAGATAGCGTAAAGTAAAACACATTGAGGCACCCTGGAGTTGCTAGGTTGCACGCAGTTACACGTATTCGCCTATAGGCAAACTCGTTCGGGCGCCGCAGTGGCGGCAGCCAATCACGGTGCTAGATCTGATGGTGTAGAGTGTACAAATTCTTCCAGATATACATATACGTACCGCCAACGCAGGCGCAACGCGGCGTGTCAAATTCGCCTAGTGTAGCTAGACCTAACACACATAAAATGTTGACCTTGGTGTTTGTTGACCAGTGTTAGCTAGTAAACGCAACTTGACTCTCAGCGTGCGGGACTCGCAATGACATCGGACAATGTCAGGCGTCATCGACCGACTGAAGTAGAGCTGAAAGTATTGAGACCGCTCGACTCTTGCGTGCCGAGGCCTGAGAATAAAGTTGCGTCAAGAGGCAATATAATTTACCCTAATTTAATAATAGCTTTAAGAATGTTTGTAACTATGTCCATTACATCAGCAAGCTGTGAAAGGAGCTTCAGCAAAATGAAGTTGATTAAAAATTACTTACGCCCTGCTATGGGAAAAGACAGATTTAGCAACCTGGCAATATTGAGCAATTAAGAATGAGTTAGCAAAATCCATTAACTTTGATAAGATTATTGATGAGTTTGCTTCTAGAAAGGCCCGTAAAATTAAATTGAAATAAAGTATGGGTATACGTATTTCCTTTTTAAATTATTTTTATTTGTGTGTTATTTAATTTTCTATTACAATTAACATGTATACGAGAAAGTTCTAATGGGCGTTACTATATCTATACAGGGTGTATTTTAATTGAAGGGTTTTGACTGAATGGTAGATAGTTTGAATATAGTAGAGCAAACTTTCTTTATAAAGTTTGTTCTTCAAACGAATAGTCGAGAAAATGATTTTTAAAGTTTTATTAAATTTCGAGTCCGACTCTGTAACACTAACCTACCTTAATTTGTACAAACTTGAAAAAAAATGTGATATCCTTTTAGATGTACCTGCCTTTTAAAAATTGCATGTCACATAAAAAAGCTAATTTGTGGCTGTCTGCATGGTTTAACGTAAATAATGTGCTCAGAAGTTATTACCAAGTAGTAAATGCTTTTTAGAAATATGATCCGATTTGTGTTGATATTTATAAAACAGATGTTGCAAAGAAACATGGCATTTACTTTTTACACCTAACGGTAATTGTAATTAGTAATCACATATTGTTAAGTTGGTTTTCCAATTCGTCTTTTGCCGCAGTTGGGTGTAATTAATTCTTACACAAGTGGTGTCATATTTCCAACGATTTGAAGGTAGATTAGAGATGTAAGAACATTTAAGGAACTTTTATACAAATCCAGATGACAATAATTTGAAAGGGATGCGGTACTTTCCCTTCTGCGAATTCTTAATTAACGTATTTTGTTTAATATTTAAAATATAACTAAAGTTCTTTTCAATTCAGTAGACTTTCAGAAAAATCATAGTACACAACTAATTGTAATTTCCGTTTTAAAAGTATATTGTAGTAGTGTAGCAAGTATTGCCAATTATCCCTCTGTATTGCAACCAATTTGGGTTTGTCACTTACTATTTATGGTTAAGAAAATAAAATAAAGATTTATGCATTTAGTGAAACCTGGAGTGTTTTTTACAACTAACTACTGCATTCTCCGTCCAGCCTTTTTTGTGTTTGACTTCTCTACTTTTTCTAGTATTTTACAGTATTTTTCTAACAGTGTTTTTCATATAAGAGTGATAACGTATAGGTCAAGATCGATTCTTAATATCTCCTGCCTTCGATGACCAAAGGCCCCTATACAAGTAATCAAAAGTCGGTAACAACATCTTATCAGTGATCAACAGTGACTAAACCATCTAAAATCGTTGATGGACGTTTTTACCCCCTTCCGTTTTTAAAGGGTTGAGGTAACTTCGGAATTGGGATGATACATTTTTTTTTTGAAATATGAATCTAACTACCAAAAAACTATGTATGTTTACACAAAATTACTAATTTTACTCCACTGGTTACATAATTTAGTAATTAAGTTAGGTTAGAAATAAAAAATAATAATTTGCCATTTCATTTCAATCTATTTAACTTCGTTCGTGCTTCAGAAGTTATCCAAAACGCCTCCTTCATTTTCTACACACTTTTCTACTCTTTTTCCTACATTAATTTCGTACTCTATGTAGCATCTCGGGCTTCACTAGTTGGTAAGCGTGATGGATACGATTTTTCAGGAAAAAACGCAGGAAAGAACCAAGGGGGTCAAATAGGGTGATCGAGGTGTCCAGTTTATCGGACCAGCTCGGCCAATCTACATATTCTCAAACACCTCGTTTAAATAATTACGGGCCTGTCTTACTTAATGAGGTGATGCCCCATCCTTAAGGGCCGTTGAAGCAAACATATAGCCTCTCACGCTCAAGACAACTTCACCCTAACGGATACAGACTAGGAGTCTAGAACGTGTAGACTATAAACGAAGTGCTGTCAAGGCCACACCAGGCCTATAACTGGTAGATCGGGGTGGCAAAACCATAAAATCAAGTCCCGCCACAAATTAAGTTGGATTAGATCGGGCAGTGGTCCCTGCCCTAAAAAGTTAGGGAATAGTCCGAAACTGGATAAGAGGCCATGTTTTTAGAGACAGGGTCGACTGGTGAGCGCGTTTATTGCTCCGGCACTAGCCTGGAGAGCTAGTAGAGGATGGATAGTGACATA
This sequence comes from Agrypnus murinus, assembly GCA_929113105.1. Taxonomy (NCBI): domain Eukaryota; kingdom Metazoa; phylum Arthropoda; class Insecta; order Coleoptera; family Elateridae; genus Agrypnus; species Agrypnus murinus. Next base: position 4,796,291 of record OV816029.1, read on the forward strand.
TTTATGTTTATCTATGAGGATTTATGTATGATTGGGACAACTTGTTTCTTAAGAAATTTAATGATTAATTTAAATAGACGTTAAATAAGTTGAAATGAAATGACAAATTGTTATTTTTTATATAACCTAATACCTAATTAATAAATTATGTAACCAGTCGAGAAAATTTAGTAACTTTGGGTAAACATACGTAGCTTCTTACGTAGAATTCCAAAGAGACAGATGCATCATCCTATTTCAAATCCCGAAGTTACCCCTCCTCCTTAAAAATGAGAGGGGGTAGAACGTTAAAAGTTAATTAAAATTGTCCCCCATCCTACTAATAATTACCTGCCCTCAATTTCATCCAGATAGTCCAAATCATTTTTGAGATATCACCGTGTAACATTTTAAAATCCTCATCCTGTATATTTTACATCCATCGAAAATATGATTTATGTTTTTTGTTCGAGTAATAAAGATAATAATTTTTTATAGTGTCGCCTTTATTGACGAACAGATATTCTGACATTAATCGTTTTAACTGGAGAACTAACTCTAATGTCGTCATTTTCTAAAAGACATGAACGATAATTCTTATTTAACTTGTAACGATTCATAAGAAGTCTTTACTGATGTATAATATTGCGGATTGCGGAAGAAATCTACTCTGGCGAACGATCGTGCCGTCAATAACTGTCCGAATTTGCCAATTGCTTTTATCTGTTTTAGACAAGAAAAGTTTAATCTTACATGAGCTTTAAAAAAACTATCGCTGGCGGGAAACTAATATTTATACTATGAAGAGTAAGACATCGGAAATACTTGATTCTTTCGCTTTTAGCTATGATGTTACCTTGGTACCTCAGTCACTAACGATAATCTCCGCATCATTCATTCGAAGTCAATGTAAACACTTATTGTATAAGTCATTAACTGAGGAGAAATAACTTATCTTGGAAGAATAGTTCCTACGTTACCCGTTCGAAGTCATTGTGAGCAATATTTTTTGTATGAATCATTGACTCAACGACTCAGACCAGGAAAATTGCTCAATTTTTTGTTGTCTCAAACACAAACACAGTTCTTTTTGTACAAGGTATTTAATTAAAATTCTTACTTTAAATTAAGCTTTTGTTTGTTTCAATTTATTGAGCAAATTAATAGTTAAGAATGGCAGTCTTGAACACGTGCCCCCTTACACAAGTACTGTTCTTAATCAGCTTCTTTTAAAGAAACCACTAAGTTGCCATTTCAAATACATTACAAATTATTTAAGCCTGTCTATAAACAAGTAATGAAGGGAAAGGGGTTAGTTTCAGCAAGAAACCATTCCAGTACTAGGCTAACCTATTCATTAAGTAAACCTGTACTTTCTATTTAATTATATTTAAAAATGGTTTCAATTTAGAATTTTGTATCTTATTTATAAACAGGTTCTACTAATTTAAACTCTAAAGACCTAAAACAAAATGTTTTTACTTAAAAATTCATGTTAAAGTATGGTTTTTCCGTATTTTCAAGAGGTAAAAGATTTCAAGAAAGTTTTGATAGTTCTTGTAAAGACAATCATATGCTTTTATAATTGTTTATGGTGTGCTTTTACTACACTTCTGAATTTGTTTAATATGTCTTAGAAAGATATTTATAAACACTTAATAATTCAGAAATAATAAAGAGTTGTGGGTGCAATACCAGGTATTCTTTTCAGTGGGTGTTGTTGCTTCAGCAACTGAAATTCGTTAACGCAACAAATCCAATATCAGTTATATGGCAACCTGATCAAAAATTATTTATATTTTGAGACTCGTTTATGGGCCACAAACCGTAGTTTTAAGAGCACTGCATTATAATAGGCTTGAGTTCACATTCGGTTATAAAGGATCATTGCAAGTCTGAATCATACCGATTTCATGCAAATTTAGCAATTTGAGTCGAAATTTTAGGATTTATTAAATTTGAATTTAGGAAGTGTTGACTCGATCTTTCTTTTTTAACTTTCGCCTAGACTACGGTGGAACGAACAGCTAAGGTCATATGTCCCCTACCTAATACTTAATAGCAAATGATAATTGAGCCGATGAATTTTTCAATTTAGAAAGATGCCCTAACTGTGGTTTGAACCCACCATCATTGAAGTATGTCGTGCTTACACACTCTACCGATGACCCAAACTACAACCATTATTTTGCAGATTATTCGAAACCAGTAGGTAATTTAGTTCCTGGGTCTATTTAGTTTAGTTTAGTCTATTTTCAAAATTTAATTAAATAATTACATATTCATATTAATGTCCTTTTTTCTTACTAAACCTGTTCGATTATTATGAAATATTATGTATAATTTAACAGATTTTATTTATATTATATCAGTCTACACGATAGTAAATATTCAATACTGCTATTAAGTTATAACATTAACAAATCGACCATGAATCAATCAGCACTTAAGCCTAGTATTGCGATGTGAGGGGCGCTTCGTACGTGCGTTTCCGGTGAGACGACGATACGTGTACAACACAATCCTACAAGTTTCCCATCGACTGGTAGGATTTTAAATATTCTTATAAAAGAAAAATCACCAACCCACTACCAATAACCTCGAACTGTTACGCTTGATGGAGATTTAAGTAAAGTAGCCGTGTCTATTCCATTAATTAGAATTAATTTGCCCTTTTTTCTTACAGAGAAACGAATGATGTGGATGGATGAAACGAAACGAAACATGCTACAAGAAGAATCGGATGCAGACAGTGATAGTAGCGGCGAAGAATTACCAATATGGGTAAGGGGTGTACAGCGGTGGGTCTCCGGCGTTATTGCTGAAACTACCTGTCAGGATATCGTTGAGGTCTTGTTAAAAGACGAAGAAACTAGAGTAAGTTTATTGGTTATGACAAATTAATTGTAAGGCTAATTAATGGTTTCTTTACACGCAGGGTAGATACGTAAATCAACCAGAAGAATACCATATAACAGAAAGATGGAGAGGGGTTGAACAACCCTTAGATTCCCAGGCAGCAATTTTAGATATATGGAATGCCTGGGGGACAGCACAACCTGAAGTATGCACATTTGTTATCGAATTAACTCATTTAATAACCCAAATTATCTCTCAGGTAAAAATTTCTTTACGAAGAATAAAAGATAATTTTACGAACAGAAGAAAAAGATGTAGGTCAGATTCAAGTACAAAATCGGATAGGAGCGCATATAAAACAATCCATCCACGTAGATTACACGCCTTACAGAGTGAGAAACAACCATCAAATACAGAACAATTAATAAAATTAGTTCTTGCGCAAGGAGAGGTAATAAGGAGGCAATTAAGAAAATTAAGGTAAATGCCAGCAGAAGAAGAAAAGACATAGCCATTTAATGTTTATTATTATATCTTTAACGAGACTGCAGTGTCTTAATAACATTTTAATTAACCCTTATACAGACACAGCGAACATCAAATAGGATTTCTGGAAGAAAAGACGCACAAAGCAAGGGTTCGCAAGCACGGCAGTAATTATCTATTGGAAACGTACCTTAAAGGATTGTCAGAAGCTGTCGATCCGAATTTAGAAGAAACGCCTAGCGGTGGTGATAGGAATAGTGATAGTGGAGTCGTTACGGAAGGTGACAGTGAACAGTCAAACCATAACAAACCGTCTTCCTCTGTTGAGGTTAGTGACCATGTTTTGTACTAGGTAGAGTAATTACTAATTAGATGTATGTATGTACATACTTAAATGATGTTGTGGTAATTAGATGCGAGTTATTTCTTTTGCATGGTAAATGTTTTAAATAGTACCTACTGGAGAAGAGTTAGAAATAATGTTCTGTCTTTAATTTGTTTGTCATTCTTTGTGCCTCATCCAGTTAGAAGCAGCTGTGTGTTTAGCCATTTTGTAAATATGAACTTCATAAAGTATGAAACTTTGAAACGATCTCCAACTTTGGAACGTGTCATATTGAGAGCAACGAAGAAACACTTTCGTTGTTCCTAAGCTCCTTCTGACTGAGGTCCTTCGTTGTTCTCCATATGTCACGGTCCATAAGCAGCGGATAAGATGCGATTTCAGATGATAATATTTCGGAGTTCTGAAAATTTAAAACTTTGAACCTGAATAATATTTCCATTCAAATAATTTAATGTCTAAAATTCTCAAATGTAACCTCTAAAATCCGGAAATATCGAAGATCTAAAGTCTTCTCAGTTTGGAACTTTAAAAATCTAAATTCGAGGCCTGCTCGTTGGTCCTGCTGGCTTCAAGTCCTGGAAACGGACTGTATAAATCGGCTCGCGCATTCTCTTATAGTTTCTCTCGGAACGTTGGATAAATAGTGGAATGAAATGGAGTGGCGCAGGCCAAATATACGGTTAGGGAAGGGACGCGTGCTCTTGCTCGTCGGCGGCTTATCCGAGCGGCTACAGACCGCACGGATGATAAGCTTCTTACACCCAAAATAATTGAACAAAATAAAATAACTTCGTTACAATTTAGTGCAAAACGAAGTAGGTAAAATACATTAAACAATAAAATCCGCATAAAGATAGCTTTCTGCATGACAAAAAACTCATATAACACTTAATTGCTAGAGATTTCACTAGATTTCTAATGTAGTATTTAAAAAGTTATAAAACCTTCAAATTGTGGAGTTTTGCAAATTACAAACTTGCTAAAAGCTTAAAACTTCCAAAACCTTAATTTCTGATACCTTCAAAGTTTGATCTCTAAATTCTCAAAAGTTGAAAAATGTTTCCATTCTGGAACGTTAGGAACCTAAATTTCTAAAGAAAATCCAAAGTCAAAATCTGTTGACATCATAAATTGACATGAAAAATTAAACAGGATATGAAAAACAACAAAGCTTCTAGCAAACATGAGACCTTTGCAGAAGTGATTAAAGGAGAATAAGTACTAATAAAGACATTGAAACTGCTCTTTAATGAATGCTTACAGAAAGGAGAAAATATTTGAGAATGATATTAATTACAGGCAACCGAAGAAGTTAAATAAACTGAAGATACACACACTATATCAGAGAATGATCTAATACACAAACGGCAGCATTTGGACAGAAGATAGCCTAAACACAATCGTTCAGCAAGGATTACACGATGCCAAAGTTACTGTACAGTGCGACTTTATTTGAGATTTTATAATAGAGCTACTTCTTTGAAGAAATGGAAGATGTAACATCGCTAATGGTGACAATAAATAGCTAGCATTTTATGACAGTTGCAGAAAAATAAATGTTTCTTCTTAAACATTATGAAACTTATTTTGTGTAACATAGTCATATCAGAAAATGTCGAAAAAACAATAATAATAAGATAATTTCAAGTTTAAGTTAAACGACGCAATGTCCTTCGCATACTCTTCGAATTCGTTGTTAGTTACTACCAACTGTATATTATAGAAATTTTTGAAAACATCGTTTACAAAAATCGTAATGTAAAAAAATCATTGTTAAGTGCTAATAATGCTTCAGTTACAAACAGGATTGGTAATCCCTGGATTAGTAATCTCCAATCAGTGATCAGGATTAGGGTTAGACCAATCCCTAATCACCAAACCAAACAAATATTTTTAAAAATCTAATCTAGTCTAATCTGGTTTAATCACCAATCCGTAATTATGGTTAGGGTTAAATCAATATCGAATAGCCAATCCCAAATAAATATTTTAGGAAGATGTAATCCCCAATCGCTAATCATGAAACATATTTTAAAAAAATTTAATTCTTACTCCCTAATCCTATTAAATGTTAAAAATTCAAATCCCAAAAATATTTTTAAGAATTTATTTCCTAACCTCAAAAATAGTTTGAAAAAGATCTAACCCTCTACTCTAATCTCAAAAATATTTCTAAAAGTTCAATCCCTAATCCCAAAAGATATTTGAAAAAATCTGATCTCTAATATGTTCTAAAATATTTTTAAAAATCCAATTTCTAACTCAAAAAACATTTTTAAAAATCTAATCTCCAATCTTATTCTTTATCTCTAATCCCAATAAATTTGTAGAAGTTAAATTCCTGATCCTAGAAAATATTTAAAAGAAAATCTAACGTGTTATCCCTAAATCCCAAACAATATATTTTTAAAATTCCAATCCCTAATCCCAAAAAATATTTCTAAAAAAAACCAATCCTTATCCCAAAAAGATTTTAAAAAATTCGATTTCCAATCGCAAAAGCCTACTTTTTAAATTTAATCCATAATTCCAAAAATATTTAAAAAAATTCAATTCCTGATTCAACCGTTAATCCCAAACGATTTTAAAATAATCCAATCTCAAATCTCAAAATATATATTTTTTTAATTTTCAGAAATTTAATTACTGATCACAAAAAATATTTAATAGAAAATCTAATGCTTTATCTGCAATCCCAAAAACTATTTTGAAAATCTAAGCCTACTCTAATCCAAAAAAATTATTCTGAAAATGCAATCTCTAATCCCAAAAATATTTTGAAAAATTTCATTTTTATCTCTAATTCCAATAAATCTTTAAAGATTTAATCCTTGATCTCAAAAAGATTTTAAACAATTCTTCAAGATATTTTTAAAAATTCAATCTCTAATCCCAAAAATATTAAAAACAATCTAATTCCCAATCCTAATCCAAAAAATATTTTTAAGAAATCTAATCTTTTATACCTGATGCTAAAGAAATATCTTTTAAAATTTAGTCGTTAATCCCTAATCTCAGAAGGTACTTTAAAAGAATCCAATCGCTAAGTCCTAATTCAAGTCTTCAAACCCAATCTTCAACACGTAAACCCAAAAAATATTTTGAAAGACTTAATTTCCAAATATTACACCACTTCTACTTATAATTCACCAAGTAAGATAGAAAATTGCGAGTTGCTTGAGTTAAATAGATTTTTAGATTAGAAATAACTGAGATTAACTATCTATCAAAGGTAATGTTTTTAACTTCCGAAACTTTGATAGTTTGATTAACGAGTACTGACGAGTCCGACACTGCTAACAGTCCTACAAATAGATCAGCTAACACTGTTCATGGTATAGAAAATTCTTATTTGTTTAAAATTAGAATAAAATCCCATTGTGTTACGAACAAGATGATGCTTTTGTTTTTGCGGAATCTAAATATTTAACAAAGTTTAACCATTTCAATATGGGTACTTACTTTTGAATAACCTTATACACAAAGATGAATCCATAACAATACAACTAGCGATAATACCAGTACCAAGGTGTTAGAGAGTGATGTAGTGTTGCCTAAATTGTTTATCCTGGTACTGCAAGACATGTTTAAGTATCTGCCCTGGCCAAACGTACGCATTAATATAAATCGCAAGAAATTCAATCACCTAAGATTTGGCAACGATGTTGTCTTAATCAGACATAACTATGAAGAAATGACAGTAGAGATGTAATAGGGATGGAAAATTTATAGAGAGAGAATATCAAAATACAGCTAAACAATGCAACAATATCTAACAACTGCATCTTTGAGCAATGCATAATACCAAATCTGTCTTACGGTAGCCAAATATGTATCTTTAGAATAGCCGATATTGACAAACTGCCAAAGCCATAAAGAGCGATGGATAGATGTATGCCAAGTCTAAAACTGAAAAGCATTTGCATTTGTCAGAAAACAAAAGTAAAAGATGGAACGCAATTATTCAAAAAGGCTGCAGATGAGATGGAAAGATGGTGTTTAAATGGTAGTTTAAAGTAGCAGGTTCCGAATGGATAAAAACAAGAAAATTGCAGATTTGAGAGAGGCCTATGGCAAGGTGTGTTGAAGAATCAACTCACAAAAACAGTAAAATTTCAAAAAACTTCATAAAGCTTAAAATTTTAAACTGTCCCAGACTTCTAGAATATGAATATTTAAAGTATGGGATTAAAAATTTAAATAAGTACATTAAAATTTTGAGTGTCTTTAATATTAAGTTTTAATAAAATTAAATTGTATATGCTTTTTTTGATCTGAGTTGGATGCTTGGAATCTCATTGTTAAAACTTGATCTTTGTGAAAATCTTCTCACGCATAAGTTGAGACTTTGAACTTGAAGATGTCTCAGCTTTGCAAATTTAAAACTGTAATTTTGTAAGTGTCACACTACTAAAATATAAATGAGTTTCTGAAGATCGCAACTGAAAATCTTGAGCTCCTAAAGAGAATTGCAAACTTTAAATATTTGGCAATTTCCAAAATAATTTTCCATTAAAAATTAACAAAATTTATTAGTTTTTAAATTTTTAAAACTAAAACTTATATACAGGCCACACTTAATGCCGATAACCCTACTTGTATAGAAATTACAGTTTTGCTCTCTTGTGTATATTCATTAGATGTTTTTATTCATTTGTTCTTATTCACTTGATTTGCTAATTGTATTTATCATTAATTAATGAGCAATATAATTTTATAACACCTTATATTTTATAAAATCTCTTGATTAATATGACCCAATAATTTCCATTGCAAATCAATCGCTAATAATAAAACTATTTAATAGGCTATAACGAATAATAATTTGCAAAAATGGATAGTTTACTGTATTGTATAAATAAGTTTGATCATTTGATCCAAGATCTTATTATGCTGAAACTCTCTAATGATTAATTAAAATTAAAAAATTTAAAATCTTTATTAAAAATATTAGAGCAAAACGTTGCAGTTATATTAAACCATATGCCCATCTGTAAGATGGGTTGCCTAATCCTTCCCTAATCTTGAAGAATGTTATATGATAATTATTTTTAACAATATTCAATATTTATACCACAAAAATGTATGTAATTATTTTAATATCTTTTTACTTTAAATCTGTGTTTACAAATTATTCTACTAAATTATCTTGTGTTCTAAAGAGTTCTTTTATTGAAACTTTTATTAATAATTCACAAATCTCAGAAATCCTAATTGCTTTTCAAACTAGCTCTTTTTATCAGTTTTTGTTTAAAGTTTGTGAAGCTTTCTCTTTCTGTCTGCTCTCTCTCACAAGGGATTTGGACACTATGAAATACAAGAAGCTTAAACTCCGAAGTTCTGGAACAGTTGAAAATGCTTCCCTTTGATGTACTTTTCAATAAAATTCTCTAGACCAAGCCTAGACAGATCATACTTTCATGCAGTGATTCTGAAGCTTCAAATTTAAATTCAATTTTAAGTTTAAATCTCCCAAACCTTGAAATCTCATAAATTTAATTAAATTTAAGAACCTACAAAATCTTATTTTATGTATAGTACCTATCAACCTTCTGAGTCTTTGAAATTTTTGAAACGGTAAGACTTTTGAATACTAAAGTGATTCTTAGAATCCTGTTGCAATTTGGTGGGACATTAGATTTTTTGAAAGATCTTAGATTGGTATTCCCATCTATTGCCTAACTAACCTATTCCAAACAAAGTATTACCTAATCCAATTGAAGGATACAGGGAAAGAAGAAGCAACTCAGTCATGTTTTGGTCATTTTAGATGAAGTTTGAGATTTACTTGCATCTATGAGACGACTTAAAAACCAAAAATACCATGCTTTTGGACTTGGGTGCTCTTGCCCTATTCCGTTCAATTTTAATAAGTTAGATGTTCTAGACTTACATCAGTCCATCAGAAACATTCTTATCCGGATTTTGGATTCTGTATTTGATAGTCTAGAGTTGCTTTTCCATCTTGTCTCAAGTGAGTGTCGAGTCAAATCACTGTATTGGCAGTGATTTTTGGAAAGCATTTTCAGCTGGTTTTTGAATTTGCTTCTGGATATTGACTTGATTTGTTTAGTTGTTTCTTATCCACCAATAAAACATTAGCCAAATTAATTTAATTTAAGTAAGAAATAGCAAGGCAGTCTAATCCACTTTGAACACATTTGAGCAAATATGGTTTAAGTATCTAAGTATTCCGCCTGATTCCTGCTACGTTAAAGCCTATTCAGGTTATTACTTACACTAAGCTAACCTAACTAGAAAACCTACTAAGTGAGAAGATAATTTCAGTTAAGCTAGAGCTAGACTCTTTTAAGAAAGTTTTCTGCATGGCTATCCATTTGAAAGTATATTTGGCTGAGTAGGGCTTATTTCTAGAAGTGTTTCCCACTTACTAATGGGATTTCCAAAAAGATCTTTGTCAGATTTTTTAACGAAAAAAGTATTTGCTTCTATTATTATTATATTAATTGGTCTATTTATGTAGACACTTTAGAACCAATTGTGTTTCTTTCCAGCTTTAATTTAATCCAGTTCATGAAAATTAAAACTAACCCTACTCAATTCAAAATATAGAATGCTTGACGAAATCTAAACAAATGTGTGCATGCTTCTCCATATATTTGTAGGGTTCGAAAGCGTTTCTGGCTTCATTTTACACTTATGATTGATCTCGGCGGCCTCTAAAGTTTTGGTTATTTTCAATTTAAACCAACCAAGCAGGAATTAAGGCATATGATAAGTCAGAAGGCAATCTATACTCAAAAACAATTTAAGATCAACGAGGTATTTGTACTTTTGGCCATTCTGACACCTTATCAGTTGATACTTGGTTTGGCCAATAGCTTTTAATCCACCTTTTTGGCAGTTACCAAGCCTAATCCAACCATTAGCAAACAACTTAACCTAGAATACATAAAATAATTCAAAGAGACTATAAATACCACCTAGACGCTTTAAGACATATTCTACAGACATTCCAATGATCAATCTTTGGATTTATCTAGAGCTGTTGACCTGTCTTTCCGTTCAGTTGTTTACATTTATAGCCGTTTATATGCATTTTTAGTTATAGTTTATGTTGCTGGATTTCTCGAACGTCCTTTCCCAATATTTCCCTACCTATTCAATACAAAGAAATACTAATCTAAGTAAATGGCGCCATCTAGGTTGAACCACCCAAATCAGTTTTTGGAAGTTTAAATGTTAAATACTTTGAAATGTTAAATTAAGAAGTGTAAAGTTTATGGATCTCAGCCAATCAAACTGAATTTTAAATATTTGACTTTTTTAGTCTCAAGTTTAAAGTTCAGGAATTTTTGTATTTAAGAAATCACTTGCAGAGATGCAAATAGCATGTGCTTTAGACTGGTAACTTTTTACAGCTAGAGTTGCAAGTTTCTAGAATTTCATAGCTTCAGGATTTCAGATTTTTGAAGTTTGAATTTTGTAAATCGCCAGGATTTACAATTTTATGCTTCTTCGTGGAATTTCATAACTTTTATTATTTCAAAATGTGTATCTACGTCTAATAAGAGTCTTTATCAAAATGATACAAAGATTTTCAGAATTACAGGATTTTTTAAGTTGAGATCTTCAAAGATTTACAGTTTCAAGTTATACACCACAGTAGTCTCGGAGTTTTAAGTAACTTAAAGACACAGTCATTGGTTATAAAGACGCAAAAACACGGAAAGACACATGGTCACAAAGTTGCAGAATTTTGGACAGTCAGAGTTGAAATTTTAGGTTGCTAGTTTACTCATGCCTACAAAAATTATAAAATATATGGCATAATGGCTTAACTACTGGTATAACCGCCTACTAAAGATAAGAAGCGAGATTCATGAATTACTATAAGCTGATGATAGAGACGTTTAGATAAACCAGTTTTAAAAAAATATTTTCATTCCTAAAATGTATCAGTTGAAAAACTAAACATTCAGCTATACACAGCTCCGATCGAAATGGCCTATTCGCTCATAGTCATAACGTTTGTAAGTAAATACGTTTTTTATGCACCTTAGTCATCATGTGTTTGGCATGAAGAAGAATCGATTATCCCTTATACCAGATAAGACATTCAAGGTTGCTTAATAAGATTGTCAACAATAGTCGAAAACATCAGTGGTATACTAGTCCAAACTATTTGTAGATAATTCCATTTATTGTCGTGATATAACATTCAGCAAAATATTTACCGACTTCTAACTGATAATGTGCAAGTGCTATCAATTGCATGTCAAATATTTGCTCTACGTATCAAACATTTAACGTTTACCAAATAGTTTGTCACACTTGATAATCCTTAAATTTTCCAGAATTACGAAATTTATTAATGATTTACTGCGTAATTTAATTTTTTTCCCTATTTGTCAATCAAACAGGCGAGTAGTTCCTTTTGCTGCCTTTGCTAAACATTTAATTTCAATGCTACAAGAGAATTCGAGATTTTAGAAATGCCATATTGAGAATTAGCTATATAGTTAAGTGTGACTAATGTAACTGCAAATACTTACCTACTTTTGATTAGTTCAAGACATGCAGGTGCAATAATAACCAATAATTCATCAGTAGAGTTGATTCGTGAAGAATAGGCAACATAAACATGGTAAACTGTGCTTCCGACATGGCATGCCCTTTTCACTCTCAAGAAGTTTCTTCAAAAAGCAGATGTTCCACCAGTTCCCTCTATGTAGTCAAGCAAATATTAAATGTATGAAGGTGATTTTTAATTAGGGTAGACCCTAAATTGTTTCTTCAGTCGTTGTTGGAAAATCATGACGCTCTTCAACTTCAAAAGATTGCCATTATTTATGCCTTCTTTTGCTGATCCATACAATTACGAATGTTGGTTTAAGGTGACACAACTGATAGGAAGATAACTTCCGGGAAGTGGCAGGTATAGATTGCAAATGCATTATTCGCATAAAACTTGAATACGTTTTAGAAAAAGTTTTTGCAGATTCAACAGGTGATCTTATTTTTGCGACACACGTTGAATATTTACTTTTAATGTATCTAACTGCTGTCGACCGGGAATAACTGGCATAAGTGTCCAAATGTTTTGGGTTAGAGACCTTATTCCGTTGTTAAAGATATTGGCGAATAAATATAGTTAGAATTAGAGATAGTCTAGGACAACTGGACACGCCCAGTTGTCTTTGCATCTTCTGGTCTTGCGCCAAGTTGGCACTGCGTCCAGTTGTCCCCGCGCCCACTTGTGTCGCGCGCAGTTGGCCGCGTCCAGTATTCCTAGACTGCCATTTTTATATTATTGCTAGTTCACTCCATCGTAAACGCTTTCTAACATTTGATAGTATTCGTCTCTTATCTGGTCTTTTTTCTCTTCTATGGGGCAATGGAGGTGTATAAAGAACCTTTGTCGTTTATTTATGAATTGCAATGTTCCCTTTGAATGATTTTTTACTATGAACGCTCACCCAGTTCATCTTCTCTAACATTATGCGGTATGATATGTGTTTTTGTATTTTTTGATACCATACCCTAGCCGCTTTGTCTCTTGTGTGGCTGCTACTCCTACGTTGTATCTTTGCAAAATTCAGAGAATAATTTTTCTCGCTTCTCTAACCCTGTTTTCCATCCACAGTGTTGTTTAGGAGTTGACCAGCATGGAGGATGGAGGTGAGTGTCGGAATTGAGCATGAGACACTGGCTAGTGTCACTAGCAGGTCACAGTGTTATGTAGTACCCATTACGACTCCCTATAAAACCTTAAGATAGAAATCCCTATACCTTAGCAATAGCACGATGCAATACTAGAACAACTGAAGTTAATAGTCTTATAGTGGCAATGGTTAGAATATTGTATATGAGGTTATCTATTTGTTCATCTTTTATTTAATTAATTAATTCATCGATTCGTTGCTTATTCACTTAGTAATACACTGATAGTTTCATTTATTCGTCGAGACATTCATCTATCGATTCAGCGACTTATTTATTCTTTATCCTTATTTATATTCAATATTCTATTTTCTTATTTATTTATTTAATTATTTAGCGATTCATACACTAATCAGTGTATCACCTTATTCATATATTCGTCCTTTCATCCGTTGACTCATTCAGTTATTAATCGATTCAGACATTCATTCGCCAGATCTTTACCTTTTAGTCGATTAATTCGATCATTCATAGACATCTCTTCCAACCGTCAATTATTTATATTCATCGATTAACTTATTGATTCAGAGGAGCATTCTTTTATTTATCGATTAATTGAGTCATTAAATGTTTATTCATCGTTCAACCAACCAATAATCATGACATTCAATCATTCATTGTATCATTCATGTATTTATTGATTAATTCATTTATTCACGACAGATTTGTTCATTCATCGATTCACTCATTATATATCTATTTACCAATACCAATCATTTCACTCTTTCGTCACCTGTTTTGACGAATCGAATAATTCGGTTTATTTATTTATGTATTCATCGATTCATTCATTCGTTCATTAATCGATACATTTATTCGTCGATTTATTCAGTCATTCAGTCATCGGTTCATTTCATATAAATATATTCAAGTATAAATACTTTCATTCAAACATTCACCTTCAATATATCGAATGGTACAGCTATTTCTGGATTCATTTACTCAATAATCGACCTAATAATGATTCATACATCGATGAATGAATTGTACATAGACTCATTCAGTGATTCACTTGTTCGTATTCCTTCATCGGCTCATTCGCCCATTATCGCCTGATTTATTTCTTCATCTATTCATTTTCTCATACAAGAGTCTATACATTCATTAATCGATTTATTCCGTTCGTATGAACATTAATCGATTCATTAATTTTTATTTTTCGATTTATCCATTTATTCATTGATTGAAGTTTGGGGGGGGGGGGGTTATCACTAAATAAATTAATATAGCAAACATATATCGTACGACCATTAAATGTCTTAAGTATATTATATCGATACCTCATGCGAAGAAACTGCCAATTCAGATTTGCAGTGAAAAAAGTGCCGATTTAGAATTTCTTATATAAAATCTCATTTGAAATTTTGAATCGGCCCCTTTTTCACCACAAATCTGAATTATTGGCACCTTCTACGCACGAGATATCGATATATTAATTTCAGAATTGTATTGCGAATAATTATATATACAAGATGTCTCAAAATAAACCAGCAATAACGTAGAGGGTTAAAGAGCGTCAGTGATAAAATCTAAAACTGAAGAAAAAAAACTAGCTTGAAAAACATTTTTTAATTTGCAAGAAATTGCTTGCAGTACTTGTTAATACGGTCCTATTTTATTTAATAGTCCTAATAAAAGTGGCCGAGCATTGAGATAACTAAAACAATGTAAAGTGATACCAATGCGATATGTATTTTAGCCTGCCGAGTTGAGAGGAAATTCCGAGGAGGAATATTGGTCAAGGCCAAGTCTTTATAAACGATGCCATCAACGTACGCGTTCTTGCTATTATAAACTGATTATATTTATTATCAAAAGTTTATTCGATGGTGTCTTTTGTTTTAAACAAAATTGATTAACCAACCAAGGAGTTCAAGTAAAAAAGTTTTTTATATTACTGCACTGTTTAATACAGAATGTCAGGATTTTATGAAAATTATGTCAATGTCAAAATTATAAGGATATTGGAAAATTAATTTTTTTAAAACTAAATGACAAAGCTATTTAAAATTTTTACGACTTTTAAAATGGGCCTTTCTTTACACTTGTGATTTTTAGCAGAACGAAAGGCGTTTTAATTTTTCTGCTATTAGAAAAATATTGCTTTTTAGTATATTCATTCTGCACGAACAGGAACACGAACGCGACACTATAATATCAAATTATTTTCTATAAAATGGAGACCATTTAGGAACTGCTAGTTGTCACCTTGGCAACAGTACAAAAAGTAATCATTTTTGTACTAGTAAAAAATAATACCATGTTCTGTGTCACATTATTTTTCGCGATACTCTAAAACGTTTTCCTTTATATCAATAATGCGAAATAAATAAAAATGTTCCATTAAATAATAACCATTTATCCTTTTTTTATATTAAAATATTAAATTACGATTTAAGAAACAAATTTTATGTTTCTATTAAAATCTTAGTTGCAAGGACGTCACAAAAGCAAAAACCAATTTAACCTCTTTTTTTAATAAGATTGCCAGACTCCGCTAACGTGTCCTGCGGCAACTTTCTTATTTGTGTCAAAAAACAATCATTTTTGTACTAATGAAACAAATGACTATTTAGACATATGATAATACTTGCACAACAAATAACGATACTATAAATAAAGTTATTGGTTTATTAAAAATGAACAAGACACCACAATAAATAAATAAATATCGTAATGCGCTTTCAAAAAGGGCGGTTCGATACATTTGAAAACGATAGTTAATGGCAATTAATTTATTTAAAAGCTTAAATGTTAGATATATGAACGTGTGGCTTTAGAAACTTCTGTCATATGACCAAGATAACACTAAGATAACAAATATAATCGTTATTTCAAGAAATACTCTCTTCTAAAAATTATATGATTGATTATAAGCAGGATCCGGCGGTGACGATGCGTATAGCCGAAAAATGAAGTGCGCGCCTGGAAGAGATATGTGCATGAGGGAACGTGCGGAAAAGTTTACAAATTTGTTATTACACTGATTAATTGCTCTGGTATGCAGCTAATAGCCAGACGTTTCCGCTGAGGTCTGATTAATTATAAGCAATCATTATGTAATTATATGCAAATAGTACGAAATACGATATCAAAAGTATACTTGAAACAATGTCTCATTTTTTATCAGAAACACCTACATATTTCCTCTGTAGTCTGCAATAATAAAGCAGTCAAAGCGTCAAACCATTACTTAAAGTAACATCTTCCATAATCGTTTTTAAATGAAAATACACCTTTTCCTGCTGACGGTGCTATTTTAAAACAGTTTATACTTCGAAATAACATTTTGTAGAGTCATAAATTGTTACATTTATTTTTTAAATAAAAAATAACGACTTCATGTGTAGTTACCTAACTAACAATTTTTATTTCATATTTTCAGAACGAACGTTTTTCACCGTCATCAGACGAGTTACAAAAAGATATAAAGGACGACGAGGATACCAGCTCCACGGTCAGTGAAGCAACCATAAAAGAGCAATCAGAGCTGTTCGAAATGATCTCTAGAATTAACAAAAAGCTCTTAAAAGAAGAAGAATGCCTGGTACGACTGCACGCGAACATAAAGAAATACGAAAAGGAAGCCAAAAATAACACTGAAGATCTTGGCAAGGCGTTATCGAATCTCAGGACGGAAATGGCGAAAAGCGCTTGCGAAATGCAACACAACGAAATCGTTTTAGAAGAAACGATGGAAAAATTGACGAGTAGGAGAAGTTTTTTAGAAAATTTGCATAAGGATTTAGTGAATGAAGAACAGGAATGCGAAATGCTACAAGCTTTATTGTATAGTACCACACATAGCAGTAATAGACCTCCGCAAAAACCACAAAAAGAGTATTATACCAGCTACAACAAACCACATTATACCAAAGAAGTTTTAGATACCTTAGTTTGATAATTAAAATAATAATAGTTTATAATAATACAAATTGTTTTTAAAGGAGCGAAACTCTCAATGTTTTATACCAAATATTTGCGTACCTAACATACATTTTTAATAAGTACCTACTAATAGGTAGAAATGTTTGTTTATTTTAATCACATCACGTGACTTTTTCATGTGATATTTCATAGAGCGAGATTTTTGTACCATTTATTTTGTAAATAAAATTATGTTTTTGTTTTTAAATATTGTTTGTGTTCTGTGTAATAAAGTGACGTCGACCAGCTACTGATTAAAATGAGTAATTTTAAACAATACGTGCTATGAGTTGTACCTATTGTTGAATGTTGATTTACAAACACTAATTACCAGTCGTGTGCAACATGAACTGTAAAATGATTGATGACGATGAATATATCTGTTTATTTCTTTTGAATGGAGTATTTTTAACATAGGAATACTCAAAGTTTTTTAAAATCACGAAATTTTGATTTAAACAGCTGATAATTTTCGTTGTCTGGTGTCCAACTTTAAAGTTTCTAAATTCATCCACTCTTTCAGATTCAGTGATTCAAAATCTCAAAATTCCAAGGTTTTTCAGAATTCCAGAGTTATTATTTTAAACTTCTGGAGTTATAAATATTAAATACCTAAACTCGGTTTTAGATATCCAGAGATAGGATCTCTAATTGTAACTCTCAACGTTTTAACAATTCGAACTTTATTTTCAATATTTTACAACAATATAGGTAATAATTCTTATGCATCTTTAAAACGACATTTATGATGAAAAACGACAATTTTTTTAAATTTTATACAAATTAAATATGTTTATGGTATACTGACTCGTAAACCTCTGTTTATTGAGCTCTGTCTCTAAAGGTAAAGATTCTTTTTACGAGCTAACCCGTTATTAAACCCATAAAACTTATTACGGGCTCTTTATGATCAATACCATAGCAACATACATAAATCAGTAAATGAAAGAATTATTTACTAAAAATTTACGAGTCAGTATACCATAAAACGTTGTACAATGCTCGATCGTTACACCAACCCTACTTGCACGAATAACAAGCTAGCTAATCGCTCGCTTGTTACTTACCGTGCTCTCACGTGAAAGTTGTAAGTGTAACGATCTTGCAATGTAAATAACTATTATTCACAATCATATTGCAATAGGTCCATTTATAAATCTTGGAAAGTAAGCTATTGCTATAGCAACAGCAAAGTGGTTAACAATTTTCTTTATCCAACACCTCTAAATAGAGAGTGCTAAATCATGATGTTTGTAAGCAAGTAAAGTTGAAGTTTACTCACTTGTGGGTAGAAAAACATTGGTACCCACTTTAGAATAGTGATTGGCTGCTATTATAGGTAGCAACCAATCACCAGCTGCCGTTGCATAATATTACTAAAATCCAGTCATAGCGCCAGAGTATTAAATTTATTATCGTCAAAACTACAGACAAAACCATACATTGCAAATTTGATATTTAAACTTAAATAAAGAGGTGTTTGATAAAATTTTGTATGGTACACATGATGTAAGGATATTATCCACTCAGAAAAATTAACCCCGTTGGGGCTACTGGCCCTCGAGGGTAGATTTCTCGTTCATGGATAAAATCTTACTTAACTCACTTGTGCCATAAATAACTATTACATGTCTGTAAAACCGATCAGTAAAGTCTTGGCCAACTTTTCTTTGTAAATAATTTAAAACAAGAAATTTTATCCGATTTAAATTTAGGTTTTTATAAACGCATTTAACGCTAAAAATATCTTTTTTTTATAAATATTAGTTTTATTTTTGATTTTCCGTATTTTATATTTAATTAATACGATGGAATAAATTAATTTCCAATTTTAAAATACTGAAAGCATACATTGCCATCTAGCGGCGAACAATGAAACCTTACTTAAAATCACTTTTGACCGATAGGTGATCGATTGGAATTTATTGACAGTTTACAGAATATTTACTTTAAAATTTATAATTATTTTTTATTTGGATTATATTACCCAACATTGAAACAGTTTTAACCCTCTGAATCGCTGTTCATTTTTTAAATTAAACATGGCATTAGTGTTGGTTCAATTGTCAAAGAAAGAATTTTAGAACCTATATCTTAAATTATAAGCGTTAGTAATAAAATAATAAAAAAACTAATAAAAATAGAAAAACAATTTAATAAAAAAGCTACATAGTTTGTTTTATGTTTCTACTAGTCTCGTAGCTTAAGCACTTTTCTAAATGTCAAATTTTACAGGGTGTCCATTTAGTGCGTTATTTATTCGATATCTCCTAAATCAATAAACATCGAGAAAAACTTTCAATATAAAACTATCTTGGTTGCCAAAGCTGTATACTTAATATTTACGACTATACAGGGTATTTCAGAAAAATGGGATAAAGAAAGCTACATTTTTTGAATGGGACACCTATATTTATTTTTCTTAAAATTGATTCCTCTAGCAGCTGGCATTCAACACTACGTGGCAATTAAACATATAAACCATTGTTAACCATAATCTGCAGTATTATTTTAATGCATTGTTAATTTAAAGCAGAAACCGTGATTGGTTCGTTTAAACTCATTGTTTAGTATTATCCAATCAGGTTGCTTATCACATGATCAATTTGACAATAATGTGATTAATTACGTTTTATGCAGCAGACGCTACATATTCTTTTTGAATTCGTAGAGGTTGCCAATTTCTATTTTTTAATTTTGGAGCTTTGTAAGGTCGTAATAAACAAGTCACAATTTATTCATATATTTGTCTTTCAAAATTTTAATGAGGGCTGGTCAGTTTAGAGTTTTACCAACCGTACTAAACACAATCTGCATATATAAATATTTCTAGAGGAATTATTAGTTAAACTTCTGTATTTATATCTTATGTTTAAAACGGTGTCTCCTAACCACACATGTATTCCATCACGGTGGCCAGGTATTACTCATTTTAAACATAGGGTGCGTGCAATACACCGATGGAAATGCACCGCTGCAGCGGCTTTCACAGCTGTCTTAGATTTAAAAACCAACGTTTAACATTTTTAGTTTTTTTTATTATATCTTTATCTACTGTCAAAATTGATGTTCTGACATTTTAATTATTGACATTCAGTAAATCAGTCGTCTAGTGTTACTTGTCAACGCTTCAAGCATTTTATATGTATAAAGCAAGGATGTATTTCAAACGATTTTGTTGCTTCAGAGGTTTTTAACTCTAAGACGGTTGTGAAAGCTGCTGCAGCGCTGTATTTTCAGTGTTGTAATAAACCACAGTCCTTACAATCCATTAGTGTTCTATATATCTACAATAACAATACAACATATTTATACAATGATTGTATGTTCGTACATTGATCCATTCACCTTTTACCGCATTTGCAGTGTTGGGGCTCTACACAAACTCTTAAATCAAAATACTCAAATCGAATGTAGAAATTACCTTGTGCTTTTAAACAATCATTTGTAAGATCTCTCCACGTAAATAAAATTACTATTTATGTTTACAATACAATACAATACTGAAACAATACTCATATCCCGAAAATGGAACTAAAAGTTTAGTACCTTTTTAGAAAATTTAAATTAGTGCAACTTAAAAAGTGTGGTGCGCTTAAAAGCCAAAATGATTCCATAGTTCAGTTAGCCGGAGCGGGGTGATAATAAGCCTAAGTCGTTGTCGTCCCAGCTTATTCGATTCCAGTTGGCAAATAATTTTTCCTTTCTATTTATTTTTACAAAAAAAATTTAAAATCACAATTTTTCTCTTCGATAATATTTAGTTTATACATAATTTTAATAAATTGTAATTCTGATCCACAGTATTGCACACTAATGCGTTGTATAGCAACAAAATTAAACAAAATAACGTTGATGTGCGGTAGTTGATCATGGACCAATGACACGGACGCTTTAGTACTTTAAGCCATCCAATATTTTGATAAAATTTCGCTAGGATGCAGGTCGATCTTTGGCGCGTGCCAGTAATATAATAATACTACTAATCAGTTAACAGAAAATATTTGTATTATAAAATAATATGCTCTTATTTAGAAGAAAACAGTTTCTTAGATCACCACTTCTTTCTTCAATGAAGATGTTTGCAATTTACTCTATGTTTAATTCTTAAGCAATGTTTTTAGGCAAGTAGCTTTTTAATCTATCTAATGCAAAAAGGAATCTTTTAGCTCTACATGTATAGAGCTATATAGGTATGGTCATCAACAATTTAATAAATTTTAAATGTTTTGCCTTTTTGAAAAAAAATACCAAAAACTATCCTACTTGGATAAATGCGTAGATTCCTCTCATTAGATTTTCAATTCAGAATTTTTATTGCCTAAAATATATTAATCCTGTTAATGAATGCCCAGCCCTCACTAAATTATTTTAATGAGGGACACAGCCTTCAAGCCACCACATATTCGGCGCCTATTGTCGTTTCTGTGCATTTGTATTTGTTAAAGTTGTTGGAATCACTAATAATAATTGATACATTGAAGTTTCCTCAAGATTACGCCGATTCAGAAGCTTTCATGAGAAAGCTCATATTGCACACAGTGGATCAAGAAAACAGGGCTTCAAAGAAAACGTCTTTCTAGAAGTTTATTATTTTTCAGCAAAAAAATCGTATTTGTTTAAAAATTCCAGACTTCTCCAGCAAGGTGAACAACGTAGTAAATAGATCATTCAAGACAGGAAAAGATAATTTGTATAAAAAGAAAAAGCACCCTGTCTAATTTCATGCTAAAAAAGTTTTTGGTTTTTGGGAGTTTTGACGTAAAGCGTGTCTTTAATAATTAATATTTCAATAACTACTCGACAGAATTGAATGTAATTTTATAGGCAAATAGCTAATCGTGTTGTATGTAAGTGGAGATTTTTGTAATTTAATATCTGTTTTATTTGTAAGTAAGTTACTCTATGAAATAGTTATTATGAAAAATTATTAAAAAATAGTTATTCGTGGATATTTTCGAAATTCCTTGACGTATTTATTGTTTTATTAAAAAAATACTATCTTTTGTAAAACAAAAGGAATTTGATTAAGGCACCAGAACACCAGAATGCATTACCATCTGTATTATAAACTTAACAAATAACTTAAGAAATAGTAGTTATAGAGTTATTGAAAAATTAATTATTAAAAACACATTTTACGTCAAAACTCCCAAAAAACTCGTCTTTTTGTAACCTAATTCGCGAAAATTCATATACCTAAAATCAGATACTTTCACAAAAATAAATTATCTATCTAACTGTTTTTGTTTGAATTAATTTGAGCGGTTAGTTTTGTTGCTATGCGCATTCAAACTCGGGAGTCAGAATATTTGCATTCGATAGTAGAGCAGCCATTTGCTTAAAGTCCCAGATTTTGTTGAAACTTTCCAGGTATCGGAATAAAGTTAGTTTTTTGATATTTCAGAGTATATCAAGAAACGTACTAAGATTGCACAGTAGAAAAGTAGCAGGCACTGAAGACAAGCTTTTTAAAAATAATTTCTATTTCCAAAACTACAAAAAACACCCTTTTCATTTTTTAACCATGCCATATATAAGCTAAGGAAATTCCATAAAAAAGTTTCAAAGGTGTGATAATTGCATCACAGGAGCAATCTCAAAATCTGTAAAAACAATAAAATTTGCTTTCAGAGTCTGCTACTTTTCTATTGTGCAATGTCTGGTCTGTTGCAAGTGTCGCAGGCTATAATCCGAAAGATCCAAAAACTAGCTTTAATCTGACATCTAGATGAGCCAGATAACATAAGGGAGTTATGACAATTTTAGTCAGATGATGCAGTAACGAATAACAGAATTTACAAAAAATGAAAATTTTCGAAAACTTCTACTTCCGGCATTCTTTAACCAAAAAATTTGAAAAAATTAATTGAATGTCATTTCATATGTGTCTATGCAAGGGAAGGAATTTGAACAAAATCTGAGATATCGAAGCGCGGTCATGTTTAAAACTTAACTGTTTTGACATGAAATTAGCCACCTGCAAGATTACTAGAAAATGTTTTCAATACAATTATTTGTTTTTTAAAGCAGAATTTATGCTATCGTTGATAGAGAGAACAAGAGAACAACGTCCCAGAAAATTAAGGTATCTTTGGTTTACAATTTTTAGATTAGCAGTGAAAGAAGTAAATTTTGAAATTGCTTTAAAAGGGTTTTCATTTGAAAGTTTGCATTTTTTAAATCTAGCTTAAGACCAAGGTGAGAGGATAAATTGTATATTTTTAAGGCTACCATCTAGAGTACAGTATCTAATTTATCTTACTGAATACCTTGTCAAGCTACTAAAGGTTTAATTCAGATTTAAGGGAAGAAATTGAAATATGGATGGCTAAGAAAAATAACACATGACCAGGGGCCAGCTTCTTTAAATGCACATAGAGAAAGTTGGTCGCTCACTTAAAATTAAAAGTGAATATTCTCTGCAACATTAGTTCACAAAATTAAAAGGTTCTGGTATATTTTTTGAAACTTCAGTTATAGTTAAAGCTCTAACTACCATATTAAAAACATTATAATAATCTATTTTGAGGGAAGTTTTAAGAGAATGATGATTAAAAGATCAACAACGACTGCGTGGGAAGCTGCTTCAACCCCACATTTTATTACGATATTACTTGGCTGACAAATTTAAAATGTTTCGAATTTATTGATGAATGAACCTTGTATTATAATATTTCAGATTTATAAGATTCAGATTCATTTTCCGCCAGCTGAAATAAATTTAATACAAACCTGCATTATAATAATGAAATAAATAAAGATTAATACTTCGAATTTATTTCTCAAGCTTTATAATAAACTTAATACAAACTTTGTATTACAATATTAGGAATTTATTCCTTTATGTTTGTATTAAATTGAAAATTAAGCTGATTTTTAGATTTTTCTATGACCCTATTTGACAAATAAAGCATGTATTTCATTTCAAGTCAAGACGAAATTATTAAATGCAAGAGGCAAATTTTGTAAGCAGAATGCTTTATAGATTTTCACATGAATTTGTCTTGCTTTGTTCAATCCATCCAAAATTCTCCTGTAATATTCAAATCAGGTAGTTAGTAGAAAAAAATGCTACCAGATACCACCGTTACACAGGGTTACGGTGCAGTCTTTCACTCAGTTAAGTCAATTTTGTGGGAATAGTTAGACAGTAGGACTTTAGGAGTTTAGAGATTTCTTAAATTGAAACCAATTCGAATTAAATGAGGATTCCGCTCAGATTTACTGTACCGTTCAGATAGATATGCACTTCTCGCCGATTGTTTAAAATTTGTTTGAAGTTTAAAGTAATTGTTAAAGGTTAAACGATTTCTTGCGTACTGCCTGATGGTTATTAATCTAATTCAGTTGCAATCCCTTTGTAGTTTAGTTATTTTTGAAGTTTAAATAGTGGTTAAATTTGAACACTTTCAGGTGAAGGCTGACTTCCCGAAGTAGGCTTTTCAAATCCAACTTAGTGGTGGTTATTAAATTCAAAGTTTAAAAGCTTATTTAGATCCATTGAAATTTTAGTGTTAACGACTTGCTTTTGTTAACCTTCAACGAAGTTAATTCCTTTTACAATATTAATTTTTCTTGTGGAGAATTAATAATATTTGATTTGTTAGTGTTTGTATCAGGTGATGCTATACATTAACATGAAGAAACTCATATTTTATCATATGACAATGTTCAATTAGTTTGCTATATACACAATTTAATTTTATTATTATTACCAGATTGGATTTTATTCAGTTAACACACTTAAATTGTTATTTATTAATAACAATTTATTTATTTATTATTACCTGTTTTCTTTATCTCCAACCTTCGGTTCTATACTAATTTAATATTGGACTTGCTAACCAATTTTAACAATTTATACATTTTTGAGTGAAGAAAAACTGAACAAACAGACGTTTAATTGTGTAATAAATGTTGCGATGGACCGTTTGAAATAAGGCACAGTAAGAATTTTAGTTGAGTTTGATATGTCAAAATAGTTGTTTTTGGACAACACTGTGTACAGTTTTTTACACTCAAAACAGTGCGTAAATCAAGAATTTACGCACTAAATATATTTATCACGATAAAATTACTTTAGGGACTGTTTTGGGTGCGTAGAATTCACCTCTGCCCACTGTTCTCTATAAAATTAAAACACGACACCCTGTATAGATCTTATGAACGCCTTTCGCTTGGTTTTTAAAGTAAATGTAATTTCAAAGAAGTTTGCTCACTTATTTTTAGAAATATCCAATAGAACATTTTCAAACGCAGATGAGCAACATTTAATCTTTATACATATTTCGACATTAATTGATTAACCTGAGATAATTCGTGTGGGCGTTAATTTATCAATTTAATTGTTGAGATATGTATTAAAAATCAGAGTATAAGCAATCGCGATATTCATGCAACGATAACAAAATACAATTAACTTTAAATTTTCTTTTCACTGCTGCAATAATCTTGTTAATATAGTATTCAATTGTTTTCCTGTTTCTTCCCTACTTGTTCTAAATAATTAGTAAGAGTTTAGTTTAATGTTGGGCATGTGAAAGGGCTGTCATAAATACATCTGTACGAAACATCTTTTCATAAACTTTATAGCCCGTCTGGGCTATAGCTGTTGATACCCTAACTTCCTTATACACGGTGATTCAATAACCGATAATCGGACTTTTCTGGTCATTAGAAACATAAAACCTTTCTAACATTTTTGATTAAATGAACTTAAAAATTTCGAAAATTTTGCACGAAGTTTTTAGAACAGTACGTATGATAGATGCAGGTCAGTGTTAAGTCTAATGGGACTAAATGCACACTCTTTAGAAATTGATACCATTAGTACAAAACGTGACACATGAGCACAACAAGGATTGTGACCTAATGCTGATGACGCGCATTTCATTTTGGATGTTGTTGAAACAAACAACTTAAAATTTTCTATTAGAAATAGTGCAGTCAAAACAAAATCTCACAATCCGGGGGATTTTCTGAGTTCTAGTAAAGAATACGGGCAAAGATGACATCATTCTGATATTGACCCATTTAATTATCTATCATTACAGTTTGATTTGTTACTAAATAGTTAATTAGGTAAAAACATGTTGAGATCATTTAATCTATCCACCAAGAGGTATTGTTATTTTCATTGTAATTCTAAATACAGCAGTATAAGGTTCCTTTAATCAAAAACCAATATTCTGAAATTGCAACGGTTCCAAAATAAGATTCTCAGATCTGCTGTGGGTACACTATGGTTCATCCGCAACAATCAGCTTCATTTCGAATTAGGCGTATCATCAATTCAAAACTACATGTTACAAAGTGCTAAAAATTTCTTTAAAAACTCAAGTGCGTGTGCTGGTGTGGTATTCTACAATCTCTGCCAGAGGAATATATATTCATTCTAGACTAAAACGAAACTTGTCACAAGATCTCTTAACTTCAGAAAAGGATAGTGACTAAGCTATGTTATTAACATTCATTAAACAATTATTAACATACATTTTTCTGAGACGCCAGTCTTAACATTATTATTGTTATTTATCTATAATTTCAAAAATGTCATGCATAACACTTATATATGTTGATCTGACAAAAAATAAAAGTTCCATTAGTAAAACCTTTATTTTTTTATGTTTTGCTAGAACGACCATGATAGATGGTAATTTGTTTACATAGGGAAAAAAACTGCACAGTATAAAAACAATACAGAACGGTGGAAAAATAAATACTGTTACTGTTTTACTAGAAACTGCTGCAGTGTAAAGGGATTTGCAATTTGTTATTATTGCAATTATTAGTCACAATTCTTGTGAATACTTAATAGCAGTAGTTATGTAATTATTAATTAATAATAATTATAACGAAAGTTCAAAGATGAGTTGGAAAAAGATTTTTTCCTTTTTTATGATTTAACAATTCGTATGTATTGTAGATAATAAAAGATTAAATTTTAAATTCCAAGAAATTGTAACTGAAAGATTGAAACATAATACCACAAAGAAGGTGCGCAGCTGTGTTTGTGTTCATTGAAATAATAATAACAAAATGCTACGTAGAGTATTGATTGCTGATTTTCTTTTATTACCTGCTACTATTTGGTTTCTAAAATGTAGAAATCCAACAGTATGATTTATCTCCTTGAACTTCAAAATATGTGTCATGTACATTCCTACTATTCAATTTGAAAACAGTATCGAAAAGTATAGAAGTACGAGAAAAATGGTAGTTACATAGGAATTTTCCTTCATTAATGATTATTATCTAACCACAGGCAAAGTCTGACTATTCCATAATAGGTCTTCATGTATGTTTTCTAAAATTGATGAAATTTCTATGTACCTAAAACATGTCCAAGTGTTTTAGTCCGATTGCATTACCTGCAATGGTTTGCGTTAGTACTGTGTTGCTACCAGGATTCTGCTAACGGCCGAAACATTGCAAAGTTTTTTAATGGAGATTTTCCATTCTGATTGTTCCGACCAGTCAACCCGAAAAAACGGGGATAGTAGGTGTTGCAAAAATAAGTTGTCAAAAATTACAATACTCAGTTTTGTGCCTTCAAAAATATATAATTTTTATTCACGATATTATACAGCACAAGCTAAATAAAACCACTCTTGTTCATGTCGAAATGAACATCTATTTGTGAACATTTATTATTTTGTGTTGGTACGCATTGGCGGTACCGCCACGAAGAATCCAGCAAATTTCCAAACCTGTCGCAATACTCAAGGTGAGTGGCAAATCCCTATCTTGTGCTGTCATTGTATAACTTATTGAAATACAGTCCAACTTGCATGCACGCCCAAAAGTAAACACTGATATACTTGGATACTTGTCGTAAATCCAAGAACTTTGGAACGCTTTACTTTTTAATGTATGTAGGATCGCCTTTTTGAAGTAGTCCCCGCCATTAATCGAACGAGTGCTTTCGTAGGATCTTCGTAACTTATGATAATAGAACTGCTAATTTTACCACTAAAAGCCTAAACATCATGATTGTTTATATGTAATTTCTTTAAGCCAAAAAGATTCTTGGATTCCAAGTCATTGTAAGTATTAGGCAAGTAAAGGTAAAGGTAAGTAAATGGACACTGCATCTAATCAGATGCTTCCCTATATTAATTAACATGTTGAATACCTTTTGAAAGAAATAGAGTTAAAAATGCAGCTTCCTGGAATCTTCTAACCGGGTGTATAAAGTTATAGTTAGCAAGAAGTTATAGTGCAGAAAGTTTAAGAAAAATAGAAAGAAGAATAGAAAGTTTTAGAAGCAAAATATATCTTTAGTTCAGATTGCTTAGAAGGCACTATTTGGCTACAACGAATACAAGTCTTTTATTTTTCTCTTGCAAAAGTTGAGTGATCTTACCCTTTACAGAGAAAAAAACTAAAACATCTTAATCATCAGTTGAAAGATCTTGTAAAAGAGAGCGGTATTTTTTATTTAAACCGTCATAATTTCCAAGATGGCGGCTCGAGCACACCTTATTCAACACGGGACTCGCCAGTTTCTTAAACAGTATGTATTCGCCGTCATATGCAAATTTTCAGCTTTCTATTAATTTTCTCGCTATTTTTCATTGAAACCGCCATGTCTTCCAAAATAAAAATAATTCGCGACGCTCGATACCTGAATACCCATCACTAAATTTAATCAAACGCATAATGATTTTTTTCCGGGTGCGCAAATGCTTCCTTATCGAAATACAGGACGTCGGGAATTGCAAATTCATTCATTATTTTTTAACGAATACCCAATTGCAAATTAAATTTTGAAAACTACACAACATGTTTGTATGTTCATGTGCCACAGCATGAAGCAGAGCAAACAGTTTTATGTCCACTAGTAACGTAGAACGGGAGTGTATTGTCATGATATTTGACATGCAAAACAGAAATTCGCCCACAATATAATTTTAAATAAGCATATACATGAAGTTTCAAAGCGACAGGTTAGATTGGTTGCACAACCTTAATTTCAAAATAATGATTTTCAGTAAGTTTTCTTTTATGAAGTATAATATGGTTATTTATAATTAACATGCACACTTGTACACTATAACAGCTGGAACACTGATTTTTCCATAAAATTTAGTTAATTTTCCTTGTCCACTAACGATGTGAGAGACGATTGATTATCTAATTTTTCAATTTAATAAAGTTTAGGCCTATTTTAATGTAAGATTTAACCTAAAACAGACAAGGTGTATTGTAATAGGTAGGTATACAAGTATTTGCTATCTTACCTTATCAATTAATAGTTAAAAATGTGTTTTCATGTTGACGAGATTCCTCAGTTGCATAAGACTTTTGTATTTCAAAATTCAAACTCTCTTAATTAAATTATTTTGTGGAGGTTTGTAAAGTTGCTTCATTACCACATAATTGTTACTATCTTAAATCTAAAGACTGCTTTTTAGTAATGATGTCAGATAAATAACATGTAATTATGTTGCGTTTTGAAACAGTCAATGAATATTGCTATTTGGTTTAAATTTTCATGTTATTGATACATAAAATAATGTTTGTTAGGATGTAATGTTTAGATTTGTGAAGATAGGAAGGTCAGCCCTCATTCAAAAGAGGGCTTATTTTGTAAGGAACATATAAACGTAGCATACCTATTTTTTATCTTTAACTTTATCTAATTAGTTTTTGTGTTAATTAAAATTATAAGCAATAATTTGGTTATGTTAAAATGACTTGTCAAGGTTTCCTTTTTTATGGCAAAATCACATCACATTCAATTGTTTACCAAAATCATATATAAGCACGGCCACTTTTGTAACA
Source organism: Agrypnus murinus (assembly GCA_929113105.1). Lineage (NCBI taxonomy): Eukaryota > Metazoa > Arthropoda > Insecta > Coleoptera > Elateridae > Agrypnus > Agrypnus murinus. The sequence goes on from OV816029.1 coordinate 4,826,361, forward strand.
CACTCTCTTCTAATTTCATCGCATAAACATAAAGTAATTTAAATTTTTGTTATAAGTTAAAATGTAAACAAATCAATGTCAAGATTTCTAGGTTAGTGATAATTTTGAAAAACGTCAAAGTGTTTAAAATCTATAAATCAATGTTTAATTAACAAGTGCTTCAAGTTAAACATGTGTTTAATTTATTCTTCGATGGATATATTAGTAGAAAGAAGAAGAATTACTGGATTGTAAATGGATTTGGACTTATAATACTAATTAGTCCCTAATTGGTATTCCAATTAGTCCTAATTAGAATCCTAATTAGTAAAGAACTTTATTTGGAAATATTTAAAAGAGGTCGTTGACGCAGTTTATTGAATTCTTTGTCAAGATTAATGAAAGGATACAGCTGATATTTGGGAAATGAAAAAGCTAAAGTTGGTAATTTTGCGGCGTCAATTATTTGAAAAAGGATTTAAATATATAAACTTGACAGTAGTTAATTTTAATAATTAAGAAATATGATGATACCGAAACCATTAAGCTCCAAATAAAGAAAACTGGACTATTTTGTGATGAATTAAAAATTAATGATAGAATTTGGTAATCAGATTTTTTGTTGTTGCATTTAAATATTTAAAGATAAATTCATAATTAAGAAGTATATCTATCTTTTTACTTCACAAAATAAAATCTATTTTTCTGGTATCTATTTTCAATTTTCATTTTCTTTTGTTTGTTGTTCTTTGGTATATATGTTAATTAAAAAAAAGTTGTGTTATTATTTTGAAAATTACTTTGTGTATGTGTTTTTTATTATTGTTTGCTCATATTAATTGTAAGGATATGGTGAACCATTAAAGCGACCTGTCTGAGAGAGCCTCTGTGGAAAGGAAGGCTTTTCACAACTACAATATATTTAGCCGGAACATTTATTTCAATTAAAGGTAAGCAAGTAGTGAGTTCATCTTTGTTACAATCGCATCTGTGTATGTCTAATATTATTTAAAATAAATATAATAAATAAAATAATTATATCAGTATGTAGCTTTTAACAAGAAAAAAAATGGCACGTCACTGGTTGTTTTAGATTTTGATACAATTTTTAAACCGTCCGAATAGCTAATTATTAGAAAAATCTCTTAGGTTGTTTTTGTATCATTAACCGTGTCCGTGCTAAACGCGCTTAATATTAGACATGAAAAACATAATGTTTTCTGTATGATTACTATTTGAAATCCATAGGTGGAATTTATATTGATAAAATATTTGAATTTTTTCCTTTTGATAATGAGCGGACTGTATATTGTGCACAAAATATCAAATCATAAAATTTTGAGTACTTACCCATAAAACGGTGACTCTCTCTTCTTATGTAGTTGGCGGCGGGAAAATAGGATAGAGAGAAAGGAAACCACCTTAAAATAATGTTAGACTCTCATCACCATTTCATGAGATTGAGTCTAAAATATAATTTGAACTTCTGTTTTGAAATTAATTGGAGAATAGCAAAACACTATATGAGAAATAACTAAACACGAAGCACGATGTGCGCTATAAGAATATTTTTACTATTCTGAAAAATCATATTTAAATTTTCTTCAAATGTTTTATCTGAACACCTGCGTGAATTTATTACAATACGCAGTGCGCCATCTCAGTGATTCCATATAAAACTTTAAAAACTACATATACATTATACATATACAGATTATTATAATTTGTTTTACGTGGGGTACCCGTATCAACATACCCCCACGTTCCTTCCAAGAGGAAGTGATTGGGATACGCCCAATCAGCGCGCAATTGCAAAGCAATTGCTCCCAGTCTGCTCACTGGTCGGAGCGAGGTTCCCTATCCACCCTCTACTAGCTATCCAGGCTAGTACCGGAGCGATTGACTTAACACGTGCTCACCCGCCGGCACCCTCCCGTCCTCTTTCATACGGGGGTAAGTACCTCGTCCAGCAATAGGACTATTCCCCCAACTTAACTCAGTTGAATAGAGAGAGCCCTCCAGTCCTCTTTCATACCTTCATAAGCTCCTCCCCGAGACAGGAGTCGGGGCCACTGCCCGATCGAATCCAACCTCAATTGTGGCAGGACTTGGTTTTTAAATGGTTTTGCCACCCCGATCTACCAAATTATAGGCTTGGTGGGCCCTCGACAGAGCTTCGTTTAAGTCTACACGTTATAGACTCCCAGTGTGTACCCGTTAAGGTGAAGTTGTCTTGATTGTGAGAGGCTATGTATTCGCTTCAACTCTCCTTAAGTGTAATGACTTTCAGAGCTTCTCCCAACCGCTGTACCCGGCTGCAGTCCGGATCATAGGGTGGTCGGTATAGCTCCTAAGCAGATTTATTTTCTATTATTGTTCCTGTTTGTGAACAAAACCTATAGAAAAACTAAAATAGAAAAGTCTAACCAATGAAACTATACCAATTGAAAGAAACTATACCAGAACATAAATAAATTTTGATCAGGGAAAATCATCTGATTTAGAAAAAATAAAATAAAATAAGAAAGATTATTGGGTAGGAAGAGGACATACCTTAACTACTGGTCTCTTCCAAATTCCGTGTCTAGTGCTCACGGACACTACTCTAACCGTACCATCAGCGGCCGGAAAGACTTCCTTTACAATACCAAGGGGCCACTGCAAAGGTTGCGCATTGTCTTGTTTTATGATAACAACCTTGCCTGGAACTATATTTGGGGATTTAGTATCCCATTTTTCTCTCACCTGTAGAGAGGAGAGATACTCTAAGTGCCAACGGCGCCAGAATGCCTGGATCATCTGATCTATCAATTGATACCTATCCAGACGGTTAATCGGGACCGCATAAAAATCTTGAACAGGCAAGAACTTCAGAGGCGTCAAGTTAAGAAAATGTGCGGGTGTCAGTGCTTGGGGTTCACTCGGGTCGTTGCTTAAAATACAAAGTGGGCGAGAATTTAAGATTGCTTCTACAGAACACAAAAGGGTTTGTAATTCTTCAAAGGTAAGAGTTTGGGTACCAACAACTTTATATATGTGTGTTTTAACGGCTTTTATATTGGCCTCCCATATACCCCCAAAATGCGGGCTGGAAGGTGGATTAAAATTCCACTCGATTTTCCTTTCTAAAATTTCACTATTAAAACGATCTAAATATTCATTGAAAGTAACTAATGTATAAAGATCATCTAAGGAAGATTTCGCTCCTATATAATTAGTTCCACAGTCAGAATACAGTGCTGAACATGGTCCACGTCGACCTAAAAATCGTTTCAGTGCCATCATAAATGAGTTAGTAGTAAGATCGGACACTAGTTCTAGATGAAGAGCTTTTGTTACCAGGCATACAAAAATACATATATACGCCTTCTGTGTCTTTGTCCCTCTGCGACGACTAATCGAAATGCGTATAGGACCACCATAATCTGTACCAGTATGAAGAAATGGTTTGGCTTCTCTCACTCGACAAGCTGGCAGATCAGCCATAAGAAGAAATGTAGGTTTTGGGCGGAACTTAAAACAAACATTACAAGACTGAATCCGCTTTCTGACTAAATCTCTGGCTCCTAAAATCCAATAATGTTGTCTTAACAAGGCCAAGACAAGGCTAGGGCCTGTATGAAGATTTTTAATGTGGGTGTAATCTACCAAAAGTTCCACTAAATGATCCCTTTTGGGAAGCAGTAAAGGATGTTGTCGACTAAATTCTAAATCGGAATTAGATAGTCTGCCACCTACGCGTAACAGATTTCCATCTAGAAAGGGTCTAAGTTTCCGCAAATTTTGAGAACATTCTTTGTTTTTCGCTAATAAGCGGAAAGTGTCTGAAAAATGGGTTTTCTGAACTAATGCTATCAAAGTGTGCTCAGCCTTCTGTAAATCAGAAGCAACTATATGTAATCGAGTTTTCAGAATTCTGAAAGTATGTATACAGAAGTATGTATACTGTAGTTCGAAGTAACTTAAGCAAACTGGAACATTTTTCTATCAATGTGTGAAATGAATTAGGCTCAGCGTCTTCGACTGCTACCAAGGAAACTACTTTCTCTTCAAGACAAGTAGGACTATCTAATTGCGAGAAAGACTGAACTTGCCAGTTTTCCATATCTAATTTCAACCAGTCTGGTCCAGAGAACCAAACAGAATTGCCAACGAGTTGTGTAGGAGTTTGTCCTTTTGAAACTAAATCTGCTGGATTCATTTCACTACTAACGTGAAACCATTTTCCTAAAGGTAAAAGCTCGTGAATTTCTGCTACGCGATGGGCGACGAAAGTCTTCTATCGATGAGGGGAAGAATGAGTCCACTGGAGGGCGACTGTAGAGTCAGATAAGGCTAATATCCTATCGATATGAATTCTAGATTCATACTGACTATAAACTACATGAATGAGCTTTGCAAGCAAGTGTGCCGCACAAAGCTCTAAACGAGGTATGGACACTGTTTTCAATGGAGCCACTTTGGACTTCGAACATAATAGACTGACTGTTACGTTGCCATTAGCGACAGTTCGTAAATAAACTACAGCGCCGTATGCGCTTTGAGAAGCATCTGAAAATCCAATCAAATAATTCAAACTATCAGAAACAATGCCTATATGAGGAGGTATTTTTAAATTTGATATCTGTGGTAATTCATATACAAATGCATTCCACTTTTCTACTATATAAGAGGGGGGGACTGTCAATGAATATCAAGGAATATCAATTTTGCAGTCAGTATTATTGGAGCAACTATACCTAGAGGGTCAAATAGTCTAGCTATTGTTGAAAGAATTATTCGTTTGCTACAAATACTAGCGTCTAACAAATTAACTTTATAAAAAAGTGTATCCGACATTGGATTCCACTGAAGTCCTAATACCTTCAATCCATCATCAAACGAAATTATTCTCGGTGATTTGTTTTCCGCGGGGATCTGATCTAATAGTTCTTCTGAATTACTAGACCATTTAACTAGTTCGAATCCTCCTACTCTACATAAGTTAATCATCTCAGAACATAACCTACGGGCGTAATCTAAACTAGACACTGAAGTACAGTAGTCATCGACGTACATGTCTTCTACAGTCGACTGGGTTGCAAGAGGAAATGATTCAGACTCATCGAAAGCTAGTTGATGAACAGTTCTCAATGCCAAATAGGGAGAACTGGAAATACCAAATGCTACTGTATTTATCTGATAGACAGAAAGTGACTCTTCCTAAGAAAATCGCCACAGCAAACGCTGATAACATTTGTGAGATTCGCAAATCTTGATTTGCCTGTGCATTTGACGTATGTCGGCGGTCATAGCTATCGGAAATATTCTAAATTTTAAAAGCATAATGAAAATATCAACCTGCAACTTGGGCCCTACGTACAGGATATCGTTTAAAAAATAGGAAGAGTCTGTTTTACAACTCGCATCGAACACTATTCTAAGTTGTGTAGAAGTGGAGTCTAATTTTGATACCGCATGATGTGGTATATAATAACCAGGATATAAAGGCTCATTGTTAGAAAGTTTGGAAATATGATTTTGCGAAATATAGTCTAACATAGCTTCATTGTATTTTTGCTGTAAAATAGGAGAGGTTTTCAATTTTTTTTCCAAAGAAAGAAATCGTCTATGAGCTCTACTATATGAGTCACCCAAATGGGAAGCATCTTTCTTAAAAGGTAGTGCTACCGTATATCTACCATCAGAATGTCGTGTAGTTGTAGCCTTGAAGATGGTCTCACATTTTTCATCGTCAGGATTAATGATAGGGGTATAAATTTCTTCTAATTCCCAAAATCACTGAAACAGGGTCTCTAGAGAACACTCAACAAAAGAACAAAGAGTTTGAGTGTCTTCGGATGATTGTTCTGTTGGAACTTTTCCTAAGACAATATATCCCAATGATGTTTCTAAAACCGTTGGAAAGCCTAGAGGACCCATGACTTTCTTGCTACCTGCAATAATAGCGTAGATTTCAGCTCCTAGTATACCATCTATATCTCCAGGGGTATGGAAGGTTTTGTCTGCTAGGGGCAAATTCTCTAGAAATTGCAAAGAATGTAGATTAATTTCCACATTTGGCAGTTTATTCGAGATTTTGTCAATAACCAATAAGTCAATAGAGTATTTTATAAGAGGATCTACTGTAGAAGAAATAACTATACTGGTACGACCTTGTACCGAACTTGATATGTTACCTAAACCACAAACTGACAAATGATAATTTTGAACTTGGAATTTGACTTTTCTACAACATTTCATAGTAATAAAATTAGCTTGGCTCGCTGAATCTACTAACAAACGGAGTTGATTTACTCTACCTTCACTATCCACTACATCAACCACAACGGTTGAAAGCAAAACTGTCGTGTTAGAAACTAATGTTGAAGAAGTTGAACATAAACTTGTAACATTATCCACCACTGGGCTATCCATGTTACCACTAGTATTTGGGCCACTATTAAGCAAAATATTGTTACCACTAGTCACCGAAGATGATTTTTGAAAATGTAGCAACGTATGATGTCTACCGTTGCACTTATTGCAATTAGTTTTGGATTTACAATTTATTATTTTATGTGATGCTAGACAATTCAAACAATAATGATTTGAGCGCACCATAACATAGCGTTCGTTTGGAGTAAGTGTTAGAAATTTGGGGCATCGAAAAAGTGAATGATCTAAAAGTCGCAAACATGCTGGACATTTCTTTAAATTATCACTTGTATTACTGACCACAAAGGATTGTACAGTCTTCTGTTTTGACTGATTACTACTAGAAGATTTACTACTACTAAAATTCTTAGAGCCTAAACTACCAAGAGCTTGAGCTTGTAATTTCACGAAGTCTATAATTTCCGTATAAGTTGGTAAGGTTAAACTTTTACGAGTTGTCTCGAAACTTTTTCGAGAAGTTGAATCTAATTTGGACAAAGCTATATACGCCAAGATATAATTTAATAAGTCAACAATTCCTAGTTTTCTAAGTGCGGCTATAGATGAATGAAAATTATCTATAAAGTGATTTAAAGCAGCGGCTGATTCCGATACTAATGTTTTAAATTCAAAAATTTTATCTAGATAAGAATTTGCGAGTTTTCTTTTATCTTGATATTTTTCTATAAGAGCATTCCAAATAATGCTATAATTGCTACCTATTGGAGGAAGGCCTTGACACACATTTCCTGCGGGCCCTGATAACTTACTAATTAAGAAATTGATTCTATCTACATCTGTTAAATCAGGGTTGTCATGCACTAAGCTTTTAAAGCATTCATAAAAAATTGGCCATTCTTTAAAATCGCCGAAAATATTGGCAGGGTGAGTTCAGGTAACTTTGGGGTACGTTTCGAACTATTTTCGGGACGTTCTATAGATGAAGGATCTGTTTTCAAAACCTGATCTGCTACAGCCCGTATATGACAATAAACTTCATCAAAGCTGTTTAATGCAGCAAAATCTGGGATCGCGTTGGGATCAATTGTAAGTTGAAGTTCATTAATAGAATCTAAGATATTTGAAAATTCTTCTTTAGTTTGTTCCAGCAGCGTCTGACAACGAATTTTGAAGTGTACTAACTTTTTTTCGCTACTAACATCTCTACTAACGTCATAAATCCGCTGCAAACGCGTAAACAATGTTTCCTTTCTAGCCTCAAGAACTGCTATTCGTTTTTCGTCTTTTGAAATTGACGCAACTAGTTTCTTTTCCTGTGCAACCGACATGATTAATTCAACGTTATATGACCTATATTTATATGAAATATAAAGCCTAACAGCGAAATCAATAATTGAAGTGTTGTAACAACACTGAACAACATATAACTAGTAAAATGCAGATTCTAAATAGTACGCTAATATAGCAACAAAGAAATTTAATCTACATCCATATTAAATTTAGTGTACGCAAATAACCACTAAATAACACTTGAGATGGACACACTGTATATTACTTGAGTATAAATGCACACTATTTATCAATATTTTATCAGACATAAAATGTAAAATTGCTATTTAATCTACTACATAAAATGTATGATTTTTCTAATTTTTTCTAGGTAACAACAAAATCTATAAAACCAGTTTTTATCAACATAAACTCACCAGCTGGTGTTAACCAAAAATGCGGTGAGAAGTGACCAAATGTTTTCTGTATGATTACTATTTGAAATCCATAGGTGGAATTTATATTGATAAAATATTATTTGAATTTTTTCCTTTTGATAATGAGCGGACTGTATATTGTGCACAAAAGATCAAATCATAAAATTTTGAGTACTTACCTATAAAACGGCGACTCTCTCTTCTTATGTAGTTGGCGACGGGGAAATAGGATAGAGAGAAAGGAAATCACCTTAAAATAATGTTAGACTCTCATCACCATTTCATGAGATTGAGTCTAAAATATAATTTGAACTTCTGCTTTGAAATTAATTGGAGAATAGCAAAACACTATATGAGAAATAACTAAACACGAAGCACGATGTGCACTATAAGAATATTTTTACTATTCTGAGAAATCCTATGTTATTTAAATTTTCTTCAAATGTTTTATCTGAACACCTGCGTGAATTTATTACAATACGCAGTGCGCCATCTCAGTGATTCCATATAAAACTTTAAAAACTACATATACATTATACATATACAGTGTGATTATATGCACAAACCAACTAATTATTTTTTCTATTAATTAGAATAATTACTAAAGCGGGCGGGGGAACACATAATGAATCAGAAAAATCAAGCGGTCTTGCTATTTAAGTTAATAAAGTTGCAAAAATGTGTTTCATTTCTCTACGTAATATTAACGTAGGTGTTATAGCAATTTTATTTACGATAGTTCTCGTTATCTACGCGATTTTTATAATTATTTTAACAAACATGTGTAATTTTCAAAAATTATTTCACAATCAGTTTGGATAATCATTACAAAACCATTACTTTTTCGCAATTTTCAACGCCCTGTATCCTGTATCTCGATAAGGAAGCATTTGTGGAATCAAACGCAATAATTTGATCTTTTAACAAAACCGTCCGTGGCTTCTAAAAAAGTTTCAGATTGTATTTCAAATTTGTCTACTGAATAAGCACAAGTTGTATAAAGTCAGATTCATTCGAAATTGTGTGCCACTGGGAAAAGATTCTGTATACCAAATTTTTGGGTGCGCCCATTATCGTTTGCAAAGGACCCCGCAATAATCTTATGGAAATTGGGTTTCGGTCAAATTTTCTGAATTTTTGATATGTTGTATATTTTGTCATCCTTATCAAAAGTCTCCCTGATCCGTTACTAAACTATTCATTTTTAATACTATTTATAAATGTCAAAAGCATATTTTAATTATTTAAATATATAAGTTTATGTTTTTGAGGTCGCTGAATTCAAATCTGATGTCAGATTTGAAAAATTGACAGCTGACAGCTGTCAATTCACTGTCAAAGTAGGATAAAAAAGTAAATATTCTCTTTTTACATCAAGAGTTTGAAAAAAATTGGAAAAATTGACAGTTGACAGCTGTCAACTTTTCAAATCTGACATCAGATTTGAATTCAGCGACCTCAAAAACATCAACTTTCAATGTCAAAAGAGAATATTTACTTTTTTATCCTACTTTGACAGTGAATTGACAGCTGTCAACTGTCAATTTTTCATTTTACAACAATTTACAACATATCAAAAATTCAGAAAATTTGACCGAAACCCAATTTTCATAACATTATTGCAAGGTCCTTTGTAAAAAAAATTTCATATTAATAAAAATTGTATATAGTTATTTATTTGTTTAATTAGTACAAAAAATGCATGTATTGGAACGAATAAGAAAGTTGCCGAACGACGCGTCAGCGAAGTCTGGCAATCCCAAAAACGCAACGTTACAACTTTTTAATTACTGCAACTTTAATACGAATAAAAATGAGTAATTTTAATATTAATATCATTAAGAAATACTCAGAAAAATGTGTAATCTTCACTCCATTTTAACGAAAATTCCACAAACTTTCGACAGACGTCGGAGAGAGATTCGTTTACGCGTTAAATAAACAGAGGCTAGGATTGGTTTTATGTTTTTGTGACATCGTTGCTAGCAGCAACCAAGATTTTAATAGAAACGTCGGATTAAATTAATTTAAAATTTTAATATTGTCAAAGAAAAGATAAATGATTATTTATTATTAATTAAAAAATTTACTTATTTCACATTATTGCTATAAAAGAAAATGGTTTAAAGCACCGCGGAAAACAATATGTCACGCGTAACCTCAGATAATTTTTGTTCTAGTACGTAAAATGATTAATGTTTTTGTATAGTTGCTATGACAATCAGTAAAACGGTTCCTAATCAGTCGTCTACTTTTTATGCAAAATAATTTCATATTATACATACTATACAGTATATACCTGCGGTTGGAGACAAAACGGAAGCTTATGCGAGTGGTTCTACTATAAATTTAATCAAACACTTTTCTCGGCCTACTCTGATAAAGCTTCTTGAATCATCTGATAGGTACCTACATATATCAGTTTTTACAATATACAATATATAAATATCAGTAATAAATAAATTAAATCTGTTTAAAAAATTAATTGAACACATAATAACTATTAAATAGAGAAATATTAAATGGATATTATAAGCTATTTCATAATTCCTAAACTAGGAGTTTATCGTTTATCTCTAAGCTAGAGGAAAAATTCCACAGTTTAAATTGAAAACAATAAATAAATTTGTAATTATTCGTTGCACTCGGAACCATTCGTGGCTTTAATTTGTTAAGGAACCGTGCGCTATTGTGCACACGGTGCTCTTTATTGTCATAATCGTACATAAGCGATTCCGTGGGCGGAAACTTTTATCAGTCGGTTCTACTACGAGTACTACAATCAGTAGCCACCGAGCAATCGAGCTAATAACAACTACAGTAAATAACTCCGACCCTTCTTATTCTCAAATCAACCAACCATGAGTGATACCGCTTGCCAAGGTAAGATTTAATTATTGGCTATTTCAAAACCGATCTTTTTATCCCCCTTAAATTTATTTGGAATTTAATTGAATAGGTTACAATTGTATCTATGTTAAATAACCGCGAGATAAATTACAGAGCTGAAAGGATCGGCCCTTCATTTTTTAAATTATATTATTAATTGATTTGTTATTTAATTTATATAGCTAAATCTTGCGACTCATCCTGCAACTGCTGCAAGGATGGAAAATCCGACTGCAAGGGAACTGATTGCAGCTGCAAATGTTGCGAAAAAGGCCAAGATGATTGCAACTGTAAGAAACCATGCTGTGCCGGAGACTGCTCTTGTGGTGACAACTGTGCCTGCGCTTCGACCGATTGTTGTTCCTGTAAATGCACCAAGGATAACTGCAACTGCAAATCTTCCTGCTGCGCCAACGAATGCGGATGTGCCGAAAAGTGCAATTGCGTTGGCGATTGCTGTGCTTGTAAATGCTCGAAGTGATGTGTTTTTCGAATTATTTTTATCTTAAAATTTATTTTTATAAGTTCGGCTCTTACATGTAACGTTAATGTCTTTTTCTGAATTTTTTTATATTTAATCTAAAAATAAATTTAATATTTACATATACTGTATACATTCCTATAATTATAATTATGTGAAGGTGTACCAATAAAAATTTCTAAGTTGCTAAATAAATCTATCTTATCTTTTAAATGGAATTTTCTTCAAGTCAATAGTAGGGCATACAATGTTTGTTTACATTAATAATATTCGCTGTAAGAAAACAATAACAGTATGATAAAAGCAAATTAAAAATTAGTCATACCGGTGTTTATAATAAGGTAATATTGTTTGGTAAATTGAGAATTAATAGTTATAAATTGGAACGGAAGTTGGAGAATAATAATAAGCTGATAAATGATTGTCTTTTAATTTGTAAAAGAAACCTTGAAAGTTGAAAATAAATACACGAATATGATATGATTAATAATAATAAACAAGAAAATGTTCGATAATATTAATTAAATTAATTAATGCTTTATACTAAAATTTCAGAATTTGAAGAAATTGTACAAGTTGCGGCATAGAGATTTATACTTTTGACGGGAATCAAAAAGTAAGAGAAACAAAAAACGCACTTATTTAAAAATACATTAAAAACGTGTTGATTACTACTAATCAAGTAGCCTCTCCCCCACATAAAGAATTAATAAAAAAAAATTGTTTATACTTTTTAGTCTTTTAGAACCATGATCCAAATACACTTATTTATATAAGCACAAATTTAGCAAATTTTTATATAATCGACCCACTGGTCAATTATAGAAAAATTTGCTAAATTTGTAGTACTGCCACTTTTTGACTAGCTGTTTATCAAATTAAAAGTTTTCTAATTCAGTCCTGGGTATCCACTGATGAACAAAACAGTCTATGTTAGAAATTTATTTTATAAAAAATCAAAAGGTTAATGATGGGTAGGTTTATTCTGTTCGAGGCGCCTTTTAGGATTTTTAGGAAGCATTTTCTGGTATGATGTCTTCTTTTGACAGCTTTTGCACCAAGAATATTGTAGGCTTATATAGATAGTTTCCAAAGAAGAGTGGCAGACTAAAAATGCGAAATGAGCAGAATAGTGAAGCTGTAAAGTAAGTAATGAAGGACCAGTCAGAAACATAAAGTCGACCATTGCAGCAGCACATCCGTCGATTAAAATGTCGCAGTCTTAAACAAGATTTTCAGCGCCATCTCTATCGACAAACCTAAGAATTCTATCGAGTGAAGTCCGAGTGTGGAGTTTTTTCATTATTTTTTATTGAAACAGTGAAGCTACTATATTACCTAGTAAAAATTCGGGTTTGGGCAGCTATAAGTAGAAGAAAAATTATCAAATCTCGTATCTTATCAAACAACTATTAATAGTTATGAATAAGTTGTTGATATTTGACGAACCCTTAATCCTTCCGAGACTTTTTTTCGGTATTCATAGCGCCGGATTACCCAATAGGCCTGAGTCTAGGGGATTGGCAAACTTTGGATCGATCGTTTAAATACAAACTTGCATGAGATTTATCGTAATTTTATAATTATTGGGAAGTGTCAATATTTCTACTTCACAAAGGACTTTCACCTGAAACCAACCCAATAAATTCCAACCAATGTTAAATAAGTACACATCTGGATAGAAGTCAAAGGTATCAATAGAACCGCAGAACGGATGGAGATTATTTTGTTGCTTTTTACAGAAACTATTAGCTCCTTTGGGTCATTCAGTAAAATAAACACGTGTTTTACTGTGGAAGATCAGAATCCTTTCAACATTTTAAATAATTCCTTTATTCGTTTGCTAGTTTTTGTTCAGTAATCTCAGTTGTGCTTAATTTTACTTTCGTTTTATTAGTGACTTTTGGAAATTTTTATTTTTAACATTAGGTAAGTTTTGCCTTTTGTATGCATTATACTTATACAGGGTGTCTCACAGCCCCTGCACCAGACTTTACCAGCGCATTTCTGATAGCATTTGAAACAAAGATTTTAATAAAGTTTTTTGATTAGAGAAAGTTCAGATTTTTAATAATTCTGACCGACATTTTCAGAAAAGTACGTATAATTTATTGATGTAGGTCAAGTGTTAAGTCAAATAGGATTAAATGCAAGGTCTTTAGAAATTGACACCATCAATAAAAACGTGACATCTGTTGAATTAGCACAAGGATGCAGACGGTGCAAATTCCATTTTGGATGGTGTTGAAAGAACTTAAAACGTTCCATTAATCCGGGGGTTTCCCCTGTATTCTAATAGGAAACGCAGACAGAAGTTACATTATTTTAATACTGACGAATTTAATAATATCGTTAAATTTGATTTGTTATTCGTTAATAAACATAATTAAGTAAAGACTATAATTTAATCTATCCATCAATAGGTATTGTTATTTTTTATTAATTATTTATTTTATTTAAGGTGTAAAATCTAAATACAGTAGTACACAGTTTCTTTTAGTAAAATCTTTATTTTTTATGTTTTGATAGAATGACCTTGATGGATGGTAATTTGTTTACATAGTATAAAAACAATGCTAAAAAATAAGTAAATACTGTTATACTATTTTACTAAAAACTGCAGTGTAAGAGATTTGCAAATTGCTAGGCCCTACCTTGGCCGAGTGTTTACAAACATAATATGTACTCAAAATAAAAGTTGTCAGCGGGGTTGTTTTGATTATTTTAGTACTAATGCAGCTGTGTCCAATTATTAGTCACAATTCTTAGAAATATTTACGGTATCTACAGTGATGATTTATTGCTTTTACTAGAAATCGGTACCATTTTTTATTACACAGTATGTACTTTCTGGGGATAAATATTATTTTAAATACAAAATAGTATTAAATAATACAGTGCAGCATGCCCAAAAAATAACACAACTAGCACGCGGTTATCAGATACAAAATTCTAATAACCAAACACATAGTACTACTAATAGAATACTAAATTACCTTACAGCGAATTTTCGAAAATATCTTATTTGATTTACTGTAAACAAGATTAATACGAAAATATATTTTTTTCACAGACCTGCTTGTATTACACATAATAGGGGTTAACGTAGTACCTATTAAAAGAATATGAAATTGTCTTACAAAGCAGTAATGACAAAACAAAAATACCGTTTTTGAAACATAATATCAAACGAGAGTACATTTCTTATTTATTTATCTGTTCTTATTCCACGAAACACTTGGCCAAAATAAAGACAGGTTACTACTTTATTATGATAGCTTGCACATTCTCGAAAACAAGTAGTATTGTTTGTCACCTTGAACTTTAAAATATGTGTCATGTGCATTAATACTATTAAATTTGAAAACATTAGGCTGAACTTCGATACCGTTTTTCTCCAAAAGTATAGAAGTACGAAAAAAATGGTATATAGGAATTTTCTTTCTTTAATGGCTATCTAACCACTGGCAAAGTCTGACTACGTCTTAATGGGACACCCTGTATGTAGTAAATCTATAAAATTAAATTAATTATTAATTTGATTTTTTATGTACTATTGGTTTCATAATGATCTAGGACAGCAAGGCTAATATGATGCTATTTTCTATTATTTTATCCTATGCATTTACACTGAAAAAAAAGAATAAAATAGCATCATGTTAGCGTTGTTGTCCTAGATCATTATGAAATCAATAGTACATAAAATATCGAACTAGTATATTACATTCTGGAATAATAAAATGAATTGGTGGAAATTTAAAAAGAGTGAAATAATTCTTGGAAATATTTTATAGTAGTATTCCTTGAAAGAATTTAGCCAACCTTTTTACTTACAAACCTTTGTTCTCGAATATTAAAATAAATTCTGAAAATTTAAAAAAGGTGAAATAATTCTTGGAACTATTTTATAGTAGTATTCTTGGAAATAATTTAACCCATAATTTTACTTACTAAACTTCATTCATTGTCCCCGAATATTAAACGAATTCGTGGAAATTTAAAAAAGGTGAGATAATTCTTGGAACTATTTTATAGTAGTATTCTTTGAAAGAATTTAACTGACATTTTTACATACTAACACCTTTATTTGTTGTCCTCGAATATTAAAATGAATTCGTGAAATTTAAAAAGGGGGAAATAATTCTGGGAACTATTTTACAGCAGTATTCTTTAAAAAAATTGAAGAATTGGAATGGGCAGCTGCCCCCCCCCCCCTTATAGAAAAATAAAAGAGAATAAAACCCTCTTCAAATTAATTTGTGGTTGGGAGGGATGCGAATCAGTACGCATAAAAACAGTTTTGTAATAGTTTTGAGTTTTACTTTGTAAGAAATCGTCGTGTTTCGCCCTCCTTCCTCGAAAGTAATATGAGTTGCCCTCCTCTAGTTCAGATCATGAGTACGCCCTTGGCTTCCGCCCCACGACTTTGTGCTAATCTAACCTGTACCTAGCAGTTTTAAATTCTTAAACTTAAATTAAATAAATTAAGATAATTTATGAGACACAACAGATAAAAAGTAACACCTCGACATTGATGCATGTTTCCGTACATGTACATAAGTGTAGTACGTTCACAAAGTAACTAATTCATAGTTAACTTGGATGTCAAATTTTAAAAAATACAATATACTTGCTTATTTGTTCAATAAATTGCATGCAATCATATCAATAATGTATTTTTATAAAGGGCGTAAATATGAGTGGGCCTATAGGCGACAAATGACATAATCCGACCCTGGGTATTCAGACAAATTATCAAATAGGTGTACTGATCAAAAGTCAAAAATAGTGTAATTGATCAAAACAACAATTGGCCAAAAAACTATACTTATCAATCACACACATATTTTAGAAAAAATATTCAATTGCCTGTACTGTGATAAAATCGAAAATTGAAAGCTGTTGCCAAATACCTGAAATTATAAAGAAAATAAAACTTTTTCGGCTACAGCTTTTACACATTCTTTGAATAAAATAATTAGTACAAAAAATGCATGTATTTGGAACGAATAAAAAAATTAGCAAACTCCGTGAGGGGACTGTTTAGTTTACAACAAACAACATGACGTTACACTACTTTTTATTTACTACAATTCTAATACGGTAAAAACGGATAACTTGAATATTAAGAAATACTCACAAATGTTATAATCTTTACTGCCATTTTGTTGAAAATTTGAAGAATTCTTGACATGTGTTGTCGAAGGTATACGTATGTGTTTAATAAAAAAGGTTACATTCGGTTTTTGTTTTTGTGACGTCGTTCCGAGCAGCAACTAAAATTTTAATAGAAACGTCGAATTAATTTTTGTTTTTTATGTTATAAGAAATTAATTTAATATTTTAATATTGTCATAGAAAAGATAAATGATTATTATTTAATTAAAAATTTCATCTTATTTCGCATAATTGGTATAAACGAAACTATTTTAGAGCACCGCGAAAAATATGTAATGCAGTGTTTTTCAAAGATTTTGGTCCGCGACCCTCATTTACACTTAAAAATTTTAAAGGACACCCCCCTCTCCGAAGAATGGGTATGTGTAGAAAAACATCCCGGAGTGAGGGGTTTAATTTAAACTCAGAAGGAGTTAATTTCTTTTGTTTAATTGTGATAATGCAACTGTCGATGTCGGTCGCGGTTGAAAATAAAACGAATGAACTTGTTGAAATGTGTATATTTACAAGTATGTACAATAAGCAAAAATACAAGTTGTGATATGAAAACGTCTTGCTTACAAATCTGTTACGAATGTCGTTTTGGTGACAAGAAATCACCCTTAATATAAAAGAAAAAGTAGGGGTGGTTTGTACAGCGGCGGTACAGGCTGCTCCAAAGTGCATTGAAACACTTATGATTTTGATTAATAGTAGATTTATTTTTAGTGTCAATAAACACTAATACCATTCACTGCGAGTGTGTCGAAGATGACTCCCTTTTATGCAGTTTTAGAGTAAATATCCTCAACACGAGTACAGATTGCGATGCGCCACTGATATGTGGTGATAGATACCTGATGAACGTGTTTTTGATTCGTATTGTTTATTCAGCTGGATATGAATGGACTATTACGCGGATGATTCATTTCTTGTATTTTTGGTTGAACTTTTTTAGCGAACATCGTTACAAATGACGTTCTATCATCGTTTAGACAGGGAGTGGAAGCTCAGATGATTCCCCAATAGCGCACACATTTTTGAATGTTATATTCGGGCTTGTATTAAAATATTTATAGGGTTATTACTCGAATTACTAAAAAGTCAACAAATAAACATAAGTATTTTAAATTTACAGAAACGATAATGAATCTCTTTCGCAATCTTATTCATTTAGTTTTATAGTCATTAAAATTGTTCTGTGAAGTGCAATCTCCATTTTATGCATGGACATAAATATTATATTATTATTCAAATCATTTTTTAATTATAATAAAATAATTATATAATTTTTTATTTCTAATGTTTCTTAACAGAATCCATAGTAAATTTATAAAATATTTGAAAAAAATAATCTACCAAATTTTTCTGCGAGCCCTAAATATTTTTCGTGACCCCCACTTTGAGAATCACTGATGTAATGGATAACCTCAGACTATTCTTTGCGCTACTACAAAAAAATGATTACTTTTTGTACAGTTGCTATGGTAACCAATAACAGCTCCCCAATAGTCTACTTTTTATACAAAATAATCTGATATTATAGTGTCATATTCGTGCGGTAGGAGCAAAAGACATTTTTGTTATTATCTATATATCAAACTAAAATTAGAAAAAAGTACTATAAAACGTGTTTTATCAACATTGTTATATGTTTTGGCTAATTATCTTTGATTATTTTTATCTATCTACTGATTTATCCACGATTTATATTATTTCTCTATTGATTTATTATTATTATATATCAAATTAAAATAAAAACAAAAAAAGGTGTTTTTATCAATATTGTTATATATTTTAATTAATTAATTTTTCGTTTCTCTATTAATTTATTATTATATAGAAAAATTAAAATAAAAACAAACAAAAACGTGTTTTAGTTAACATTGTTATATATTTTGGTCAATTATCTTTTGATAATTTTTATCTATCTACTGATTTATTCGCGATTTATATGATACACTCCCGTAGTTTCGTTATTTTAAGACGTAAAAATTTGAATGTTGACACAGTGATACATATTCACGAGTTGCATTTTATGAGGTACCAACTTAAATCTGAACTGTAAACCCAGCCTACCACGATCCTTCAAACAGGGCCAAATTCTCAATATTTCGCGCACAAAATGACAAAAAAAATAATCATTTCAAAAATTGATTATTTTAATTTTTTTTTACTTATACCTACCAAAATTAAATGTATTTTTTGTCAGATTGACATTTCGTTCAATCAAGTTTTATTTTCCGTTACACTCTATTGAATTAAAATGTAAACTTGTAACTGTGTGCAGACTTAACGCTAACATACTGAAAAACTAAAAGTGTGAATTTTGTCATGAGACTTGCTACTAAGGTTTAAAATTGAATTGGCCCTGTTTGAATGGTCGTGGTATAGGCTGGGTTTATAGTACACATTTAAGTTGAGTACTTCAAAAAATGCGTGAATATGTATCACTGTGCCAACATTCAAATTTTTACCCCTTAAATAACGAAACTACGGGAGTGTATTCATCTTAAATGCGACACACTGTATGACATTAAAATAAAATAAAAAGAAACGTATTTTTATTAACATTGTTATATATTTTAGTTAATTATCTTTTGATTATTACAATTAATCCACTCATTTATATACAATTTATATGATTTTTCTAATTGATTTATTATATATGATATTAAAATAAAAATGTAACCAAAACTGTTGTTTGATCCACATTATTTTGACTTATCTTAGAGTTACAGAATTTCTCTCTTGATTTGCATAAAATATATACACTTAAAATTAAAACAAAATGGTTACAAAAACGTTTTTTATCAACATTGCTATCATATATTTTGGTTAATTACCTTTTGATGAATTATGCTTTTTGACAAATTGTCCTTTTGATCAGCTGCTCCTGATAAATTGTTAGTATTTGACAATTGTTTTCGACCAATTGTTTTTTTCTTAATTTGACAACTAAATTGAAACAGTAGCTGAAAACGGATTAAATATTGTTGTACTTAAAAAAAAGAACAGTTTCAATTTTGAAATGAAGCAATTATTGTGACTTTTAGTGCCCTTTTTTTTCATTTCTATATAAATTCAGGAAATAAAACAATGAAATATTGTTCGAATGGTTCATTTTTGGACCTCGTTTGTATTCTGTAAAAACTTATCATTCTATAAATTAAATCAATACCGCCCATACATTGATTATAATGATTCACAATTATAGGCCTTGGAACATCTACATATTTTTACATTCTTAGACCACCGCTGGAAATAATCCTGAAGATTAATTTCTAAATTTGTTGGACATCAATGTGATTCTTTTCATATCATACCACTTTTAACGACTGATTTTTTTTTATCTTGACGAATACTCATTTCATATGAACCTTTAATAACGACGCATCATTTTATAACTTTTGTTATATTATGTTAAATGATCCTCTACCAGGTTTGAAAAACCAAACTAGGTATACAGATGTAAGTGATAACAAGCTTTGGTTTAGGAAAAGTATATTACATTACAGGTTAAAATATCGCAGAAAAGTATGTTAAGGAAAGAATGTCGCGAAAAAATATATGAAGGAAAAGATATCGTAGTCACATCGGTTAAGTGCCTTATAAAGCAGATCCAGAAAAAGGATTGAAAACCGAAACCAAAAGGAGGAATATCCTAAACGTGATTTCTAAAATTTAAACGTTTACACTGTTTAGGAGAAATTTAAATCAATTCAACAGTTAAAATGTTTTGCAAATATAGTATGAGCCAAAAGTAACTCCATCAAAGGTGCCTTTGGAATTTTGAACTCATGAACACCAGAGAATTATACAAAATAATCAGAGTCCTTTGACAGTAACAGTTGTTATTAATTTGATATAATTTTCTGGTTTTATAATACACATGAGTTCAAAATTCCAAAGGCACCTTTGATGGTGTTACTTTTTGTTCATACTGTATTATAACATTATGCTAATCTCCGTTTACCCAACAGATATAGTAATGAAAAACCAGAGACATTCAGATGCAACTTGAAACTTGAATATCCATTGGTTGAAATAAATGGGGCGGTACTCCATAAAAGTCTCATTTACACATACTGGGTGGAAATAAATGATTTTTATCAAGTTACCATTGCATTCCCCATGTAAAAGCACGACGTGCCGCTCTACGAAAATAGAGAAGGCAGTACCATAACCTCAAAATATTAATTATTAAATAAATTCAATAAATTCTATGAATTGTTTGACAGATTGATTTCATTTATTGACAGAACTAATTTAGTACTAAATCAACAAGAGTAGAGCGATACAGAAAAATTTACATGTGAAAAAATTCCAAAGGGAACTTGATGAAAATCATTTATTTCCACGCTGTACAAACACAAACGGCAAACGCCAGCTTGTTGCGCATGCGTTTACGTCAGTTGTTTTGAAAGTTCCGTCATTTTTTCCAACTGTGTTACATATTAGGTACATTACAAGTCTTTATTAAGACTCGCACTATTCAATACACGAACGATTGTCAATAAGTAAGTTATAATTATATGAAAAGTTAATAATAATAATGAGTTGGTTAATTTGTAGAATTTTCCTTACTGCAAAATTGTTAATTAAAATGGATGATGAAAACGTCAACAATATTCAGTTGTCACCACCAAAAAAACGGCAAGAAAAGCACTATTCTGTAGAGGTGAAACAAATAATTATGAACGCTTTTAAAGTGTGTGAAGAGCAGAATCCTTAGTGAAAAAAACACGAAAAAGTGGAAAATGTTGCTAGATTGATAGGTAATGTTTTAATTTACCTTCCAATCCACCTGCTTATATACTATAATTTTAGGAATTGGTGTGGCCAGTGTTTACAACATACTTCGTGAGCACAAGCAACCAACATCCTGATTATTATGGCGTATCATAGACCAAGAGCTATTTTGGACAATGTTTCCGAAGGAGACAAAAATGGCATCAGAAGGCTTGTTCATAGTTTTTTTTCTTTTAAATAAATCTCCCACTCTCGACAAAGTTTTAATGAAATTAAATGAAAATGAAGATCTTCCCAATTTTAAATGGTCTACTTTAAGAAAACTTTTAAAAGAAATTAACTTTAGGTAATTAAAACAATTACTTTTTACGGTATATAAAAAACCTTGTTGTAGTTTCACAGCAAGATCTAGAAAACAGGCATTTTGAAAGAGAAGGATGATATCATTTCATGGAGAAGACGATATCTTCACGAAATCAAGAAATTCCGAGAAGATGGGAAGAAAATCTATTATTTAGATGAAACGTGGGTTAATGCGGGTCACACTGTAAAAAAAGTGTGGGCTGACATGTCCATAACAAATCCACGACATGCATTTTTAAGAGGGTTATCGACTGGCTTGAGAAATCCATCGGGGAAAGGAAAGCGGCTCATCACCCTTCATATGGGATCTGATGACTGTTTTGTAGATAATGGATTACTGTTATTGGAATCCAAGAAAACAAATGACTACCATGAACAAATTAACGCAGATACATTTGAACAATGGTTTAAAAATATTTTGCCCAGTCTTGAAGAAGGTTGCGTTATCGTCTTGGATAACGCAAGTTATCACACAAGAAAAATTGAAAAAATTCCGTCTAGCAACACAAGGAAAGCTGACTGCAGAATAAAACTACGAAGACAATATGGTGAGAGCTGAATTGTTATCTTTAGTAAAACAGCATGCACCTAAACACAGTGCTAACGTAATCGACGAATTAACACAGGAAAGCAACAGAACTGTTTTGAGGTTGCCACCTTACCACTGCGAGTTGAACCTAATTGAGTTAATAAGGGCGCAAATTAAAGGAGAAGTAGCTCGAAAAACACCTCATTTAAATTACAGGATGTCAAAAAATCTCTTCCTTGAAGCTATTACAAATGTCACTCCCGACAACTGGAGCAATGCCTGTAGGCATGTGAAAGATGTTGAAGAACAGATGTGGCAAGTGGATATTGCAATGGACATAGTAGTCGAACCCTTCATAATTCATTTAGGTGACGATACATCGTCATCTGATTTTTCTTCTGAAAGCGAATAAGATTTGCTGGTAATTGTAAATATTTTCTACAAAATTTATTGATTTTCCAGATATTCTTCATTTATTTGTATGTTTAGTTTCCCCGTTTTTTTTGTTTGAAATATTCCATTTTTCCTGCATCTTTTTTTTGCATGTTGTCATTTGTTTGTTATTTGTATTTGTTATTTACTGTTGTTGTTTTGTACGCATTGTGTTATTACTTTAATGTCAATATAAGACTGACCATAAATTCAAGCCACCAAAGTCTTATCATCGAAGTAAACCCATTTCATCAAATATTGATGAACGTATAAAAAGCGAGTCAAACGAATCATTCACCAATCTTACCTACGAAATGAACCACCAACAATAGCAAAAATAATGCTTACTATTAATGATAACGAAGAACTGCCTAGTTTCAAAAGCACAACTTTGATAACATTGCTGAAGGAAATTGGATTTCAGTAAATATTATATATGCTGTAAGTAATGTCATTACATATATCTAAATTTATTATTGTTGAAGGTATAGCAAAAGAAAAAGAAGTGTTAATGGCTAATGTTAATGGAAAAAAATGAAATTGTGACTTAAAGACAACATTACCTCCGGAACGTGCGAAAATTAGCGCAGAAGGAAAAAAATGTATTACTTAGATCAAACTTGGGTAACTGCAGGTCACACAGTGTAAGCAATCCAAGAAGACTGGCGGGTGTCATGAAGAAATGAACGCCGAAGTCTTTGGAAAGTGGTTCCAAGCAGTATTGCCGGCTTTGGAGGAAGGAGCAATGACAGTTATGAATAATTCCTCATATCACAGCACAAAAGTATAGAAAAAATCCTTTTTCAGCAAAATAGGCAGAAATTCAAGCTTGGTTACGTAAGAACCATTATAAGAATTATTATTAACTCTGGTACAAAAACACGCACCGGCGAAAAAGAAATATGCTATTGACGAATTAGCTACAGCAGTTGGTCGTAAAAGTTTACGATTGCCACCATGTCAATGTAAACTTAATCCCATATAGAATTAATTTGGGTCTAAGTAAAACGAGAAGTAGCAATAATACCACATTTAAAATCAAAGATGTACAGAACTTACTATTTACTGGAGTTGCTATGTTTCCTCTGAAAACTGCAAGAAAGCGGTATCACATAATAATAATAGTAAAAACAAGCTCAGATTCTGATTAATATCTATTTTTTAATTCAACCAAAAATTATATCCAGTTTGCCGACTTGTTCTCGTGTGTACATATTTTATAGTTTTCCTGTGTATCCTGTATTTGTTTAGTATAGTTTCAGTTACAGTTCTATATTTTGCATATCGTATATTTTTATGTATTTTGTATTGTGGAATCTGCATTTTCTATTTTGTATAAAAAAAATTTGTTACAGACGTATATATAGTATCTTTGTATGTAATTTCTTTGTTTTATTGTAAAAAATATTTATTATAGTATATTATAACATGTGTAAACACATAGCATTCGCGAACTTTTCATGGCTTTTTTATTAAATGAATAAAATGCAATTTTTTAAAATGTATGGTTATTATTTATACTAGCATACATTTCGCGAAGTGACATTATTTACAATGAATTAACAATTCATATGCAAAAATGTTCTATTGTAAATTTAACTTTCACATAAAACCAATCAGAACAATCTATGCTGCCTTGATTTTTTTGTACTATATCTATTCGGCGGCGCGAGTATAGCAAGCTCAACCGCTGGGCGTCAATTCTCAATTTAGAGTTAAAATTTAGAGTAGAAAAGATATTTTTTCACTCTATCCTTATAACAAAAATAATCCTTCACTACTGAAATCTATTTTCTCTCTATATTATTAATTAACTCTATATATAGATTGAATATTCAATCTAATAGTATTCTAATTTAAAAGTATAACAAAATATACTCTAATTTTAATTATTTAAGAGAAGGAAAGCCGTTAAAAAGTGATCTAAATTGGTAAAAAGTTTTTGTTAGTAGTCGTGTTACTCTAGTTAGAGTAAATAAAACGAATTCGCACCAATATACACTTGACAGTATATTTTACGATAGAAGCGTGTGCGCAATAACAATACTAACAAAAATGTCAACAATCAGCTGCTGTCGTATTCGACTTTGACTAGTTATAACTGTTGAAATTTTGCAATTTCAAAATTTACTAAAATTGTAGATGTACAATTTGAAACATATTGAACAACTAAGCAAAATTTAGAGAACAAAATTATATTGACTAGGCCATTCAAGTTGCAAAGATTTAACGGTCTATTTATTTATTTATGCAGCTAACAGCTATAGCCAATTATAAGTACATTTAAAACTAGACAGTTATAACTAGACACCTGTTAGTGCAAGTCTGTTCACGTCTTTTTACTGAGTGTGAATGTGGAACTTTGCAGTTTATTTTAATAATTAATATAAGGCAACTTAAAACCATTTTATATTTTAAACATTTTATTAATACATGTATTATTTTATAATTTTAGTAATTAGTGTTACTTATGATGAGTAAGACTAGAGCACTTGGAAACTTATAAGCCATGTCCAACAGTAAACTATTTAATATTGATACACAACGGAGTTGTACCTTTTTTAATACTTATAAGTGTTACTTATGATGAGTAAGACTAGAGCGCGTGGAAATTTATAAGACATGTTCAACAGTAAACTATTTAATATTGATACACAACGGAGTTGTACTTTTTTTAATAATTCATAATCAGTGTTTTATCCAAGTGTTTGTCCAGTGTTACAAACAATAAACAGAGATATTAAGAAATTAGATAAGTAAATAATCTAGTTCGCAGAACAAAAGAGTAATTACATCATACTTGGAGTAATTTTGAACTTTGACGGAGTTCACGGAGCGCTGCAAGGGAATCACCTAATAGAAGTTTCATGAGTTGGCATGGAGCACGAGCAGTAGTTCACTTTAACAACAATTAACAACCATATCATGGACCAAGAAAAACAATTTTAAAGTAAAGGTTCCGGGGTGTCCTTTAACCAAAATAGAAGTGTCCCAATTGAGCTCGTATATATTTTTCCAATACGTTCTTATATTTTAATTGTATATAATATACTTTTTATGTATGTTTTTATTGCAAGAAATAAAATAAATCACTTATTTTACTATTGACCTTCACCTTGGAAAACTACACTATTTTCACTCTAAATTTTAATCTAAATAGAAAACAAATTATACAAAAGTATGATAATAATCCACTCTAAATAGGCTTTATTTTTTCCGATGTAGAGTAAAAGACTCAAACGTTAAGAGTAAAGTCTTACTCCCAAACGATTAGAAATTTGACTGTTTTAGTGTAGAAAAGTTACCGTAACTGATTAAAGATATAATTGTGTTAGAGTGTAATAGATTGATACTAGCATTGTATTGAACTCTATGGTCTACACGAAGGTACAGATTAGATATTTTACTTTAAATGTATTGGACCTCAACACATACTTTTTTTTAGTGTTCGAATTTTACACTAAATATTTTACTGTCTACAGAAAGGCTTAGTCCAAACGTTTCTAGGTTCTTTAGGCTTCTGACAGCGTTTCGTGATGGAAATATCGGGATGGACCTTTCTTTGCTAGCTTGCTTGAAAGATGTGCTGCTGAGTTTCCAAGTGTGACTGCAAAAACTCCAAACTCAACACGTCTGCGTTTCTAGTAAAGACCCGAAAGCTCTAGTCTATAAGTCTCTAAATTTCCAAATTCTGATATAAGTATCTGAAGATGTAAGGGTCATTTAAATATTTTATTGCAATGTAAAAATAAGTTTAGATGCTTAAAGTTTTCAGTTTAGATGGATATAATTTAATGATGAATAAAACTAGTTAGTATTAACACTAAAATAATACCGACTTAAGTAATAAAATTAGCAACGAACTTTTAAATACTGTGATAAGTGATAATAAAACAAAATTTACTATGTTTGACTTTAGTATAGTAGTATTCTAACATACTAAAATATATTAAAAAATAGGAACAACAGACAACCTCTAATCTAACCTGAAATGAAACAAAATTATCAAAAGAAGAAAGTAAAGATACAGAAGAGCACAGTGAAACACTATAGTATATTAAGTATCAAGAACAGTAAGGACAGTTTACCGATCGACGACAATGTTTGGCGACTGAGCGAAGCGAAGTCGCCAATATTGGAGGAGATCGGTAAACTCCTTACTGTTCGAGATGCTTATACTATTTTTTGTACGATCACTATGAATACAAAGATATTAACTAAGGAAATATCCCGAAGATGGTAAAAAAATAGATTTAAGATAATTTATTTTTGCCCTGTATATCCACCAAATATTAAGTAGGTTTTGTCGTTACCATGGATACGTTTGTAATTTTATTTTTGAATGTCACGATATTTTTGTCGTTACTATGGATACGTTTGTAATTACTATTATTTTTTAATGTTACGATATTTGTCAAATTTGTGAGAAGGAGTGAATCTGAAAACGAATATGATTAGGATATTGAAAATGCCTAAGCAAATTTAAATAAAAAACATACATTTTTTTAATAGTCCAATTATTTAGAAAATAATGTTTTTTTCGCGATCGCGAAAGAATCATCTAAATATCATGCATTTATTCTATAAATTACATATAATTTACTTACCGTTCTGTTTTTGACAGAACTGAACGGTAAGTAATTACTTACCGACGCGTTTTTGCTTAGCAACCAGTAAATATAACCTACTGTTCTAAAACCAAGTATGGTAAACAATTCGAAATAGCATGGTCGTACAAAAAATTAGTAAAGGTTGTGTTGTTATGTGTTACGCTAGGCCTTTTAATTTATGTGTTTACCTACATAAATTCGACCGTAAATCATTTTGGCTTTCGCAATACAATTTGTTTTATAATTAAACAAGAGCATAATTGTTTCACATTAATTTATTTATAAATTTAGTAATTGATTAATTTATTTAGGCATTAATTTAACTCATTTAATGTTGATGAAATTAAAGATAATTAATTTCATTTTCATTAATAAAGATTTGTCCAATTTAAGAAAAAAAATTGTTTAATGTGCGGTAAATGCTTATTGACAATTAAAAGGAAATATTGCAGACTGCAGCTTATTTACACTTAAAGATTGCCTCTAAGTAACTTTTTTGAATGTATTTGACGGATCTAATGACTGCTGTCATCTGTCAAAAATCAATTTTTGTTCACCGAATTCGTGTTCCCAAAATCCATACGGTGCAAGTATTCAAGTCAAAACATTGCAAACAAACATGTGCAACTTTTTCTGATATTTTGCCAAAATATGGTATAGCTATGTAATTAGTCTTGTTTTTTTTACGCTTTAAAGGTGGGGGTACCAACTTCAACTGCTACCAGTACCCCCACTTTTAAAGCGTAAATTACGACTAAACGATAATTGGTACACATTTTTTTGTACAAATTAGTCTTTTATTAGTACTTAATTATAGGCTAAACATTTTTGAATTTTATTGAAGTGGGGGTGCTGGCGTTACGGACCTCTATATAGAAATATATAATCTAAATATATATCTATAAGAAATATATGGAACAATAAAATACGGCAAACACGAGTAGGTACGACGTGCAACAGAATAACAAAACATTCCGAAGGGCGAAAATTGGCAAAATGAAAGAAAATCCTTAACCATAATATACAGTCCTGACGGTATCCGGGCTTATTAAAAGGTTCATTAATTATATGCAACTTTTCCTGATAACCAGTTTAAACGGAGAAATTGCTTAATACAAAAAGCCAATGATGTGAAGATGGCAAGTAACAAAAAAAAATCATTATAAAGTATTTTCAAAACTAATTAATCTAGATATTTTTTAGGTTTTTTGAGGATTTCTGGAAGGAGAAGAAAATAATTGGTAATGTTTTATCAAACATTTAAGTTCTATAGATATTATACGACCGACCATACTACTTTTTTTGCAGGATAGAAAATCATATTTATGTATATTAACTAAATTCGTGCAATTCAATTCCATAAATAATATTTTCAATTTACACAAACATTATTTTGTTGCGAAATCAATATTAATTTTGCTCTACGTCTATACAAATACTGTTAAATACGTCAGCAGAACGTTCTAGAATTTAACATTAATCACAGAATTCCAGAACAAAGAACAACAGTGGTACCGTGTGCTGACCATCGAGATACGTGCATATAGTACCGTTTGAGTTTTGCGCACGGTTCAAACTCATTCTATTTAAAACATAAATGAGAGTAGAGAGCTTTATCAGTTCTGCTTTTATCATCAACTCGAAAACAGCTACTACATCTAGTGAACACTAGCTACATCAAGGCGAGTAATAACCTGCAGATATATTTAAGTAAGTTTAATGTAAGTTTTAAATTTTAATGACCATTTGAAGATTTTAACTTAATTTAAATTCTGTTGTTATAGAAAATAAATACAATTTGAGATTAAATTCAGCATATAATATTATAAACTAGCAGAAATGGAAAATATTTCAGCTTCCTTGAAGATAGACTGCAACTGTGAAGGTGATTGTTGCACAGGTGAATGCAAATGTATTGAAAAATGCACTTGCACTTCTAATGGTTGCAAAGAGAATTGTACTTGTAACAACTGTATTTGTGGAGAAGAAGCAAAGAAAGATGTAGATAATTCCGAAGGTAACTCACAAAGCTTGAATATAGAAATTTTTATGAAAATAAATATAACTGGTTTAGTTTCTTGACTGAATTGATAAATTATTTTATTTTTACAGAAAAACCTGATGCTACAGATGGCTTAAAAATGGACGATATGGACCACCCTGATATTGCCAAGAGTATATCTAAATGCAAAGTTTCCTATTGTAGAAGTGGATGTAATAAGAATGTTTTGCAAAATTCTTGCACGAAGCGATGTGTTTGTAAGAATTGCAAATGTGATGAAATCTACAACTGTTGTGTTTCATCGAACACCAGGTGCAACTGCATCAAGAACACCTCTGGTTATTCTAAAGAGAAATGTAAACAGGGTTGCATTTGTCAACCATGTATTTGTGGTAGAAACTGCAATTGCTGTGAGATTGTGAAAAACAATTGTAGCTCAAAAAGCTGTTGTTTCACTGATGGTTGCAGATGTGAAAAGGATCGTATATGCTGTACTAAAGTACAAAAACAATGCTCTTCTGAATGTGATTGCAACTGCCTAAAAGGCATTTCTACCAATAATGAATGCTGTTGCAAACAAGAATGTATTTGTGCAGAGACACATAATTGCTCTACTTCCATGAGAAATTCATGCAATTGTAGAAATCCCAGCAGAAATGGCTGCCAATGTGGTTCTAACTGCAGCTGTGTGGGCATGCAATGTAAGAAAAGTGCATGCAATAGTAATTGCAACTGCTGTGCTGTTGCAACAGTAGCAGAATGTAATTGCAAAAAATCTTGCTGCTCAGCTGAACCCAAATGCTGCATCAAGACTTGTTGCATTAAAAGTGGATGTGGCAAAAGCTGTTTCTGCTGTTCTACTTCATCAAAGGGACGATGTTACCAACAGGAGAACGTTTGTGGAAATTGCAATTGCAATGCAGCGAACTGTTCTGGAGAAAGAAATTGTTGTTGTATATCTGTTGCTGAAGCAGCATGTAACTGCAAGAAAGCAAATTCTGCTAAAAATTGTAAATGTATCCGTTAAATTCTTTTATGCTGTACAGATTAGTATTGGCACTCAGAAATATTTTTGAAAAAGCCATAAACTAAAATATTAACTATTTCTATTCTGTGTATTCAAATTAATGTCTAAGATTTAATATAATTATGGTATTGCTGTATTTGTGTTAGTAATTATATGTAACTACAATATAATATGTATGAAAAATTATGCCATATATAAAAAAATAAGGAGTTAATAAACAAAAACTTATAAATATTGTGTTGTAATTACTAAATAATCATATTTCGATCCAATCCCTGGAATATATATCCTAGAGATGAATCAAGCACATATCGCACAATCACCTTATGTTTAAAGTTAAAGCAAGCGATTCACCTATTGACCATACTCTCATATCATCATTACACAATTTGATTGATGTCTATAAAAGTGGTAACACTATTCGTTTACATGTTACTATGCCTAACTAAAAGAAAACAGCTGTTAAGAATCCGACAAGAATTTGGAAACACAGCCAATTCGGAATCTGGACTTATATTTCCAATACTTGCCAAAGATCAGGTTGGCAATGATTAAAATCTATCGTCTAATGACCAAAAAATGGGAAAGGGGATTTAATTTGTTTCAAAGCAACAATAAGTCTCATTAGCACAGTAGATATATTATGTACATTCTGGGACTTTAGTAATGATTCGGGTCTGAATCTAGCCATACGCACCACATTTTACAAGTTTGTTTTATATTATTTTATATCCTTTCTAATAGTTGTAAAAATTATACATCATTTTCTTCTAAACTAATTTATCTTTGCATAAAACTAGTTTCAGACCTGAATCATTACTGAAAAATATTTCAGATGTAAATCAGGGAGTTGATAAGTTTTATGAGTTATTTTATACTGCATTGGATAACTCTGTCCCTAAAACCAAAAAATCTAAATTAAAATATCCACCTTGGTTTACTCTTGAAATTATAAAAAACATTAATAAAAAAGCAAGAATACGAAAAAAATTAAAAGTGAACCCTAATAACGTGGAATTGATGACCCAATTTAAGCAATTAAGAAAAAACATTAAAGAGGAAATAAATAAAAATTACGTCACATATTGTAACAATATGGAAGATAACATCCAAACTAATCCAAATACCTTCTGGTCGTTTATTAAACAAAAAAATAAAGCTAACTCAGCCACAAACAATATGCATCTTAACGGAGACGTAATAGAAAGTAATTCAGAAATTGCAAACGCGTTTGCTGATCACTTTGAATCAGTATATATGCAAAACGACTCTGTTGTCATAGCAGATGATAGGGGCGATACGTTAGAGTCTGTACTTTCCATAAATAATGTAACCGTGGATGAGGTCAAGGCAGCGTTAAAATCTTGTAAAGCAAAACGATCCGTTGGTTTTGATCAAATTCCGGTTTATGTTTATAAAGCATGCTCTGAATTTCTCGCAGAACCCTTAACAACTCTCTTTAATCTTTGTTTGTCTAAAAACCAGTATCCCGATATCTGGAAGATATCTAAAGTATGTCCAATATACAAGTCAGGGGAAAGAAATAACATTGTGAATTATCGTCCAATATCATTACTGCAAACTATTTCAAAAGTGTTTGAAGTGGTTTTATATAAGAGGATATTCCGCTTTGTGAAACCGGCTATTACAGAGGTTCAACACGGGTTTATGACAAAAAGATCGACAATAACTAATTTAATGGTTATAACACAAGACCTATCAGAAGCATTGGATAAGAATCAACAAATAGATGTAATTTACACTGATTTCGCCAAGGCTTTTGATAGAGTCGATCACAAAATATTGCTCAGTAAATTAGTTAAGTTCGGTTTTTCCAAACCTCTAATAAAATTTCTGGAGTCTTACTTGAGTAATAGGTGGCAACAAGTCGTGTATAATGGTAGTGTGTCCAGAAAAATTAAGACTATTTCGGGTGTTCCGCAAGGATCACATCTTGGGCCCCTATTATTTCTTCTATTTATAAATGATCTCCCTGAAAGAGCGAGGAATTCGGCGTGTGCTTTATTTGCAGACGATTTTAAGTTGTGGAAAGTTATAGAATCCGTCGACTCCTGTCATAAACTGCAATGCGATATAGATGCTATGTATAAGTGGAGTATGGAAAATTCATTGTATTTTAATATCAGTAAGTGCGCAGTTGTGTCATTTTCAAAGAAAGTCAAACCGATTACATTTCAATATAAAATGAACCAAGATGTAATTAACTGCAAAAACATAATAAACGATCTGGGCGTTACTTTTAATAATACTTTATCTTTTCGTGATCACGTAGAAAAAATTGTAAACAAAGCCTTACAGAGTTTAGGATTTATT
The DNA here is from genome assembly GCA_929113105.1 of Agrypnus murinus. Taxonomy (NCBI): domain Eukaryota; kingdom Metazoa; phylum Arthropoda; class Insecta; order Coleoptera; family Elateridae; genus Agrypnus; species Agrypnus murinus. The sequence continues at coordinate 4,859,000 of OV816029.1, forward strand.
ATCAGAAATGCTTATTATTTTAGAAATTGTATCACAATCACTACATTGTATAATGCTTATGTTAGAGCGAAGGTGGAATATGCTTCTGTAATTTGGATGCCCTTTTACAGATGTCATGTTGATCAAGTAGAAAAAGTGCAAAAAATGTTTATTAGATTTTTCCACTTTAAAGTTACAGGTTCATATCCAGTTTTCGAATCTTATCACTGGCTGCTTGATCGATATGGCGTTCCATCTTTAGAAAATAGGCGTATATTGTCTCTGCTGGTATTTTTATACAGAATAATCCATAGTCAGGTTGAATCGTGTTCCATTTTGCTAGAAAAACTTAATTTTCTAGTGCCTAAAACAACATCTAGATATTCAACAGTTTTCTACTTGCCCATGTCAAGAACAAACTTATTGGCTGGTTCTCCCTTGCATGTAGCCTGCGGTACTGTCAATAAAATCGCTGAAAATGTAGATTTATTTCACCCAAGCCTTAAAATATTTAAGAAACAGTGTCAGTTAGCTTTAAAGTAACACAGCTATTATTCTTCAGTAATATAGAAAAAAAAAAAAAAAAAAAAATTAATAAGTACTATCATGTTCTTGTTTTTGGTAAGAAATAGCATTGTGCTTTTTCTTTGTCTCCTTTTCTTCCTTTAAAAAAAAAATTAAAAAAAAATATTGTAAGAGCCCGATTATAAGGTTTTTGTATATATCTTTTGTATCTTCTTTTTGGAAAACACAGAATGGAATCAATAGAAGTGTTTATTATTTTTGTTATTCATTATTTTTATTTTCATTATTTCTGTTACTTTTCATCCTAGATTTAAACACTTATTACTAGCATCTTGTCATATTGTTATGTTATATTCTACATATTAATTTTTTGTATAAATTTTGTTTATTTGGTAATCTATTCATTATGGTAATCTATTGTTATTATTATTGTTATTATTATTATGTTTTATACTTGCATATAAGCTCAAAAGTATTGTTTATTTAGGTGATTGTATTAAAATATCCTGTAGCCTATAATTGGCAATATTGCTGTTGGCCTGCAGTATTAAATAAATAAAATAAATAAATAAATAAATAAAGTCCCAGACTGTGCTATTGCAAGATAAATAATTGGTGCGGTTGTATTATAAAGAAGGCTGATTTTTTTAAATTTTGGTATATTACACCGACTTACAGTAAACAGTAACAGTTTCAAATTGTATATTTTATTACAGGGGAGAGTCCTATGGAGAGAGTTCTATGGAAAAAGTCTTATTTAAACAGAAAAAATCTGCCGTGCCAATTTATTTATCTCACAATAATGCACTATTGGTTTCATAACTATTTAGGACAGTAAGTGCAAATGATTTCCTGTCAGTGATATACAAACTTTTCACCTACCTGCTGGATACTTCAAGAAGGTACACACCAAAGGTTAAACAGTAACGTAAAATATTAATAAATTAAAATAAAAAATATGTTAGAATGACTTGAAATAATGAATGGAAACGAAAATAACACCAGATTTTTTCAATAATTTATTATTAAATAATATAAATATGATAAATAATTATAGCATATACATGGAATGCAGACCAATTCTGCTTGAGTAGACGTAGGGTACTGTCTATGTGAATTATCAAGAAGATGTCACGTGTAACCCAACTTGCGTATTGTCGAGTTCAAGTTATTTAAAAGAGGGGTGTTAAGTTCGTATGTCATATATGCGTCTGCTGCTGTTGACGTAATTCGGTAAATGTAAACAGTAATAAATATAAAAGAAATTCTATATCACCTATTTATTAACAAACCATTACTATAAATGAAAGAAATTTAAAATTTACTTAAGAAATTGTTACTCTATAATAATTTCACCTTGTTGTAATTAAAAATCGAGATAAATCATGAAGAAAATTATCGTTTTTTTGTGATCATAGGAGAACAGTGTACATAACTCGCTTGAAAGTGTCTTTCGCACACTCGTGAGAAATATTTCGTTGGAACACTAGTAAAGTTATAGATATTTAATATACAAGTGTAAAAAGCATTCTTTATTGCGCGAATAACGGTTGAAATCACGAACAAGTGTTTTAAAAGACGTGTGTGCAATGAAGACACTTTTTATACGTGTATCTTATAACGTTTTATCTACGATCATAACGCTAGTTAACATTTATTCGTTATTAAAGCGAAGTGTGACCTAATTAGAAATACATGCAAGATAACTCTTCGAGCGGAGTGCCCACATCTGTTAAAACGAATACAAGTGCAGCATCAACCCACGGCCACGTGTGCGCACAGCAAGCGCCCGCATATATCAAAGCAGGAAGCAGCTGCAATACTCAGAACCCTATCTAATGCATTTTCTATGAATTCCTAGAGGAAGTAGAATGCTATCATCACGTAGGCACAACCCACGGCCACGTGCTCAACTGAAGGATTTTACGCCCACAGAAAGAGTATATAAAGACCAGAGCTTTGTGGGACAGACCAGTCTGAGTTACGACGAGGCTTGGAGATAGAAACTGATTACCAGGGTAATTGTGTACCTTCTTTCAAGCCATACTCACCCCGAAAGCCGTAGAAACTGATAACCAGGGTTATTATTTACCTCGGTCTTTCTAAACATCATTATTACCAGTTTTATGTTGAAACTGTAAATAGCATTTAAGTGAATATGCAAGAGCATATTGTGTAATTTCACGACGAATAAATATCTTATTGTACTTAACAGTAAACTGTGTTCATTTTTGTAACTTGGACTTCGTCTTTTGCGTTTTTAAAATAATCATAAATCATTTATCATACACCTCTTGTTGACAATAGCGTGCAAGAAAAAATTTTACAACACTAGCTCAATAAACGTTAATTTTTTACACGAAAAATCAGTGTAAAAAGTACTGATTTAATGTAATTTGTTGCATTAATGTAGAGCTTCGAGATTTGTGTAATAAAATTGTAAGTACAGCATTTCGTTAAAATGTTTTTATCATAATGAAAGACATTATTGACTGCATAACACCAAATACTTCTAATTAAAGAAAAATATTTCAGACAACATTAATTTTATTATACAGATTGTTTATGCAATAAATTATAGCAAGTCTAAACATTGCGCCATTATTCGGAACACGTCCCGGACAAAATCCTAGATTCTCGTCCGCGACGCGAACGCGGACCATAGTGTATGGAGGGTTTTGATGTCATAAAATCCTCGCTCTACGAGCTTGAATTTCAAACCGACATTTGCAGTAGTTATGATACCCATAACATTCCTAACCGGTGTGAACTTGGCAGCCAAAACCTAGCAGCTAATTTTACGGAAACAGCCGAATGATCAGTGGCGTTCGTCCAAAGGTGGGAATACGAGAAGAGTATACAACTGCTAAATATTCGCTCGGCAGCAGCTAAAATTTATTGAAATATGTATCTTGATGAAACAATTTGCTCTATTACCTTATTTCGCTATTTCATAAAACCTCTGTCATGTACATAGTTAATTACTTTCTCATGAACTTACGACCCTCCGTCAGGGTTGAAATCAACCAACAAATATTAAACAATTGAGTTAACATTGAAGGAAATCTTTAGCCAGCTTCTAAGCTATGCAAAACAATTCCTCTCCACAAACTACATATTCCACCACATCCTCATAGACTTACGACCCTCCCTTGGAGGTGGAAATAAGCCCCCAAATTATAGAAAAATCAATTTAAAATTGAAGGGAATATTTAGCCAATATCTAATCTATGCAAATCAATTCCTCTTCACAAACTACATATTCTACCACTTTCTCATAGACTTACGACCCTCCCTTGGGGGTGGAAACCACCCCCACAATCCAAAAAAAATTAATTTAACATTGAAGGAAAACATAAAAGGGATGAATTTAATTGCAAAAATTTCAAAAATTTAAACAAATAATATTGCTGGTTAAATCTTTCATTCCCTAACGGATCTAAAAGACAGAAAATTTTTTCGCTAATATTGACATGAATCAAAACAAAGTGTGAGTTCCTTATAACTGGCAAAATAATTTCGTTTTTAACAAACGTGAAATCACTTACAAAATTTTTTTCGAATGTATGATCACTAAAGATGATTGAAGATTTGGTTACGGAATTAATTTGATATCTTCTCTGAGGCTCATTTAAAATCCAAAGACACTGATCTATCACAAAATTACTTAGCCACTCACCATCGTTGAGGGTTAAGAAGTCTTCTATAAACAGTTCATTTAATGAGAAATTATGGTTAACATTTCTTGTTACAATGTAGCCCCTTTTATTATCTAGCTCTTTATAAAAATCTATATTAGCAACAAGACCATTATCCAAAAACTGTAATTGCTTTTTACTTCTCCATTTTTTATCAATTATCTTAAGATCTCTGTCTGGAGACACTATTTCTGGGAGCATATGAAAGTAATAGAAATTACAAAGTTTTGGCAATACCATATTCCAGAATCGATCAGAACGAAAAATTCTAATGATTTTGAGGCCTGTCAAAGTAAAAATTACTAAATCACACCACTTTCTGTCTGTAATCTCCAGTGTTCCCTGAATTTGATAATTATAGTCGTGATTATTTTTTAAGTTTTCTTGGTTAGGTGTTAGAAAATCAAACTTGAAATCATGAGGGGAATGGTTTCTGGCAGTGAATGGGCATTTTACTTCAATTAATCCATCATCTCCTATAAAACCATCTGGAGATGCAGCGATAAAAGGAAGTTTTTTATGAATACAGAGTCCGGCAGGTGTATAGACATTTTCATAACCTTTTATTGCCAGATATTGATTCCTAGCTGTGGATTCATGTTCTATTCCATACGAAATTGAAACAGTTTTAATTGGTTTTTGTTTAATAAGTGTTGAAATTATATTTTTAAAGGATTCCTCATTTCTAACCTTACATATCCTAGCAAAATAACTAGAAGTTACTCTTTTTTTCCTTTCTTCATACCATCGTACCGAAAATCTTTGTAATTTAGTGTTCTTGTCCAATTCCGAAATTTCAAATTGACTCATTTCCAATGATTTCGAATAACCTGTGCATAAATCTCTAGAGATGTGTCGCTTGATAATTGCAAATAATTAGGCAAGTGTACGCACAATTTGCAAATAAATTGACCTTCGAATGTCTGCTTTATGTCAGATATAGTGTCATCGTTTCGGGTTTCACAAATCTGATGTACCCATTTTCCACATTTATCACAAGCCACGAAATCAGTCTTATCGTTTAAAACTCCATGACCACAATAACTACACTGAGGTAACTCTTTGTCATCTTCTGGAAATACAATGTTGTCACTATTTTGTGTCTGAGTCTCTCTTAAGGTACCGTGCATCAAAGTGGGTACAATTTCGTTTAGGTCTTTTATACCATTCTTCCTGACCCTGCTTTTCATCAATGGATTCTTTTTTTGCTTTAGTCAATCTAGTTTTCTTCAGGCCCAACTTGCATTCTAGATGTAAGGCAAGAATGTCTTTTCTTAATTTTCTCACGAAATGACTGCACTTTAGATTTCTTTCTCCTCCAAGCGTATTCTTTTTTAATTGTCCGAAATAATTCTCCACTGGAGCATTGCTCAGGAGTACTTGCGCTTATAAAGTTGTGAAGAGTTCCATAATGGAGAAAAAGGTAAATATTTCCTTAATATAATGGCAAAGAGTTCTTCGTTGTAGTAGGGATTCTGTTTATGTCCTGATGTCGATAAATTTATAGAATCGACCAGAGTCAAATGTTTTTTATAATAGGGGCTAGATTTTATTAGTCCATCGTTACTAACTGCATCATTGTATTCGCACTGATCAGAGTCAGGTAGAATGGTATCTTCTGAATTTTCTTCTGTTAAGACTACTTTAAGCAGTGACAATGAATTAAGTACTTGAGTGGTTTCCGCTTTAGAATTCATAATAATAAATGTATGTTCAACGAATACATCAAAAATCATACCATCCTTAACTTTCAGGGCAGATGCTAGAAGGTCTTTAAAAAAGAGGGCTTGGTCTGTATTCTTTGCACATTTATCAACGTCTTTGGATACCATTTTCATGAAGTGTGCGCAACAAAGGTGTATACCAATTAAGTCTTTTGTGTGACTGTGAAAGCATTTTTCAAGATAATCTAAAAGAGTGCATCTATTTAAAGCTTTACATAGCGCATGAATATTTGCAAACGAGAAGTCGGTTACAACTTTTGAAAAAGCTGGCCAGTACTCATTGCTCTCACAAAAATATCTAAAATCGTGTAAAAGTTTGAATATAGTATTAGAAGTTGAATATAGTTTGAATATAGATCATTATTATTAATGATCGAGTCATGGAGAGATGATATCATTGAAAATACCGGGCATAGTCTTTTAGAATTGAAGATTTGAACCACTGCGGTATAAAAATATATTCTTTTGCAGTTTTTTAATGGTGGACTTTTAACAACACCTCCTGTTGCATCAAAGTAAATAATAGGCAGTTCTCCCGATCTGTTCTGAGTTTTTGAAATTTCTAGCTGTTCAGTACTGTACAGTATTACATTGAAAGGGGCACTCACATTTTTTACATAGTTTGGATGAGCTTCTGACATTAATATCATGTCATATAAATCATTTTTATGCCTATTCAAATTACTAATTGCTTCTGATTTTATTTTCCGTACTACTGGGTCAGACTTGATTTCTTGAAGTGTCTTTCCTAAGGAGAGAACGTTCTGATTTGCCGATAGCAAGGTTCTTTTCTTATACATGAAAGCCTTCTCATTCAACAGACGAGTTTTCGCTAAGTTTCTTTCAACTCCCGATACTTAAAGCGTTAGATAATTTGAGTGATTGAAGTCCATTGAAGAGCTATATACCGCCACCAATCCATTAGAAAGCACTATTTTGAATTTCTTACAATTATAATCATTATGTTTACATTTAGCGGAAATTGTAATGCAGTTCTTCAGATACTTAACGTATTTAAATATTAGAAGACACACATTATTAACATATTTTTCTATTCTGTTTCTGATGTAATGAGGATATAATTTGGTTAAAAGCTTTTTACCATCGAAGATTTTTCTCCATATGACGCCGTCAATTTTAAAAGATCCCTCTAGAATCTTACAATCCTTGTACTGAATATTTTTTGAAATTTCCGTGGAGTGTTTTGATCCTAACGGTAGTATTGCATTAGAAGACTGCGGACTGGATAAGTCTAAAATTTCCTTAGGTACATCAAAATCTTCCGGTGTTACATCAATTTCAGTAATTCTTTGACTGCTGGGAGTTGAACTAAGAGGAAAACTAGTATTCTGTTTGACAACATCTGAACCGTAATATGTGTCTTCAGAAGCTTCATCTCTTGGATAATTTCCATTTTCCTGATATACATCTAAATCATCGCCCAACGTGAAGGACTTTGTGGACGAAGAAGTTTTGTTAAATGATTCTGAAGATTCAAAAAAATGACAAACAGGGGTTTGAGGAAAGCTTGTATTGACTTTAATAACACTAGAGTCATGGCACGTCTCTACTACAGTAAAACACTTTGCAACCTGTGATGTATCGGAATCATCAATCAATGCGTTAGTTTTTACAGGGGAACAATTTATTATTTCTGTTGCTGTAGACTTATTTTTGTCTTTTGCAAGCACCGTAGATGGAGCTGTAATAAGCCCTACAATTGCTTTAGATGACTGCTCGGTGATAATTGCTTGTAATGAATTCTAAACTTTCTTTCGATTCTTCAGTGAATTTTGTAACTGTAGATTTGAGCACAACTTTTGGTATATTTTGGTATATCGGAGGGTCGTAAGTCTATGAGGAAGGGGTAGAATATGTATTTTGTGAAGAGGAATTGTTTCGCACAGGTTAGAGGTTGGCTAAATATTTCCTTCAATGTTAAATTAATTTTTTTAGTATTTGGGGGTGGTTTCCACCCCCAAGAGAGGGTCGTAAGTCTATGAGGAAGTGGTAGAATATGTAGTTTGTGAAGAGGAATTGTTTCGTATAGGTTAGAAGTTGGCTAAATATTTCCGTCAATGTTAAATTAATTTTTTTAGTATTTGGGGGGTTGTTTGCACCCCCAAGGGAGGGTCGTAAATCTATGCGAAAGTGGTAGAATATGTAGTTTGTGAAGGGGAATTGTTTCGCATAGGTTAGAAGTTGGATAAATATTTCCTTCAATGTTAAATTAATTTTTTATTATTTGGGGGTGGTTTCTACTACCAAGGGAGGGTCGTAAGTCTATGAGGAAGTTGTAGAATATGTAGTTTGTGAAGAGGAATTATTTCGCACAGGTTAGAAGTTGGCTAAATATTTCCTTCAATGTTAAATTAATTTTTTTAGTATTTGGGGAGTTTGCACTCCCAAGGGAGTGTCGTAAGTCTATGTGGAAGTGGTAAAATATGTAGTTTGTGAAGAGGAATTGTTTCGCACAGGTTAGAAGAAGGCTAAATATTTCCTTCAATGTTAAATTAATTTTTCTATTATTTGGGGGTGGTTTCTACCCCCAAGGGAGGGTCGTAAGTCTATGAGGAAGTTGTAGAATATGTAGTTTGTGAAGAGGAATTGTTTCGCACAGGTTAGAAGTTGGCTAAATATTTCCTTCAATGTTAAATTAATTTTTTTAGTATTTGGGGGTGGTTTCCACCCCCAAAAGAAGGGTCGTAAGTCTATGAGAAAGTGGTAGAATATGTAGTTTGTGAAGAGAAATTGTTTCGTATAGGTTAGAAGTTGGCTAAATATTTCCTTCAATGCTAAATTAATTTTTTTAGTATTTGGGTGGTTGTTTGCACTCCCAAGGGAGTGTCGTAAGTCTATGAGGACGTGGTAAAATATGTAGTTTGTGAAGAGGAATTGTTTCGCACACGTTAGAAGTTGGCTAAATATTTCCTTCAATGTTAAATTAATTTTTCTATTATTTGGGGGTGGTTTCCACCCCCAAGGTAGGGTCGTAAGTCTATGAGGAAGTTGTAGAATATGTAGTTTGTGAAAAGGAATTGATTCGCATAGGTTAGAAGTTGGCTAAATATTTCCTTCAATGCTAAATTAATTTATTTAGAATTTGGGGGGTGGTTTCCACCCCCAAGGGAGGGTCGTACGTCTATAAGGAAGTGGTAGAATATGTAGTTTGTGAAGAAGAGTTGTTTCGCATAGGTTAGAAGTTGGCTAAATATTTCCTTCAACGTTAAATTAATTTTTTTAGTATTTGGGGGTGGTTTCCACCCCCAAAGGAGGGTCGTAAGTCTATGAGAAAGTGGTAGAATATGTAGTTTGTGAAGAGGAATTGTTTTGTATAGGTTAGAAGTTGGCTAAACATTTCCTTCAATGTTAAATTAATTTTTTTAGTATTTGGGGGTGGTTTCCACCCCCAAGGGAGGGTCGTAAGTCTATGAGGATGTGGTAGAATATGTAGTTTGTGAAGAAGAATTGTTTCGCATAGGTTAGAAGTTGGCTAAATATTTCCTTCAATGTTAAATTAATTTCTCTATTATTTGGGGGTGGTTTCTACCCCCAAGGTAGGGTCGTAAGTCTATGAGGAAGTTGTAGAATATGTAGTTTGTGAAAAGGAATTGATTCGCATAGGTTAGAAGTTGGCTAAATATTTCCTTCAATGCTAAATTAATTTATTTAGAATTTGGGGGGTGGTTTCCACCCCCAAGGGAGGGTCGTACGTCTATAAGGAAGTGGTAGAATATGTAGTTTGTGAAGAAGAGTTGTTTCGCATAGGTTAGAAGTTGGCTAAATATTTCCTTCAACGTTAAATTAATTTTTTTAGTATTTGGGGGTGGTTTCCACCCCCAAAGGAGGGTCGTAAGTCTATGAGAAAGTGGTAGAATATGTAGTTTGTGAAGAGGAATTGTTTTGTATAGGTTAGAAGTTGGCTAAACATTTCCTTCAATGTTAAATTAATTTTTTTAGTATTTGGGGGGTGGTTTCCACTCCCAAGGGAGGGTCGTAAGTCTATGAGAAAATGGTAGAATATGTAGTTTGTGAAGAGGAATTGTTTCGCATAGGTTAGAAGTTGGCTAAATATTTCCTTCAACGTTAAATTAATTTCTTTAGTATTTGGGGGTGGTTTCCACCCCCAAGGGAGGGTCGTAAGTCTATGAGAAAGTGGTAGAGTATGTAGTTTGTGAAGAGGAATTGTTTCGCATAGGTTAGAAGTTGGCTAAATATTTCCTTCAACGTTAAATTAATTTTTTTAGTATTTGGGTGTGGAAACCACCCCCAAGGGAGGGTCGTAAGTCTATGAGAAAGTGGTAGAATATGTAGTTTGTGAAGAGGAATTGCTTTGTATAGGTTAGAAGTTGGCTAAATATTTCCTTCAATGTTAAATTAATTTTTTTAGTATTTGGGGGGTGGTTTCCACTCCCAAGGGAGGGTCGTAAGTCTATGAGGAAGTGGTAGAATATGTAGTTTGTGAAGAGGAATTGTTTCGTATAGGTTAGAAGTTGGCTAAATATTTCCTTCAATGTTAAATTAATTTTTTTAGTATTTGGGGGTGGTTTCCACCCCCAAGAGAGGGTCGTAAGTCTATGAGGAAGTGGTAGAATATGTAGTTTGTGAAGAGGAATTGTTTCGTATAGGTTAGAAGTTGGCTAAATATTTCCTTCAATGTTAAATTAATTTTTTTAGTATTTGGGGGGTTGTTTGCACCCCCAAGGGAGGGTCGTAAATCTATATGAAAGTGGTAGAATATGTAGTTTGTGAAGGGGAATTGTTTCGCATAGGTTAGAAGTTGGATAAATATTTCCTTCAATGTTAAATTAATTTTTTATTATTTGGGGGTGGTTTCTACTACCAAGGGAGGGTCGTAAGTCTATGAGAAAGTTGTAGTATATGTAGTTTGTGAAGAGGAATTATTTCGCACAGGTTAGAAGTTGGCTAAATATTTCCTTCAATGTTAAATTAATTTTTTTAGTATTTGGGGGGTTTGCACTCCCAAGGGAGTGTCGTAAGTATATGAGGAAGTGGTAAAATATGTAGTTTGTGAAGAGGAATTGTTTCGCACAGGTTAGAAGAAGGCTAAATATTTCCTTTAATGTTAAATTAATTTTTCTATTATTTGGGGGTGGTTTCTACCCCCAAGGGAGGGTCGTAAGTCTATGAGGTAGTTGTAGAATATGTAGTTTGTGAAGAGGAATTGTTTCGCACAGGTTAGAAGTTGGCTAAATATTTCCTTCAATGTTAAATTAATTTTTTTAGTATTTGGGGGTGGTTTCCACCCTCAAAAGAAGGGTCGTAAGTCTATGAGAAAGTGGTAGAATATGTAGTTTGTGAAGAGGAATTGTTTCGTATAGGTTAGAAGTTGGCTAAATATTTCCTTCAATGCTAAATTAATTTTTTTAGTATTTGGGTGGTTGTTTGCACTCCCAAGGGAGTGTCGTAAGTCTATGAGGACGTGGTAAAATATGTAGTTTGTGAAGAGGAATTGTTTCGCACAGGTTAGAAGTTGGCTAAATATTTCCTTCAATGCTAAATTAATTTTTTTAGTATTTGGGGGGTGGTTTCCACCCCCAAGGGAGGGTCGTAAGTCTATGAGGATGTGGTAGAATATGTAGTTTGAGAAGAGGAATTGTTTCGCATAGGTTAGAAGTTGGCTAAATATTTCCTTCAATGTTAAATTAATTTTTCTATTATTTGGGGGTGGTTTCTACCCCCAAGGTAGGGTCGTAAGTCTATGAGGAAGTTGTAGAATATGTAGTTTGTGAAAAGGAATTGATTCGCATAGGTTAGAAGTTGGCTAAATATTTCCTTCAATGCTAAATTAATTTATTTAGAATTTGGGGGGTGGTTTCCACCCCCAAGGGAGGGTCGTACGTCTATAAGGAAGTGGTAGAATATGTAGTTTGTGAAGAAGAGTTGTTTCGCATAGGTTAGAAGTTGGCTAAATATTTCCTTCAACGTTAAATTAATTTTTTTAGTATTTGGGGGTGGTTTCCACCCCCAAAGGAGGGTCGTAAGTCTATGAGAAAGTGGTAGAATATGTAGTTTGTGAAGAGGAATTGTTTTGTATAGGTTAGAAGTTGGCTAAACATTTCCTTCAATGTTAAATTAATTTTTTTAGTATTTGGGGGTGGTTTCCACCCCCAAGGGAGGGTCGTAAGTCTATGAGGATGTGGTAGAATATGTAGTTTGTGAAGAGGAATTGTTTCGCATAGGTTAGAAGTTGGCTAAATATTTCCTTCAATGTTAAATTAATTTTTCTATTATTTGGGGGTGGTTTCTACCCCCAAGGTAGGGTCGTAAGTCTATGAGGAAGTTGTAGAATATGTAGTTTGTGAAAAGGAATTGATTCGCATAGGTTAGAAGTTGGCTAAATATTTCCTTCAATGCTAAATTAATTTATTTAGAATTTGGGGGGTGGTTTCCACCCCCAAGGGAGGGTCGTACGTCTATAAGGAAGTGGTAGAATATGTAGTTTGTGAAGAAGAGTTGTTTCGCATAGGTTAGAAGTTGGCTAAATATTTCCTTCAACGTTAAATTAATTTTTTTAGTATTTGGGGGTGGTTTCCACCCCCAAAGGAGGGTCGTAAGTCTATGAGAAAGTGGTAGAATATGTAGTTTGTGAAGAGGAATTGTTTTGTATAGGTTAGAAGTTGGCTAAACATTTCCTTCAATGTTAAATTAATTTTTTTAGTATTTGGGGGGTGGCTTCCACTCCCAAGGGAGGGTCGTAAGTCTATGAGAAAATGGTAGAATATGTAGTTTGTGAAGAGGAATTGTTTCGCACAGGTTAGAAGTTGGCTAAATATTTCCTTCAATGTTAAATTAATTTTTTTAGTATTTGGGGGTGGTTTCCACCCCCAAGAGAAGGGCCGTAAGTCTATGAGAAAGTGGTACAATATGTAGTTTGTGAAGAGGAATTGTTTCGTATAGGTTAGAAGTTGGCTAAATATTTCCTTCAATGCTAAATTAATTTTTTTAGTATTTGGGTGGTTGTTTGCACTCCCAAGGGAGTGTCGTAAGTCTATGAGGACGTGGTAGAATATGTAGTTTGTGAAGAGGAATTGTTTCGCACAGGTTAGAAGTTGGCTAAATATTTCCTTCAATGCTAAATTAATTTTTTTAGTATTTGGGGGGTGGTTTCCACCCCCAAGGGAGGGTCGTAAGTCTATGAGGATGTGGTAGAATATGTAGTTTGTGAAGAGGAATTGTTTCGCATAGGTTAGAAGTTGGCTAAATATTTCCTACAATGTTAAATTAATTTTTCTATTATTTGGGGGTGGTTTCTACCCCCAAGGTAGGGTCGTAAGTCTATGAGGAAGTTGTAGAATATGTAGTTTGTGAAAAGGAATTGATTCGCATAGGTTAGAAGTTGGCTAAATATTTCCTTCAATGCTAAATAAATTTATTTAGAATTTGGGGGGTGGTTTCCACCCCCAAGGGAGGGTCGTACGTCTATAAGGAAGTGGTAGAATATGTAGTTTGTGAAGAAGAGTTGTTTCGCATAGGTTAGAAGTTGGCTAAATATTTCCTTCAACGTTAAATTAATTTTTTTAGTATTTTGGGGTGGTTTCCACCCCCAAAGGAGGGTCGTAAGTCTATGAGAAAGTGATAGAATATGTAGTTTGTGAAGAGGAATTGTGTTGTATAGGTTAGAAGTTGGCTAAACATTTCCTTCAATGTTAAATTAATTTTTTTAGTATTTGGGGGGTGGTTTCCACTCCCAAGGGAGGGTCGTAAGTCTATGAGAAAGTAGTAGAATATGTAGTTTGTGAAGAGGAATTGTTTCGCTTAGGTTAGAAGTTGTCTAAATATTTCCTTCAACGTTAAATTAATTTCTTTAGTATTTGGGGGTGGTTTCCACCCCCAAGGGAGGGTCGTAAGTCTATGCGGAAGTGGTAGAGTATGTAGTTTGTGAAGAGGAATTGTTTCGCATAGGTTAGAAGTTGGCTAAATATTTCCTTCAACGTTAAATTAATTTTTTTAGTATTTGGGTGTGGAAACCACCCCCAAGGGAGGGTCGTAAGTCTATGCGAAAGTGGTAGAATATGTAGTTTGTGAAGAGGAATTGCTTTGTATAGGTTAGAAGTTGGCTAAATATTTCCTTCAATGTTAAATTAATTTTTTTAGTATTTCGGGGGTGGTTTCCACTCCCAAGGGAGGGTCGTAAGTCTATGAGGAAGTGGTAGAATATGTAGTTTGTGAAGAGGAATTGTTTCGTATAGGTTAGAAGTTGGCTAAATATTTCCTTCAACGTTAAATTAATTTCTTTACTATTTGGGGGTGGTTTCCACCCCCAAGGGAGGGTCGTAAGTCTATGAGGAAGTGGTAGAGTATGTAGTTTGTGAAGAGGAAATGTTTCGCATAGGTTAGAAGTTGGCTAAATATTTCCTTCAACGTTAAATTAATTTTTTAGTATTTGGGGGTGGTTTCCACCCCCAAGGGAGGGTCGTAAGTCTATAAGAAAGTGGTAGAATATGTAGTTTGTGAAGAGGAATTGTTTTGTATAGGTTTGAAGTTGGCTAAATATTTCCTTCAATGTTAAATTAATTTTTTTAGTATTTGGGGGGTGGTTTCCACTCCCAAGGGAGGGTCGTAAGTCTATGAGGAAGTGGTAGAATATGTAGTTTGTGAAGAGGAATTGTTTCGTATAGGTTAGAAGTTGGCTAAATATTTCCTTCAATGTTAAATTAATTTTTCTATTATTTGGGGGGTTGTTTCAACCCCCAAGAAATGGTCGTAAGTCTATGAGGAAGTGGTGGAATATGCAGTTTGTGAAGGGGAATTGTTTCGCACAGGATAGAAGTTGGCTAAGTATTTCCTTCAACGTTAAATTAATTTTTCTATTATTTGGGGGTGGTTTCTACCCCCAATGGAGGGTCGTAAGTCTATGAGGAAGTTGTAGAATATGTAGTTTGTGAAAAGGAATTGTTTCGCACAGGATAGAAGTTGGCTAAATATTTCCTTCAACGTTAAATTAATTTTTTTAGTATTTGGGGGTGTTTTCCACCCCCAAGGGAGGGTCGTAAGTCTATTGGAAAGTAGTAGAATATGTAGTTTGTGAAGAGGAATTGTTTCGCTTAGGTTAGAAGTTGTCTAAATATTTCCTTCAACGTTAAATTAATTTCTTTAGTATTTGGGGGTGGTTTCCACCCCCAAGGGAGGGTCGTAAGTCTATGCGGAAGTGGTAGAGTATGTAGTTTGTGAAGAGGAATTATTTCGCATAGGTTAGAAGTTGGCTAAATATTTCCTTCAACGTTAAATTAATTTCTTTAGTATTTGGGGGTGGTTTCCACGCCCAAGGGAGGGTCGTAAGTCTATGAGAAAGTGGTAGAATATGTAGTTTGTGAAGAGGAATTGCTTTGTATAGGTTAGAAGTTGGATAAATATTTCCTTCAATGTTAAATTAATTTTTTTAGTATTTGGGGGGTGGTTTCCACTCCCAAGGGAGGGTCGTAAGTCTATGAGAAATTGGTAGAATATGTTGTTTGTGAAGAGGAATTGTTTCGTATAGGTTAGAAGTTGGCTAAATATTTCCTTCAATGTTTAATTAATTTTTTTAGTATTTTGGGGGTTGTTTCCACCCCCAAGGGAGGGTCGTAAGTCTATGAGAAAGTGGTAGAATATGTAGTTTTTGAAGAGGAATTGTTTTGTATAGGTTAGAAGTTGGCTAAATATTTCCTTCAATGTTAAATTAATTTTTTTAGTATTTGGGGGTTGTTTCCACCCCCAAGGGAGGGTCGTAAGTCTATGAGGAAGTGGTGGAAAATGCAGTTTGTGAAGGGGAATTGTTTCGCACAGGATAGAAGTTGACTAAGTATTTCCTTCAACGTTAAATTAATTTTTCTATTATTTGGGGGTGGTTTCTACCCCCAATGGAGGGTCGTAAGTCTATGAGAAAGTTGTAGAATATGTAGTTTGTGAAATGGAATTTTTTCGCATAGGTTAGAAGTTGGCTAAATATTTCCTTCAATTCTAAATTATTTTTTTTAGTATTTGGGTGGTTGTTTGCACTCCCAAGGGAGTGTCGTAAGTCTATGAGGAAGTGGAAGAATATGTAGTTTGTGAAGAGGAATTGTTTCGCACTGGTTAGAAGTTGGCTAAATATTTCCTTCAATGTTAAATTAATTTTTTTAGTATTTGGGGGGTGGTTTCCACCCCCAAGGGAGGGTCGTAAGTCTATGAGGAAGTGGTAGAATATGTAGTTTGTGAAGAGGAATTGTTTCGCATAGGTTAGAAGTTGGCTAAATATTTCCTTCAACGTCAAATTAATTTTTTTAGTATTTGGGGGTGGTTTCCACCCCCAAGGGAGGGTCGTAAGTCTATGAGAAAGTTGTAGTATATGTAGTTTGTGAAGAGGAATTGTTTCGTATAGGTTAGAAGTTGGCTAAATATTTCCTTCAATGTTAAATTAATTTTTTTAGTATTTGGGGGGTTGAGGGAGTGTCGTAAGTCTATGAGGAAGTGGTAGAATATGTAGTTAGTGAAGAGGAATTGTTTAGCATAGGTTAGAAGTTGGCTAAATATTTCCTTCAATGTTAAATTAATTTTTCTATTATTTGGGGGTGGTTTCTACCCCCAAGGTAGGGTCGTAAGTCTATGAGGAAGTTGTAGAATATATAGTTTGTGAAAAGGAATTGATTCGCATAGGTTAGAAGTTGGCTAAATATTTCGTTCAATGCTAAATTAATTTGTTTAGTATTTGGGGGGTGGTTTCCACCCCCAAGGGAGGGTCGTAAGTCTATGAGAAAGTGGTAGAATATGTAGTTTGTGAAGAGGAATTGTTTCGTATAGGTTAGAAGTTGGCTAAATATTTCCTTCAACGTTAAATTAATTTCTTTAGTATTTGGGGGTGGTTTCCACCCCCAAGGGAGGGTCGTAAGTCTATAAGGAAGTGGTAGAATATGTAGTTTGTGAAGAAGAGTTGTTTCGCATAGGTTAGAAGTTGGCTAAATATTTCCTTCAACGTTAAATTAATTTTTTTAGTATTTGGGGGTGGTTTCCACCCCCAAAGGAGGGTCGTAAGTCTATGAGAAAGTGGTAGAATATGTAGTTTGTGAAGAGGAATTGTTTTGTAT
Organism: Agrypnus murinus; assembly: GCA_929113105.1. Taxonomy (NCBI): domain Eukaryota; kingdom Metazoa; phylum Arthropoda; class Insecta; order Coleoptera; family Elateridae; genus Agrypnus; species Agrypnus murinus. The sequence continues at coordinate 4,875,992 of OV816029.1, forward strand.
AGGTTAGAAGTTGGCTAAACATTTCCTTCAATGTTAAATTAATTTTTTTAGTATTTGGGGGGTGGCTTCCACTCCCAAGGGAGGGTCGTAAGTCTATGAGAAAATGGTAGAATATGTAGTTTGTGAAGAGGAATTGTTTCGCACAGGTTAGAAGTTGGCTAAATATTTCCTTCAATGTTAAATTAATTTTTTTAGTATTTGGGGGTGGTTTCCACCCCCAAGAGAAGGGCCGTAAGTCTATGAGAAAGTGGTACAATATGTAGTTTGTGAAGAGGAATTGTTTCGTATAGGTTAGAAGTTGGCTAAATATTTCCTTCAATGCTAAATTAATTTTTTTAGTATTTGGGTGGTTGTTTGCACTCCCAAGGGAGTGTCGTAAGTCTATGAGGACGTGGTAGAATATGTAGTTTGTGAAGAGGAATTGTTTCGCACAGGTTAGAAGTTGGCTAAATATTTCCTTCAATGCTAAATTAATTTTTTTAGTATTTGGGGGGTGGTTTCCACCCCCAAGGGAGGGTCGTAAGTCTATGAGGATGTGGTAGAATATGTAGTTTGTGAAGAGGAATTGTTTCGCATAGGTTAGAAGTTGGCTAAATATTTCCTACAATGTTAAATTAATTTTTCTATTATTTGGGGGTGGTTTCTACCCCCAAGGTAGGGTCGTAAGTCTATGAGGAAGTTGTAGAATATGTAGTTTGTGAAAAGGAATTGATTCGCATAGGTTAGAAGTTGGCTAAATATTTCCTTCAATGCTAAATAAATTTATTTAGAATTTGGGGGGTGGTTTCCACCCCCAAGGGAGGGTCGTACGTCTATAAGGAAGTGGTAGAATATGTAGTTTGTGAAGAAGAGTTGTTTCGCATAGGTTAGAAGTTGGCTAAATATTTCCTTCAACGTTAAATTAATTTTTTTAGTATTTTGGGGTGGTTTCCACCCCCAAAGGAGGGTCGTAAGTCTATGAGAAAGTGATAGAATATGTAGTTTGTGAAGAGGAATTGTGTTGTATAGGTTAGAAGTTGGCTAAACATTTCCTTCAATGTTAAATTAATTTTTTTAGTATTTGGGGGGTGGTTTCCACTCCCAAGGGAGGGTCGTAAGTCTATGAGAAAGTAGTAGAATATGTAGTTTGTGAAGAGGAATTGTTTCGCTTAGGTTAGAAGTTGTCTAAATATTTCCTTCAACGTTAAATTAATTTCTTTAGTATTTGGGGGTGGTTTCCACCCCCAAGGGAGGGTCGTAAGTCTATGCGGAAGTGGTAGAGTATGTAGTTTGTGAAGAGGAATTGTTTCGCATAGGTTAGAAGTTGGCTAAATATTTCCTTCAACGTTAAATTAATTTTTTTAGTATTTGGGTGTGGAAACCACCCCCAAGGGAGGGTCGTAAGTCTATGCGAAAGTGGTAGAATATGTAGTTTGTGAAGAGGAATTGCTTTGTATAGGTTAGAAGTTGGCTAAATATTTCCTTCAATGTTAAATTAATTTTTTTAGTATTTCGGGGGTGGTTTCCACTCCCAAGGGAGGGTCGTAAGTCTATGAGGAAGTGGTAGAATATGTAGTTTGTGAAGAGGAATTGTTTCGTATAGGTTAGAAGTTGGCTAAATATTTCCTTCAACGTTAAATTAATTTCTTTACTATTTGGGGGTGGTTTCCACCCCCAAGGGAGGGTCGTAAGTCTATGAGGAAGTGGTAGAGTATGTAGTTTGTGAAGAGGAAATGTTTCGCATAGGTTAGAAGTTGGCTAAATATTTCCTTCAACGTTAAATTAATTTTTTAGTATTTGGGGGTGGTTTCCACCCCCAAGGGAGGGTCGTAAGTCTATAAGAAAGTGGTAGAATATGTAGTTTGTGAAGAGGAATTGTTTTGTATAGGTTTGAAGTTGGCTAAATATTTCCTTCAATGTTAAATTAATTTTTTTAGTATTTGGGGGGTGGTTTCCACTCCCAAGGGAGGGTCGTAAGTCTATGAGGAAGTGGTAGAATATGTAGTTTGTGAAGAGGAATTGTTTCGTATAGGTTAGAAGTTGGCTAAATATTTCCTTCAATGTTAAATTAATTTTTCTATTATTTGGGGGGTTGTTTCAACCCCCAAGAAATGGTCGTAAGTCTATGAGGAAGTGGTGGAATATGCAGTTTGTGAAGGGGAATTGTTTCGCACAGGATAGAAGTTGGCTAAGTATTTCCTTCAACGTTAAATTAATTTTTCTATTATTTGGGGGTGGTTTCTACCCCCAATGGAGGGTCGTAAGTCTATGAGGAAGTTGTAGAATATGTAGTTTGTGAAAAGGAATTGTTTCGCACAGGATAGAAGTTGGCTAAATATTTCCTTCAACGTTAAATTAATTTTTTTAGTATTTGGGGGTGTTTTCCACCCCCAAGGGAGGGTCGTAAGTCTATTGGAAAGTAGTAGAATATGTAGTTTGTGAAGAGGAATTGTTTCGCTTAGGTTAGAAGTTGTCTAAATATTTCCTTCAACGTTAAATTAATTTCTTTAGTATTTGGGGGTGGTTTCCACCCCCAAGGGAGGGTCGTAAGTCTATGCGGAAGTGGTAGAGTATGTAGTTTGTGAAGAGGAATTATTTCGCATAGGTTAGAAGTTGGCTAAATATTTCCTTCAACGTTAAATTAATTTCTTTAGTATTTGGGGGTGGTTTCCACGCCCAAGGGAGGGTCGTAAGTCTATGAGAAAGTGGTAGAATATGTAGTTTGTGAAGAGGAATTGCTTTGTATAGGTTAGAAGTTGGATAAATATTTCCTTCAATGTTAAATTAATTTTTTTAGTATTTGGGGGGTGGTTTCCACTCCCAAGGGAGGGTCGTAAGTCTATGAGAAATTGGTAGAATATGTTGTTTGTGAAGAGGAATTGTTTCGTATAGGTTAGAAGTTGGCTAAATATTTCCTTCAATGTTTAATTAATTTTTTTAGTATTTTGGGGGTTGTTTGCACCCCCAAGGGAGGGTCGTAAGTCTATGAGAAAGTGGTAGAATATGTAGTTTTTGAAGAGGAATTGTTTTGTATAGGTTAGAAGTTGGCTAAATATTTCCTTCAATGTTAAATTAATTTTTTTAGTATTTGGGGGTTGTTTCCACCCCCAAGGGAGGGTCGTAAGTCTATGAGGAAGTGGTGGAAAATGCAGTTTGTGAAGGGGAATTGTTTCGCACAGGATAGAAGTTGACTAAGTATTTCCTTCAACGTTAAATTAATTTTTCTATTATTTGGGGGTGGTTTCTACCCCCAATGGAGGGTCGTAAGTCTATGAGAAAGTTGTAGAATATGTAGTTTGTGAAATGGAATTGTTTCGCATAGGTTAGAAGTTGGCTAAATATTTCCTTCAATGTTAAATTAATTTTTTTAGTATTTGGGGGGTGGTTTCCACTCCCAAGGGAGGGTCGTAAGTCTATGAGAAATTGGTAGAATATGTTGTTTGTGAAGAGGAATTGTTTCGTATAGGTTAGAAGTTGGCTAAATATTTCCTTCAATGTTTAATTAATTTTTTTAGTATTTTGGGGGTTGTTTGCACCCCCAAGGGAGGGTCGTAAGTCTATGAGAAAGTGGTAGAATATGTAGTTTGTGAAGAGGAATTGTTTTGTATAGGTTAGAAGTTGGCTAAATATTTCCTTCAATGTTAAATTAATTTTTTTAGTATTTGGGGGTTGTTTCCACCCCCAAGGGAGGGTCGTAAGTCTATGAGGAAGTGGTGGAAAATGCAGTTTGTGAAGGGGAATTGTTTCGCACAGGATAGAAGTTGACTAAGTATTTCCTTCAACGTTAAATTAATTTTTCTATTATTTGGGGGTGGTTTCTACCCCCAATGGAGGGTCGTAAGTCTATGAGAAAGTTGTAGAATATGTAGTTTGTGAAATGGAATTTTTTCGCATAGGTTAGAAGTTGGCTAAATATTTCCTTCAATTCTAAATTATTTTTTTTAGTATTTGGGTGGTTGTTTGCACTCCCAAGGGAGTGTCGTAAGTCTATGAGGAAGTGGAAGAATATGTAGTTTGTGAAGAGGAATTGTTTCGCACTGGTTAGAAGTTGGCTAAATATTTCCTTCAATGTTAAATTAATTTTTTTAGTATTTGGGGGGTGGTTTCCACCCCCAAGGGAGGGTCGTAAGTCTATGAGGAAGTGGTAGAATATGTAGTTTGTGAAGAGGAATTGTTTCGCATAGGTTAGAAGTTGGCTAAATATTTCCTTCAACGTCAAATTAATTTTTTTAGTATTTGGGGGTGGTTTCCACCCCCAAGGGAGGGTCGTAAGTCTATGAGAAAGTTGTAGTATATGTAGTTTGTGAAGAGGAATTGTTTCGTATAGGTTAGAAGTTGGCTAAATATTTCCTTCAATGTTAAATTAATTTTTTTAGTATTTGGGGGGTTGAGGGAGTGTCGTAAGTCTATGAGGAAGTGGTAGAATATGTAGTTAGTGAAGAGGAATTGTTTAGCATAGGTTAGAAGTTGGCTAAATATTTCCTTCAATGTTAAATTAATTTTTCTATTATTTGGGGGTGGTTTCTACCCCCAAGGTAGGGTCGTAAGTCTATGAGGAAGTTGTAGAATATATAGTTTGTGAAAAGGAATTGATTCGCATAGGTTAGAAGTTGGCTAAATATTTCGTTCAATGCTAAATTAATTTGTTTAGTATTTGGGGGGTGGTTTCCACCCCCAAGGGAGGGTCGTAAGTCTATGAGAAAGTGGTAGAATATGTAGTTTGTGAAGAGGAATTGTTTCGTATAGGTTAGAAGTTGGCTAAATATTTCCTTCAACGTTAAATTAATTTCTTTAGTATTTGGGGGTGGTTTCCACCCCCAAGGGAGGGTCGTAAGTCTATGAGGAAGTGGTAGAGTATGTAGTTTGTGAAGAGGAATTGTTTCGCATAGGTTAGAAGTTGGCTAAATATTTCCTTCAACGTTAAATTAATTTTTTAGTATTTGGGGGTGGTTTCCACCCCCAAGGGAGGGTCGTAAGTCTATGAGAAAGTGGTAGAATATGTAGTTTGTGAAGAGGAATTGTTTTGTATAGGTTTGAAGTTGGCTAAATATTTCCTTCAATGTTAAATTAATTTTTTTAGTATTTGGGGGGTGGTTTCCACTCCCAAGGGAGGGTCGTAAGTCTATGAGAAAGTGGTAGAATATGTAGTTTGTGAAGAGGAATTGTTTTGTATAGGTTTGAAGTTGGCTAAATATTTCCTTCAATGTTAAATTAATTTTTTTAGTATTTGGGGGGTGGTTTCCACTCCCAAGGGAGGGTCGTAAGTCTATGAGGAAGTGGTAGAATATGTAGTTTGTGAAGAGGAATTGTTTCGTATAGGTTAGAAGTTGGCTAAATATTTCCTTCAACGTTAAATTAATTTCTTTAGTATTTGGGGGTGGTTTCCACCCCCAAGGGAGGGTCGTAAGTCTATGAGGAAGTGGTAGAGTATGTAGTTTGTGAAGAGGAATTGTTTCGCATAGGTTAGAAGTTGGCTAAATATTTCCTTCAACGTTAAATTAATTTTTTAGTATTTGGGGGTGGTTTCCACCCCCAAGGGAGGGTCGTAAGTCTATGAGAAAGTGGTAGAATATGTAGTTTGTGAAGAGGAATTGTTTTGTATAGGTTTGAAGTTGGCTAAATATTTCCTTCAATGTTAAATTAATTTTTTTAGTATTTGGGGGGTGGTTTCCACTCCCAAGGGAGGGTCGTAAGTCTATGAGAAAGTGGTAGAATATGTAGTTTGTGAAGAGGAATTGTTTTGTATAGGTTTGAAGTTGGCTAAATATTTCCTTCAATGTTAAATTAATTTTTTTAGTATTTGGGGGGTGGTTTCCACTCCCAAGGGAGGGTCGTAAGTCTATGAGGAAGTGGTAGAATATGTAGTTTGTGAAGAGGAATTGTTTTGTATAGGTTTGAAGTTGGCTAAATATTTCCTTCAATGTTAAATTAATTTTTTTAGTATTTGGGGGGTGGTTTCCACTCCCAAGGGAGGGTCGTAAGTCTATGAGGAAGTGGTAGAATATGTAGTTTGTGAAGAGGAATTGTTTCGTATAGGTTAGAAGTTGGCTAAATATTTCCTTCAATGTTAAATTAATTTTTCTATTATTTGGGGGGTTGTTTCCACCCCCAAGAAAGGGTCGTAAGTCTATGAGGAATTGGTGGAATATGCAGTTTGTGAAGGGGAATTGTTTCGCACAGGATAGAAGTTGGCTAAGTATTTCCTTCAACGTTAAATTAATTTTTCTATTATTTGGGGGTGGTTTCTACCCCCAATGGAGGGTCGTAAGTCTATGAGGAAGTTGTAGAATATGTAGTTTGTGAAAAGGAATTGTTTCGCATAGGTTCGAAGTTGGCTAAATATTTCCTTCAATGCTAAATTAATTTTTTTAGTATTTTTGGGGGTGGTTTCCACTTTCAAGGGAGGGTCGTAAGTCTATGAGGAAGTGGTAGAATATGTAGCTTGAGATGAGGAATTGTTTCGTATAGGTTAGAAGTTGGCTAAATATTTCCTTCAATGTTAAATTAATTTTTTTTGGATTGTGGGGGTGGTTTCCACCCCCAAGGGAGGGTCGTAAGTCTATGAGAAAGTGGTAGAATATGTAGTTTGTGAAGAGGAATTGATTTGCATAGATTAGAAATTGGCTAAATATTTCCTGCAATGGAAAATTAATTTTTTTAGTATTTGGGGGTGGTTTCCACCCCCAAGGGAGGGTTGTAAGTTTATGAGGAAGTGGTTGAATGTGTAATTTATGAAGCGGAATTGTTTCGCATAGGTTAGAAATTGGCTAAATATTTCCTTCAATTTTAAATTAATTTTTCTATAATTTGTGGGCTTATTTCATCCCCAAGGGAGGGTCGTAAGTCTTTGAGGATGTGGTGGAATATGTAGTTTGTGGCGAGGAATTGTTTTGCATAGCTTAGAAGCTGGCTAAACATTTCCTTCAATGTTAACTCAATTTTTTAATATTTGTTGGTTGATTCCAACCCTGACGGAGGGTCGTAAGTTCATGAGAAAGTAATTAACTATGTACATGACAGAAGTTTTATGAAATAGCGAAATAAGGTAAATAGAGCAAATTGTTCCATCAAGATACATATTTCAATAAACTTTAGCTGCTGCCGAGCGAATATTTAACAGTTGTATACTCTTCTCGTATTCCCACCTTTGGACGAACGCCACTGGTCATTCGGTTGTTTCCGTAAAATTAGCTGCTAGGTTTTGGCTGCCAAGTTCACACCGGTACATTCCTAGGTATGTTAATAGCTATAACATACTTGATTGAGGCTGTCTTTCTATGCTAACTAAACTATAATGGAATCTTAACACAACTAATCTTAACCTAAACTTACCTTTTTAGATTGAAGTAATTCTGGCTGATGAGTGAATCCAGCAGATTGGCACAAAAAAGTATATTTATTAGTAGTAATTTCAATACTATGTTAGCCCGAGATTGATCACAATTTGTTTAATTTATTAATAAGGAAAATAGAAGATTCGTGTCCAAGTCCATGGAATTGAGTTTCACTGAACTGAGAAATGTAAGTGTTTAGCGGATTTAAGAAATAGCTATAACGTAAATTAAAATTAGAAACACACGCTATTAGGAGACAACTGAATACAGTAAAAAATTAATAAATGAATTTAGAATTTATTTTAGTTTACTTAAAATTAAATTCACCGAATTGAGTAGCAAAAAAACACACACAGCAACTAACACTTTACCTACTATTCTAGAAAACTATAGGCACTTTAAACAAGCACCTGCACGTCTGCGTTATCAACGCCACACTAGATCTTAAAATTTGTAAACTGCAATGTGTAAAACAGTAAAACATGTTGCCAGATGTTGCTACAATTTTTACATTTATGCATTATGCAATGAAGGCAAACCCTTATAACAGAGTACGTACTTTGAATTATTAGTTACAGTCCACTGAATGAAGATTTGATATATTTGCCAGTAAGTTATACAACAATCACGCGTCTTTTTTTCAATTTAAGAAAAATGTCAATTTGTATGTAAGCATTGTACTCAGTGGCCTAACAAAAAACTACGGCCCCATAGCAACATATTTCTGGGGGCCCCCTATATACATATATAAGAAAAAAAGACGGGAGAAGAGAAAAATGGAGGTTGTTTTCAGGAATGATAAATCGCAAGAAAATTTTTTAATTTAATTTTTTTTAGAATCTAATTAATTTAATATAAAAATTAAATTAAGAATTAATTTAATGCAAAACATTAATAAAATAATTTACTTCATATAAGAATATAATAAAAATTACACCGGTATACCTAATATAATGATAATTTTAAAAAATCATACTACGAGGGAAGATCAATATTTACGGTCCCTGATATAGAAAGAGAAAGAATTTTTAAAACATTATTTATTTATTTCTCAACATAATCTCCCTGGACTTCAATGCACTTGGTCCACCGATGTTCCAATGCTTCAATGCCTTGTAACCCTTCCGGGCTTACAGCTAACGGCAGCTCTTCGTCTGGTGGCTTGGGTCGTGGGTTCATTGAAGGCACAAATCATTAATTACAAAAAAATGTTTATTTTAATTTTATTTGGCGCCACTTAGTTTTACGCTGTTTGAAAACTAAGAAAATAGGATTGTTAGTATTTGGGTAGTTATTATACTTTATAAATGAAATAATCATAAATGCGTTATTAAATTTAATGATTTTAATACCCAAAAATAATTGCGTAAAAAATAAATTTCATTATTGAGAGTTACGTATTGATAGGTATAGATAATTAATTTATTTATTATCCAAAATACCCAAAATAGCTATTTGAGGTTTACATTTGTAGTTATTTCAACTCTATTTATATTAGTTTGAAAATAATTAAAGTAAGATAATATATGTATAGTTTTATAAAATAAGTTTAAATCATTAGAATGATAAAGATTGATCGATATTCGATAATCGCCACAGGAAGCGATTGCATATCTGTCGTACAACAAAATTTGGAGTAGTCTGACCTGAATCTGGACTTCCTTAACTGGTAAACGTATATCTTCCGTACAATTGACGAATAATAGCAACGATGAGTCTCTGCAACGGATTCCAATGAGAACTTCCGTCGGTTATTGAGCTCAGGCGAATTTCCAGAGGTAGGCTTGGAAAAGTGATAATTGATGATGATAATTTAGTCGGTGTGTTGATGCAGTAAAATATTTAATTATGTTTGCTAGCTTGCAAACCTGCTAAATTGCTAATTTTTTGATTTATTGACTTACATACAGACTTACATACAGGCCGTCAAATCTAAAATGCAAAATTACTCAAAATTAGGCATCATGCCAAAAAGTATTAAACAATACTTAAGTATGATAATAAGATAACATTAACATACCTTCTATAAAATAGAATGGCCTTCTTGTTTAATTAAAATATGTTAATAACTAAGATTATTAGTTGTAATACATGTACAAAGTACTCGTTCAGATCTCTTTTTAAAAATGACAAAATGTCCGTCTATCGCACGGTCTATCAAGGAAACTCGCCTGCGCCTCTGATAAAGGTTTAGCTATCTATCCTTTTCCAAAATTGTATTACAATAATAATAAATTATACCTTTATTTAATATACAGTGTGTATTATTATAAATAGGGTATAATAATAAATGCAATCAAAATAAAGTTTAATAGGCAAACAATATAAAAGTTAAAATCAGTGTTACAACCTTTCAGAAAGAAGTTTTCCGGTTGCTCCTCAAACCAGCCATTTACTGCGGTCATAACTTCATTATCGTCTCCATATTTTTTTCCACGCAGGTTTTCCTTTAATTTTGGAAATAGATGGTAATCACTGGGTGCCAGGTCTGGTGAATATGGAGGGTGTTCTAGGATTTCAAAGCCAGCGTTCTGTATGGCAGCCATGACAATGCAGCTCTTGTGGACTGGAGCGTTGTCCTGATGGAACAAAATTTTGTGTGCCAACTTTCCTGGTCTTTTTCGGTCGATGCTTTCGCGCAATTTTGGAATTAACCCTGCATAATAAGAACCCGTTATTGTGTGTCAACGCTGCAAACAATCGATCATCAAAATTCCTTCTGCATCCCAGAACACTGTGGCCATAATCTTTCCAGCCCCCGTTGAACTCGAAATTTGCGTGGAGGTGGAGAACCTCTGTGATGCCACTCCATACTTTGTCTTTTCGTCTCAGGATCAAAATGGTGCACCCATGTTTCATCCACAGTCACAAAGCGAGTGAGAAATTGCTTCCGATTGGCCTTCAGGTACTCCAAATTGGCTTCCGAATGCAGCACTCTAGAGCGTTTCTGATCGACGGTCAGCATCTTTGGAACCCAACGCGCCGAAATTTTTCTGAGATCAAGAACATTTCTTAAAATATTTTCAACTGACCCATAAGAGATGTTCGTTATTTTCTTGATATGGCGAATAGTCAGTCTTCTATCTGCCATTACCATATCATGTATCAAATTGATGATTTTGTCAACGGTGATACAGACTGGACGTCCCGCACCTTTCGCATGTTCGCAAGTTGTTCTGCCTAATCTAAACTCACGAGACATATTTTTCACTACTTGGTAAGAAGGGGCAGAGTCCCCTAAAACGTCTGTCATATCCTTGTGAATTTCAGTAGGTGTTAATCCTTTTTTTTGCAAATACTTTATCACCGCTCTGACTTCACTTTTTTCTATTTTTAAAAATTGTCTGTTATCGACCAGCTTAATTATTAATAACTTTGAAAGAACAACACGCACCTACGCAAAACTTGACATAACAAATAATTAGTAATGACAGTTCTCAAAGAAAAATGAGTGACGATATCATGCAAAGCCTACTATGGCAGGGACCGTAAATACTGATCTACCCTCGTATATCCGTAATTTAATACATAATAATAAAATAAAACCAACGTTTGAATATTTATATTCAATATCATTATTCAACAGTAAAAACCATCAAAAAGAACATTATGTGCAAACAACCTAAAAAAATGAAATAAATAAAGATTATTAAAAGTTTCACAGTTTTATTAAAATATACCTGACAATATTGTTTCGACAGCTATGCTGTCATTATCAAAGGTAATATAATTATAAACAAACACGTCTTAGACTTAAATATCAAGATTAACGCAGACAATCTTTTTGAATTTTCCATATACAGAAAACCAACACAAACAGATATAACAATACCAAATGAATCTTGTCACCACAATACACATAAAATAGCAGCATACAGATCATTAATACACAGAGCTTTAACTATTCCACTAACAAAATCAGATTTTAGCAAAGAGATATCAACCATTAAACAACTAGCACATGCAAATCATTATAATCCGAACATGATTGACACTTTAATTAAACAAAAAGATTATAGGTTAGCTATCAAAAGAATATATCCCATTGACAATCAAACAGAAGACACAAATTACATATCTATACCATATTTTGGCAAAATATCAGAAAAAATTGCACATATACTAAGAAAAACCAACAATTATAAAATAACATTTAAAACCAACACTAACACTTTTTCATTTTTATTTAATGCTAAAGACAGAACACATGATATCATGAAATCGGGCATTTACCGTTTAAATTGTTCTTTTTGTAGTTCGGTATATATTGGACAAACACTTCGAAATTTTGACATAAGATATAAAGAACACGTACGTCATTACAAAAATAAACATCCTGAAAAATCGAATTATGCCAAACACCTTTTAGAACAAAATCACACAATGACTCCTCAAAATAATATTAAATTCCTACATTTTTGTAATAACAAACGCAAATTAGACATTTTAGAAGCCTTTGAGATATACAAACACAAACTCAGGGTACCTTTAATGAATGAACAACTTGAGCTCAGTAATTCTCCGTTACTGGAAGTATTAGATGTTTAATTATGATTTTTATTATTAATTTTTAGTATTATTATTATTTTATCTAGTTACCTATTTTGTATCTACCTTAGCGACGTGTTTGTTTATAATTATATTACCTTTGATAATGACAGCATAGCTGTCGAAACAATATTGTCAGGTATATTTTAATAAAACTGTGAAACTTTTAATAATCTTTATTTATTTCATGATTATGGAGTTCCACAAAATAAGGCTGGAAACAATAAACAAAAAAAAACCTAAAAAAAGACTTTTCGCCGGCTATTAGCATCTGCAAAAGTATCGATAACTTTATTCAAATTTACTTGATGCTAGTTGATTTTAAACTGATGTATTTGAATAATAAACAACCCCATGAAAGTAGAGAATAAATAAATAAGGGTTTTTCCTTTCCAACATCTGGATAACCAACACCCTGGAAAATTATTTCCCGTATTGATGAATACCGACAGGATGAAGGATCGTAAAGAGAAATTATTAACACTATAAACAGATTATTATTACACCCCTTTTAAAATGCTGGGGATTAAAAATTTTTAACAACACGATGGGTAATCTTACTAACGTCGATGTGCTCTTTCGAATGACCCCAAAATGGAACCCTCCTGATTCCCCCTTGTAGGGGGTAAGGGGGACAACTTTTAAAATTCAAATAGGAACCCCTAAATTTTATTGCATATTTAGATTCTACTCATCAAAATATGAATAATTTATTTGAAACATTTTTTTATCTTGGCAACAGGTGCCGCTGTAATCGCAAAAACCGACTTTTTGCATTTTCCGCCCTCTCTGGCATATTTACAGGTGCAAATAACAGTTTTTCATATTTTTTACTAAATAGTGATGAAAAAACTTTGCTAATGTGTACTTTCATGAGAAAAGATTTTACGTTACAATGAAAAACGAAAATTCTCTACCTAAGGTGTTTTCGACTAACGGATTTTTTTTTTCTAACGTTGTAACTGATAACAATATTTTTTTGCCTTAAATGTTGTTAGAATTTGTGTTCCATTCTAACAACATTTTCCAAGATTCTACCGGGGAAGATGGTTTTACTTCAAAACATGTCAAGTCACGGTGCATTACAAAAATCTGCCGACGAGAATTTCACTTTGTGATTGACTATTAAATTTCGGTGGTTATCTTTCTTTTAGCGTATAGCAATGAATGATGAAATATGGATATCTCATCCACTCAGGCCACAAAGTAAGAATAATTTAAACGAATAAATTTTAAATTGTGAAATAAAGATTATTTTTATGAAATAAATAAAGATTATTAAAAGTTTCACAGTTTTATTAAAATATACCTGACAATATTGTTTCGACAGCTATGCTGTCATTATCAAAGGTAATATAATTATAAACAAACACGTCGCTAAGGTAGATACAAAATAGGTAACTAGATAAAATAATAATAATAATAATAATAAAAATTAATAATAAAAATCATAATTAAACATCTAATACTTCCAGTAACGGAGAATTACTGAGCTCAAGTTGTTCATTCATTAAAGGTACCCTGAGTTTGTGTTCGTATATCTCAAAGGCTTCTAAAATGTCTAATTTGCGTTTGTTATTACAAAAATGTAGGAATTTAATATTATTTTGAGGAGTCATTGTGTGATTTTGTTCTAAAAGGTGTTTGGCGTAATTCGATTTTTCAGGATGTTTATTTTTGTAATGACGTACGTGTTCTTTATATCTTATGTCAAAATTTCGAAGTGTTTGTCCAATATATACCGAACTACAAAAAGAACAATTTAAACGGTAAATGCCCGATTTCATGATATCATGTGTTCTGTCTTTAGCATTAAATAAAAATGAAAAAGTGTTAGTGTTGGTTTTAAATGTTATTTTATAATTGTTGGTTTTTCTTAGTATATGTGCAATTTTTTCTGATATTTTGCCAAAATATGGTATAGATATGTAATTTGTGTCTTCTGTTTGATTGTCAATGGGATATATTCTTTTGATAGCTAACCTATAATCTTTTTGTTTAATTAAAGTGTCAATCATGTTCGGATTATAATGATTTGCATGTGCTAGTTGTTTAATGGTTGATATCTCTTTGCTAAAATCTGATTTTGTTAGTGGAATAGTTAAAGCTCTGTGTACTAATGATCTGTATGCTGCTATTTTATGTGTATTGTGGTGACAAGATTCATTTGGTATTGTTATGTCTGTTTGTGTTGGTTTTCTGTATATGGAAAATTCAAAAAGATTGTCTGCGTTAATCTTGATATTTAAGTCTAGAAAGTTTATAGCCCTGTTTCGTTCTGTTTCTAGTGTAAATTCTATATTAGGATGGATATTGTTTATAAGAATTAAAAATTCATTGATAACCTCAAAAGAACTGTCAAAACAAGCTAAAATGTCATCAACATAACGAAACCAGAAGATAATGTGTTTAGAGAGGTTTAATTCAAATATTCGATCTTCAAACTTGTCCATAAATATGTTAGCTAATAGAGGACTTAGAGAATTACCCATAGGTAAACCATCCTTTTGTAAATAAATTATGTTATTAAAAGTGAAATAATTTTGACTTATACAAAGGTCAAATAATTGAATTAACTCTAACCTTTTAACTAATTCTATATTACTATTGATCAAGAAACTATCTAATAAAGGAATACATTCTTGTGGTGGTATTCTGGAGAACATGTTGCAAATATCAAAACTAACAAGTTTTGAATGTGGTGGAAGATGTATGTTTTGCAGCTTATCTACTAATTCTAATTAATTTCTAACAGAGTATTTCGATTTGTAACCTATCGTGTTAATAATCTGGTTAAGTTTTTTGGATAAAATGTGATTAGGTGCATTGATGTATGATACAACTGGTCTTATTGGCATATTCTGTTTGTGGGTCTTGACTAATCCATACAGTTTAGGTATTTGTGGGTTTTTATTAATGATTTGTTGCTTTTCTAATTCTGAAAAGCAGATATTGCAGTTTTCTAAAACTTGTTTTATTTCTTTTTGGAATTTTGTGGTTGGGTTTTTGTTTAACGTTTCAAAATTTTCTTTATTAATAAATTCATTAACTTTTTGTATGTAAATATCTTTTGAAAGAATTACCAAAGTGCTACCCTTAACAAAGGTTTCAAATTTTGTCCTTTTCCAAAATTTACCAACAAAATTAAAGAAATTTTGGCCGTTGAATGCGAAACTATACTTAAGAAAGATCATAACAACTATGCAAAATTCCAAATTTCGAATTTGTTAAAAGAGATGTCTTTGAAACAGGACAAAATGTACAACACATCTAACATATCACTTCTTCAATCTATAAAACAGAAAATCACAGAGAACAATCTAGTTTCTGTTAAAGCAGATAAGGGTAGCACTTTGGTAATTCTTTCAAAAGATATTTACATACAAAAAGTTAATGAATTTATTAATAAAGAAAATTTTGAAACGTTAAACAAAAACCCAACCACAAAATTCCAAAAAGAAATAAAACAAGGTTTAGAAAACTGCAATATCTGCTTTTCAGAATTAGAAAAGCAACAAATCATTAATAAAAACCCACAAATACCTAAACTGTATGGATTAGTCAAGACCCACAAACAGAATATGCCAATAAGACCAGTTGTATCATACATCAATGCACCTAATCACATTTTATCCAAAAAACTTAACCAGATTATTAACACGATAGGTTACAAATCGAAATACTCTGTTAGAAATTCATTAGAATTAGTAGATAAGCTGCAAAACATACATCTTCCACCACATTCAAAACTTGTTAGTTTTGATATTTGCAACATGTTCTCCAGAATACCCCCACAAGAATGTATTCCGTTATTAGATAGTTTCTTGATCAATAGTAATATAGAATTAGTTAAAAGGTTAGAGTTAATTCAATTATTTGACCTTTGTATAAGTCAAAATTATTTCACTTTTAATAACATAATTTATTTACAAAAGGATGGTTTACCTATGGGTAATTCTCTAAGTCCTCTATTAGCTAACATATTTATGGACAAGTTTGAAGATCGAATATTTGAATTAAACCTCTCTAAACACATTATCTTCTGGTTTCGTTATGTTGATGACATTTTAGCTTGTTTTGACAGTTCTTTTGAGGTTATCAATGAATTTTTAATTCTTATAAACAATATCCATCCTAATATAGAATTTACACTAGAAACAGAACGAAACAGGGCTATAAACTTTCTAGACTTAAATATCAAGATAAACGCAGACAATCTTTTTGAATTTTCCATATACAGAAAACCAACACAAACAGACATAACAATACCAAATGAATCTTGTCACCACAATACACATAAAATAGCAGCATACAGATCATTAGTACACAGAGCTTTAACTATTCCACTAACAAAATCAGATTTTAGCAAAGAGATATCAACCATTAAACAACTAGCACATGCAAATCATTATAATCCGAACATGATTGACACTTTAATTAAACAAAAAGATTATAGGTTAGCTATCAAAAGAATATATCCCATTGACAATCAAACAGAAGACACAAATTACATATCTATACCATATTTTGGCAAAATATCAGAAAAAATTGCACATATACTAAGAAAAACCAACAATTATAAAATAACATTTAAAACCAACACTAACACTTTTTCATTTTTATTTAATGCTAAAGACAGAACACATGATATCATGAAATCGGGCATTTACCGTTTAAATTGTTCTTTTTGTAGTTCGGTATATATTGGACAAACACTTCGAAATTTTGACATAAGATATAAAGAACACGTACGTCATTACAAAAATAAACATCCTGAAAAATCGAATTACGCCAAACACCTTTTAGAACAAAATCACACAATGACTCCTCAAAATAATATTAAATTCCTACATTTTTGTAATAACAAACGCAAATTAGACATTTTAGAAGCCTTTGAGATATACAAACACAAACTCAGGGTACCTTTAATGAATGAACAACTTGAGCTCAGTAATTCTCCGTTACTGGAAGTATTAGATGTTTAATTATGATTTTTATTATTAATTTTTATTATTATTATTATTATTATTATTATTTTATCTAGTTACCTATTTTGTATCTACCTTAGCGACGTGTTTGTTTATAATTATATTACCTTTGATAATGACAGCATAGCTGTCGAAACAATATTGTCAGGTATATTTTAATAAAACTGTGAAACTTTTAATAATCTTTATTTATTTCATAAAAATAATCTTTATTTCACAATTTAAAATTTATTCGTTTAAATTATTCTTACTTTGTGGCCTGAGTGGATGAGATATCCATATTTCATCATTCATTGTTATACGCTAAAAGAAAGATAACCACCGAAATTTAATAGTCAATCACAAAGTGAAATTCTCGTCGGCAGATTTTTGTAATGCACCGTGACTTGACATGTTTTGAAGTAAAACCATCTTCCCCGGTAGAATCTTGGAAAATGTTGTTAGAATGGAACACAAATTCTAACAACATTTAAGGCAAAAAAATATTGTTATCAGTTACAACGTTAGAAAAAAAAATCCGTTAGTCGAAAACACCTTAGGTAGAGAATTTTCGTTTTTCATTGTAACGTAAAATCTTTTCTCATGAAAGTACACATTAGCAAAGTTTTTTCATCACTATTTAGTAAAAAATATGAAAAACTGTTATTTGCACCTGTAAATATGCCAGAGAGGGCGGAAAATGCAAAAAGTCGGTTTTTGCGATTACAGCGGCACCTGTTGCCAAGATAAAAAAATGTTTCAAATAAATTATTCATATTTTGATGAGTAGAATCTAAATATGCAATAAAATTTAGGGGTTCCTATTTGAATTTTAAAAGTTGTCCCCCTTACCCCCTACAAGGGGGAATCAGGAGGGTTCCATTTTGGGGTCATTCGAAAGAGCACATCGACGTTAGTAAGATTACCCATTGTGTTGTTAAAAATTTTTAATTCCCAGCATTTTAAAAGGGGTGTACGGGTGGTCTGGACCACCATGTATATATATATATATATATATATATATATATATATATATATATATATACAGTGCGCGTCTAAAGTCCGTTCCCTCCCTACTAATCTTTGGACCACCTGGTATATCGCAACGAAATTTGGAGGGCTTAAACAGGAGATAAGAACCTAATTTTTTATGGAAAAATGACAGCTAAAAGTTTCAAAATGGCGGCTGAGCGCCCTCTTGAATTACTTTTTTAAATATAACACCCTGTATATTATTCCGTTTTCGAAATCTGCTCATAATTCTTAACATTTTTCACTAATACACTTTACTTCTAATAAAATATATTTAAATGGCTTTTCACTAGTGTGCATAACACTTAAACAGGGTTTTAAGCATTCATCTTTGCAACCTATTTTTACTTGCCCAGTTTCTCTCACATAAAGTGGCATTTACACTTCTTTATAAAGACAATAGGTATTATATAATCTCATTTCGTTTTATGTTATGTTTTTAAATATTTTTTCACCACCACTGGATTATTTTGTTCAAATACTGAATTACTAGTAGTTACTACAAACATTTTTAATAAAAAAGTCGGCGATTTAAAGTATTCTTCGATAACTAATTTCCTTTTGTTCACAACACTTACAAAATCTTGAAACAAGATTTCAAAATGCAAATTATATGCAAAGATTTGCTTTTCCTTTTAGGAATGTTAGGAGTTTTCTAGAAGGAAAATCCATATTAACTAAATCAAATTTATACAAAAATTATTTTATTGCTAAATCAATACCTGTTTTAAAGTGCACCAAAAGAACGTTCTAGAATTTAACATTAATCACAGAATTCCAGAACAAATGATCAGCAATGGTACCGTGTGCAGGTGTGCTGGCCAACAAGATACGTGCAAATCCTATTGTTTGAATTTTGCACACCTTTCAATCTCGTGGTATTTAAAAGATAGGAGAGCAAATAGTTTTATCAGTTCTGTTTTTATCATCAACTTGAAAGCAGCTACTACATCTAGTGAACACTAGTGATACCAAGACAAGTGATAACAGTAACCTACAGAACTATTGTAAGATTTAAATTTTCATTAACTTTTAGAAACTTCAACTTAAGTAATTTAAATTATCTTGTTACAGAAAAAATATATACGAACTTGCAGCTTGAGATTATTCGGCATTCCTAAAATAGAAAAAATGGAAAATATTTCAGCTTCCTCGAAGATAGACTGCAACTGTGAAGGTGCTTGTTGCAGAGGTGAATGCAAATGTGTTGAAAAATGCACTTGCGCTTCTAATGGTTGCAAAGAGAATTGTACTTGTAGCAATTGTATTTGTGGAGTAGAAGCTCAGAATAATTCAATAAGGACGTCTGAAGGTAACCCACAAAGCTTGAATATAGACAGTTTTAGTTGTTATATGAATAGATACACATATATTGACACGCTTGATTTTTGACTGAACTGATAAATTAATTTATTTTTACAGAAAATCCTGATTTTGCAGATGACTTGGAAGTAGACGAAATAGATCATCCTAACATTGCCAATAGTTTATTTAAATGCAAAATCTCCTGTTGTGAAACTGGATGTAATAAGAATTGTTTGCCTAATCCATGCATGAAGCGATGTGTTTGTAATAATTGCAAATGTAGAGATTATAAACAGGGTTGTATTTACATTTGCTGTGAAACTATGGAAAACAAGTGTTGTTCTACATATTGCTGTTTCACTGATGGTTGCAAATGTGAAAAGGGCTGTATTTGCTGTACTGGGGCACAGAAACAATGCTCTTGTGCATGTGACTGCAACTGCATAAAAGGCTGCACTTCTACAAAAAAAGTCTGCTATTGCAAACAAGAATGTATTTCTGGGAAGCCATGTAATTGCTCTACTTCCATGAATAATGGATGCAGGTGCAGAAATTCTAGCTGCACAACTAATTGCAGATGTGACTCAAACTGCACCTGTGTCTTTACCTGTTGCCAGAAAAGCCAATGCAATTGCAGTTGCGATTGCTGTATTGTTGCAACAGCAGCAGAATGTAACTGTAAAAAATCTTGTTGCTTAGCTGAATCCAAATATTGCATCAAGACGTGTTGCATTAAATGCGGATGTGGCAAAAGCTGCAACTGCTGTTGTACTTTAACAAAAGAAAGATGTTACAAAGAGAACTGTAAATGTATCTGTTAAGCTGTTTTACAGTATAAAGATTGCTTTTAAGCTTCAGGTTTATTTGTTAAAAGATGGTTAATAATAAATGCTATTCTGTATATTCATATTAATCACAAAAAATTTAATATAATTATGGTATTACTACAATGTTGGGGTGTAATGATAGTAGTGGGTAGATTATGTCTGTATAATAAATGATGTATTATAATGTAATAAATATGTATGAAGAATTATATCACATATAAAAACTAAAAAAGTAAATAAATGAAAACTTATTAATTTTGTGTTATAATTACTAAATAATTATGAAATAAATAAAACCGACTAGTTAAGTGTTTCACCAATTTATTATAATTTAAAACTAACTTATTAAGTAAGTAATTTATCAACTATTTCTCTGTACACTAACAATAATTTATTGTCACTAGTACAATTACTCAGGGTTCCACAAGCACTATTTAGCCTCTACTATTGTCATTATGTAATGTCACTGTAATTCAAAGTACCTACTATTCTGATAGCAGAATCAGTTTATAATTCTTAGTACATAAATTCTAATTTCCTTGAATTATTATTGTTAATCATTTACTAGCATATTGCAGTTATGTCATCAATATAATGCATTCAGAACTTCTACCCTAACATGCATGCAACTCATGCAAACCTTTGTAGCTTTGCATGAGATTGTCTCATATCCATGAACTAAAAAAGATTAAGGTTGGTACCTTCTCAACATTCACATTTTTAAATTTCTGTCCTGTTAAATTAAAGTTATTATAGCAGTGATTTTACCTACGTTTAATTTTTTACTGTTTTCTTGCTGTTCTTTTTATTATTTATTTAATTGTTTTAACATTAATTTGAGTTATAGTTTCTGGTAACTTCAATATTAGAACCTTAGGTTCTATAAGTTTACCAAGATAACGGTGCTGGAAACTCTTAGGTACTTCAATTTAAATTTTTCTAGAGTGATATTAATGTTCTACAGCTGTATGCTACGCTAAATAATCGGACTTCAAATTCTATAAATTAGTGATATAAACATTTATGCATCAACAAAACAAAAAAATGTTCATTGAGATAAATGCAAGTATCATATTAACCATCTAGAACTTTTAGCTGCATTTAATGAATTGCATTGTTTCACAATAATACATCAAACTGTGATGTATGACTAAAAATCGACAACAACACTGCCATTAGATATATTAGCCAAATGGGTGGCACTAAACATAGGCAACTCACCCTCTTAACCAAACAGATATGGTAGTAGTGCGAATCAGAAAATATTTACGTCTCACTACATACAGGGTGTCCCATTAAGACGTAGTCAGACTTTGCCAGTAGTTAGGTAACCATTAAAGAAAGAAAATCCCTGTATCCACTTTTTCTCGTACTTCTATACTTTTGGAGAAAAACGGCATTGAAGATTAGCCTAATGTTTTCAAATTTAATAGTATGAATGCACATGACACATATTTTAAAGTTCAAGGTGATAACAATACTACTTACTTGTTTTCGAGAATGTGCAAGCTATCATAATAAAGTAATAACCCGTTTTTTTTTGGCCAAGTGTTTCGTGGAATAAGAAAAGATAAATAAATAAGAAACGTACTCGTGTTTGATGTTATGTTTCAAAAACGGTATTTTTGTTGATTACTGCTTTGTAAGACAATTTCATATTCTTTTAATAGGTACGTTGAACTCTATTATGTGTAATACAAGCAGGTCTGTGAAAAAAATATATTTTCGTATTAATCTTGTTTACAGTAAATTAAATAAGATATTTTCGAAAATTCGCTGTAAGGTAATTTAGTATTCTATTAGTAGCATTATGTGTTTTGATTATTAGAGTTTTGTTTCTGATAACCGCGGGCCAGTTGTGTTATTTCTTGGGCATGCTGTACTGTATTATTTAATACTATTTTTTATTTAAAATAATATTTATTCCCAGAAAGTACATACTATGTAATAAATAGAGGGTACCGATTTCTAGTGAAAAGCAATGCAATCATTACTGTAGATACCGTAAATATTCCTAAGAATTGTGACTAATAATTGGACACGCTGCATTAGTACTAAAATAATAAAAACAACCCCGCCAACTACTTTTATTTTGAGTACATATTATGTTTGTAAACACTCGGCCAAGGTAGGGCCTAACAATTTGCAATTCCCTTACACTGCAGTTTTTCTGCATTCTATTAAATCTCCCGGTTTAATATAACCTTTTAAGTTTTTCAACACCATCCAAAATGAAATTTGCGCTGTCTGCATCCTTGTGCTAATTCAACAGATGTCACGTTTTTACCGATGGTGTCAATTTCTAAAGAGCTTGCATTTAATCCTATTCGACTTAACACCTGACCTACACCAATTATACGTACTTTTCTGAAAACGTCGGTCAAAATTATTAAAAATTTGAACTTTCTCTAATCAAAAAACTTTGTTAAGATTTTTTGTTCCAAATGCCATCAGAAATGCGCTGGTAAGGTCTGGTGGAGAGGCTATAAGACACCCTGTATATTGAATCCGTTCCGAACATATGTGCAGATTATGAATGTCAGCTGCTTATTATTAGGACAGAATATTCTTTGAGTCAGATTGCTTTCAATAAAATCATATTAACATTTGGCATGCCTCACATGATTTATTTGTATAAAAAGTAGATGCCAAATGCTAACGTTTGATTTCCTTGAAAAGAGATCCAGAATCAACCATAGCGAATGCCTTCTTTGTAAGCTGGTCTGACATATACTTTAATGCTTTTTCATCCCCTTTTCCTTGATAATAAGAAAGACAGGACATATAATGATAGTTATTGCATGGAAGGCCCATCCATGGTACCCAGTAGCGTTTTTACAAAAACTGCTAAATATTAAAAGTTCTAAATTCAGGAAACTGAAGAAAAAGATTACTTAACGCACATATTTAAAAATAGTATATTACATAACGAGCACGGAAAGTCACTTTCCTGCGAGTTATGTACGCTATTTTTCCTACGACCTCAAAAAACAATGCATATTTTTTATAATTTATTTCAAATTTTAATTTAAACTACAATAATTTATAAGTAAATTTCAAGTAAATTTATTCTAAGAACCATTTTCAAAATACAATAAACATGTAGCACATTCTCTATGAATTAATTTAAAGAAACATCAGAAAAAGGAGATTTCCACATTATTATTTTATTTTGCATATGTTCGAGAAACTTGAAGGCATTATTAGAAACTTTCTTGTAGAAAACAACAAAATTCACTTGTACAAATAATCCGTCAACAAAAATTACAATGATAAATAGTTTTTAAAGTACAGTACCTTAAATCTTATCCGATTAATCCTTTGTTTATTTGCCTTACAAAGCAAGCCATGCTGGTCAGCTAGAAGTTGGAAAAGCCTCTCTTGGAAAAAACCGGGGTTGATTCTAGATGGTTTTAAATTGTAGTTTGAAAGTAGCAGGTCCAAAGAAATACTTTTTATAATAAAAATAGTCAATCATCCACATGATTTCACCACCAATCTTTGTTAAGCACAGTTTAAACAATCCTGTTTCTGTTATTGTTTATTGTTTATAATTTATTCACGAAGGATAATGGTAATATCTTTTAAAAACTCAACAGATTTAACCCAAGTAGCACTTGTCACTCTTTAAAATTCCTCCCGCAATAAAATAGTTATTTGTCTTTGTCTGCAGATAAAACGGGAATTTATAGTTTAAATTATTGACCAATTTACGTAATTTTTAATAACAAAACTACACTATTTTTAAAGCGCGAACAGAAAGACGTAATTGTTTTTAATGGTTCATCACAATAAAACAAACCATAAATGATTATTAACGATACTGTATTAGTAAATCTTCTCAAACAAGATTTATTAAAAACTAAACAACTTCAAAGAAATTCACTTCACAGCAAATAGCAACTAAACTGTACGGGAACTGTATTTAGAAATTGCATTAATTCTAAATAATTAACGCTAAATTGTAATTCGATAGAGTCGACCCCAGAGTCAACTGACTTTTTTCAAAGCTGGATCGAAAAAGAAGAAGTCTTTTTTAACATTTTGGACCCCTATTTTAGCGCGAAGTAACTATATTTTTCTATGCAATAAGGAGGTTTCTACTAACATTCACGAATCATTCTCGACCTAACGATAAGAAGTAGGGGTCGGAAAATAACGCGGGAACCGCTTCATCACATGTGCTGGCTAGACTTGCTGATGATGGAATTTTCGAGACAAATACGCAAAAAGCCAAGCTGAATTTCGAACACGTATAGAGGTTACCTTTTGAACAAAGAAGAAATTGATCCCTCACTAACGCATTCCTAGAATACAAACGAAAATGTTTTTATAAAGCGAGATGACTTGAGTACATTTTATGTTTTATCAAGGTCTTTTAATTTTTTCAGCAACGCAACCATTACTACGAGGGGACAAACAAAGTTCTAAAAATATTATTTATTACCTCCACGTCCATTAAATTTGTAGAAGTTTGAAAACAATCTTTTAAGATATTTGTCCTAAGTGTGATTATACGACAAAATTTTAGCTAAGAATAAAATACAATTTTACAGGACCGAATTTAAGTTTTTTTAATAAGTATACATGCAAAATTCACGTACTTAAGGCCGATAGAAAATATACCGTTACGCTCGCCTATTCGTCAAAGAAAAAGAAAAAAACGATAAAAAAAGAAAAGCTAAGAAGCCCGTCTTATTTTATACTTAAAGCTATTAAAATGCCAGAAAACATACGAAGATACCATACTAGTATCAAAACTAAGACATGCCCAAAAGTGCCTAACGCCCAAATCTACTAGACCATGAATGTCTAAACATTCAAAAAGGAAAGAGTAAAGGAAAGGGGACTATTCGACTAGGAAAATAAAAAGGACCAAAGGTAAGGAACGCCGAATAGAGCTGAAAGGAAGCCACCCTGAAGCAAATGTCCTCACCGAACATTCAAGCAAAAACCGAAGGTGTTGGAGAAGCCAGACGCACCAACGGGGACCCCAAATAATCATGTACTAAGAAATCGAATCGATACTAAACAAACTCAGAAACACCCACCAACATCATAATCTATAGCAAAATTCTAGTACGTACACAAGAGTGTATAGCAAGGTGCAGCTTAGGGTACCAAACGGCCACACCCCGTGACCTCAGAGCTACAGTAGTCCGATCTGGCGCTACTGCGCCTTCATCGATCGAGAAGAAGGAAAGAGGAGAAAGAAATAAAGAATAGTAAACAAAACTGGAAAAGGAAACCTACACAGATAGTACTTCACTTCAGTAGAAGCCAGGACAAGAACCAATCTTCCAAAAAAACTCCCACCGTCCAGCGTTAGGACACCTCTTCAACCGTCAAGAAAGGTTCAAGCCCAACCCCTACCAAAACAAAGCACTAACTGCCACCAGAAGAACGTCACTAGACTAGAGCGTAGTCAACACTACTTATTCACAACCTGATTCACACTTAATACCTATCCCAAAATAAGTATACTCAAAACGATATACTAAAAATAAAGTTCAAGGTCGATACCTGAACGAAACGACTTTCAAAACTGTAAGGTACATTAAACCATAACTGAAAACCAAACAATATAGAGTTAAACCCTTTTTAAATCATAAGATAAGATAAGTTACACTATAACTGTAGATTAAATAACTTAAGGTTGATAAAACCTCGTTAAATCTTTAAGGTTATTTAAACCTATTCAAATCTATAATGTAAGAAGTTAATAAACCCTCATTATATTTACAAGATGGGATATATTAAATTATAACTGTCAATTGGACGACTTAATGTTACTAAAACCTTTTCAAATAGTCTCAAAAATATGTTAAGTCGTAACTATAAACTGAGTACCTTAGGATTACTAAAACCCTTCCATAATAAATGTTCGTTAACTACAACGATCGACTGTATGACTTAAGATTAATAAACCTTTTTATAAAGCACACCGACTATAACTACAAGGTAGATGATTCAAGGTTAATAAACCTTTTCATATTAAACTAACTTGAAATTGTGTAAGCCTCACCAAATTATTATGTCAAAAGACAAAAGGGCTCACACTACAGATGGTGAAGGATGGTCCACGATGACCAAATGTCGAAGGTCGACAAGGTGTTAAAAGCTATGCAAACACCAAAAACAGAAAAAACGGTAGTGTGTCAAAACTGTAGATGTAGATTCGTTCAAAGGAACGACGATAGCTTGGTATGCAGCACACCAACATACTAGACGTTACAAACAATTGTAACAACGCTGAAACCCAACACAAAGAGGTACGGTAGAGGATAAATATCCATCAAGGAAGACGATAATTTCAAAAGGGATGATTTGCCCTAAAAAAGACACATAAATTAGGATGGTCTATAAAGACCGAGGGGTCGAAGATCGACAAGAAGTGGAAAACACAAGGTTTTTACAAGAGGAAAGACTGTTCCATAAAAGGAACCAACAAATTAAATGGCCAATGTAGTGACCAATAGGATCAAAGGTCCTCAGGGACGGTGGCCAAAGGATGGTAGGAAATGGACTACAAATACTTTACCGGACTCTTACCGGAACCCGTCATCGGTGAAGAAATTTCTAGAGCGCATCCCACCGCGCTATGATAGACTAAAACAAAAGTTTAAAGAAATATAAATTTCTGGAAGGGGAGAGACTTTAAATCTTTGACATGGAAATTGCCAACTGGATGTCCATCTAAATCTTGTAATTGATAAACAAGTGGGGACAAAACTTTGGTAACTCTACAAGGAATATATTTAGGGGCTAACTTCTTAGAGTAATCTTTGGAAGCATCAGACAAAGTAAAATTTCGCTTCCAGACTATATCTCCAACCGAAAATTTGAGCGGACGTTTTCGTAAATTATAATAACGGGAATTCTGCTCATAAGCTTTATGTAATCGAGACTTAACGTCCTCATATAATTCGGGAAGCTGAGTTAGCTCACGGGTCCAGAAGAGTTTATTTGCAATCTCTAGAGGTTTATTAGGATCAATAGGATTATAGAAATCTCCATTAACTGGAACATAAGACCACAAAGAAGGGGGAGACTTGAGTCGAGTCATGATTAGGAAGACGAACTGCCTGAGCAATATCAAAAATATGTTTATCCCATTCACGATGAGAATCCTTAATGTAAGAAGAAATGGCTGTAACAAGAACTCGATTGACTCGTTCTGTAGGATTTACTTGGGGATGATAGCGAGCGTTCAACCAAACGTTCTGTATTTTAACGCTATCTAGGAAATCTCGAAATTCCTTAGAAATGAATTGTGACCCATTGTCAAACATGACGGTCTGAGGTACGCCAAATATTGAGAATACTTGTTCCTTTAAGAACTTTATCATAGGCTTAGTAGTAGCCTTACGTAATGGCTGAATTAAAACATACTTAGTAAACCAATCGGTGACAACAAACAAGTACTGGTTACCAGACTTACTTCGCGGCAACAGACCTAACAAATCCATACTAATTAACTGAAATGGAAAGCTAACTTTCTTTTCTTTACCCATAAGGCCTGCACGTGACACATTCTCACTTTTCTGACTTGCACATATCTTACAATTACGTACATACTTACTAACAGAGTATCTAAGTTTTGGCCAATAATAAAATTCGGAAATACGAGATAGAGTTTTCGAAACTCCAAAATGGGCAGCTGTAGGTTCATCGTGGCATTGTTGCAAAATTTGTTTCCTATTGGCGGTAGGGATTACTAGTTTCCAATCGGAAATATTAGATTCAAGCGGTAATAAGGAAGGCAAGAACTTATATAGTCGATTATTTTCGACTTTAAAATATGGATATTTTTCAGGAGAGGCTTGAACTAGTCCTATCATATTAAGATACCAGTCAGGCTCGAGAGTATCGGTATTCATTACAGAGATAGATCGGGACAAGGCATTCGGAATAATATTTAATTTTCCTGGACGGTGCTGTACATCAAAGTCAAATTGGGAAAGACGCATACACCATCTAGCTAAACGACCTGTAGGTTCACGAATATTATGAAGCCTCTTAATTGCTGCACAATCTGTAATAACTGTAAAAGGGGTACTTTCAACATAACCTCTAAAATGTTCTATACCAAAAATGACTCCTAATAACTCACGTTCTGGAGCTGTATATTTTCTTTCGGTAGAAGTCAAAGTTCGACTTGCATACGCAAGTGGATGTTCGGAACCGTCCATAATTTGAAACAGTACAATACCTAAGGCTACGTCACTTGCATCAGTCTGTATATAAAATAGAGATGAAAAATCTGGGGAAATTAACACAGGAGCGGAACTAATACGCTGCTTAATCTTTTGAAATAATTGCTCAGCTTCGGAAGTCCAATGAATAGGATCTCCTTTCTTTTTACCTTTAATAAGAGCGGTAATAGGGACGGAAAGTTCAGCATAATCTTTAATAAAACGTCGATAGTAACTAACTAAACCATTCACCCGTTTAACTTCAGTAGTATTACGAGGAGTAGGAAAATTCAAAATAGCTGACACCTTATCTGGATCAGTTCGCAGACCTTCTTGGTCAATAACGAAGCCTAAAAACTTTAAGGAAGAACGACAAAATTGACATTTGTCTAAATTAATAGTAAAACCAGCATCTTTCAGCCTTAACCGTAGAAGATTCAAAATCTTAATATGCTCCTCAAAAGTAGAAGACGCAATAATAATATCATCAAGGTATACAAAAACTTTCTCGTCTAACATAAGTGGGCCTAAAACATTTTCCATGCACTTCTGCATTGTTTGCGGACTATTCGATAAACCAAAAAGCATTACAGTAAATTCAAATAGACCTTTACCAGGCACACAAAACGCTGTTTTTTCACAAGAAGATTCCTCTAAAGGGATTTGCCAAAAAGCTTTGCGTAAATCTATACTGGACAGAAACTTGCATTGCGTAGTCTATTTAAAATAGCATCGGTACGGGGTAACGGAAAAGCATCTTTTTTTGTTACACTATTTAGTTTTCGTGCATCATAACATAATCGTAATTCATTTGTTTTTTTTGACTAACAGCACTGGACTACTCCACGGACTATTTAACTCGCGAATTACTCCAAGTTTTAACATATCATCAACTTCTTTATGAAGGTGGGTTTGCATAGCAGGCGACAGAAGATATTGTCTTTGTTTAATGGGCTGAACATCCCCAGTATCAATATGATGCTTCAATACATTCGTACATCCTAACTTATCGGAAACTAATTCTTTAAAAGCTGAAATTGTTTTCTTTAAAACTACATTCTGTTTAGGATTTAGAGAAGCTTGATCGATAATTTTCGCAACTTCCATGTAGGAAATATTGTTTACAGAATTTTCCACCGAGAAATATTATTTGCGGAATTTTCGACTGAAGAAATATTATTTGCCGAGGGTTCTACTGCAAAATCATATGCTCTTTCATACATATTTAAATTTATTTTAGAAAGGTGACCAAAGTCTACTCCTAAAATAAAAGCTTGAGTAATGGAAGGAACTAATAAACATTTAATATTTTTTGTAACATTATCTAAAGTAATCGGTAGAATGATCTCACCCTCACAAGGTTGGATGACGCCATCAGCCGTAGTAACACGACCTACTGTTAACTTTCTTTGAAAAGGGATTTCATTTTCCTTTAGAAACTGTAAACCAGAAGAACCTATAATTGTATTCGATGCACCACTATCTAACTAACAAATAACTGGAGATCGTTGGATCCTAATGAGTATAAAAGGACGATTATCATACGGCATCTTGACACAAAGGGGTGCAATTATTTTTGGGGACATCAAGTTTTTACTTTATCCAACCAGGATTTCCATTCTTTTGAAGAGGGCGAGAAATTATACTTTTTTATTTGTCTGGGTGGAGAAACTAAGTTGCACGCGAACGTGAATTGATTTGTTGGGTTTTTATTTTCGGTACCGTCCCGGTTGAACGATTCATTACTGTTTGATCCGCAACGATACCACCCTGGGCGTTTTTTGGATTGCAACGAGAACAAGAATTGGAGTATGCACCAACTTTACCACACCTATAGCAAAATGTACGTCGTTTTTCGTGTCCAGACTGACCACAGTTGAAACAAGATTTATCTGCACTGGATAATTCAGAAATATTAATTTTTTTTCGGCAGGTTTTCTTACTTGACAATCATTTAACGAAAGACACGCTAAATCTGGTTCTAACAACCCGTTACGCTTGGAAGGTGGTGGATGATACCTTTCCGATCTTAATTTTAGTTCTTGAATTTTTCTACAAAATTCCTTTAATGACGATAAGGTCTTTATGTCCTGTAAGCCTATACGTTCTGCAAAATAGGGATTTAAATTCCTAACTATTTGTTCTACTCTTTCAAGTTCTACCTTAGGGTGTTCTAATCTTCTAAACAAAGCTTCCATTGACATTATATACAACGAAACATTTTCATTAAGTCCCTGCGTTCGGCTTTTAATTTTATCTAACAAATCTAACTGATAGTCGATAGGTAAAAAGTCTCTTTTGAAACATTTAACTAACTCATTCCAATCGCTAACCTCATTTTTAATACCTCGATACCATAACAAAGCCGCATCTGAAAATAAATCTATAGCTGAAACAAATAGGTCTTGTTTTGAAATCCGACGGGCCTCACATAAATCATTAATTTTTTCTAAAAATCCCATAACGCTATCGCATCCTAACCGGCCAGAAAACTTCCATTTAAAAACAGGTACAGGCTTAACCGTTGGCTGTACTTGTAGAGAATTTTCTAAAAATGACGCGTTCGCATCACTAATTTTGATTTCGTTATTTTTTGTTCGGAATTCAATCAATAAACCCTGTAAAACTAACAATTCCCATTTGGCGAATATATCGAATGGCAATGTTGTTGTCGATTTTTAGTCATACAACACAGTTTGATGTATTATTGTGAAACACTGCAATTCATTAAATGCAGCTAAAAGTTCTAGATGGTTAATATGATACTTGTATTTATCTCAATGAACATTTTTTTGTTTTGTTGATGCATAAATGTTTATATCAGTTTATATCCTAATTTATAGAATTTGAAGTCCTATTATTTAGCGTAGCATACAGCTGTAGAACATTAATATCACTCTAAAAAAGTTTAGATGGATAGTACCTGATAGTTTCCAGCACCTTCCCAAGCAGCATTTAAGTAGCAGTAACTGAGATCGGAACTTTGATTGAGTAGTTGTTACGTAACTGCAACTAAATTTATGACTTTATAGGTTTAATTTCTTCAATTCGGAATATTTTAGTAATTGTGTAGTTGTTTCTACTATTTATTGGAACTATGTAGTTTCATTACTTCTGAGTAACTATTAAAGTATTTGGAACCGTATTGCCACTTAGTATACTTACTTTAAAGTCGTTGCAACTTCAAAGTGGTATTATGATTGTAGCAGTAACTTGCCCGAAGCTACTTTAAAGTTTTTAAAACCTTACAGTAGTATTGAATGTAACACTTACGTTTTTGCTACCCAGAAAAATCACATTAAAGTAATTTTTCGTAAACTACTCCATCTCCATATTTACTTGTAGAATGTTGGATTAATCAATAATCATTAATCAATTTGCAACTTGTTATGATTGTTAATAGATGTTTTACTATATAACCTTCAATAAAAATAACAAATTAGTGCCAAATTGTGCCTTAGGGATTGTTATGTATGTAGGTTGAAGTTGGCAACATTTATTTATAGTGATCTAACTAACCAATCCTGGCATGCTCTGGGCGTGCGTCAGTAACACTCGAGCCGCCTTGGAGGATATACGTCTTCTACAGTCTATGCATTGTGTATTTAATTCGCCCAGCTCACTCAATATTAATAAAGTTAATTAATGACAATAATTGAGTATCTTTTATTTAAACACATAAAAGAACATAACAGGAATAATATAAAAATGGTTTCTATCATGTGTATCAAACGTATAAGTATTTCGTGTATATTTATCATGTTTTATTTTTTGACATTTGTGACATTTTTTTACTAAAAAATATAATTAAAGAAGGCGCGTTGTTATTTTTCGATCTATCATCATCATATTTAACAGAAAAGTTGCAATGGTTTATAATTTTGGTGTACTGGAATGACAAAATAATCAAACATTTCATCGCTCTTTGTATTAAGTACGTATTACAAATAAACTGGTAGTTCATTTTGTGACACGATCCAGCATTATATAGTATAGAAAATGATAGAATATTTGTTAAGTTGCAAGAGCAAGAGAGAACAAACACGCGACATGATGTGTCAAAGAGAAAAGAAGTTCCACGAAAGTAGCAATTACTACGCAGCCACGTACCTGCTACCCAAAAATTGTTCCCCATTTTGGTTCCAGACACGTAACAATACCGTAGCAATTACGTTCTTGTGACTAACGGCAAAAACTTTATAGTTCCACCGGTGGTTGCTGGTACGTAGCGGTGACTAAAAATGCTGCTTGGGTTTGTCTTGGTAAACTTATAGAACCAAAGGTTCTGATATTGAAGTTACCGAAAACTATACCTCAAATTAATGTTAAAACAATTAAATAAATAATAGAAAGAACAGCAAGAAAAACAGTAGAAAATCAAAAGTAGGTAAAATCACAGCTATAATAACTTAAATTTCACAGGACAGGAATTTAAAAATGTGAATGTTGAGAAAGGTACCAACCTTAATCATTTTTAGTTCATGGATATGAGAGTGTAGCCTTGCATTGCATGCATGGTAGGGTGGAAATTCTGAACGCACTATATTGATGACGTAACTGCAAATGCTAGTGAATGATTAACAATAATAATTCAAGGAAATTAGAATCTATGTACTAAGAATTATAAACTGATTCTGCTATCAGAATAGTAGGTACTTTGAATTACAGTGACATTACACAATGACAATAGTAGAGGGTAAAGTGCTTGTGGAACCCTGAGTAATTGTACTAGTGACAATAAATTATTATTGTTAGTGTACAGAAAAGTAGTCGATTAATTACTTACTTAATAATAATATAATAATTAATAACTTTAAATAGTTTTAAATTATAATAAATAGGCGAAACTCTTAACAAATCAGTTTTATTTATTTCATAATTATTTAGTAATTATAACACAAAATTAATAAGTTTTCATTTATTTACTTTTTAAGTTTTTATATGTGATATAATTCTTCATACATATTTATTACATTATAATACATCATTTATTATACAGACATAATCTGCCCACTACTATCACTACACCCCAACATTGTAGTAATACCATAATTATATTAAATTTTTTGTGATTAATATGAATATACAGAATAGCATTTATTATTAACCATCTTTTAACAAATAAATCTGAAGCTTAAAAGCAATCTTTATACTGTAAAACAGCTCAACAGATACATTTACAGTTCTCTTTGTAACATCTTTCTTTTGTTAAAGTACAACAGCAGTTGCAGCTTTTGCCACATCCGCATTTAATGCAACAAGTCTTGATGCAATGCTTGGATTCAGCTAAGCAACAAGATTTTTTACAGCTACATTCTGCTGCTGTTGCAACAATACAGCAATTGCAATTGCTATTGCATTGGCTTTTCTTGCAACAGGTAAAGACACAGGTGCAGTTTGAGTCACATCTGCAATTAGTTGTGCATCTAGAATTTCTGCACCTGCATCCATTATTCATGGAAGTAGAGCAATTACATGTCTGCCCACAAATACATTCTTGTTTGCAACAGCAGACTTTTTTTGTAGAAGTGCAGCCTTTTATGCAGTTGCAGTCACATGCACAAGAGCATTGTTTCTGTGTCCCAGCACAGCAAATACAGCCCTTTTCACATTTGCAACCATCAGTGAAGCAGCAATATGTAGAACAACACTTGTTTTCCAAGGTTTTGCAGCAATTGCAAATACAACCCTGTTTGTATTCTCTACATTTGCAATTATTACAAACACATCGCTTCATGCATGGATTAGGCAAACAATTCTTATTACATCCAGTTTCACAACAGGAGATTTTGCATTTAAATAAACTATTGG
This sequence comes from Agrypnus murinus, assembly GCA_929113105.1. Classification (NCBI taxonomy): domain Eukaryota; kingdom Metazoa; phylum Arthropoda; class Insecta; order Coleoptera; family Elateridae; genus Agrypnus; species Agrypnus murinus. The sequence goes on from OV816029.1 coordinate 4,909,990, forward strand.
CAATGTTAGGATGGTCTATTTCATCTACCTCCAAGCCATCTCCAGAATCTTCTGTAAAAATAAATTAATTTATCAGTTCAGTCAAAAATCAAGCGTGTCAATATATGTGTATCTATTCGTATAACAATTAAAACTGTCTATATTCAAGCTTTGTGGGTTACCTTCGGATGCCCTTATTGAATTATTCTGAGCTTCTACTCCACAAATACAAATGTTACAAGTACAATTCTCTTTGCAACCATTAAAAGGGCAAGTGCATTTTTCATCACATTTGCATTCACCTCTGCAACAAGCACCTTCACAGTTGCAGTCTATCTTCGAGGAAGCTGAAATATTTTCCATTTTTTCTATTTTAGGAATGCTGAATAATCTTAAGCTGCAAGTATGTATATATTTTTTCTGTAACAAGATAATTTAAATTACTTAAGTTAAAGTTTCTAAAAGTTAATGAAAATTTAAAACTTACAATAGTTCTGCAGGTTACTGTTATCACTTGTCTTGGTATCACTAGTGTTCACTAGATGTAGTAGCTGCTTTCAAGTTGATGATAAAAACAGAACTGATAAAACTATTTGCTCTCCAATCTTTTAAATACCATGAGATTGAAACGTGTGCAAAATTCAAACAATAGGACTTGCACGTATCTTGTTAGCCAGCACACCTGCACACGGTACCATTGCTGATCATTTGTTCTGGAATTCTGTGATTAATGTTAAATTCTAGAACGTTCTTTTGGTGCACTTTAAAACAGGTATAGATTTAGCAATAAAATAATTTTTGTATAAATTTGATTTAGTTAATATGGAATTTCCATTCTAGAAAACTCCTAACATTCCTAAAAATAAAAGCAAATCTTTGCATATAATTTACTTTAAATCGTCGAGTTTTTTATTAAAAATGCTTGTAGTAACTAGTAATTCAATATTTGAACAAAATAATCAAGTGGTGGTGAAAAAATGTTTAAAAACATAACATAAAACGAAATGAGATTATATACTAATACCTATTGTCTTTATAAAGAAGTGTAAATGGCACTTCATGTGAGAGAAACTGGGCAAGTAAAAATAGATTGCAACTTGCAAAGATGTATCATTAAAACCCTGTTTAAGTGTTATGCACACTAGTGAAAAACCTTTTAAATATATTTTATAGTATGTAAATTATATCGAATTAATATTTCTAAATTCAAATTAGCTATCGCTTAATGATTATCTAATATATAGTGGTCTAAACAAGAATAACTCATATCAAGTTAAATTTAAAAAAGTTGTTCGTTAGAAATATAGTTGTATAAGGGGGAAGTAAGACAATTTACTGCATTGTCTTCTGCTGTAAGCTGTAAGTACTGCTGCTCTTTCTGCAAAAGGACGGGTTACACAATGAAATAGTTGACGTCTCTGAAAAAGATAGCATTAAGCTAAGATCACACACGGCTACTTTTGCTGCAGTGCAGCATAAAAAACAGCGCAGCACAAGTGAAGCCTAATGTGAACTCCCCTGCAACCTTAAAAGTAGCGCATGCAAGTCGGTTGCATGCAGTATTTGTTTACTGCGCGCAGTCCAAAAAGTAGCAGTGTGTGAATGCAGTTTTTAAGAGTTGCAATGGCTGCAAAAAATATATATTTGGTTGAAACTTTTGCAGCGGATGCGCCTGCAGTATCAATCTACTTCTGATGTGGAGTGTGTGTTTTGTTTTTTATTAAAGGTGTCACCTTTCTCAATAATGCAAAAATTATTTTGTTATGCATTTTTCTAAACGTAATTACGTTGTAAAGATGTTATCCTTTTAGCATGTGGATCTTGAAATTTCATTTTTATAATAAATAGTATAGCGAAATATTTTAATGCAAAGTGGAATCATTTTAATCAGATTTACTTTCATTTATTTAAAGAATTAAATAAAATTTCAAAAACAAACACCCTCGTTCAACAAAGCCTCGTTCAATAAATAGGTATAAAGATAATATTTTTTAGGTGTTGGTGTAATGCATGTTAATAGAAGAAGAATATATATTTTTGGCACATTTTATTTTATGTACTTAATTGCCTCATATACTATTTCTGCATTATAATTATAAGCACTAATTTAATCAAAAATAAAATTAACATAAAATTTTACTAAACACATTAGTAACAAAATAAAACCTGCACAGTTATTAAAAACAAATTGAATTCATGGTTAGCCTCTCGCAACTAGTAATGCAGCTGAGATAAGAAACGCCCATCTCTCGTTTTTCAGTAAAAATAAATTATTAACAATTTCAACCAACTATCTTTTAGTTTATGAGAATGATTTTGTTTTGCCAGAGGTTTGTCATTATATGAAGTCGTTCTGTTTATATAAAAGCAACAATATTAGCAAAAGCAAATAAGAGATATTGCCTGGAAGTATTAAATTTTAATCTTGTTGCATATTTTTTAAGCACGTGGTGTTAAAAGAGATGCTGCATATATTCTAAAAATTTATAAATCCATATATTTACACACATCTTTTCAATTATTATAACGAAATTTATAATTCGCCTTGTATAAAGTATTTTTATATTTTACACTATTTAATAAACGCTAATTAAGGCTTCAGATTCAGAGGCTAAAAAGTGCAGATATGTGATATTCTACATACAGTTACCAATACGCCATAGTTTCAGTTTTAAATCTTTTAGGAATTGTCATAATTATTTCCAAGTTGAGATATTATACATTCACCTTAGATTATAAAACTTTTGATGCTGTCATAGTTTTAGACTCAAAAACTTAAAGCTTCGTAACTTTTAGTTTAGTAGTTTATTTATCATTTTATAAATTAATTTATTATCTGTAGCAGTTTTTAATATAGAAGAAAACAATGGCGTCCTGGGTATATCAGACCTGGCCAGAAAAAAGCTTTACGTTCAGGCCACTTTAATTGCTATTTTCAGTAAAATTATTATTAGTATTATTTTACACCCAAAAGTAACGCCAAAATCTATTTTGAAATTGATTAGTCGTTTTAGACGTTAACACACACACGTTTAGCAACACGTTATGCCGAACTTGAATTAAAGACGCATTGCAATATGAACTTTGTGCATATCCAACATCTCTTTTCGAGTCCCCAGCAATTCTCAGAAAGGGCGAAAGTCGAAACTCGCACATTGCATCAACAAACACATTAAGAACATGAGTAGATAGGCAACAAGAGTTCTAGCCCAAAATCCCATGTTATTTCTTATGGAGGTTCAAAACGCCGAAAACGTGACAAATGATAGTGCGCCGACTCGCGACTCGAGGTCATCCGCTGTTCATCCAGACACGCGGCAGTAATTTCATATTACCTTTTTAATAATTATCTGTTATATTAATAATAATAATAAAACATTTAATATTTATTAAAATCCCTAAAAATTAATTCCCCTTCTCTTGGTAGATGTCTCATATAAAATTATTAGATTTTAAAATACATTTTCCGCGACTCGGTCCGGCGCGCGTATTAACAAAAGTGTATATATTCTTTCTAAGTGTTAACAAAAAATCAAGGTAACCTTTATCATCAGTTTTATAACTTTCTTTTCTAAATACTGTTGCATAACTATTATAAATATTATTTCATCCATAGATCCGAAATATCAAATTATAGAATTATATTAGTTGAAGCGTCTGTAATATTACGTTTTCCATAAATACTAGATATAATTAATCAACTTCATTATAAATTAAGTAGAAAGCATTATATTTTTCAAGTCATTCCTTTTTATGAAAAACAGTTCGTAATAGAGTTTACTTTAAGGATACCTTATAACTACGCTTATCGAAAACAAATATAGACAAGCAGGTAACATTTTAAGAATTTTGATCTAATAAGGTACTAAACTGATTAGGAGTCCTTTACAAATTTATCAGGCTGAATGTAATTAGAAAATATATTCTATTGCTTACCAATTAGATTATTATATATGATGTTAACATATAATAAAGACACTAAAGTACTTTTACTATTATATAAAATTCGAAAAAAATGAAATGAATTGTATTGAGCAAACATGAATCGCTAGGAAAACGTTTAAAAAATCCCTTTTTCAACCTTTGCAATGTAAAAGCATGCCTTCAAAGCAATAAATAAATAATCTTTCTTTTAAAATAAATTAAAAAATAAAAAACATGTAAATATATGCTAAAATGTTTCAGATATGATTAATTAAAACATTCAAGTTTCATCACGTCTATAAGACATGTGACCCTATGACGTAAGATCATGATATTAGATATACGTTAGATAGCTTAAATATGAGAGTTTTAGAAGGATAAACTATTTAATAAAGCTATAAACGATAAAAATTATCGAAACAATTCTCAGATAGATTGGCATTTACCTGTAGAATTTGCCTGTCAGAACAAGATATTAGGCGGGTCATTAACTCAGTTGTGTATCTAGCATTCAATAATATTATAACAAACGCGCGATATAAACGAACCGCCAGTTTTCTATCTATCTCTACCATTATATGAATTGTATTACCTTTTAAAATTTCTAATATAATATTTACGTCGAGAGATTGCTTGATCATATAGTTGATATATTAATTACCTACATATCATTCGCGGGATCGTTTGCATATCCTCCATTTAGAAGGAATTTGAATCGGGTCCTATCACTAATATGCATTATCACTATCTGAATTAACTATTCAAAAGAGAAAAACTGGTTCTAATGCAGAAAATATATAGACTTACCCCTTTGCGTATTTGTGCCAGTACAAACTAAAACGGGAAAACAATAACTTAATCACCAAGAAGGAATATTACACTAATCATCTTTTTTAAAAATTAAAAACCGGTCATTGTCTATACAGTGCAACGTACCGCGATAAACTGAACTTATTATTTTCAAATCTACCTTACCCTCGACGACAAAAAGGGAAACACCCTGAGGCAATATACATTCTTTTAAAAAGACACGATTTGACCTGTAAATCACTAGAAATTTGAGGTTTTATACCTGCTTCGAACCCCCAAAACAGGTGATTTTTAATGGATCTTTCTGTAAAAATTCTCCCTTTTCAAACTTCTTTAAAGGATTTTACTGTAATCAATATCATCTTAAAACTCTTTCTTGATATTTGCCACTTGATTTACAAAACAACATTTGGAGTGTATAAATTTCACATTTTAAATTATTATTTACATATGTTGATTCCGTTTATAAATGAATCGTTGCTTTGGACACCCCGTTGCATTACTTTTTACATTTATTTATGATATGCTATATAATACACCAGTCACATTGAATGCATTATTACCTGTCCAGATAAAAAATTATTAAAGCATAGCATATAACTAAGTAGGGGATATATTTAACTTTTCATTCTAATCAATTTACAACAAATTTCATAAAAGTATATTACAAGCAGCAAAGGGTAGACCAAAAAAAACTCCAGAGGGCTGACTGAAATATTTGTTAACAGAATAATGATAACAATTAATAAAACATATAGCTACTGACCACGGTCTATTTGATAAGTTAACTAATTCCCAATAGTTTTCTCTCTCTAGTAATTAAGCCTTATCCACAATTAGTTTGTAACAGCTGATACACCATCCATCTTGAGATTTAATAACCTTACATTTAAAAGATTCAACATTTAAAAGTATACAAAAGCAGAATCTATTAGTCATTTCATTTAAATCTACAGCATAATAAACAGTTTCCGCATAGCATTTTAATATATGAACTGAACTGATTTATGTATCGTATTATTTAAATTCCACCTTATTACATCCAGTAACTCGGTAATTTTTCCTAGCTGTTACCGTTGAACGGCTCGTAGTATTCAGAGTTACCAAATAATGCTATTAAAAGGAAAGAAAGGTTAAAGAAATAATACGGCAGTATTATAACACAAAATAAATCATATATTAATCCAAATATATATTTAACAAAGTATGATATCAGTTAGACAAAAGTTGGAAAAATAATGAGACAGAGTGTCCCGCGAGAAGCGCTTATATGTTAGGATGTCGGTTCCTCCTCCAGGCTGGTGCTGCGTCGTGGTTGGCTGGCCGGCTTCTCCAATTGCAGGCTGCAGACGTCGTGGAGCACGTGGTTCTCGGTGTCAATTCGCCCCCCCTCGGAGACGACGGCATGGCCTGCAAAGCGTCTTCTTCGTCTTCTTCCGGGTGCGGTGGTGGTGATGCCGGAGGCGGTGTGCGAAGCGCTGGGCGTCGTGGTGCTGGCCGGATGTGGTCTGCGTGGTACTTCACCTGCTGTCCCCCTTTGTCGACCGTGTAGACCCTCCCGTCGAAGATGTTCCGGATGTTGTAGGGTCCCAACCATTTGGGCGCGAAGCCGGCGTGGATCTTCCGCTGCTCGTTGGATTGGATGTGGGCGCGTACCATGACATCCTCTCCTACCCGGGCGACTGGTGCGGTGGGCTGCCCCTGGTATCTCCGGTGATACCGAAGTTGGTTGGCGGTGGCTTCCCTCTGTCGGTCTTCGGCGGATGGCGGTTCCCGTTGTTCCGGAAGCTGTTGATCCCCTGGCTGAAGTGGCTCGTACCCGAACAGCAGCTTGGCAGGGCTCGATCGCGTGGCGGCGTTGGTCCGGAGGCGGAGGTCGTGGAGGACTCGGGGTAGATGGCGGACCCATTCGTCGTGGGGTTGTCCCTGAAGTCGCGTGCGGAGGGCCTTCTTGATCTCCTGGTTGCGTCGTTCGACCGGGTTGGCTCGGGGGTGGTAGATCGCCGTCGTGTGGTGGGTCGCGCCCCATCTTCTGCACGTGGTTCTCCAGAGGTCGCTGGTGAACTGGGTACCGTTGTCCGTGAGGATGACCTTCGGGTAGCCGAACCGATGAAAGACTTCCTCTTCCGCTAGTCGACACATGAACTGGCTGGTGGCGTCCCGCATCGCGAATGCCTCGACCCATCTCGTGAAGGCGTCTTCGATCACCAGGATGTATCTTCTTCCAGAAGCTGTTGGTGGATAGGGTCCCATGATGTCGATGTTGACGGTATGCCATGGTCGGGTTGGTTTTCGTGCCTGTAAATTAGCGTTAGTCTGTAACTTACCTCTTTTCACGGCGGCGCAGGTCACGCATTGTTGGACGTGGAGGGCGACGTTGCGAGCTAGTTCCGGCCAGCAGTATCTCCGGCGGATGGCGGTGTGGGTCTCGTCCCGGCCGGGGTGTCCACTGTCGTCGTGGTGTTGCTTGAGTACCTTTTCTCGGGCGGCGGGTGGTACGTACAGCGTCTGCGGATCGGTGTCGGTGGCGGCGCGATAAAGGTATCCCTCGAATTGCTCGTACGCGGATCGGATGCCTTCATCTTCGGGGGTGAAGGGGTTTCGCCAGCGTCTCAGGAACTCTTGCGTCTCTTCGTCCTGGTCTTGGGCCCGCTTGATCTCGTCGACGATGGTGGTCAGGGCGTGGAGCTCCGGTGAGGCTGGTCGCGCGTCGATTAGGGCGTCGTGGGTGGTCTCGTCCTCGGGGTCTCGCGATAGAACGTCCGCGAATTCGTTCTGGGTACCGCGGCAATGCTCCAGGTCGAAGTCGAATTCCTGTAAAAACAAAGCCCATCTGAGTAGTTTTGCCTTTTCCTCTTTGAACGATTGTAACCAGGTGAGGGCTTTACTGTCCGTCCGGACTTTAAAGCGTTTCCCTTCTAGTAGCGGTCGGTAGCGTCGGAGGGCCCATGTCAGGGCCAGGCACTCTTGCTCGTTGATGTGGTACCGCTGCTCCGTTGGTTTAAGGCGCGCGCTGTCGAAGCAGATGATCCTCTTGGTCCCGTCGTCGTTCTCCTGGTAGACTATGGCCCCGATGCCGATGGAGCTAGCGTCGGTCTGGACCACCAGGGGCTCGTTGGGGCGAGGATGGTGTAGCTGGAGCGGTTGGCTGCATGCGGTCTTCAGTCGATTGAATGCCCCCATGACTTCCGGTGTGATCTCCCACGTTTTCTTTGCCTGTAACAAATCGGTTAGTGGTGCCGCGATGGTCGCGAAGTCCGGGATGTATTGGCGGATCCATCCACAAACGCCAAGGAAACTCCGGAGTTTGTCCTTGTTGGTCGGTACGGGCAGCTGCCGGATCTGCTCTACGTGCTTCCGCTGGGGCGTGATGATTCCCGGGTGGATGGTGTGGCCGAGGAAGTCGAGGGACGCCTTTCCAAAGGCGCACTTCTTGATGGACAACCGGAGGCGGTGTTGCGATAGTCTCTCCAAGACTAAAGCGAGATGTCGGAGGTGGGTCTCGTAGTCGGAGCTGTAAACGATTATGTCATCGAGGTAGACCATGCAGAACTTACGGAGGTATCCTGCGAGAACTTCCTGGCTCATCAGGCGTTGGAACGTTGCCGGAGCGTTGCGGAGTCCGAAGGGCATGACCTTGAAGTGGTAGTGGCCTCCATCCGGGGTGCTGAAGGCGGTGAGCTGCTTGGATCCCTCGTCCATAGGGATTTGCCAGTAGCCGCTCTTCAAGTCCAGACGGGTGAACACTGCTGCATCCCCCAGGTCACGCAGGGTCTCTTGGATGATGGGCATCGGTGATGGCTCGCTGGTGGTGATCGCGTTCAGCTTGCGGTAGTCCACGCAGAACCGGGGTGTGCCGTCGGATTTCTTCACCAGGACCACCGGGCTGGAGTACGGCGATGTGGAAGCCTCGATGATGCCTTGGGACAGCATTTCTTCCACCTGTTCTTGGATGATCCGCTTCTTTTCATCCGACACGCGATAGGGGCGTTGGCAGACTGGCTTCCGTTCCGTCACGTCGATCTTATGCCTGGTGCTGCTCGTTGTCGTCATCCCCTGGGTGGTGTTGAAAGGCGCGGGGAAATCTGAAATTAAATTTTTAAACCGGGTTTGCGCGTCCGTTGGGAAACTGTGATCCATTTCCCCGATACTTATTGATTCCGTCTTAGGGGGTGGTTTGGTCCAGAAGACGGTCTTCCGTTCTCCGATTCCCAGGTACAGGCAGCCTCTGACGATGTCCACCGTCGCTTGCTGCTCTTGTAACCAAGGCATCCCCAGAATGCAGTCCTCTCGGAGGTCGCTGCTGACGACGAACTTGGCGGCGTGTTCGTATCCGGAGATGATGATGGCGAGTTCCGCTTCTCCGCTGCAGGACATCTTCTGGCTACCGCTAGCCAGTGGGAGTTTGGTGGCGATTTTCCGGGCTCCCGGGGCGAACTTCGCGTTGATGACATTGATGGAGGCGCCGGTGTCCACTAGCGCTCTGAAACAAATGTCATTATTCATGCTTACCTGAATCCTAGGTACCTGTATGCCGGGCATGGCCGTTAAGGAAGGAATATGCCGGCCTAACCCCCCCCAGCGTCGTTTCCCGAACTCCGTACGGGGCAGTCGCGGTGGAAGTGTCGTTCCGGGCAGAAGCGGCATTTCGGAAGTTGATCCTGGCCGATGAAGGGGTTGGTCGTCTTCTTGGTGGACTGGAGGGTGTCCGCGGTGGCGATGGCTGCGTCCGCTAGGTCTCGCACGCTGTCGAAGTGGCCGCTAAGGTAGACCGCTACCTCGGGACGGAGCAGCTTCCGTAGAAGGTGGATCTTGTCGGCTTCCCGCATACCTGGTGCTAGCTTCTGCAACAAAGACATCTTCCGGGTTAGGAAATCCGCGGTTACCTGACGGTCGGCCTGGGTCTTCGCGTATAACTCCTGGTACAGCTGGACGCGCTGCACGGGGGAGTCGTAGGTCCTACGTAGAAGCTCGAACAGCTGCTCCGGAGTCCTTGGCGGCTGCTTCTGGGCCAGGGCGCGTGCTGGTTCCCGCAGTTGGACCATGATGAGCCTCAGCTGGTCCGGGGATGTCGCGATGTTGGCAGTCATCTGGGAGATGAAGTCCTCCAGGTCTTCATCGTCGTTGCCGCCGTAGGTGGGTAGGGCCAGGTTGACTGCCGTCGGTGTCAGGGCGGTGAGCCGGTCCAGAAGGGCCGCGAAGAACGCCGAAGACGGGTCCATGGATGCGGCTGTCGGTTTGTTGTCCTCTGCCATTTCTCGCGTTGTCGATCGGGTGTTCACCATAGGTTGGGTCGTAGGTTGTTGTGTTCATCCAAACACACACTGTAGTTGGGCGCCAATTGTTACCGTTGAACGGCTCGTAGTATTCAGAGTTACCAAATAATGCTATTAAAAGGAAAGAAAGGTTAAAGAAATAATACGGCAGTATTATAACACAAAATAAATCATATATTAATCCAAATATATATTTAACAAAGTATGATATCAGTTAGACAAAAGTTGGAAAAATAATGAGACAGAGTGTCCCGCGAGAAGCGCTTATATGTTAGGATGTCGGTTCCTCCTCCAGGCTGGTGCTGCGTCGTGGTTGGCTGGCCGGCTTCTCCAATTGCAGGCTGCAGACGTCGTGGAGCACGTGGTTCTCGGTGTCATAGCTTTTAACTGTTTTCTCGGCGGTACGTGTAAACGGGATATAGAACGAAATTCTAACTCTAGATTTCAGTCTCAGTGCAGCAACTGAACGAGTAACACTTATCTCTCTTCACATCCATATTTAACCTTTATAATAAAAACATGTCTTTCGCCAGCGAACTTGTTGAAGAGTTAAGGAGACTTGTCTACGACTCACAGATAGATGATGATAGTAATGCTATCCTCAGAGCCTTAAAACAATGTACCATAACAATAAGAAAACTTAATAAGGCACTAGATTCAGCGTCATCATTGGGAGCGAAGAACCATCTATTAGCCTGCTTGGCTCAAGCGAAATCTTATCGAGAGACAGTCAAAGCCTTAAAAACTGTAGGCGAGGGATATAACCAGCGAAAAGAGACAGCCTGTAGCCGAGTCAAATGGTCAGACATGAAATCAGCATTTAAGGGACGCATGCGAACTGCTGCAATAACTAACATCAGGCATATTGATCCGAAGACTTTCATGGAAGACTGTTTAGTCATTTTTCAGAGACGTATGCTGAATGCGTTGAAGAAGGATGCGGCGTTAAAGGTGAACACGGCTTTAACAGGCATGTTTGAAGTCAAAAAAGGGGATACTATTATGGAAGAAATAAAATATATAAACACTAAAAATGTAGCCATATACCGATATAGTAATTTAGCCCAATGGTTCAAGATCAATATTCAAGATCCTATCCTTAAGGATCTCGAAGAGTTTCAAGTAAGTATAGACATTGTAGAAAGTTAGAAATAAACTAACACACATATATTTCTTTATCTAGCAAAAAGATAGCGGATGGACGCTTAAATCAATCATTAACCTCCAGCTCAATATCAATAAGTATACCCAACAGCTCGGCTCATCCTATTAAATCTGAAGCTCAACATAAATCACATAATACAGCGAGTGTACTTGAGGTCCTCTACAAGCGTCCGAAGAAATTGACGAAGATACAAAACTTGTTTAAAAGTGTTTAAAATGTATATAATTTAGATAATTGTTCTCATATTTATCCTGTATTAATAAAACTCAACAAATGTTTTATTGTCTTTTATTTTATTTTTATGTTTTATTCTGTAAGTTACTACAAGTCTACGAGTAATCAACTTATGCATTGCATTCGATGACCTAGTGACGGGGAGATAGGAGTAGGTACAATCGGTTTATGTTATGCTCCCTCGTAGTCTTAACAGAGTAATTATACTATGCAGGGGTAAGCACTATCTTTTTCCTTGAGGTTATGTTTTAGTTCGAGTTTAAGCTTAAATAACTTTACTATTGACGGCATAGACCCTTTATTTTCATATAGTAGCGACAACGATCGATCTCGCCGCTAGCTCAAAAGCATCAGAACGATGTTGACAACATTGACGATGACTATCTCAGTAGCCGGCATAGAAGCTTCTGCAGGTCTCGGAAAACTCCTGCTGCTGCTGCCTCTGGTAATGCTATGAAATAAAAACGTATCAAGATGATGGAGGAACTCAAAAGGATCATCTACCAGAACGTTTACTGTGAGAGGTAAAGAAATAAGAAACATATATAGAATGTATGTCGTTTATTTTATCATCAGTGTTAAAATATCATGTTACATATAATTAGCAGTACAACAAGATCATTTTACATAGTACAAATTAAATATTTACTTATTCTATGATTTTTCTCGTTTTAAGCTCTGTGATGACTGAAATTATTTCGTTGTCGTTTTCGAGATTGCTGCTATGAGCTTTCTTTGCGGCGTACAACAATTGTAGTCGATCCACTAGTTGATCAGGCGTACTCTGATGTATCCAATTCGGTTTCATCATCTTGTTTAACTTTTTGGGAAGACTAACCTCAAAGTCTGTAATTCTGTATAAATTTGGTCTGATTACATTTTCGTATTTCGAATGTTTAACGCTTATTAGTCGACCGTTGCGCCTATAGTCTTTCTTATGAGCATTAGTAAGTGAGATTATTTTCATATAGTTGTCGATATCTTCCTCTGTTGGACTAGGAGAGCTTATTCGTTTAAGCGTTAGTAAATTAAACAGGCCGGATGTTCCATTGAAAAGGTTGTTTTTAATTAAAATATCTTTTCCCTGAAACTGTACTCGCGAACAACCAAATCGCCACTCATCGATGTCGTTATATAGAGCGTACCTAGTTTTGTCTACGTTTTTGTTTTTTCCGCTAACTAATAATGCTCTATAATGGTTAGAGAATTCGTGATAATCTTTTAAGTTAGAATCGCATTCTTCTTCTTCATCATCAGCAGATGTAGCGAGAGATGATTGTTCAAGCTCTGGTGAGAGATTGATAGCAACGGTCTCCGATCGCGGTATAACACGATTATCATGAGGTTCTGCTTTATCACAGTGAAAGTAGGCTAATTTCTTACGGATAGCATTACGAGCGTTTATTACTTCATCATCATCATCGAGCCTTATTTCTTTATTTATGTCACAAGGTTCATTGGTATGCATACGTTTCAGATTCATGTCTTTAAATATTTCATTATTTCTAGGTGACGACTTATTATCAACAACTATGGTATTATGAACTGTGTTCAAATGACTTCTATAGTTATCAAGGCGTGTAAAATACTTTAAACAAATAGAACACTGAACTTTATACCCCTGGTGTATCTTCAAATGGCGAGCAAACCCTGAGCGTAAAACACTCATACAACATACGTCACACTTGCGTCGCTGGTTCATATCGACTAATAATTGATCATGAACTCCTATTTATATAACATGTTCTTCAGGTCACTCTTAATTAACCCTAGCACTACGTCTATCATCACCCGGTCAATCTTCCTTTATCATCACTAATTAACCCTGGCTAGCCGTCCTTAAGCATGAATTCACCCTTGGCACGGGTCAATGCTTCGATAAATACCTGAGAAACCCAGGTTATGAGTAATAATAATAATAATAATAATGTTTATGCGTCTGTTTCTCTAATCTACTAACTTTATCAATAGATCTCTTCGGTAGAGCTATGGAGAGCATGACGTCATCAGATGACAGTTACAAGCATTCAGGGATACATAGTTTAGAACCAGTGCATGATTCTCGTACACGAGAATTTGCAGACATTCAGGGTAGACATAATAGCGCCACATACAAATTTCTTTTTATACTCCAAATACCATCAGTATGAGATTCCTGTAATCAAAGATGGCTGCCAACAAATCACAGCGTAGTAGGCGTGATCCAAGATAGGTTAGGTTAGAACACGTGATGTTTTTTTTACTAGCACGACTAAGGGCGAAGGGTGAAGCGACTAGTATGACTAAGGGTGAAAAGACTAGCATGACTAAGGGTGAAGGGTGACGAGACTAGCATGGCTAAGGGTGAAGGGAGAAGGGTGACTATATATAAAAGGTAGATCGTTATCAGCGAGGGAGTACACGAATAAAGCCGAATCTTTCCGATGGCGAACATCCTAGGTTACAGAGCTGGTAAGTAGTCATCCTATGAGAGAGAAAGAGTTTCCGCTTAGTGAAAGGAGGATCCAATCCCAGAGTTAGCGCTAAATCTAGGGAATTCCAAGATGGCTCCTTCAAATGACAAATTCAAAATGACACATGCAAAATTGTCAGATTTAATAGGTTAGGTTAGAACACGTGATGTTTTATTTAAATTATAGCAAAATTGACAGCTTTAAATTTTAGCGCTAACTCTGGGGTTGGATCCTTTCACTAAGCTGAAACTCTTTCTCTCTCTCATAGTATGACTACTTACCGGCTCTGTAGCTTAGGATGTTTGCCGTCGGAAATCTTCGGCTTTATTCGTGTACTCTCTCTCGCTGATGACGATCTACCTTTTATATAGTAACCTCCCTTCGCCCTTAGCCATGCTAGTCTCGTCATCCTTCGGCCTTAGTCATGCTAGTCTCTTCACCCTTAGTCATGCTAGTCTCATGTATAATTTAAATAAAACATCACGTGTTCTAACCTAACCTATTAAATCTGACAATTTTGCATGTGTCATTTTGAATTTGTCATTTGAAGGAGCCATCTTGGAATTCCCTAGATTTAGCGCTAACTCTGGGATTGGATCCTCCTTTCACTAAGCGGAAACTCTTTCTCTCTCATAGGATGACTACTTACCAGCTCTGTAACCTAGGATGTTCGCCATCGGAAAGATTCGGCTTTATTCGTGTACTCCCTCGCTGATAACGATCTACCTTTTATATATAGTCACCCTTCTCCCTTCACCCTTAGCCATGCTAGTCTCGTCACCCTTCACCCTTAGTCATGCTAGTCTTTTCACCATTAGTCATACTAGTCGCTTCACCCTTCGCCCTTAGTCGTGCTAGTAAATGAAACATCACGTGTTCTAACCTAACCTATCTTGGATCACGCCTACTACGCTGTGATTTGTTGGCAGCCATCTTTGATTACAGGAATCTCATACTGATGGTATTTGGAGTATAAAAAGAAATTTGTATGTGGCGCTATTATGTCTACCCTGAATGTCTGCAAATTCTCGTGTACGAGAATCATGCACTGGTTCTAAACTATGTATCCCTGAATGCTTGTAACTGTCATCTGATGACGTCATGCTCTCCATAGCTCTACCGAAGAGATCTATTGATAAAGTTAGTAGATTAGAGAAACAGACGCATAAACATTATTATTATTATTATTATTACTCATAACCTGGGTTTCTCAGGTATTTATCGAAGCATTGACCCGTGCCAAGGGTGAATTCATGCTTAAGGACGGCTAGCCAGGGTTAATTAGTGATGATAAAGGAAGATTGACCGGGTGATGATAGACGTAGTGCTAGGGTTAATTAAGAGTGACCTGAAGAACATGTTATATAAATAGGAGTTCATGATCAATTATTAGTCGATATGAACCAGCGACGCAAGTGTGACGTATGTTGTATGAGTGTTTTACGCTCAGGGTTTGCTCGCCATTTGAAGATACACCAGGGGTATAAAGTTCAGTGTTCTATTTGTTTAAAGTATTTTACACGCCTTGATAACTATAGAAGTCATTTGAACACAGTTCATAATACCATAGTTGTTGATAATAAGTCGTCACCTAGAAATAATGAAATATTTAAAGACATGAATCTGAAACGTATGCATACCAATGAACCTTGTGACATAAATAAAGAAATAAGGCTCGATGATGATGATGAAGTAATAAACGCTCGTAATGCTATCCGTAAGAAATTAGCCTACTTTCACTGTGATAAAGCAGAACCTCATGATAATCGTGTTATACCGCGATCGGAGACCGTTGCTATCAATCTCTCACCAGAGCTTGAACAATCATCTCTCGCTACATCTGCTGATGATGAAGAAGAAGAATGCGATTCTAACTTAAAAGATTATCACGAATTCTCTAACCATTATAGAGCATTATTAGTTAGCGGAAAAAACAAAAACGTAGACAAAACTAGGTACGCTCTATATAACGACATCGATGAGTGGCGATTTGGTTGTTCGCGAGTACAGTTTCAGGGAAAAGATATTTTAATTAAAAACAACCTTTTCAATGGAACATCCGGCCTGTTTAATTTACTAACGCTTAAACGAATAAGCTCTCCTAGTCCAACAGAGGAAGATATCGACAACTATATGAAAATAATCTCACTTACTAATGCTCATAAGAAAGACTATAGGCGCAACGGTCGACTAATAAGCGTTAAACATTCGAAATACGAAAATGTAATCAGACCAAATTTATACAGAATTACAGACTTTGAGGTTAGTCTTCCCAAAAAGTTAAACAAGATGATGAAACCGAATTGGATACATCAGAGTACGCCTGATCAACTAGTGGATCGACTACAATTGTTGTACGCCGCAAAGAAAGCTCATAGCAGCAATCTCGAAAACGACAACGAAATAATTTCAGTCATCACAGAGCTTAAAACGAGAAAAATCATAGAATAAGTAAATATTTAATTTGTACTATGTAAAATGATCTTGTTGTACTGCTAATTATATGTAACATGATATTTTAACACTGATGATAAAATAAACGACATACATTCTATATATGTTTCTTATTTCTTTACCTCTCACAGTAAACGTTCTGGTAGATGATCCTTTTGAGTTCCTCCATCATCTTGATACGTTTTTATTTCATAGCATTACCAGAGGCAGCAGCAGCAGGAGTTTTCCGAGACCTGCAGAAGCTTCTATGCCGGCTACTGAGATAGTCATCGTCAATGTTGTCAACATCGTTCTGATGCTTTTGAGCTAGCGGCGAGATCGATCGTTGTTGCTACTATATGAAAATAAAGGGTCTATGCCGTCAATAGTAAAGTTATTTAAGCTTAAACTCGAACTAAAACATAACCTCAAGGAAAAAGATAGTGCTTACCCCTGCATAGTATAATTACTCTGTTAAGACTACGAGGGAGCATAACATAAACCGATTGTACCTACTCCTATCTCCCCGTCACTAGGTCATCGAATGCAATGCATAAGTTGATTACTCGTAGACTTGTAGTAACTTACAGAATAAAACATAAAAATAAAATAAAAGACAATAAAACATTTGTTGAGTTTTATTAATACAGGATAAATATGAGAACAATTATCTAAATTATATACATTTTAAACACTTTTAAACAAGTTTTGTATCTTCGTCAATTTCTTCGGACGCTTGTAGAGGACCTCAAGTACACTCGCTGTATTATGTGATTTATGTTGAGCTTCAGATTTAATAGGATGAGCCGAGCTGTTGGGTATACTTATTGATATTGAGCTGGAGGTTAATGATTGATTTAAGCGTCCATCCGCTATCTTTTTGCTAGATAAAGAAATATATGTGTGTTAGTTTATTTCTAACTTTCTACAATGTCTATACTTACTTGAAACTCTTCGAGATCCTTAAGGATAGGATCTTGAATATTGATCTTGAACCATTGGGCTAAATTACTATATCGGTATATGGCTACATTTTTAGTGTTTATATATTTTATTTCTTCCATAATAGTATCCCCTTTTTTGACTTCAAACATGCCTGTTAAAGCCGTGTTCACCTTTAACGCCGCATCCTTCTTCAACGCATTCAGCATACGTCTCTGAAAAATGACTAAACAGTCTTCCATGAAAGTCTTCGGATCAATATGCCTGATGTTAGTTATTGCAGCAGTTCGCATGCGTCCCTTAAATGCTGATTTCATGTCTGACCATTTGACTCGGCTACAGGCTGTCTCTTTTCGCTGGTTATATCCCTCGCCTACAGTTTTTAAGGCTTTGACTGTCTCTCGATAAGATTTCGCTTGAGCCAAGCAGGCTAATAGATGGTTCTTCGCTCCCAATGATGACGCTGAATCTAGTGCCTTATTAAGTTTTCTTATTGTTATGGTACATTGTTTTAAGGCTCTGAGGATAGCATTACTATCATCATCTATCTGTGAGTTGTAGACAAGTCTCCTTAACTCTTCAACAAGTTCGCTGGCGAAAGACATGTTTTTATTATAAAGGTTAAATATGGATGTGAAGAGAGATAAGTGTTACTCGTTCAGTTGCTGCACTGAGACTGAAATCTAGAGTTAGAATTTCGTTCTATATCCCGTTTACACGTACCGCCGAGAAAACAGTTAAAAGCTAGGAAAAATTAGCGAGTTACTGGATGTAATAAGGTGGAATTTAAATAATACGATACATAAATCAGTTCAGTTCATATATTAAAATGCTATGCGGAAACTGTTTATTATGCTGTAGATTTAAATGAAATGACTAATAGATTCTGCTTTTGTATACTTTTAAATGTTGAATCTTTTAAATGTAAGGTTATTAAATCTCAAGATGGATGGTGTATCAGCTGTTACAAACTAATTGTGGATAAGGCTTAATTACTAGAGAGAGAAAACTATTGGGAATTAGTTAACTTATCAAATAGGCCGTGGTCAGTAGCTATATGTTTTATTAATTGTTATCATTATTCTGTTAACAAATATTTCAGTCAGCCCTCTGGAGTTTTTTTTGGTCTACCCTTTGCTGCTTGTAATATACTTTTATGAAATTTGTTGTAAATTGATTAGAATGAAAAGTTAAATATATCCCCTACTTAGTTATATGCTATGCTTTAATAATTTTTTATCTGGACAGGTAATAATGCATTCAATGTGACTGGTGTATTATATAGCATATCATAAATAAATGTAAAAAGTAATGCAACGGGGTGTCCAAAGCAACGATTCATTTATAAACGGAATCAACATATGTAAATAATAATTTAAAATGTGAAATTTATACACTCCAAATGTTGTTTTGTAAATCAAGTGGCAAATATCAAGAAAGAGTTTTAAGATGATATTGATTACAGTAAAATCCTTTAAAGAAGTTTGAAAAGGGAGAATTTTTACAGAAAGATCCATTAAAAATCACCTGTTTTGGGGGTTCGAAGCAGGTATAAAACCTCAAATTTCTAGTGATTTACAGGTCAAATCGTGTCTTTTTAAAAGAATGTATATTGCCTCAGGGTGTTTCCCTTTTTGTCGTCGAGGGTAAGGTAGATTTGAAAATAATAAGTTCAGTTTATCGCGGTACGTTGCACTGTATAGACAATGACCGGTTTTTAATTTTTAAAAAAGATGATTAGTGTAATATTCCTTCTTGGTGATTAAGTTATTGTTTTCCCGTTTTAGTTTGTACTGGCACAAATACGCAAAGGGGTAAGTCTATATATTTTCTGCATTAGAACCAGTTTTTCTCTTTTGAATAGTTAATTCAGATAGTGATAATGCATATTAGTGATAGGACCCGATTCAAATTCCTTCTAAATGGAGGATATGCAAACGATCCCGCGAATGATATGTAGGTAATTAATATATCAACTATATGATCAAGCAATCTCTCGACGTAAATATTATATTAGAAATTTTAAAAGGTATACAATTCATATAATGGTAGAGATAGATAGAAAACTGGCGGTTCGTTTATATCGCGCGTTTGTTATAATATTATTGAATGCTAGATACACAACTGAGTTAATGACCCGCCTAATATCTTGTTCTGACAGGCAAATTCTACAGGTAAATGCCAATCTATCTGAGAATTGTTTCGATAATTTTTATCGTTTATAGCTTTATTAAATAGTTTATCCTTCTAAAACTCTCATATTTAAGCTATCTAACGTATATCTAATATCATGATCTTACGTCATAGGGTCACATGTCTTATAGACGTGATGAAACTTGAATGTTTTAATTAATCATATCTGAAACATTTTAGCATATATTTACATGTTTTTTATTTTTTAATTTATTTTAAAAGAAAGATTATTTATTTATTGCTTTGAAGGCATGCTTTTACATTGCAAAGGTTGAAAAAGGGATTTTTTAAACGTTTTCCTAGCGATTCATGTTTGCTCAATACAATTCATTTCATTTTTTTCGAATTTTATATAATAGTAAAAGTACTTTAGTGTCTTTATTATATGTTAACATCATATATAATAATCTAATTGGTAAGCAATAGAATATATTTTCTAATTACATTCAGCCTGATAAATTTGCAAAAGAGTCCTAATCAGTTTAGTACCTTATTAGATCAAAATTCTTAAAATGTTACCTGCTTGTCTATATTTGTTTTCGATAAGCGTAGTTATAAGGTATCCTTAAAGTAAACTCTATTACGAACTGTTTTCATAAAAAGGAATGACTTGAAAAATATAATGCTTTCTACTTAATTTATAATGAAGTTGATTAATTATATCTAGTATTTATGGAAAACGTAATATTACAGACGCTTCAACTAATATAATTCTATAATTTGATATTTCGGATCTATGGATGAAATAATATTTATAATAGTTATGCAACAGTATTTAGAAAAGAAAGTTATAAAACTGATGATAAAGGTTACCTTGATTTGTTGTTAACACTTAGAAAGAATATATACACTTTTGTTAATACGCGCGCCGGACCGAGTCGCGGAAAATGTATTTTAAAATCTAATAATTTTATATGAGACATCTACCAAGAGAAGGGGAATTAATTTTTAGGGATTTTAATAAATATTAAATGTTTTATTATTATTATTAATATAACAGATAATTATTAAAAAGGTAATATGAAATTACTGCCGCGTGTCTGGATGAACAGCGGATGACCTCGAGTCGCGAGTCGGCGCACTATCATTTGTCACGTTTTCGGCGTTTTGAACCTCCATAAGAAATAACATGGGATTTTGGGCTAGAACTCTTGTTGCCTATCTACTAACATGACTGATGGATCACAGAGTTAGCAGACGTCAAGTGTATCTACAGAAGTATCGCAAGGGCCAACTAAGTATGTCTTAGATGGAGGATCATTACTTCATCGAATGCCTTGGAAGATTGGAATCACATTCGACTTTATCGAAAGATCTTATGCAAACATCACAGTGAAAAAGAATGACTCAGTCACAGTTGTTTTTGATGGATACAGTGTGAATATCCCAACCATCAAAGAATGCGCACATAGGAGACGAGGTATGAACTCAAAACTATCACCCACAGTGAACTTCTCTCCAGACACTATTTTTATTGGCAAGAACAAATAACTTTTGCATAATGCCGTGAACAAGACCAGGATGATACATCTCATTGGTAATCTCCTCGGTAGACAAGGATGCCATATTATTTATGCTTGACAATGTGCTAGGACAAGGTGTTACATCGTCTAAGTGTATAGATACAGTTGTGTTGGGAGAAAAT
Source organism: Agrypnus murinus (assembly GCA_929113105.1). NCBI lineage: Eukaryota > Metazoa > Arthropoda > Insecta > Coleoptera > Elateridae > Agrypnus > Agrypnus murinus. Next base: position 4,931,044 of record OV816029.1, read on the forward strand.
GCTAACTTACTCATTCTGCTGTTGTTCCATTCTTCGGGCAGTGGTTTCCCTTTACATTTGAAAAGTGATATTTAAGTATTCGAGTCATTTTCGACAGTGTATGACATCCCTGCTATAAGAAATATTTTAGGAGTTGATATGTGCAAGTATTTGCTTTTCCTGCATGATTTTATGGGCTGTGATAGCACATCACACATACATGGAACCGGCAAGACCACTGCATTTAAAAAACTTCTTGTAGTAGTGACCTAAAACTACTAGCAGAGCTCTTCTGCTCAGAGAACAAGCCTAAGGACGAAATTGAAGAAACTGGGAAGAAATCCATGTCATTACTTTATGGAGACAAGAAAGATGAAACATTACATGTGCTACGTGTCATGAAGTGGATAGGAAAGCAAGAAATGGTTGATGCCTGCTCTTGGGGATGGTTTGTGCGGAACAATGAGTATTTTCCAAAATTAAGTGATTTTCCTCCAGCTCCATGGGATCTCCTAACTATTATCCGCTGCAAGTGTACAAAGGAATGTGGAACAATACGATGTAGCTGCAGAAAAAATGGTCTACCTTCTAGAGATGCTTGTGGACAGTGTCAGGAATCTAGCTACGTTAACTTCATACACGACCAATATCTTGATTCAGAAGACTCCGATATTGATGGATGAGTGTTCATATTACAGACTTAACACAATTCTTTGTTGCTCATTTTACTTCATTTTGTCCTTTTTGTCATTTTGGAAAATATAAATAAAAGTTCACTATTACAGGAGATTTGTCGTTAGCATGGAAAAGTAGACTAGAAACATATGTGTCACGTTCATTTACTTGTTGAATAATTAAAGTAAATTTTAAGTAATTTCCCGTAGATGAATTCTGGCGGATTTTCGATGGTATTGTAGCACATATTATTGAGACTAACCACGAAGAATTTGCTTCTGTTACAATTTTTTCAAGGTTAGCTCTATTTTTTCATAGTTTGACCTGACTAATATAATAAAATAACCTTTAGAACTGCTGTGCACCATTTTAATTTAAGATATAGAGTAAGCATAACCCCACCTGCTCATCGCACTGCACTTTTTGAACGTCCATTTTCTTTTAACATTTATATATAAACTATACTCAAACTCATGTCTGTCTGATTGATACCTTCAAGAATTATTCTGTGAATTCCTTCACGCAGCATCTGCGTAAGATCTTTTTTTAAATGCAATCAAAGTAAAAATAGAATGACTTTCTTTTCTTTTCCTATAATCTCGCCTTATTTATGCCTTTTGTATAAAAATATTAATTTTTAAATTTCTTGTAATAACATGCTCATCATAATCAACATCATGTTCTTTTATTTAATAAAATTACTAGTAAATTGATTACAAAGTACATTAATAGTACAATTTTCCTTCAATTTGTGTTTTAATCTCAACGCATTTCTTATATATAAGATTAACTACAGAGCTTATTATTTATCAAAAATAGAAAATTTTTAAAACTATAAAATAAAAAATTTAAATCACTTTAGAAAAATGTTTAAAAGAATCACATTAAAGGAAATTCAAAAAAACACGTTGCGATATTTCGGAGACAACAACACTTTGGTAACAGGATCACATACGCTGCTGAAGGTTCATACTACTAGAAAAAATTTTTAATTCAAAAAAAGTCGATATTGCAATACGTTCGCCATCTGCTGTTCACTAGATAAATTCATACTTCTTCTACTGCAACTGTGAAACTAAGATGATTGTGGATCCAAACCCCCCTACATTTATTTGTATTAGTTTGGTTAGTTAACAGCAGATGGCCACCGTATTGAAAATCAGTTTTTTTTTATTAAAAATTATTTCTGTAGTTTAAATCTTCCGTAGCTTATGTGTTTCTGTTACGAAAATATTGTTCTGTCTCCAACATAGCGCAACGTATTTTTATATTCGCTCTAATGTGATTTAACTTTTAAAAAAGTAATTTTTAAATAAATTGCATCTGCGTCATCTCCAACTGCAACTGTGAACTAGAATAATTGTAGATACAAACCCCCCTACATTTCCATGTATAAATTTATTTAACAAACAGCAGATGGCGACCGTATTGCAAAATCAAAGTTTTATTTAATAAAAATGATTTCTAGTAGTTTAAACCTTCAGCAGCTTATGTGATCCTGTTAGCAAAGAGTTGTTGTCTCGGAAATATCGCAACTTGTTTTTGAATATTTCTTTAATGTGATTTTTTTAACTTTTAAAAAATTTTCGCTAGGATTTCAATCTTTTATGTTATAGTTTTCAAAATACTTCTATTTTTGATAAATAATAACAAGCTGTGCAGGGACGTTAAAATTAACGTAGCCCAGGCACCAGAGCTCAAGATTTTGCAACTACCATCATATAAAGATTTCTTATTGGGAATCGCAGGGTCATAATTCAACTACATCAGTATTTGTAAAAAATAAAATATATAAAAATGATCATTTTCTTTCAGAAAAACGTCAGTATTTGTTTTTAATTTAAGTCTGTATTTTAATGCATCCCCTTAATAAGAGAACAGCTAATAAACTGTTGCAGTTAGCTTTGTCTTGTTATTATAATTACACCCATATTGGACACAAATTAATGTTTCTTAATTCACACTTGTAAAAACCAATAAGCACAAGACGAAACACCAAGGAATCATAAAATATAATAATCATAGAATACTGCACCTATGCTGCAGCTGTTGGTTGCACACTGGAAAAGCGTGTTGTGTGTGAACACTATTGCAGCCTCTTATTAGGCTTGCAGTTTTAAAGGGTAGCTGCAGTAGAAAAACTTGCATGTTGCGTGCTGCTTTTAGGATATGTGTGAACACCACGCGAAACTTTTGCAGCCGCAACTCTAAAACTGTGCTGCAAAAGTAGCCGTGTGTGATCTTAGCTTTAGGTGGATTGATATAATACTCATCGATAAATCCACTGGAAAGGCCTTTATTATCGATCCTACTATAAGAATTGAGAATAAAGATGATCAACCTTGTCAAGTAGATGTGAAAAGAATGCGTAGTACCTATATACGAAACAACAATTAAATTAATTATTACTTTATAAGAAAGATTTCGAGTAAGGATATTAAAAAGGAAGTTTTTGTTATATGGTTTAAGGGGGACGTTAGTAAAAGACTAAGTTACATTTCGGAAAAATCTTAATTTACCAAAATCATTAGTGAAACACTTTTATAAATACTAAAGAGTTTATGTCTGTATATTTCAAAAGCTTCTAAAATGTCTAATTTGTGTTTGTTGTTGCAAAAATGTAAGAATTTAAGGTGTCATATATTATATAATATATAATATATTGGCCAAACACTTAGAAATTTCGACATAAGGTACAAAGAACACGTACGCTCTTATAGACTTAAACATCCAGAAAAATCGAAATATGCCAAACACATTTTGGAACAGAACCACCCAACGACACCTCAAAACAACATTAAATTCTTACATTTTTGCAACAACAAACACAAATTAGACATTTTAGAAGCTTTTGAAATATACAGACATAAACGCACAGTACCTTTAATGAATGAACAAACTGAGCTTAGTAATTCTCCTTTATTAGAAGTGTTAGATATTTAGTTTTTGTTATGTATTGTATCTAGTTACCTATTTTCTGTATATATTTATCCTTAGCAACGTGTTTGTTTATCAATCTTATCTACCTTTGATAATGACACAAAGTGTCGAAACAATATTGTCAGGTTAAGATATTAATAAAACTTGTGAAACTTTAATTAATCTTTGTATTTATATTATATTTCATAATAAATACGTTTAATCAGTCATCGCCATTTTAAAAATACGTTTCACTTCATAATAAAATATGAATTCACTGGAAATTAAATTTGTCGCGGCTGTTTATTCCACTTTCGAAATGTTTCCGCCACAGAAATAAAACTGGTTATTATATTTTAATATTTTTATATTCAACATACACATAAAACAAACAATGGGCGACCACGGTTTAACACACGTCTGCACGATCAGGTGGTACCCGCGCTACAAATGTTTTTCCCCGCACTTTGCAAACAAATTAGTGGTTAAATAGTTATATATCTAACTAGTAAAAAGTGTGACGTAAAATACAAATCGCATTATTAATGTCGCATATATGTAAATCTGAAGACACCAGACTACACAAAACATTTAATATCGGAAATATATAGCAAATGTTATAACACCAAATTTACATGTAGGGTATGTAAATGTGTTTATATAACTCATTTTACTTGATTTTTATATCGCAGACAAGTAAATGTCACAGTTTTCTTTACTGGGTTTTATGGTATTTATTTAATAAATAACCAAAATCATTTACCTGTAAAACACTGAAGACATTTTTTTCTGTTTCTTCATGATTCTGATTTCTTATATCATTATAAGGGACATAAGGGATTTCCCTATCTTTTTCATGTAATAAACGACTTTATTGATCTTATGTATGTACAGCAGGGCTGACAAATAAAATTAATGAGATATTTAATCATAAGGTCAATCCCAAAGCGAGGTTCAGTTTAGTTATTGTTCTTCCACCTAAGTCTTGATCTGACAAGAAAAAAAACATGACAATGTTAATGCCTAAACAACAAACTTAAACCTAAATATTCGGTGATGATATGGTTACCATAATAAACTTTGGGTAGGCACTAGGTAGCGATTTTAAACAAAATTGACATGTTTTTGGAATTTTTCCAAAAATCAATACTTTGCCTTGCATTTAAGTGTGGTAACTATAGCACTTTCCCGTCTCCATAATTATTTTTTTCAAAATTTCCTTATGTAAGGTAACAAACTTATTACATTACCATTTTGGCAATAGGATGAAGTGTCAGAATATGGAATAAAAAATGCAAGTTGCCATTTAAAAAAAGGACGATGACGTCACCACACTTAAACGCATCACCTTGTATATTCGAATATTATGTCAAAAAGTGCGGACTTTAAAAACAAAATTGAAGTGTGTTTGGAATTTTTTTCAAAAATCAATACTTTCCCTTTTATTGAATTTATTCCATACTTTAGAATCGCACTGTAGAATATGTATTCCTGGGACTGGATCAGATTATGATTATTTTTAGTACAAAACTCACAAACATACCTACAAAATTTAGTTTCCATTTATTAACGTTTTAACTTTTCAATGTGACATATTTTTTATACATTATAAATATATAGTTACATATATGTAATTACATGCATAATAAACACACAAATACAGCAGTACCATAATTATATTAAATCTTAGTCATTAATTTGAAAATACAGAATGGTTTATTTTAGTTTACAGCTTTTATAAATACATTTCTGAATGCTGAAAATAATCTTTACAGCATAAAGAAATTTAACAGACACATTTACAATTTTTAGCAGAATTTTCTCTCTTGCACTTACACTCTTCGTCTGCAGCAGATATACAACAACAATTTCCTTTACATATGCAATATCCAGAACAGTTTGCTGCATTGCAATTGCAAATTCCACAAACGTAATCCTGTTTGTAACAACTTTCTTTGGACAAAGCAGAACAGCAGAAGCAGCTTTTGCCACATCCACATTTAATGCAACAAGTCTTGATGCAGCATTTGGGCTCAGTTGAGCAGCAAGATTTTTTGCAGTTACATTCTGTTACTGCTGCAACAGCACAGCAGTTGCAATTACCATTGCATGAACTTTTCTCACATTGCATACCTACACAGATGCAGTCAGAGCCACATTGGCAGCAATTTCTGCTGGAATTTCTACAATTGCATGTATTTTTCATTAAACTAGAGCAATTATGTGTCTATTCACAAATACATTCTTATTTGCAACAACATTCATTATTGGTAGAAATGCCTTTTAGGCAGTTGCAATCACATCCGCAAGAGCATTGTTTTGTACTTTAGTACAGCATATACAATCCTTTTTACATCTACAACCAACAGTAAAACAACAGCTTTTTGAGCTACAATTGTTTTTCATAGTCTCACAGCAATTGCAATTTTTGCCAGAAATACATGATTGAAAAATGCAACCCTGTTTACATTCCTTTTTAGAATAACCAGTAGTCTTCTTAATGCAGTTGCAACTGGTGTTTGATGAAACAGAACAGTTGCAAGTTTGTTCACATTTGCAATTCTTACAAACACATCGCTTCATGCAGGAATTTGGCAAACAATTCTTATTACATCCACTTCTACAACAGGAGGCTTTGCATTTATATGTACTCATGGCAACGTCAGAATGGTCTATATCGTCCACTTTTAAGACATCTGCAGCATCAGATTTTTCTGTAAAAATAAATTAAGTGTACGATTCAGTCAACAAATTAAGTTTTCCAGTGTATCTATTCATATAAAAAATTTTATATTCAAGCTTTGTGTGGTGTACCCAATATTAAGTGGGGTACAGAGTTACAAGGAAGGGTTAACAATGTTAATGTTAATAAAACAACTTAAAATTCTTATATCTTGCGTTGTACGTACAAATTTATAAGTTGGATTAACTTCTGTATTCGTTTTACGTGTAATTTCCTCAATTGACAAAATTCTGAGTTTTATTGTAGCCTCTTCTTGTATTACCACAAAATTTCCAACATCGATATCATTTGAATGGAATAATGTATCTTTGTCACTTAGATACTTGGACTGATCACTGTCTGCTCTAGTGTTACGTAAATAATGTTACACCGAACCCACTATCCACTGTAACACTGTACCCCAATTATCAAAAATCTATGCTCGAATAGTTGATAAGGGCACAAACAGTTTTGAGGTTAAGTTCGTGCTTCTCCGGCATAAATAAGCTTACAAACTACTTATAAATAAATTTTTAATAATATATACTAGTGTATTCAAAATAACGAACAACTCAAAATAAACAGAACTAACATAATCTCATGGGCCATGACTGAGTCAGTTTTATACTCACCAATTTTTTCTCCTAATGTCAAAATTGCTTATTGACAGATTTGTGTGTGTTGATTGAAAAGAGATAATAGAACATAAAGTCCTTTAACAAAAAATGAGAAAAAATACGATTTTCAACATTTATATGACATTATTAAAAGACAATCCAAAAATACAATTAAAAGCGATAGCAAAACAAACAGCAGATGTGAAAGGTAAGAGATTTTTTAGTGTTATCTCATAAAACACATACATAACACTTCTTGTAGGTATTTCATTAATTATATTCGATATACGGACCCTTCTGAACCCAGGTAAACCAATTATATTGAGTTGTAGAGGATAACTTAGAGAACAATAATCCGAAAAAACATCGCGCCGGTCGCAGGTAATTAATAAGAAAAACAATGTTAAAATGGCTATTTTGAGGTTAGAATGTTATGATGTTAGGTTACAGTTAGTAAAAAAGTTGGCTGTATTTACGTGAAAATGGCTTTAAAATGGTGTTTGTGTCATCTGATAAGAATATTTTATAATTTTTACCTGTTTTTATGACGTTTTTCGAACGAAAACCCGTAGCGCTTGGTATTTCCGTATGTATGCATGTACGATAGGGGTCCTTATATCGAATAATTACCGGTATTTCATGGGGGACCTTGAATCAAGTCATCAAAGAATACATATATATAAAAAAAACCTTTCGTCGCTGAAAAAGAATAGAGTGAAAAAAGTTTATTGATTTTATTGACTCCGACACAAGTTATGCGATTCATAAAATTGTTCATCAGTACTTTTTAAAAACGAAATACCTACAATTGATGAAATATTACGTGATGTTAATGCCGACGAATATTTACCCAATTTTAGACAAACATTTTAAAAACTATTGAAGATTATTGGATTTTTGAAAAGGTCTTGAAACAAATACAATACATATGCTATTTATGAGATGGAAAAGGGTAAAGATATAACCGTTTCGCGACTACTTCCTTATCATTGTGAATTTAATCCAATCGAGTGGACAGAAATCAAACAGGAGGTTGCTCAAGAATGTATGTTATAAATGTAAAACTTTTATTTGAGCAGGTAGTTCAAAATGTAACAATGGAAAAAAATTGAAGTGGACTGTTCTTCCTCATCCGCCCTATATTTCAGACCTTGCTGCTTGCTCCTTCAGACTTCTACGTGTAAATAATTACTCTGTATTACTCTGATGTAAAATCGTCGAAGCTGTTCGAGAATCAAAAGATTTTTTTTCGAGGAATACGGAAGCTTCCTGAATGATGGATAGTGTTTCACAAGACAAGATTTGTTGTCTTGTACTACTACTTCTTGTCTTGTCTTGCAAAACAAGACAAGAATTCTAATAAACGCTTGTCTTGCTTCATTCTTGCAAACAAAAATCTTGTGTTGCTTGCATTTTCTTGCCTTGCATATTCTTGGAATTCTTACACTGTTGCGACTCGGAGATTTAGCTGTTAATTAGCTGTGCCGTTCTGTTAATGAATCAGAACCTCATTGTCAGTAATCAATTGGACTTCGCGTAGCATACGTATTGAGCAATAAAGCGTAGTCAATATCGATAAAACATTTAACACAGGCAAGGACACATTTGTCCAAGGACACCATATTTTGGCAAAATATCAGAAAGAATTGCACATATACTAAGAAAAACCAGCAATTATAAAATAACATTTAAAACCAACACTAACACTTTTCATTTTTATTTAATGCTAAATACAGAACACATGATATCATGAAATCGGGCATTTACCGTTTAAATTGTTCTTTTTGTAGTTCGGTATATATTGGGCAAACACTTAGAAATTTTGACTTATAAGATATAAACAACACGTACGTCATTACAAAAATAAACATCCTAAAAAATCTAATTATCAGTTCTGCTTTTATCTAATGCTTTATCTAATCTAATGCTTTGTTTTAAATTTTAATTACCTTTTGAAAATTTTAACTTAATTTAAATTCTATTGTTACAGAAAAGAAATACAATTTGAGATTATTCAGCATATAATATTATAAACTAGCAGAAATGGAAAATATTTCAGCTTCCTTGAAGATAGACTGCAACTGTGAAGGTGCTTGTTGCACAGGGGAATGCAAATGTATTGAAAAATTCACTTGCACTTCTAATGGTTGCAAAGAGAATTGTACTTGTAACAACTGTATTTGTGGAGAAGAAGCAAAGAAAGATGTAGATAATTCCGAAGGTAACTCACAAAGCTTGAATATAGAAGTTTTTAACTTTTATATGAATAGATTCACTGAGAAACTTAATTTGTTGACTGAATCAATTAATTTATTTTTACAGAAAAATCTGATGCTGCATATGACTTAAAAGTGGACGATATAGACCATACTGACGTTGCCAAGAGCATATCTAAATGCAAAGTCTCCTGTTGTAGAAGTGGCTTTAATAAGAATTGTTTGCCAAATTCCTGCATGAAGCGATGTGTTTGTAAGAATTGCAAATGTGAAGAAATTTGCAATTGTTCTGTTTCATCAAACACCAGTGGCAACTGCATCAAGAAGGCATCTGGTTATTCTAAAGAGGAATGTAAACAGGGTTGCATTTGTTAACCATGTATTTCTGGTAAAAATTGTAATTGCTGTGATACTATGAAAAACAATTGTAGCTCAAAAAGCTGCTGTTTTACTGATGGTTGCAGATGTGAAAAGGATTGTATATGCTGTACTAAAGTACAAGAACATGCTCTTGTGGATATGTTTGCAACTGCCTAAAAGGCATTTTTACCAATAATGAATGCTGTTGCAAACAAGAATGTATTTGTACAGAGACACATAATTGCTCGACTTCCATGAAAAATACATGCAATTGTAGAAATTCTAGCTGCACGAATTTCTGTCGATGCGGTTCTAACTGCATCTGTGTGGGTATACATTATGTCAGACCTGCCAAAAAATAGAATAACACCTTCCCGACCTTTTACTAATGTAGATGTTAATTTTTGTGGTTATTTTTACTTAAGAGATAGAAAATCGAGAAATTTCAAGTTGACCAAGGCCTATGTTTGCGTTTTCGTATGCTTTGTGACAAAGGCGTGCCATCTGGAACTGGTAAGTGAGTTGAGTACGGAGGCTTTCCTTGCGAGTCTCCATCGTTTTGTGTCTAGGCGTGGCAAATGTTTAAATATTTATTGTGACAATGCCAAAAATTTTGTCGGTGCTAATACCGAATTCCAAAGATTTTTGTTAAAATATTAAAATACTTTATCTACAAATTTAAATCAAGAAGGCATAAACTTTAAATTCATACCCCCAAGTTCACACCAATTTGGCGGTATATGGGAGTCTAATGTAAAACAGGTAAAATACCATCTTAAGAGGGTAATCGGTAACACTAAACTTACGTTTGAAGAGTTTGATACAATTTTAACGCAAGTAGAGGCTTGTCTTTACTCAAGACTCTTGTATCCCCTTTCAAATGACCCAAATGATCCCACTCCCTTGACTCCCGGGCACTTCTTAATTGGACAACCGTTAACAACGATACCCCAAGAAGATCTGACTACTGTTAAAGAAACCCTGCTATCCAGATTTAAAAGGTGTCAGCAGATAGTTCAACATATTTGGAGCAGATGGTCAAAGTACATATCAGAGTACATATAGTACATACAGGAGTACATATCTGAGTTACAAACACGTTGTATATGGAAAGAAACTTATCCTCAACTTATAAAACCAAATGTTATAGTTGTTATTAAGGAAGTCAACTTATCCCCTCTGAAATGGAGTATTGGTAGAGTAATGAAGACTCATCCAGGTTCTGACGGTGTCATCCGCGTCTTAACAGTTAAGACTTCAAGTAGCGTATATAAACGACCCGTCGCAAAGTTGTGCGTTCTACCGAATTCAGATTTAAGACTGTGAATCGTGAATGAGCAATTTGAAAATGTTATAGTTTAATAAATTTATTGAAATCATAAATATTTCAAGGAGGGCGGCATGTTACAGCCAACCTTTTTACTTTACAATTTTAAAATGTTAGTAGACGTGAAGGCTGTTCGTTGTTTAAGAATGACAGAAAAATAATTAAATTTGTATTGGCACACTAAAGTTGTATAAATTTAAAAATAAAGATAATTCAAAGAAAATAAACAGAAGTACAGTATTGGATGTTAACACCAAATTGAACCAGCATCCACTGTGCTTCGCCATAACAAGTATACCGAGCCTTAGCTAACTACTACTACTACTTAACTAAAGTGACTTCTTGTTGCCAGAAATAACGTGCTGCATCTGCATCTACACCATGCGAATTTCAGAAAATTGTATCAGGGGGTCTCGTTACATTGCTTCTTGTAAGGGTTTTGGGTACTTCAATCTCGAGAAGGTGTGAGAAAACTTGGCATAGAGGTGCATGAGTAATATTTCATACTAACAACAAGAAACAGCTACTTTGTAGAGCAAAAAAAGAATCTCAACATAAAAATGGCTTCCATTGATTTAAAATATGAAAAATAAATACATGACAAAATATATAAACAAATGAATGTATTTTGCAATACATTACTGTTGTGTTAGTGAAATTTTAGACCAGCGTGAAGTTAGCAGCTAAAAGGTAGCAGCCAATTTCCCGAAAGTACCCGAACGTCCATAGGCGGGGGTTTTAAGTAAATATTAAATAGCTGCATTTAATAATAATAATAATAATTAACACATCAAGGCGTCATTCTTTCCATTTTAAAATCTGTGTGAGAATACATGATAAGGTAACACATCATTTGCCCAAAGGTCACCCCCTAAGAATCCGTGTAAGGATAGCTGCCATCAACCCCTAGCTAAAAAGAAATTATTTTATTTACTCTACTACTAAGAATGTAAACATGCCTCCCTACCTTTACCTACATATCTAAAATAATACATTTTATAATATTATGCACAATGCATTAGGATGTTGTAACTGCTATGGACAATCCAGCTCGAATGTTGCACCCGATAGAAATGACGACGATATGATCGACATCAATGAAGATATAAGTAATACAACCTGTCCTGTTCTTAGTCAAGTCTGCGGGTAAACAGCAGTCAGAAGAAGAAGAAAATATAAACTTTGAATCTAAACAAAGATTAATTTTCTGTTTCAATAGGACAGAGTTTGGATTAGGCTTACTGGGGATATCACGTTATAAAAAAAACGCGCCGAGTGCTCTACCTCGAAGGTGGTGTGGAAAGGGGAGGATTTCTTCAAAAACTGAAAGTTACAGTTTATGTGTTACATCTCGACAACGTCACTCCTATAAAAAACAGTCATTGGATATATTTTGAGGGAAATTGCATAAGCTACAAATTTAATAATACGTATTTTTAACGAATGATAAAATTGAAAGCAGGATATAGGGCTTGAATGCTTGGTAACGAGTTGATTTGAACTAAAATCTTCCTAATCCTCTAGCTTACATACAGCCCCAAGTCATGACGTCTTGAGGAAACCTAACAGTACGTTTTAGGGAGTTTTGTTTCACTTTTACCATGGTGATTCCTTAATTTTTTATAAGGTACTTAGCTATTTTTAAACTTTGATGCATTGAGGGTCAGAGCTAAACATCAAGCATTCCATAAAAACTGCTTAAAACGTGCCGTTAAGTTTCTTCGAGATGTAATGACTTAGAGCTATATGTCAGCTGGAGGATTAGGAAGATTTGAGTGCATAGACGGCACAGTTAATGCTGAAAAGTATCAGCAAATTCCTAACGCTAACTTGTTATCAATCGTTTAAATCCTCTATCTTGACCGCGATTCATCTTTCAATATAACGATGCTGCTTGTCACACATCAAAAAAGACCAAACGTTCGTTTGAAAATCATAATGTCAAAGTTTAAGAATGGTTCTCAGGCACTCCGGATCTTAGTGTTATTGAAACCTTGTGGCAGAAGATGAAACAACACCTGAGGAATAGCTCTCAGAGAACAATTCCCGCGATGAAATTATTGTAACAAATGGGGAAAACTCCCTATTCGCCGCCGTCGAATATTCGAGAATGCATGACTCATCGACGTGACTCATCTGCATGTATGATTCATTAACACCTGCATGTATGACTCATCAACACCTGCATGTATGATTCATCGTATGTTCCAGAACTTCCAGAAGATATAAATTGAGTTCGCGGGGAGAAGGAGCTCAGTTAATGTTTAACGGCGTCGTGTTGAAATGTGCTCTGAGTAAATTAGTAATTGAGTGTTAGTGAAGAAATAAATGTTAATAATTGTTGTGATACATAAATAGTTCTTATATAAATAGCCTACTTTAAATTTGTAAATATCTAGCATTTAAATAGTTTATAATTAGTGTATGTAAATTAATATTTCTCTTATGAATAGACGATTTAAACAGCATTTTTGTTATTATTTTAAAAAGAACGTTACATTATCATAAATTGGGGTATCATTCACTTCAGAATATTGTAATCCCAAGTTAGAAGCATGTCATTACAGCCAACATTCAAGCGGTGAATAAAACAAAGGGAGATACTACTTATATAGATAATATTATTATTATTAGATAATATTTTGTTGTAGGGCTCGTATATCCATAATTTACTTTTATGTTCAGTCGGGCGATCTTGACCGATTTATGGGCCAGTTTCTAGAACGTAAATTGCTAAATTAGAGCTCTAGGACTGTAAAACTTTTTAGAGTCCGCTCATAGAGTGTTTAGAGACCGCTAGAAAAATAGCTACCCTTGTTTACACCGTCTCCATAGTAATAACAGTAATTATAAGCCATTGCAGCTACCTACTTGAAGTTTTACACTGCTAACTGACTCTGCGGTCTCTAAAACATACTTAAAACATAATATACTATTATGCTGACGCTCATACTTCGATTACTAATAAGAAAAGTCAATATGCTAAAATTTTGTTTGTGCAAATTCTTTCGGCGTATACTTATCACATAAGCGGCAATCTCATGCCCTCGTGTTAATCACTGACCCTGGGGTTTTTAAAATTATATAAAAGAAAAAGATATTGTAGAATATTAGTTAATGTCAATAAATTAGTGCATACAGTTAATGTAAAAATTGGTTTAAACATATATACGTAAGTAGGTTATATAGTTTTAGAAGCTATTTAATCGGAATTATATGTAAACCGTTATACAGAAAATATATTAATGTTATCTAGAAAATTAATAAATAAATTCACTGACAAACATATTGCAGAGTTTTCTATTATAAGTGTTTTTTTAATTGAGTGGCTCACGCTTATTAAATTACTATTTTTAATAACCTAGGCAAAAAGGGAGATCCACCGGATTTTGGATAATAAGGTCCTTTTAAGGTTATTTGAAGCCCATTGAAACATCGGTCTATTCGAAATTATTTATTTCTACAAGCTTTAACAAATTTTCATTTTGTCCTTGAATAAAACAGTACAACATGAATTTTTTATCTTTTTATAGCCACTTTTGACAAAACCAAACACTACCGAATATTACTTCTTACATTTAACGATCGTGGTTTTAACTGTTTTTGCCCCTTTTTTGCATACAATGTTTAAAAACTTTTGTTCTTCCCACTCATAAAATATTGGAAACAGAAGCAAACACACTACTTTCAACACTTTTCTAATTAATTCATTATTGTTGTCATGCATTCAGGGCCGGATTATGTGATTTGCCACCTATAGACCAACACATATTTACGCCCTGAATAAAAAGACGTTATTGTTATGATTGCATGTAATTTATTAAATAAATAAGCAAGCATATTGTAAATAAAAAATATTTTTTTAAATTTGACGTCCAAGTTAACTATGAATTAGTTATTTTGTGAACGCACCACACTTAAAATTCTTCAATTCTTCCAAAGAATACTACTATAAAATAGTTTCAAGAATTATTTCCCTATTTTTAAATTTCCATGAATTCATTTTAATATTCGAGGACAATGAATAAATGCCAGTAAGAAAAAACGTGGCTTAAATTCTTTCAAAGAATACTAGTATAAAACAGTTCCCAGAATTATTCCACTTCTTTTAAATTTCCACGAATGCATTTTAGTATTCGAGGACAATGAAAGAAGGTTAATAAGTAAAAATATGGGTTAAATTCATTCACAAAAATATTGCTATAAAATAGCTCCAAAAATTATTTCATCCTTTTTAAATTTTTCAACGAATTCATTTTATAGATTTACTACACTCGTACGTATAATGTATGCGAGTTACGTAGAAATACTGCTTACTATCAGCAAGTAGATAAGAAGAAAGGATCATCTTTCGTGTGAAATGCTTAGTGTGCAGTATTAGCTTTCTCATGAGAATTGCTTATCATGCAGATAGTATTGCATTACCTTTCTCGTGGGAACTGCTGAGTAATATTTTATTTAGAAAAGAGAATCATATATATAGTGTGTTAGACAGTAGATTCATTAAGTTTTGATCAGTTCATAGTTAAATTTACATCTAAGCTCTAATGAGCATTTATATTATTGTGTATTGTAATTGTCATTACTTCCTCTGGTTTAAAATAAAGATCCAGGGAAAACAAAAAATCTTTTTAAAAACTCGTTTCATTTGAACCCAAACGAAACTTGCAAAAGGCAAGACTTACCTAATGTTAAAAATAAAAATTTCCAAAAGTCACTAAACCAGAGATAGCAAAATTATGCATGACTGAAATAACTGAACAAAGATTAGCAAACGAATAAAGGAATTATTTAAAATGTTGAAAAATCTTTGCACTTCCACAGTAAAATACGTGTTTATTTTACCGAATGACTCAATCAAATAATCTCAATTCGTGCTTCGGTTCTATTGATACCCTTGACGTCTATTCAGATGTGTACTTATTTCACATTTGTTGGAACTCATTTAGTTAGTTTCAGGCCCTTTGTGAAGTATGAATATTGACACTTTCCAATAATTATTTATAATTATTTATTCCTACAATTTCTATAAACCTCATGCAATTTTTTATTTAACATTTTTAATTTAATTTAACATTTAAACACGAAATCAAGGTAGCGATCGCTCCGAAGATTGGGTTATCCGGCTCTATGACTATATTATGCTTGTTTGTATTTGTATTTGTATTGTGTATTGTAATTTGTAGAACAAAAGCATCTAACAAATTAATTATTCTGGAATTTTTATTTGTTTGAATAATTAATATTTTTAAATTAAATTTTTAAATAGTTTTATAAGGGATAGATGCAAAATTTGGACAAAATTATTTTTGAACTTAAAGTGCTTTTCTACTGGAGTTCGCAGACGAAGTTTATGAATAGTGCCATGTAACGGTTTGGGCTGACCATCTGGTATAGAAGTAGCACTAACAAATTTTAAATTATCTTGATAATGACTGAAATTGAAAATATCTGTTTTCAAAACAGTATCTTTCTTCATATTGCAAATTCAATTCATTTTCTGAACAAATTGATCCTATTCTTGTCTACACCTCAAACTCTGATAATAAAGTATTATTATTTTGAAACTGTAACTCAATTTGTGTAACAATAGCTTTATCATTAGAAGTTGATTCTTTAACATTTTCCAAGAACTTTTCAAGATTTGTTAATTTTGCTTTAAAAGTATTTCGATTGCGAATTAATTCCTCTAGTTCGTCTTCTGACATTTTGGCTTTAATTTCTTAATTCTGTTTTACTATGTCAGATGTCAGAGAAGTTCCGGAAAAATATAATAAATTGTATGATAGAATGTAGTACAGTTTACAAAGTAGTATACGAGGGTGGTCTGAAAGTTTCCGACCTAACAAAGATACAAGACATTTTTTCTTTAAATTTATTTTTATTTTTCTACATAGTCTCCTTGTAAGTCTACACACTTCTCCCAGCGATGCTCCCATCTCTTTAACCCGTCCAAATGTACTCGACGTTTTTCTCTGCAAAATAATTGTTCACGAAGGTGATTGCCTCCTCATTTGACGAGAATCTCTGTCCTCCGAGCGCAGTTTTTTGATGAGGGAACAAAAAGAAGTCGCTTGGGGCTAGATCTGGTGAGTAAGGAGGATGGTCAAGCAGTTCAAACCGTAATTCGTGGATTTTCGCCATGGCAACCGCGGAGGTGTGAGACGGCGCATTGTCTCGGTGAAACAGGATTTTCTTTTTCTGCAAATGTGGCCGTTTCTCCGCAATTTCTGCCTTCAGCTTGTCAAGTAATGATGCGTAGTATGCTCCTGTAATGGTTTTTTCCTGTTTGAAGATAATCCATTAAGATAACTCCATGACTATCCCAAAAAAACAGTCGCCATCACTTTCCCAGCCGACGTAACAGTTTTTGCTTTTTTTGGATCCGATTACCCATTCGCAGTCCACTATTTCGACTGTATTTTTGGTTCGGGCGTATAATGGTGTATCCAAGTTTCATCTACAGTAATTAATGGGCTACAAAACTCTGATTTATTGCGCCTAAGCTTCGCCAACAGAGCGTTGGAAATGTTCATTTGAACACGTTTTTGGTCTAACGTGAGCAAACGCGGCACCCAACGCGCGGACAGCTTTCTCATGCCTAAATCTTGATTCAATATGTGACAAACACGTTCTTTGGACATATTCATAGCCTCTGCTATCTCTCTCACTTTAATTCGATGGTCGTTTAGCACCATTTGGTGAACTTTAGCGATGTTATCGTCAGTGGTTGCAGTTCTTGGACGTCCCGAACGTTCAACGTCTCCCAAGCTGGTACGGCCACGTTTAAATTCAGCTGCCCAAAATTTCACTGTGGTAAATGATGGCGTAGAGTCCCTATACACAGAGACTAACTCATCTTTGATTTGCGTAGGCGTGTTGCCTTTCAAAAACAAATATTTAATGACAGCTCGATACTCGATTTTTTCCATTTTCACAATTACACTCACATCGACTCACTCAAACGATTGTCAAATAACAACTGCGCGTCCAAAATAGCTGAAATTTTGGTGAGTACCTGTCAAAAGATGCACAACTACATTCCCTAGCTTTTATTGACGAGTGCTGCCATCTTCACGTTAAGGTCGGAAACTTTTCAGACCATCCTATAAGAAATAGAGTAATCGAAGAGATAAAAAAAAGTACAACCTTGCTCGTGCTGTCTTGACAATTGATATTACTTCCACAGCAAATACATTCAATAACTTCATATCTTAATCGTTTCATGGCCTCTTCTTGTAAACTGGTATACTATGCTGTATAGTGTATTAAATCTGGATACTTGCTTTACTTGCTCGTAGAACATAACAGTTTTATAGTTTAAACTCGTAATGAACTTGCATGCAACAATGATGGCTGCAACAACATGTTATGCAAAAGATAAATCCGGCTCGAGGGACCACAAATGTTAATGAACTTGCTAATTCTACTTTTTTAAATGTTAATGGGCTGCTCGTATTATTCTTGTACTGTTTATACATAGAAAGAATTATAGATTCTTTTTTTAATACGACTTTTTATTGACGTGGATTTCTATAACAGTTAACAAACTAATAAGTAACAATGGCGTAAAATCTGTTTCGGTTATTTGTACAACCATTTACTTGAAGTTTTGCACTTTTCAAATTATTGTTATTTTAATATTAAATATCTATTGAAACTTAGACCGTACATAAACTAACGTATGCGTTTCGGGCTTAATTAGTGTTTTAGAGCCCTTTATCATCTTAGCGCCTTCGCTGCCGCTTTCGCCTGAGGCGCTAACTGACTCTGCAGGCTCTAAAACATACTAAATCCATAAACATAATATACTATCACGATGACGGACATACTTTGACTACTAATAAGAAAAGTCATTTCATATTACATATATAACAAAGTTACTGTCCTTGAAGAGAAACTTGGGAACACAATATGCTAGAATTTTGTTTGTGCAGAATTTTGTCGCCGTATATACTTATCACACAAGCGGCAATATCATGCTCTTGTGTTAATCACTGACCCTGATGAGGTTTGTAAAATATTAAAGAAAAAGATAGACTAGAATATTAGTTAATGTCAATAAATTAATGCACACAGTTAATGTAAAAATTGATTTAAACATAAATACGTAAGTAGGTTACATCGTTTAAGAAGGTATTTAATAGGTGTATACATATATGTAAAATTCGTAATCGTTATATCGTAATCGTAATCGTAATCTATTAATGTTACATAGAAAATTAATAACTGTTACATATAAAATTAATAAATAAACTCACGGACAAACCTATTGCATATTTTTCTAATATAAGTGTTCTTTTAACATAAGTGAGGCACCCAGGTGGTCCGGGGGCACTAAAAGGGGGGGTCCACCAGAGAATTTTGGATAATAAGGTCTTTTTAAGAGCATTTTCAGGCTATTTGAAGCCCCTTGAAACTTATTAATCTATTCAAAATTATTTATTTCTGCAAGACAAAATTTAACAAACTTTCAATTTGTCCTTAAATAAAACAGTACAGCATAACTTTTTTATCTTTGTATAGCCACTTTTGCAAAACCAAAAAGTACCGAATATTACTTCTTACCTTTAATCATTGATCGTGGTTGTAACTGTTTCTGTCCTTTTTGACATTATGCAATTTTTAAAAACTGTTATTGTTCCCACTTATAAAATATTGGAAAAAATCAACCACACACTTTCAACACTTTTCTAATGAATTCATTATTGTTGTTATCCATGAGGCTTCTACTTTTTTATGACTATATTATGCTCATTTAAATTTCATTTTAAATTCGGAAATCATTGTAAAAACTTAAAAAATGATAAAATATAATATTTATTAGGATAATGTTCAAAAATTGTTTTTAGTCCCTTGGGGGGGGGGGGGGGACACGCGCCACCTTGGATTTCTTACGGGGATCCGTTATGGGAAGATTGTAGTTGCATTATTATGAATTATGATTTTATACATTATAATCTAGAATTATGATTAGTACATAAAGTAGAACAAAAGCACCTCTTTTAAATGACTAAATTTTATTTTAATAAAACAAATATTATTCTTTTATGACAAACATGAATCCTAGACGACAAAAATTATTCCTGTGTAAACAGTGCTGCTAATAGTCAAAAATCACAACGGTAGTTCCTGAAAGATAATGCTGATACTAATAGCTGTTACAATTACGGTAACATTTATAGATTTTATCACGAAGGCATTTACTGTATTTAATAAGATGAACACTTGTAACCTATTGCTTAAATTATAATCTAATAATGATAATAAATATTTATTAACTAGTAACATGTTGTTTGCAACTTTGTTGATAAGAAAGATCATTTATTCTACTTTCAGAGTACATTCTAACAAACTAATTAATCTGGAATTTTTATTCCTTTGATAATTAATATTTTTAAATTAAATTTTTAAATGGTTTTATGAAGTATGGATGCAAAATTCGAACAAAATCATTTTTGAGTTTCAAGCGCTTAAAGTGCTTTTCTACTTGAGTGCACAGACGAAGTTTATGTTCGAAATAATTTATTACACCTTAATTTAATAAGACAGATAATTAAATGATTTCAAAAGTTTTCCGGGGACCTTCTTGAACTGTGAAATCTGAAATTCTTTTTCATTTATATTTCTAAGTCTGGGGTCTCATTTGCTCAGGCTACTCAAAAGGGTCAGCCGAACCTCGTCTACTGCATCTTCATCTGAACCATCTATAATGCAACTTATGCAAAACATGACGAACACACTTAAGCGAGTAAATGAAAGACTTGACAAGTTAGAAACCAGGAGTACTGGTGCTATACCTAAGAAAAAATAGATTTATCGATAAAAGTAATGGATAGATGTAGCTATCTACGAATAGCTTGACACTTAACACATAGATATTTGTCTCATCTCGGAGACACAAATAAGAGGATATCAAATATATAACACCAACCACCAAGACAATCAAACCAAAGATGGTAGTGCTGTTATAGTTACGGAATCGATTAACCATTTCGAAGATGTTCATTTACAACGTGAAGATATTCAACTGACAGTGGTAGGAATTAAGTCTACTAAACAGAAGCTGAAAGCTGGAGTAGTTTACTGTCCGCCTCGATACAATTTGAAGAAAGAAAACTATAACATTCTTTTACAATACCCAGGCGCAAGACTTATCATTGAAGGCGACTACAATGCTAAACATGTTGACTGAGGATCGACACTAACCACGACCAAAGGTAGTGAACTAAAGAAAGCTATTCGTGAAACTGATTGCAATTACCATTCATCAGATAAGACCACCTCTACTGATCCTAGAAAAATTCCCGACCTGTTAGATTTCTTCATAACAAGAAAAGATTCACCCAACGTTATTGAAGTAGAAGCAAATTTTGACTTAGACTCAGACCACTCGGCTGTCATTTTAACACCGAGCAAAGAGTTAATTAAAAACAGCTAACCTTTCACTAGTGAACAAAACCACCGATTGGGAAAGCTTTAGAGTCGATCTCCGAATAGTATTAAGCTCAATATCAATTTGAGAACAAAGAAACAATTTGAAGTAGAAGCTGAAAATTTCTCTAAACTTGTGCAGTCAGCTGCATTTCACAACACGAAAGAAATTACCCATATAACCAAACGAGTAAATTATCCGGTCAAAATTAGGGAACTAGTCGGAGAAAAAAGAAGAGCAAAAAGAAGATGGCAGCAGACGAGAGACTCTACTAATAAGGCTAACTTAAACAATAAAACACAATTCAAAAGCTTAAAGAAAAATCTACGAGTTCTTCCTTACAAAACCTATCAGCAGAAAAAGGAACTGTCTATTCACTACGGAAATTAAGAAACCCTATTGCACCTATTAGAAAAAATATAGGCCCATGGGCGAAAGACACTAAACAAAAAGCTGATTCATTTGCAGAATATCTGGCCGACATTTTCACGCCTAACCAAACGCAAGTGGATAATATCTTAGTAAACGACGATAACCAAAGATCAGAAAATATCACTCTTGTTGCTCCAAAAGAAGTTGCTGAGGAGATTAGAACTGAATTCGAAAAAAGCACGAGGATTTGACCTCATCAGCGGTGAAATTTTAAAATAGCTGCCTAGAAAAGGCATAGTTATGCTCACACACCTTTTCAATGCAGCACTTAGACTTAAACATGTCCCCACTTGTTGGAAAGTGGTAGAAGTAATCATGTTGCCAAAACCAGGAAAACCACCAAACGATGTTAAGTCCTAGAGGCCCATTTTCTTACTGCCAACAGTTTCAAAGCTATTTGAAAAGCTGCAACTCAAGAGATTAAAACCTCTAATAGAATGCAATAACCTAATTCCTGATTGCCAGTTCGATTTTAGACAAAAACCAGGAAACCAGGCCCCAGAAGCTATAAACTTGTGCGGGAGAGAGGGGGCGATTATTATTATTACGTAATAATAATGTAAATCCCACATTTGTGTCACAGCTAAGGAAAACTGCAGAAAACCTTAACCAGATCTGCCGGCACCGGGAATCGACCTCGGGCCGCTTGGGTGAAAGTCCATCACTCTAGACACTACACTACCAAGATCCAGGCAGGAAAACAAATATTCGGACTTGAAACAAATAAGAACAGGTGTGCTTCAAGGAAGTGTCCTTGGACCCATACATTATTTACTATACACCTGCGATTTGCCAGCTTTAGAAGATAGGATTGTAGCTACATTTGCAGATGACATTGCGCTTCTTGAAGTTGATCAAAATCAAGAAGATTCCATTACAAAACTTCAAAGAGCAAATAAAACAATAGTTAATTGGACTAGACAATGGAAGATCAAACTTAACCTTCCAGACTATTCTTCCAAACTATCCTTCCATGTAAATTTTACTAACAAAGAACTAGCAGAACCAATTCCTCTCGAGATTAATGGTGCAATAGTACCTTCTGAGTTGAATGCTAAATATCTCGGCATGACGCTTGACGCCAAACTTTGATGGAAAGCGCATGTGAAAAAGAAAAGAACTGAGATTGACCTAAAATGCTCTTTGGAAGGAATTCAAAGTTGTGAATACATAATAAAATACTGATTTACAATCAGATCCTGAGACCGGTGTGGCTCTACTGTGCCACTGGCACTAACATCAAATCTATCCAGACATTCCAGAACAAGGTGTTGCATAACATCGTT
The DNA here is from genome assembly GCA_929113105.1 of Agrypnus murinus. Classification (NCBI taxonomy): domain Eukaryota; kingdom Metazoa; phylum Arthropoda; class Insecta; order Coleoptera; family Elateridae; genus Agrypnus; species Agrypnus murinus. Next base: position 4,954,012 of record OV816029.1, read on the forward strand.
AATGCTTAATGGTATATTCGTAACACTGATTTTCAAAGAGACGTTGGTATCCCAACTGTTAAAGAAGAGATCAAAAGATTTACCGGCAAGCATGAAGCCAGGCCTCGCCTTCATGTCAATGCAGCAGCTCTAAAGCTGCTGAACAATCAATACCATGTCCGAAGATTGAAGAGATCCAAACCTTGGATCTCGTGTGGTGTGTTTGTGTTGTAAAGCAGGGCATAGTGCGCGAGTGAAGTGTATATAGTAATTAGAAGAATCTAAAGAACATCAATGGATTGACAAGTACTTAGTTTTAAGATGTATTAGAGAAAAATTAATTGGTTAATCTTCTAGACTAGTTTTAATAGATCAAACACCAAAAGGTATAAATTAAAAAATATATATTTTTCTAAACCTTATATTTCATTTTTTTGCAGTATTAGAAGAAATCAATCTATCAAATCTTATAAAAAAACGAGAAATTCCCCAAATAAATACAATAATAGCAGCAAAGTTCACGCTCGACCTCACGAAACTCGAGATCACAAAGCAAGCAAAAGACAGACTACATTTCAATTCCAAGATAGATTCATTGCCGCTTTATAGCCTGTATGGTCAGGGATTATTAATACAGGAGACTCTATATACTTAGAGTCCCCCTAATCATCATCATCATAATCTTTAACCATTTATACCTTTCGGTGTCGAGGTGCCGGACGCACCGAGCCACAGAGTGGATATGTGGGTGTGAGGCGAGGCAGCGGAGCCATGTAGGCAAGTACACTGTGCTCGTGGTTCACCCATCCGAGTACTTTCCGGAGAAAACTCGACTTAACTCCGTTAAGTGATATAAATTCACTAAAACCACCCTGTCGTACTGCCGGCTAGTCCCCTTAATATAATATTAAATAATAATAAGAAGAGTTGGAACACGTACGATGCCGGAGTTTAATTAGCTGGAACCAATGTCAAGGAGTATATAATCTTAATAGTCTGACACTTTGCTTTTTAAATTGTATAACAAAATTAACATTACTTTACATCCTAATATACAATTTTCTTTATGGAATTAAATTTTCTTAATAATAATATGTATTTTTTATTAGTAAATAAAAAATGTTAAAGTATTATAATAATGTTGAGTCAACGGATTTATTGACATTTAGGTATGTACATATTTTATCAGGAAACAATGTATCAAATCAAACAACTGAAAGTTGATAGGTGGAAATAAAAAAGAACTGAACCTGAAAAAGGACTCTTTGTGATATCCGACCAATAAATTTTATATATAAGAAAAGAGAGTATCGTAAAAAATTAGTTCGATTAAAAAACCTTTATCTACCAACAAAACAATCTTCAAACTGAACGGCAAAGACTGCGAGGAAGGAGTTCTTAACAATCAGTAGTTCTATTAAAACGCCATAGATCTCACCACTTGCAAAATTTATAATATTATTAATTATTTGAAATATAAAATGTTATAAATTTTAGATAAAGGTTAATTTATTTTGTTTAATTAATATTTTACAATAAATTATATTTTGAATGGAAATCCATCTAGAAAAAATACCAACGGGGAAGCGGGGAATTGAACTCTGGATTGCCTGTCTAGTAGCGGGAGCGGGAGCATTGAGCTACGTAGACGCCTTTAAACGACTAGTCGTTTGTAACTCTATATAATGAGAAATAACCTAGGTTACTTCTCATTATATAAAGTTACAAAGATTGTTATTCAATTAAAACGTAAAATTGATTAATTTTTTACATTATTATATAATTGTTAATGTAATATTATTTATTATTATTGCTAAATTACCATAAAAACATTGAAAACATTTCTAATTTGCTACATAATGCGAGAATATGTTGACATTTCGCTGCTAAGAGGTTAATAACCTTGAAAACTGAATTGTGATTGTTTGTATAAAATTATTTTTTGAAAACGAGTAAATGCGTATGATTATTTAACTGTAAGTACTAAATAGTAGAATGACTGAAATTACTATTTTCTTTACAAATTTAATGTTTACTTTTGTAGTTTTTGAAGTTCTAAATGTATCATGAGTGAATCCGATGATGGGAAAATGGGGTGTACACTTGTACATCTCCAAACATCGTGGAAGCGGCTCACATTACATCTCTTAATTTATTGCCAGAGATTTTAAGTAAAAAATATGAACGCGAGTATAAATTCTAGGTTAAAAAACTTTCTTAGCTGTTGGTGGCTTATTACTTTTTTTGTTGTCGTAGATAAAGTATAATGTGTAACGCGTGCAAAAACGCTAATTTCACACTCGTGTAATTTCGGCACTCGACTCCGTCTCATGCCGCAACATCTTCACACTCGTGAGAAATTGGCAGGTTTCTGCACTTGTAACACAATATACTATTATCCACCACCTCTAAATAAAGAGGGCTAAATCTTGATGTTTGTAAACCCCGTTTCCTTACAGAATGGTACAGCTCGTAATCGCGTTCTCATAAGAATAACATAGAAATTGATGACGTACCTATCACCTTCTCTAAGGTAACGGACTTTAAGCAATAAAGTTGAATTTTACTCACTGGTGGGCAGACAAACTTTTACCCACTGTAAAATGGTGATTGACTGCTATTATAGGTAATAACCAATCACCAGTTTATGTTGTATAATATTATTAAAATCCAGTCATCGGGCTATAGAGTATCAAATTTATTAGCGTCAAAAACTACAAACTAAACTATGCATTACAAATTCAATATTTGAACTAAAGACGTGGTGGATAACACGTTGTATTGAACACGTGAGTTCAGGATAATATCTTACTTAACTCACTTATACCATAAATAACTATTAAAGTATGGCGGGAAGAAAGACATTTCAAAAAGCTACATCTACTGGAGATTTCTTGTTAGTGATATAAACCTCTTTTGGATACGCAAATTCGTGTTAAAGTGGCGATAGATGAGCTTATCAGCGCAAAAATACCATTTAGAAAACCAATGCTTAAATCTGAAACAAAAAGTCAACCTTTTCAAGAACTAAACCTTTTTTACCAATTTTTAATTTACTAATATAGATAATGAAATAAGTCTTTATATGGGAGCGGGTTACAAAATCTAAGCTAGCTTTTAATATTCTCTGACATTTCGGTAGGTAAATTATGTACCAAAAAACCCAAATATAGCACAGTTACTCTCTGTCGTGTCCAGCGATAAAGCTACCCGCTTTATCCCGATTCACAAGGTTCGATAAAATTCTTGATTTCATTTCGTATTTCAAACAATTGTTTATACAGTGTGTTTTTTGTAAACGATAATATAGGAAATCCAATGGAATTTTATCATTTTCCTCGTAAGTTTGTACCCTTGCAGATGTAAGTAGAAATTTTGGTATCAATCGAAAGAAGAATTCATTTTACGTCTAAAAAATATTAAACTTTATGAAGAAAACCAAAATCGATTTACAAAAAGACTTAAAAAGCTTATTGATTTACTGCTTTTGGTAATAAGTTATTAAAAAAAGCTGGATGCTGAACGCCGATTGGTGTAGCGGTTAACGCTTCAGATTCCTAATCAAAAATCGCGAGTTCAAACCCCATCACCGTATACTTTTTTTTTAATTGTATTGCTTACTAATTATTATTTTGAGAACTTTATTACAACGATTATTAATTTTTTTTATTGTTAGATATTTTTGCTACGGGGGTTTACCGTTATTTTTTGTACAATTTTAACTACCCATCAAAAAGGCAAATGAAAAAAGGGCATAAAACTAATAATCGTTGTAATAAAGTACTAAAAATAATAATTAGTAAGCGATACAATTAAAAAAAAAGTATACGATGACGGGGTTTGAACTCGCGATTTTTGATTAGAAATCTGAAGCGTTAACCGCTACACCAATCGGCGTTCAGCTTGCAGCTTTTTTTTAATAGCTTATTACAAAAAGCAATAAATCCATAAGCTATTTAAGTCTTTTTCTAAATCGATTTTGGTTTTCTTCCTAAAGTTTAATATTTTTTTGACGTAAAATGAATTCTTCTTTCGATTGATACCAGAATTTCTACTTACATTTGCAAGGGTACAAACTTAGGAGGAAAATGATAAAATTCCATTGGATTTCCTATATTATCGTTTACAAAAAACACACTGTATACTACAATTAGTAAAATAAAGTATAATTTGATCTCCGTTGTCAATGACACCGGAGTTCAAGACGTTCTTGATCTCCGTTGTTGTTGGTAACGTAAAAATCATTTGATGTTGCAACAGCCACACGTGACATGCTGCTTTTTATCTCCTTTGTTACGCGTATGATGACACAGACAAGGCAACGTGCTTCATTATACAATAAATTCGGATGAATTTTAAAAGGGAGAAATTAGGATTGAAATACGAAATAAAATAGATCAACTTATTCAACATACATTCAAAGCAACGGATGTAAGCATGAAACGTCGACTCTTTTTAGTATAGTATTCAAATCGTTCATTCAGTGTGATCTAGATATAGAAACACTACAATTTTTTTTCTTATTTCCAACAGTATCAGGTTATCAGACAGCTAGACTAGGATTTAAATCAATCCAATTTCAGGGTGAGACATAATGCTAGCGAATTTTCTTTCTTTTTGATTTTTGTCTTCCATTTGCCCTTTCTATTGCCCTTTAAGTAATAGAAAAAGGCGAATGGAAGACAAAAATACAAAAAGAAAGAAAATTCGCTAAATATTATGGCGCTCCCTGAAATTGGATTGATTTAAATCCTAGTCTAGCTGTCTGATAACCTGATACTGTTGGAAAAAAGAAGAAAACTTGTAGTCAAATTAAAAGACGGACAATATTATTGAAGACATGAGTATTCTTGCTGCTTGTTAAAAAAAATTATTTATTTTACGTAAGTTAATTAAAATACTTGTTTCAGATTGCCGAGATGCTTGAACTCAAGATATTCATATTTTTATGTATCATTTCTCTGGGTACGAATCATAGACCACCGTATCCGTATCCGCATCCGTACCAAGAAGACGGTTGCAGGACTGAAGCATGGGGAAGTATTACCTGCACAAAACTTAACACATCTAAAGACCTCAACGTCAAAGTTATTGAAGTCGTGAAAAAAGCTGATTTTCGCCCAGAAGACGTTCTAGAATTAGTTATAGAAAGTTCCAATTTCGATGAGTTCTTGTCATTTAAAGAGTTATACGTTGCGCCTTATGTTATGAGATTATCGATATTTCGCAGCAGTATTAGTCACCTCCCGGAGAAAGCCTTCGCAAACTTGCCTTCTCTAGAACACCTATTAATCACTGATACTAAAATTGCCAATTTAAACAAAAAATCATGTTTTGGAGCTATAAAATTAAAAGAATTAAAATTGTATAATCAAGACATAAAGAAGCTCCCAGAAGAAATATTTAAGGAATTAGTTAAATTAGAATATTTGAATTTAACTTGGAATGGAATAGAAGAAATTGGAAGAAATGACTTTCAAACACTTAAAAGACTATCAGCCTTAGATTTGTCATGGAATAATCTAGAACATATTCCCGGAGACGTATTCAACGATTTAGCAAATCTAACTAGTGTGTACATAAACCATAACAGAATCTCAGTTTTGCAAGAAGACGTGTTCCAGAAGCTGTTAAATCTAAGACAATTACAATTAAGCAATAATTTTATTAAAGGTCTTCCATTGGGGATATTTAAAAACTTAAAATATTTAAAGGATCTTGATCTGGAAAACAACACAATCGATACAATAGATAACAGCCATTTTTCTGATTTAGATAGCTTAAAAGATCTTAATCTAAGGGGCAACAGAATATCCAAACTATCTGAAGGCATATTTAATAACCTACTTGCACTAAATGTTCTTAAACTTGAAGGTAATATAATTAAAGAAATGGATCAACTTACTTTCAGAGGACTGTTAAATCTGACTTCTTTGCGTCTTTCTTATAATCGGATAGAATCTCTGCCTGTAGGGATTTTCGATCAAATTCCGAACTTAAATGACTTGCTATTAGAAGACAACAAACTAAAATTAGTTCAAACGTTCTTTACAAAACCTACTAAACTGTCTTATTTAAATTTGAATAACAATAGTATTGAAGATTTTGAAGAAGGCTGCTTTGAATATCTTAATTACTTAAAAAATTTATTTTTACAGAAAAATAAGTTAACTGTTCTTCGACATACTACCTTTAAAGGATTGGATAAATTAGATAACTTATTTTTGCAAGAAAACAACATTACTGTTATAGAAAGCAATGTTTTTCGACACACACCTTTATTGAGGTATCTTGTACTGGATTCAAATAACATCACTCACATAACTAGTGGAAGTTTCTCGGGACTACGCACGCTTCTTGCTCTCTGTTTAGACAAAAATCAAATCAGCAGTTTAGATGTAGGAGCTTTTAAAGATCTTGATTCTTTAAATATCTTGACTTTAAAGGACAACCAATTAGAAAACATCAATTCTGATGTATTTGATGGATTGCATAATTTGGCATCTTTAAATATGGATAATAATAACCTGGTGAATTTAACAACTAGTCCTTTTAAACATCTAATAAATCTAAAAAGCTTGAATCTGTCAGGTAACGAAATATCTTCTTTATCATCAACGGCTTTTGAAGGCTTGTCTAATCTTCAAATTCTATATATGCAACAGAATAAATTAACACATCTTAATGCGGATATGTTTAAATATCTTGTCGATGTTATGTTATTGGTATTGAGTGATAATAATATAAGTGAAATTGTACCTGAAACATTTGGTAACATTAAATTATTAACTAGCATTTACTTAGATAGCAATGCTTTGAAAATGTTTAATACAAATATTTTCAACGGCTTAAGCAAATTGTGGACTTTATCTTTAGTAAACAATCATATTGAAGATTTGGAGGAAGATACCTTTAAACATAATCAGATATATACGATAGCATTAAGTAATAACAGTATAAAATACATAGCCAAAAATGTTTTTTCTAATTTGACAGAATTGACTTCTTTAAATTTGGATTTCAATCAAATTGACGAAATAGAACATAACGCATTCGAAGGAAGTGGAAAGTTATCAGATATAAATTTAAACTTTAACAAGCTTAAGCATTTTGATGTCGAATCCTTTTCTGGTACCAAAAACCTTCGCAGATTGGATTTAGCACATAACTATATTAATGATATAAGTTTAGATCAGTTGGAAAAGATACCATCATTAATGTATATTGCATTGGAAGGAAACAATTTAGATAATACTACTTTAGATCAAATTAGTAACAAATACAGTTAGGAGTTTCCCGTTCCTTATTAGTAACTTTTAGAGTTTGTTTGTCACTAATGCTTTTAAAAACATAATTATAATAATACTTTAGGTAGACTTAAGTAACTTATGTGAGGCTTATACGTTCAGAAATGTACATCAAACAATCCGTATATATAACGTAATATAGTTCCAATAACAGCAACTGACTTGTAACCTCTGGTATTATACAAAAAGTATATAGTGTGCTTATAAAGTCTCGAACAAATTAATTACTTCCTAAATAGGCAGATTATGGGCAAAACCCTTAGACATCCTATCTGCCGAATTTATGACTACATCTGCAAAAAAGTTGTGACGTTTTTTTAAAAATGGAAACACGGGTCATGTGATACCTCTTCTGAATGGTTTTTTAATTCCCTGGATAACCATGCCAGTTTTCAATTAATAAAAATGAACAGGGTAGGCCAAAAAGTTAACAAATTATTACATTAATTTAAGAGCCGTCTTCCATATTCGGGCTTATTTCAATAATTTACAAATGGCTTGGTGAATCTTACATTTTATCATATTCATTTTTTCTATGATCGATGGGTCTGAGAAATTTGCTGGAAACTGTGTGTTTAGGAAATAATTAATTTGTCCCATACTTTATCAACACGGTATAATTATTGTATGAATAAAACTTTTCCACGAAAAGAAGTTAAGATTAGTTAAGATCATCCTATTGTTATTATCATGATTAAGCAGCAACTGTTATTTAGTTTTCATAAAAATATAATTTAAAGATGTAGTTTATGATTGTTTTCATCTTATCCCATTTAGTTTTAATATGTTACTTCTTTCTTATGTAACACGTATTTTTGTTGTCATAAATTAGAAATATAAAAAAATATTATTTTTGTATAGTAAATCCCACTTCGTAGTACCTTTGCGTTGTAAGAGGTACAATTTACTTGTTTGTTGCATTACGTGATGGCAGCGTTGGGCAAAATTCAATCTAGCTGACTAATGATTGGAAACTAATGACTAAAAATTTAATCATGAGTAATGATTAATGATTAATTAGTTTCAATCATGTCCAATGACTAATGACTGATTAATTTTATTCTTAATCAATTAATCAAAACTAAAAATTTTTTATTGAAATTGAGGCTGCAGTCAACATTCCGTACTACTACCCTGCAGCTATTTACGTCCTACACTAGCTACCCAATAATGAATTCCAATTTATAGGTAAACAAATTTATACACGAATAATCTTTCGGTATTTTTAATACAATTAATTCAACAAAAATATTCTCTTGCCATTTAGTCTCGTTCATAAAAAAAATATTATCAAAGCATAGTGGCGCAATTTTTTTATCATTGCTGTAAATAGAGGGTTATCAAATTTTGACGCCAGTAAAGTTATCACCCGCTCTTTGTCGGATTTCAAGAATTTTAGTTTGGATTTTGAATAATAATCATGAACATATTTTGAACTAATTCAAAAAAATTTAAACCAACCTCTATTAATCAGAAATGGAAATTCTAATGACTTGAGCTCAAGCTAGCACCCCCACCATATAAATAATAAATCAATTAAGACTAGGCCATAATTCTGGACTTAATTAAGTACTATTTATTGTGGCATAACCCATTTTTTGAAATAATCCCCTGAATTGAAAAAAAAATACTGAACATACTTTAACAAAAATAAAAGTGGGTCAACATAAACAAGTGGGTATTCATGTGGGCTAGTTTCTTTATTAGGAGTTCATTTGGAAAACTGGTTATCTGTCAGTTTTTTTTGTTTATTTTATAGTGATGGCTTGGTTATTCAGATTTTCTTTAAGGTTGGAAATTCAGAAACTCCGGAGAAATTGCTGTTGGCGTCGCTACTGGTACAAAACATTAATTTATTTAATTCAGTTTCAGATCTTTTAAGATTATACTACAAAACCATAGAGGTGGCCCTTGCGTCGGAAAGTACAAGGATTTGTAATAATAATAATAATTTTGTATAAATATTACAGAATTCATATTAAAACGTCGGTATCGCCTCAATTTTAGAATAAATTACAAGGCCGATCGCTATAATTTTTATATATTTAGTTAAAATTTACGAAAAAAAATACTAGAGATATTATTATGTTTTGCATTACATAAATGATTTACAGATACTTAAAGTTATCTTTGTAAGCTAGTTATGGTAAAGCATACGTTTAAATGTAAACCAATTTAAAAGTTTTAATGTGTATTCGAAGATTAATTACCACTGTTGTGGATTAAATTTAAAAATATTAAAATACAGTAAAAATATGCTACAGCGCCATCGCTTTCAGAGTAACTGAACTATTGTACACCAAAACTGCTTAAAAATGATAATAATGGTGACCGAAACTGTAACATAATTATTGTTGTTGTAAATAAACTTTTATCAATTAAATTTGTTCATCTGTGAACTACTCAAGTACTTTCAAATTAGTATAAAAAGATATTTTAGTTTTAAGAAAGAAAAAATATTTATACTTTTTGTTACAGTTTTTATGTTTATTTAGTTATTTTCAAACAAATATTAATAGTTCTTTTGTTAAAATTTAGTTCTACTTTGATCTACAAGAGTCTAATGTTGGATACACAATCTAAGATATATTCTTTCTTCAAATAATGTAAATTCAGTGGTTCTGCATAGCGTATTTTTATATATATATATATATATATATATATATATATTTACATCATTCTAACAAATGGACGTCCGTACATTACGCATTTACCATCAGTTGGACGTCCGTTGTAATTGGACGTCCGTATATCGGACGTCCGATTGTATCACCTATTCTTTGAATTTTTTTGGGATTACTAAAGCATCCTCTATCGTTTGGTGAAAATTTGTTTTAGACGTCAAATTACTGATTTTTGCCGGAGATTGTGTATATCGTAGTTCGAGCGAATTCCGCTAGATGCGCTAAATTCGACAAATATATACAGCTAAGTATATTGTAAACGGAAGGATCTACGTGTATAAGACGTCCGTGTCCATCACGAGACCTACATTCTTGCTGGCAACATCGCTTTTGTATATTTCAGGATAACTTTGGCATTATTCGTGCATTTGACGTCTCTTTGTCTTGGTAACAAAATACTGGTGACCTAACTGTTAACACATGTTTTGAAATATTTACTTTGCCGTTAAACGTAGTATGAAAAGGTAGAAAGTAACATTGCAATAGAAACGTAAATTTTATCTAAATACAGAAAATATCTGAACTACAAATTTAGATTTAATTTTTGTTTTTGGGTTTTCGAAGAATTATCTTACATCCTGAAGTCAATAGCTTTTCGATTTTCAAGCCATACAGCTTATTTGTTTCTTGCATTGCTATTAATTACTTTTTAGTCTGAAGTTTAATTAACACTATGTTGATAAACAAAAGCAAAGATTATTATTCGCATGTGTATTTTGAATAACTACACAGTTATACACAGAAAAATATTAATAAAAACAATGTTTTTCGAGAATTTCAATCAGGGTTTTGTAAACATTATCGTTGTGAAACTACTTTATCAAAAATAACAAATGATGTTTTTTAATGGTTTAAATAAAAATAAATCTGTGTTTCTTATTCTTTTAGCATTTACAGAAGCGTTTAACACTACTAACCAAAATATAGTGCTATCGATATTGCTACTTCATTTGTTTTGGTGCATTATCTATCTCTTTAATCGGTAACAGAATGTATTAAAGATAACTATCTTAAAAAAGGTTCCAAGTTATTACTACAAATGTTTCACTCGTTCAATAAATCGTGAAGTTCAAATCAATTACAAGTAAATTGTGGTGTGCCGCAGGGCTCATTTCTCGAACCCATTTTATTCAGCATTAACACAATAATTTTCTTTAGATAGGATTTTGTAATTGTCGTTTATATGCATATGATACACAACTTTACTATTACTTTCGTAAAGAGGATAATATAAAAATTTAACAGTTGAACAAAATAAATAATCTCATAGCCACTAGGCTGCTGACCTTTTTTAATTGTCAATGATCCAACTTTGGACTTATGTAAGAAGCTTATGCTTCTCCGAATTCTCGCCAATGGTTTATGTTTTGCCCTGTTTTGAATTTGTCGTCGTCCACTCGTTCTGTGTCTGTGAATAATAGTGTTCCACCTTTCATTTTGTTGTCATGCATTGTGTTGTGTTCTGTTTCATTTTAATGTTGTGATGTTTTCTTCAGCTTCCTGAACTCTTGTACTGTTTCTGATCCATGTGTTTATTTTCCTTTCAGTTAACTTTATTCCTAAAACTGATCTTTTCACGAATCTTTGCGTTGTAATGATTTTATCCATGTTAACATTAATGACTGTGACAATAAAATACATACACAAATAAATAGAGGAGTTGAACATTCAACCTTTAAATATTGTGACATTTTGGGATTTCTAAAAATCAATTTTAGTTTGCTAAACATTACCCATTCCAATCGTGTTCTTTTAGTTATTTCGGTTGATTGTTTTCTTTATTCAAGGCTTCAGGATTTTCAGGATTTAGATATACGTATTCATTTACCCACTCTAAGATGCTGTCGTTTTTCGTTTTACACTTTTTAATTGGTTACTACTAGTCTTTAGTGCCAATTGTATTTTCATTGCGGGTCTTCCATAGATGTTACGGATTAATTGTCTGTGTTGAGAATCTATTTTACAGTTATTCATGGCTTGTTCCACAACCCAAACTTCAACGCAGTAGAATGCCTTTAAGGAGAGGATTTGACGTGCTATATTACTTCTTGAATCCAGCTCGTTCGACCGGTTGATACGAATCTACTTTAGCTATTAATCTGTTATTTATTCACTTTTATAAAAGAACATGTAGATTTAAGATGCATAGGAGACGATTTGACGTCCTATATTACTTCCTAAATCCAGCTTGATTGAAGGTTGATACGAAACCATTTTAGGTGTTAATCGGTTATTGATGATTTTTATGAAAAACTTGTCGATTTAAGATAGCAAAGAAATACCTCGATAGTTTTTTAATTCGTCGCTATTTCCCTTCTTGTTTAATAAAACATCTATACTTTCATGTCAATCACTCTGCTTTATGGAGACATTTATTAAACATAATTAAACATAATAATAATTAATTATTAAACATAAACAATAAGGATCTTTAATATAAAATTTTTGTCTGAGTTTCTAGAATCCCATCTAGGGCGGGTGCTTTGTTGTTTTTTATTTGTGTTATAGATATTTTCTAGATTTCTATGTCGGTATTTCTTTGGAATTTACGTTTCTGTTTCTTGTGAGTTGTTTCCTGTATATTAAGCTCCTGGTGCTTTTTGGATGCATACAATTTTTTTGTAGTTGTGTATAACTATCTCCGATATTTTACTTTTATCTCTTTCTTCCTTTCCGTTTTCATTTTTTATGGAAATTATGCTAGTTCTTCCTGACGTTCATCTAAGGCACTTCATACCTCTATTATTTTCAATTACTTCTTCATCTCCAATCTTTACTTCTTATATTTCCTTATGTCTTCTCTGATATTTTTCTTTATAATTCTATTCTGCTTTCCGCATCAACAGATTCCTTTTACTAGTAAGTTCTCATCTTTTATACGTTAATTTCTTTGTTTCATCGCTTATCCTGTCTTCCCTAAGTTTAGCTTTTCATGCTAGATATTTTTATACTTGCATCTAAAAGCTATTTTGTCTGTTGTTAGTTTTGTTGATGTTTTTTCTAGTTTTTTCTTGTTGGGCACTTTCCTCTAGAGCTTTTATAAAATTATTAGCTTTCATTCTTATTTTATATGGATCCACCTATACTGACTTTCTAAACAGTTTAAAAGTTTTGCGATTTCAATGCGATTTATCTGAAACATTAAATTAGAATACACCGCCTGGCGAGGGACACAAGCTCACGTTCTGACTTGTAGGAATATACCCATATTTCATATGTTACGTAGATTCCTTTACGTAAAATTCCTTATTCGCGAGATGCGAACAATATTTTATAGAATGCATATGACGGTCGTTGTTAAAATACAATACAATTGTATGTGATATGTCCTTATCAAAGCACGGCGTTTGAGTTTTGTTGCGGATCTACTTTTTATCATGTCGCCGCAGTAAGAGTAACATAGTATAACATAACAGACTACTGATTAAAACCAAAATAGCTATTTGTGCAACAAGCTAAGAAATTGGGATATTTTCCATTCTGGACGAGATCGAGAGAGTGGCGGAGCCCAGATCAAAAACACTTCGTGAATGGAAAAAACACTTTTTCCTAGAGAGTTAACGCAAAATAAACGTACCTACTTGATGTTTAATACAATTAATGAAACTAATGATTAAATTGGTTTAAAGTTTAAAACCCATTTTTTAACAAAATTAGAAACAAATCTTGTAGGATACACGTTAGGAAATGCGATTTTGTATAACTCCTGTAATTTTGAATATACGACTTTCATAATAACCGTAATTATCGTTCGACCAATAGAAATCAGTTTTCGTGACCTTTGACCTTGTATTACTTTCGAACCCAACATGATATCGATGGCGACTTTTTGCACGTTACTTATAAAACCTATATAAAGGTGTGCGCGAAAATTTACATTGGTGCAAATCTCTCGGAAGTAAAATGCTAATGTTACTGGGCTAATTAGAAATTCCATTCCTGCGCATTATGTAGATTCTTTTAGTGCATCATCAATTTCTTCTATAACATTTTTCTCTACTTAGAGCCAAAGGGGGTCCACAAACGAGACTGTCTAGACCGCTCGAGGGCGCCAAGAAAATTAAACAAGAATTTGGTGAATAAGTTTGTTTTCACATTGTTCTTGACAATGCACTGTTAGTATGTGATACAATGCCAAAAGTTTTTGGATTAGGAAAAGGTAAACTCACACTTTCAACAACAACAAGCAGTCGTTTTCAAACTAGGACAATCAAAGAAATTAGTAGGTAATCAGAGAAGAATTCTGGAAAACGTGGAGCTGTAGAGTCTCTGGACGGTGGATACGAGTAATAGCATAATAATATACTAAATGAGATTCGGCTTCGAAATGTTCAAGTGTAATCTGCAGTACTGCTCCCACAAAAGACGCATGCACATTTCGCTGCTTAACTCTTGTGTAATCAGGTTCAACAGTAAATGGGTACCCAAATGAATTTACTTAGTTGGGATTACTGTGTTCATCCGACGTTGGTGGTCCCAAAAATGACAAACACGCTTTAGAGGACTCTAAAAATTCAAATAAGATCGGCCCGTTGATAAAAGAATTACAGGTGTACACTTTACAGTAGTATTCAAGGAGATAGTGGGCGATTGTAAATAAAATGTATGTCGCATTTTTACTCTAATATTATTATGTATAGTTTTGGTTATCGATAAAATGCTAGGGGCTGGGTTTTTGATTAACAATTCAGAGAATCATTAAAAAACTGTCATGTCAAAAAACTTTTATATAACATGTCACATAGGTTTATTATTTATTGTATATGCATTTGTTTATAATAAAATATACTTACACTAATTTTTAATTTATCTATTAGAATTTAGAATCAATTTAAGATGCTACAATACGCGTAAGAACAAATGAAAGAAATAGCGAGTCTTACTTTTCATTCTTGTGTTCCCGGGTAAGGCGTTTAAAAAAATGTTTTATTTCAGTATGGTATATCTATAGTGAACCCTGAAAAAATAGTATTATTAATGTACTGATTTTGTTATTAGCTCTGATTATTAGATGATATTATTATTATGTGATAATATTATAAAATGTGATTTATTTTAAAATTCTAAAAGTTCGCTTGAAGAAATGTGTGAAAGGTAATAAATACATGTCAGAAAGATTGTAAAACGATTTCGAGGGTTTATATTTGTTCTGACCTCTAAAGAGTAGTTGTTGCTTTCAATTTTACCCGCCTTTTCTCGTTAAGTATTATAAAGAACTATTTGAACCATGAAAATATTAATGGCATTTGATTTTTGACTTTTTATTATATTAGGGACTGTTGTTTTATATTATAAGCATAAAATAATACTTAATTATGTTGCTATTATGTTTACTAAAAGTATAGTAAATTTCTGTTTCTTACTAAGATGTAATAAATAATTATTTTAGTTTTGTATGAAATTTTATGTCATTTACACGTTAAACAATTCATATACCTACCTTCCAATCTAAAATAAGTTTTATTGCAAGCAAACATTTTAAAATTATATGAATTGTGTTTGAATTAATTTGTACTTACTTGGTTATTTAATATTAAATAATAGAGAGAAAAGAGGACTAGTTTAAATAGTCTTACCATAGTTTAATTTATAATATACCGTTTATTACTTATGTACATTACTCATCTTTAGTTTTAAATTTAAATTACATTTTTTCCTTGTTTTGATTAAAGGAGAAATAAGTTAAACAAATTCTTGAATTGCAATCAAATTTTCTTCAGTGATTTAATTTACTTACTCAAATAAAATAAAATATACAATTCTTTTAAATAGGTCCATGAACCAATTTATTACGGATGTAAACTTGGTATCAATTGAAGCAATTGAGATCTATGGTCCATTAGCAATTAATAATATATTTCCAAATATTGAGAAATTTAATTTATATCATATGAATATTCGTAGCATAAATAAAAATTTCGACGAATTAAAAATATATTTAAGTCAATTACAAACAGAATTAGATTGTTTAATTTTAACGGAAACGTGGAAAATACATCTTACGGAATTACTAGATTAATTAATTATTCCAGGATTGATTAATTTGGGTTAATAATTACGTAAAACAATTTCAAATCATTCAAAAAAATTTGTGCGTATTATTTTAAATAAAGAACCCACTTGCTCATGAGAATGTTTTTACCAAGAAGCTAAAATACTACATTCTCGTCAGATATTTTTTTAATAGTAGTCTTATATACATATCAAAATAAACAAAACTTGATCATAATTGATCATAACTATGAAACTAGAACAAAACTATTTACTTTTAAGACTCCATTATCAACTAAATCCGGAGGACAAAGAACTTATACTTATCTCACTCCTAGACTTTTATAATTACCTACCGCAAGAGATTATATAGATACATAATATTAGGAATAACGAAAAAAAAAATTTGTTTGAAATTGGCGTAAGAGAAATAAAAAAATTATTTTGTTGAATGAGTCATTTTGGCTGCAACATATTCTATTTAATTTAATTGGATATCAATACTTCAGATTGATACATGTATCTACTTATATTTAATAAGTACTTCTTATACATGTAGTTAATAATACAGGCGTGCAATATTATAATTTAAAAAAAATACATTTGTGTTCTTGTATTCTTGTGTATTGTTTTTAAAATGCTAAAGTAAAGATGTTTTTAAGTTCTCTAAGTGATTTAAATTTCAGGTAAATTAATATTTCTTTCTTAATAATGTATCAATCAAAAAGTTTACACTTTTATTTTACAAATGATTTTTTACAAACTAAATAAATGGATTATTAAGAATCAAGACTCTTTCAGGATTAACTTGAAATATAATAAGATAAGAAAGGAATTCTAACGTTTCTTCCCTACTTCCATAACAATATTACGAACACCAGATTTTTAAAGCGTCATAAATATGTCTAACGATTCGTTTCGCCTTAAATTCAATATCAGCGAAAAAGAATAAGACAACATACAGTACAACAGAGTAAGAAAGAGCCAGATGTTTCTTTCACAGCGACAACGTTGCAGGACGTCAAAATACCGAATTCCACATTAGCGTATATCTCTGGGACGTCCTTTAGTCGGAAATACTTATATGGATATACAGTGGACGTTGTAAGACTGTATTATGTGCGGACGTCGAATGGCGGTGTATATTAACTTCTTTATTTTTGATTTTATTCAAAATCTAACTCGCACACGTAACACTACTATGTTAGATAGTGTATATACACGAACTAAATCTTCTCTAACGTTATTAGTTGTGGTGGACGTCGAATTACTTAGATATGAAAGGACGTCCATTTGTTAGACTGATGTAAATATATATATATATATATACAACATAAGACCCAACGAACCATAAGAGAAGCCATTGAGATCGAGAAACGTCCGAACAATCTTAATACCAGGGACGATAAACAGCGACTACCATCAGCTTGGAAACCAGCTATAACCAGCATCACCGTCAAGAAGCGAAAACCAGCACAGCAGAACGATAAAAGGGAAAGCGAGAGAAAGCCACCGGATCAAGCGAGACCAATGACACGCAGCCGCGCCAAAAACCAGCCGACCGCAACCATGCGCAACACCGTAACCGTATATAAAGACCAACCGGTGCAGCAAGACGTCAGTCTACATCGTGTAACCACGCGAAGCAGAAGGAAGTTAGAAGTGACCTGAAGATGGCAAGTGTGATATTGCCGAAACGTCGTCAACCATTGTCTGGTTCCTCTAGGAGCCGAATAGTGAATACGCGGAGTGAAACCCGGAAAAGTAGTGAATATATATATATATATATATATATATATATATATATATATATATATATATATATATGTATTTTTGTTTTTGCGGATGGTAGCATGTTTCCAATCTTTTTGTCATCTTCATCACCGACAAAAAGATAAGCGTAGATAAGCTGCAAAACATACATCTTCCACCACATTCAAAACTTGTTAGTTTTGATATTTGCAACATGTTCTCCAGAATACCCCCAGAAGAATGTATACCCCAAAGAGATATCAACCATTAAACAACTAGCACATGCAAATCATTACAAACCGGACATGATTGACACTTTAATTAAACAAAAAGATTCTAGGTTAGCTATCAAAAGAATATATTCCATTAACAATCAAACAGAAGACACAAATTACATATCTATACCATATTTTGGCAAAATATCAGAAAAAATTGCACATATACTAAGAAAAACCGACAATTATAAAATAACATTTAAAACCAACACTACACCTTTTCATTTTTATTTAATGCTAAAGACAAAACACATGATATCATGAATTCGGTCATTTACCGTTTAAATTGTTCTTTTTGTATGTCGCCAACATCGTTCTGGTGCTTTTGCTCCAGCGGCGAGATCAATCGTTGTCGCTACTATTTGACAATAAAGGGGCTATAATACCTGAGTTACGTTATCGCCATCTATTGTCAGTGGGGGTCAACTAACACCCGAGCGGCAAATTTAAGAATATTGCTGTTATAAGCTTTGAAATTAAAACAAAAATGAAAAGTGCATGTGCTTGTTTCAAATTAATTTAAACCTCTCAGCTGAAGTCTTACATTAAATTGTAATAGGTACTTGTGTAATTCTGTGTATTTTTCGATACCAATAATAAATAAAAATATAAATCTATTATATTTCTTTTATTTCTTTAAATGAACTCTGGGCAAATTTCCTTCATTTGATTTTTTTAGAACTGCTTTTTCCTTTTTCCATTCAAGATAATATGTAGTTTTTTAATGTAATTAAAGATTTAAATTTAAATCAATTTTACATCGTAGAAGTGAGGTTATCCTTAATGGTAAATCGTTTTTATATAATGTTGCATTTACAATTTCAGAAGATCATACATTTTAATAATATTTTTAATTAAATTAATATTAGCATATTTCAGTTTTTGTACATTACTATTTTTGATTTCCTGCAGCAAACGTCCCTGCATAAAAAGATCATACGACTTTCTGGGATTCGACAGTTGAAAAACAGAACTTCTGTATTATGGCATTTCATAACAGGACAGTATTTTTTTGTTTTTGTAATCTTGAGAATAATAAAAGTATTCTAACGTTATTTCTAAAACGTCATTTATTGCTTCTTCTACTCGACACGTCGCCATCACTAACATTTTTCAGCAATTTTGCCAGTTCTTCTTTCTGGCATAATTTTTCACTACTGATACCTACTAGCATCCGAAAAATCCCGAATAACTTGCCAAATAATGAAGAACTTGGCCACAGCGCTTCCGCGAACTGATAAAACCGCGAGAAACAAATGCTAGGCGATAGAGGTCCTCTGTAATAAATATAACCTATCTTTATTAGAAAGGACTCTATTAAAATAGAGTCACTGCATCTAGTTACCTAGGCCAGCTGGTCGACCAGAGTACCGCAAACCACCTCCATATTGGGGCAAACGAAGCACGAAAATGTTCATTATTTGTTCTGTATTGAATTTAATCAAATCCACGATTACTTTAAAAGGTTTTTCTTATTCTGAAAGATCAAACCTCTAATGTGTCAAGCACGTAAAACGTGGTTTTAATTTGTCCATTATTAAAAATCACCCTTCTGTGCCCCAATATGGCGGCGGTTTGCGGTACTCTGATCGACCAGCTGGCCTAGGTGACTAGATGCAGTGACTCTATACTAAAACTAGTGGCGACGCCATCTAGTTATAGGGAGACACACTACACGAAATACGAATATACTTGATGGAATTCAAGCTTTCGCCCCTAAGTAAGTTAACATAAAAACTCAAACTGCGGTGTTTTACTGATTTGCAGACATTACAGCAGACCTCCTAATCTTGGGCAAGTTCTTGAAAAGCATTTTTTGTAATTGCTTCTTCGAGTTCTTCCTGATTACTTGGTTTACTTTCGTAAACTTTATTTTTAATTCATGCCTACAGAGTCAGTCCTGGTTCGTTTAAGCGTTTCTCTATAGTAAGATGAGGATCTTAAGCAGCGCAATAAACACAAGAATTTCGATTTACGCTTCTATTTAGTTTAAACCCTGCCTCATCAATCCATATAACTTTGACTAGAAAATGTTCGATTTGATTTAGAAATGCAGCACAAAAATGTTCTCTTTTTTCAGTTCTTTTTGTGATACGCCTAAGCAAAGTTCTAGATAGACCTTGACTTGCATTGACTTAGAATCCTCATTACAGAAAGCAATGTTGGTGGTGCCCGCTCGGGGAACACTTCAGTCCAATGAGCTAGTACTGACCCCATGCTTCATATTTATAATACAATTGGTACATCCTCTGCAGTAAGGCCTACTACAATATTAAATACATTATGAATCTTTTTCTTTTATACTAAGTACATATACGCTTTGTTCACTTCCAATTAAAAAAACTCTATTGAGAGAACAGTTAATAGGCTATGCTTTTCAAAATGTAAGTAAACTGAAACTTTTTAGTCCATTTTGGTTAAGGGATTATGAATAAAAAATAAACTAGTTATTTTGAGTTTAATCATTGTACTTTGACAGTCTAAAGGGCCGGTTTCACAAAGCTTGACTAAATTCTCATTAACTTAATTATGCTTAAATTCGAATTCTAGAAATATAATGGGATAAATTTCCATGTCTGTTAAATCTTAAATTTCTGAATTTTTAATGACAATTAAGTTAATCAGAATTTAATCAAACTTTCTGAAACCGGCCAATAATCGACTGCTTTTCAATAGAGGTTTTTAGAATTTTTAAACGCATATAATATATATCAAAAACTATTAATAATAGATTTATACAACTTATATATTTAGAATCAAGAAAAAAAGGGATATTCGCGAATAATATACAGGTGTTCCAATTAAAAAAAATATATGTATGCAAAATATACATGCAATTGTTTAGAGACATTTTAAAAAAATGTAGGTACTACAACAATACACTTTTTATCTAAAACTTTTTTTATCTCAAATTATAACAAAGATAAAAAGGTGGCCAGAATTAATGAATAACTTGTATTTTAGAAATGGTGAAATGGCTTACTCACTCGCGACGTGTTTGAAGATTTCTTGAAAAATCCAGAAGTGCCAGTTCACTACGTCACGTTTAATAAAACTCTTGTCATATCGTGGACTTTTACAGGGAAACATGAAGCGTAGCTTGTAGTAAAGTAGGTAGTTGCAGACCAAGAGTAGGGAATACAAAAAACCATGAAGAACTGATCGTGCACATCATTCATTTACACCAGCAGAATCGCAAATATAGTTATAACTAGATAAACACGAAATATGTTTTCCTGATGAATGTTGGTTTTGCCTCTTTGGGTATACCAATTCACATAATATGCGACTGTGGAGCAGAGGAAATTAGGACCTATAATATACAGTACGTTCCAATGAAAACTATCCACTCTAAATATTTTTCTTCTTGGTAACATCTTAGAAAAATCCTGAACACGTCAACATTGAGAGGGGCGTAACTAAGCATAAAATTCATTGACTTTACTCAACTCCCTTTTCCCTGACAGCTACTTTCTCAAAAGTCTAAAATTGTACGTATGCACGGCATGTGGTCATTAAATCATAAAATAAATGCACATCTAAAGAAATAAACATAAGACTCTGGTATATTAAGAAACAATATTTTAGCACAACAAGGCGGTTTAATTACAATAATAATTTAATGAGACGTTTAAGATGACTTCCATTTGCATCTTTAAATTAGTTATGGAAGTAGCAAAAAGGTATTTTCAACAGAATGGGACTTGAATTCACAGTAGATGGAAATAATCTAAATGTTTAATTATATTATGAAATCTTTGAACAACCAAATCATAATTTTAAATACACCCATTATATGGTCTATAAGATCGTACGATCTGACCCCTTGCGATTCCTTTTGTGGTCACATCTCATAAGTCATAAGTCTATTTCTTAGTACCCCTAACAGAACAATTTTTGATAGAGAATTACTTAATATTTTTAAGAACTACACTTAATATTTTTCATTCTATTAAAGAAAAGAGTCTTATTAACGTTATACGATATTTATTGTACTCTAGATCTGTGTAGACATTTTTCATACAGTTGATGCAACGCCAGGTACGACAGGCTACCAACAGTCACTGGACCAACAAAACACTGTACTGTACATTTTATATAAAGGTATTCACACCAACCATCACAGCCACGGACCGTAGCGTCGCGACGATATGAAATGTACGGTACAATGTTTTGCCTTCAATGTTCCAAATTGAAACACAGACCTACATGATTTTTTTGTTACTGGCCAACTTTCATGGAACTGTTTTGAATCGCGTATTATATTGTAAAAAAGTCCTATACTGTTTATTTCTCTATGTTTATTTTATTTTAGATAACGATTCAAACGTTTAAATCTGCAAGTAATAAATATCGCCTATTTCCATTGCGTTTACAATTTAATGTTGCGATGGCTGGAAAAATAATGTTGCAGGCGTACAAGGTAGTATTAAATGTGGAAACTTTCGTGGATGCCCTATGGAAAAGGTGACGTATGCAACTATTCTATTACGTTTTTCATTTTTAAAATGATGTATGGCTATTAGGGTGATTAAAAAACACTTTTAAATTTCATCACTTAAAAATATGTATATATTTAGCTAAAGATATTATTTGTCATTAAAATAAAACATACTTTGAACATTGATCCATTACTTCCCTTTCCCGTTTCAACCCTCTGCCTTGTAACGAGCTCAATATTTCGAATATTTATTCCGTTTTGTATTCAATTTAATTCGGCGTAAAAATATGAAGGGTTTTCTGTTTTGGGTGCGAAAGGCAGCTGTACTTCAAAAAACGATTTATAACGGGAAATAGTCCAGCCTACGGGGGACTCAACTGAGGAGACGAATCGGCAATGGGCGTTCCAAACATTTGCGTACCCAATGGCCTGTATTTTAAAAAATTTTCGTTAGAGGGCGCTTCGGTCCTTGACAACGCTCAGACCACGCTGGCCATTGTTGACAGTTCGCTGGAGTGCCATATGGGTCGCAATGTTTCATAAAAATTAGCCAGATTTGCGATAAAATTTGCGATAAATCGCATAATCTGTCAACACTGTCAGCGTTGTCCAGAATCGTAGCGCCATCTAGAAGTAACGTTCAAACTTGAATTAACGTTCAAGGTCGGGGACGCTTTATTTGACTCGTTTCGTCTCCTCAGTTGAGTCCCCCGTAGTCCAGCCTTATGTATAAATTCGCGGTACCTATATTTAAAACCAGGTCACTTATGTAAATAACATCTAGTTCCCACGGGATGATATTTTGTTTTAAGTCACATATCCACTTCAATTTGGTTTAAAATCATCTAAAAGGGTTTATCATGGGTTTAACAGAAATATAATCTATTTCATTATTTCACTCTGGACACATAATACCTTATATTGAGTCAAGTGTTTTTGAATTTCAAAGATTTATAAAAGAACGAATTGCTTTTAAAAACATAATTCAGGTTTTGTGAGACAGTTTTATAGCTTTGTAATGGGATCGTTTTCTGATAAGCTTGTTTTGATCCTGGAGTTTTGTGACTCTAAAGCTTGATTTATAAACTTTCCGTTACCGTTCCCGCTCCCGTTGAGGTTTGCAGTTCCCGCTGCCGTTGCCACGGGCCCATTTATAAACTTTCTTGAGCGGAACCGCGACGCACGCGCACATGTAATGGTTTACTTGACCTTGCTAATGTAAAAAACGTCATTATCATAAACATAACCTTATTGTTTGTTGTTATTTTTCAAGTTGTATTTTGTATTATTATTACTTTGGTGAAGATTAACTTGGAAAGAGACAATATGTTGTTATTATAAGCTTTAGTTTAAATTAATGTCGATTTTGATTGACCGATGTGCGAACGGCAAAAGTTAAAAGTTGGTTATAGCTTGATTTATAAACTTTTCCGTTGCCGTTCCCGCTTACCGTTCCCGTTCCCGTTCAAACATGAAAAGGTTTAAATGCCTGTGTGCGTTTATAAAGCACCGCCGCCGTTACCGTTTGCCGCTGCCGTTCGTTCGAGATAACCAACTTTTAACTTTTGCCGTTGCCGTTCGCACATCGGTCATTCAAAATCGACATTAATTTAAACTAAAGCTTCTAATAACAACATATTGTCTCTTTCCAAGTTAATCTTCACCAAACTAATAATAATACAAAATACAACTTGAAAAATAACAACACACAATAAGGTTATGTTTATGATAATAACGTTTTTTACATTAGCAAGGTCAAGTAAACCATTACATGTGCGCGTGCGTCGCGGTTCCGCTCAAGAAAGTTTATAAATGGGCCCGTGGCAACGGCAGCGGGAACTGCAAACCTCAACGGGAGCGGGAACGGTAACGGAAAGTTTATAAATCAGGCTTATCTCGAACGAACGGCAGCGGCAAACGGTAACGGCAGCGGTGCTTTATAAATGCATACAGGCATTTAAACCTTTTCATGTTTGAACGGGAACGGGAACGGTAAGCGGGAACGGCAACGCAAAAGTTTATAAATCAAGCTTTACGTACGGTAATAAAAACACAAGAGAATTTAGTCTAAACTTATTATTGGTGATGCGTGATATCATATTCAACATGTGATTGACAATATGACAATATGAGACAATATGTTGTTATTATAAGCTTTAGTTTAAATTAATGTCGATTTTGATTGACCGATGTGCGAACGGCAAAAGTTAAAAGTTGGTTATCTCGAACGAACGGCAGTGGCAAACAGTAACGGCAGCGGTGCTTTATAAATGCATACAGGCATTTAAACCTTTTCATGTTTGAACGGGAACGGGAACGGTAAGCGGGAACGGCAACGCAAAAGTTTATAAATCAAGCTTTACGTACGGTAATAAAAAAACAAGAGAATTTAGTCTAAACTTATTATTGGTGATGCGTGATATCATATTCAACATGTGATTGGGTCAACCATTCTAAAACAAACACCACAGCCAATAATTACAAAAAATTACAAAATTTCTCCCTTTCTCGGGTATGACAGTACGAGAGCACCATTAATTAACGTGACATGGCACACAATTTCATTTTTTTACATAAATGACTATGACCCGAAATGTAGGTTACTGTACAGCAAAAGGAAGGGGGTATGAAAAGGGAGGAGGCTTGAACACCTTTAAGATTTAAGCAAGTTGTTAAATTATAACGTTTACTGTTATTACGGTCTGATTAGTGCAGTTTTCTTTATTATTTATTTAAAAATTTTATTTTTTGAATTTCAATTAGTTTAATTTTATTTTATTTCTGAATTAATTTAGTATTGTTTTTGTATTTGAATTCTCCCGGAATTTTACCCTATTTTTAATTTTTTAATTAATTACATTAAAGATTTAAACATTTTGCAGCTATATTTGACTGTTACAAAGAATATTATTTTATAAAGTTGGGAAAGAATGGAAAGTCACAAGAGTAAAACGGAGGGGAGGTGAAGGATCATGTTCAAAATGTGTTTTATTTTATTGACAAACAATATCTTTAGGTATATGTATTATTTTACATAAGGTTTTTGTACAACTATATCAACTACCCGCATGTGTGTTAATTTGAATGTACCGATATTGAGTAGAAATCGTTTAAAATCGTTAAAAACTTACAGAAGCACCAGCTTTATCTTAATTTACACATAATATAAAAAATACCTACAATATAAATTATTGTTCATTAATTCAATGTATAAAATTAAAAAATGGTAGGATTAATTTTATTTGTATGTTCACGTGTTATATAATACTTTATTATAATATCTCATAAGCAATTCACAATATTTTATTGTTACAGGATGTTCCTATGCAGATATGTAATTTCTATTCAGATCAACCCAAATTCCCTCCAATGTTACCAAGTGGCAGGTATATGGTGGAAACCACGGCATTATTCAAAACTACTGAACTATTTGTAGCGCGCTGCTATGGCAACGTAGATCGTCCAATTCCATGGGAATAATGTTAATCAAATATGTAGTTAGTTTTGTCAAAATAAATATGTGCATTTAAACAATTGGTTATTTATGGCACTTTAGCGAGTTAAGTAAGATATTACCCACAAATGAAAGACTGGGATAAATTTTTCTGAGTGAATAATAATTATAACTCGCGTGTTCTATACAACGTATTATTCAACACCTCATTCTATTTCATAAAAACATAATTTATTGAAGATTTTATACATTAGAA
The DNA here is from genome assembly GCA_929113105.1 of Agrypnus murinus. Taxonomy (NCBI): domain Eukaryota; kingdom Metazoa; phylum Arthropoda; class Insecta; order Coleoptera; family Elateridae; genus Agrypnus; species Agrypnus murinus. The sequence goes on from OV816029.1 coordinate 4,980,151, forward strand.
ATGTGTTATTTCATTATGGTACGTGTAATAGTAGGCGACTGTAAAAATAAAAAAGTGCCTAGTTGCTAGTTTGACATTTGGTTTTACAGTGAAAAATAATTTGTGTTTGACGTTTCTTTTTTTAGATTAAAAGTAAATAAGATTCAATTTTTTTAAGAATGAAAAAGTTATGATCCTTTTATTTTATTTATTTTAATTTATGAAAGGTGTGCGGGAGAGTATTTGCTTGCTTATGACAAAAGCTTTAAGTATCTTTAACATGGGGGAAGTAAATTGATTCCCATTTTTTAAGTATTTTTTTGAGGCTTTATTTATTTATTTATTATTTATTACAGAAGTATTGATGTTTATGTAGCTGTGTATGTTATTCCATCGACCTCACGCCCCTGAACAAATAAAATAAATTTAGTTGAAAGATAATCCATCGGTAACGCATTGGCAGATTTCCCGAGCAGCATCTAAGTAGCAGTAACTGAGATCGGAACTTTGATTGAGTAGCTGTTACGTAACTACAACTAAATTTATGACTTTATAGGTTTAATTACTTCAATTTGGAATATTTTAGTAATTATGTAGTTACTTCTAGTATTTATTAGAACTATGTAGTTCAATTACTTCTAAGTAGGTTTTTAAAGTATGTGGAACGGTATTGCTACTTAGTATAATTACTTTAATGTTGTTGCAACTTCAAGTGATATTATGATTGTAGCAGTAACTTGCCCGAAGCTACTTTAAAGTTTTTAAAACTTTAAAGTAGCACCGAAAGTTCCTACCACCGGTCTGAAACCATTGCTTAACCTTTAAAGTAACTGAACTATACAGTAGTATTGAAAGTAAAACTTACGTTTATGCTACCCAGGAGAATCACTTGAAATTAATTTTCACTACTTATTTAGCATCAGAATTACTAGAAAGTTTCAGTTATTATTAAAAAATTACAATGAAGTGACAGTAACCTATAAAGAGGCATATCTCCTGTAGATTAGTTTGGAATTTGGAGGTTAATTGTGTTTTTGCAGTGGTAGTAGTTTTGCAAGTTTTTAATAAAAATGTCAAAGGCAAATGCAATAAGAAAAAAGAAGAATTTTAGACATACGTCCACCTTTTATAGAAAATTAAAGCAGCAGTTAGGTGAAATCAGTGGAAACAAAATCAACTGTTTACAATACAAAATAGAAAAAAATAGGGATGAGATCACTGGTAAACCATCATGTAGTAAACAAGGGTGAAATATATTTCCCTTTTTTCTTTCGTCGCTACAACTTTAAAATAAGCCATAATTAAATAATAATTGTTATTAAGTAGCAATCAGTATAAAAATATTGGTTGTTTGTTTACGATTGACGTTTAAATTTGAGGTTAAGTTCCAATGGGAATTTTGCAGTGACATTAGGAACTAGAAAGTGGCTACGGAAACGTTGACGTCGTTTTATAGTAAGAGTCACTTGAAAGTTCCAGAATTTTTTAACTTATTTTATACTTCGTGGTAACAACAACTTAGAAGTAGAATTTGTTTAGTACCCGTTACTGTTTATAAAGTGACATAAACTTTAGACACACATTTTACAGTTAATACTACTTTAAGGTGACTTTTTCAAAACTACTCCATATTTACTTGTAAAATGTTGAAGGCTATTAATCAACTTGCAATTTGTTGCAATTATTAAAAAATGTCTTACTATAACTCTCAATAAAGATAAAAAATCGATGCCAAATTGTGCCTTAGGAATAAAATAAAATGGTTTCTATCATGTTTATCAGTTTATAAGTATTTTTGTCATATTTTATTCAAGACATTTTTTATTAAAAAATATATTTAAAGAAGGCGCGTTGTTATTTTTCGATCTATCATCATCGCATTTAACAGAAAAGTTGCGATGGTTTATAATTTTGGTATGCTAGAATGACAAAATAACGAAACATTTCATCTCTTTATGTATTAGGTACGTATTACAAATAAAATAGTAATCCATTTTGTGACACGACCGAACCATTAGTAGAGAAAGTGAAAGAATATTTGTTAAGTTGCAAAAGTAAGAGAGAGCAACTACGCGATAGAGTAAGAGAGAGCAACTACGCGACACGATGTGTCAAAGAGAAAAAAGGTCTACGAAAGTAGCAATTACTACGACGCCACGTTCCCGCTACGTAGCCTAAAGGTAGCTGGACAAGTTCCGGAGAGGTTAGTGGAACGTATCTGCTACCCGAGAATTGTTCCCCATTTTGGTTCCAGGCACGTAACAATACCGCAGCAATTACGTTCTTGTGACTAACGGCAAAAACTTTATAGTTCCACCGGTGGTTGCTGGTTCGTAGCGGTGACTAAAAATTCTGCTTGGGTTATGTACTGAATGTGTTTATTGGGAATGATTATTTTAATTTTATTTTTCTAAGAGAAGAAAAGCCGTTTAACAGCGATCAAAATTGGTTAAAAGGTTTTTGTTAGTGTTCAGGTCTCTCTAGTTAGCGTAAATAAAACGAATTAGCACCAATACACACTTGACAGTGTATTTGACAAGAGAAGCGTGTGCGCAATAAAGACACTATCAAAAAATGGCGACAATCAGATCTACTGTATTCGACTTTTAACTGTATTCAACAGTTAACTAGTCGTTAAAACTGTTGAAACTTTGCAATTTGAAAATGTACTACAATTGGAGGGCATTTCATAATTTTACAAATCTTGACATAACTTAATGTAGCTTTAAAACGTAATGAACAACTAAGCAACATTTAGAGATCAAAATTATATTGACTAGATCAGAAATAGTTATCTGTATATAAATAATTGTACCTACTAGTTATTTAACTATTAAGTTATTTAAATTTGCGAAATTTCTAAATTTCCGCTAATTTTAGTAACTTTTAAACTGTAAGTTTTTAACAGTTATAACTAAAACACCTGTTGCAAGTATGCTTACGTATTTTTACTGCGTGTAAATGTGAAACTTAAAAGTTTGTTTTAATAATTAATAAAAGGTAATTTAAAACAATTTTATATTTAAAAATTGTATTAATACATGTATTATTTTATAATTAATTAGTGTTACTTATGACGAGTAAGGCAGAAGCACTTGAAATCTATGACATGTCCAATTGACTGTTAGTAAAATGGTTTTTCAAATTTAAGTTCTATCATATTGTCAATATTGTTCATTATTCGTTATAGTTTGAGATACCTCAAAAAAGGTTAACGATATTGTGAAATTAGGTAAATAAATGCTATAATTATAATTATATCTTATTTGCAGAAGAAAAGATTTATTGCATCAGAATTGTAGTAATTTTATTCTTTGGCGGAGTTCACGGAGTTGTGCAAAAGAATCTCTGAATATAAATTCCATGAGAGTTGTCATCGAGCACGGGCAGTAGTTCACTCTAGCAACAATTAACTACTATACCATGAACCAAGAAAATAATTTTGAAGTAAAGATTCCGCAGTGTCCTTTACTAAAGATAGATGTGCCCTAACTATTAGCTTTTTATATATATTTGCATTGCAATAAATAAATAAATCACTTATTTTATTATTGACCTTGACCTTAAAAAACTACACTACTTTCACCTTAAAATTTTAATCTAAATAGAAAAAAATTATACAAAAGTTTTATAACAATCCGCTAAATAGGCAAATCTTTTCTCATGTAGAGTAAAATATTCAAAAACCAAGAGTAAAATTTTACTCCGAAACGATTGGAAATTTGACTGTTTTAGTGTTAAAATAGTTACCGTAAATGATTATAGATATAATTGTTTTAGATTATGTTAAGTTTATACTAACATTGTATTGAATTTAACTCTATATGATCTACACGAAGTTAGAGATTAGATTTTTTACTCTAAATGTATGTGATTAATGTAATTTTTGATGATGTAATTTTTACTCTAAAAAGTGTGTGTTTAACACACTTTTTAGAATGGTTTAGTGTTCGTGTTTTACACTAGATGTTTTACTGTGTAACTGTTCAAAAATATATTAATATTGTGCTTCCAAAGATTTATTTTATCTTATTTATATCATTGGAGAAGCCAGAAAAGATTCCTTAATATGATTCATATGTTTAGAATTTTTTCCTACCAAATTATTAGCTTTTTCTTATACATTGTAAAGAGTAAGTGCATAATTACGGGTCATTACACAAACTAGTGATGAATTCTGAACATTAACACAATCTGGAGACTACAACAGGATAAATACATAAATGAACAAATCGAGATCAGCCAAGTAATCTTGGATTCAATTATTATTCTAATACGGGTATGTTAATAAATGACGTTTATATGAGCTATATAAGGCGTACGACTATTATGAATACAAGAAAAAAGTTTTTTCTTATGGTGTTATAAGCAGACTTAATTTTAATAAAAAAGAATTTCTACAATAAAAAAAACACAAAAAGCATGATAACAGAATTACAAAAATAAACTACAACAAATATATTATTTATTAACTAAAACGTATAAGAGGCTAAATATTATGTATCTATTATCTACATATTTTTAATAGAAAACATTATGTTGCTTAAATTAAATTTTTAAATATTTCTTTTCACATTTTTTAATCACAAAACTTTTAAATGATTTGTACCTATAACCGGAAATCATATTAACTTTTATACCATATATTCTACACATATAAGTATTTTCTTATGAAGTTAATACTCAGCTTAGCTGGGTTCGGGCTTTCAAAGTCGTCATTCGGTTGAAACGGGGTCTTGCTACACAGATCCTCAACTCCCGCCTGAGATCCTTAACTTTTTTGTCTTATCAAGAAATGAAGATTTTGTAATAGCATTCGTATTTGTCGTCAATTCAACATACTGGCTTAATTAACGATAAGCAGGTTAATACGTATAATTGTTACACTAACAAATATATAGCCTTATTTTTTAAAAATTGTTTGCTTGGGCCCCGCAAATTTCCAAAGTGGCTCTGGCCCCCTTTGCTTCTTGGGCCCTTAAGCGTCGCGTAACCGCGCTTAATGCTATAGTTCAACCAATGATAGTTATGCTACTATAGATACTTGACTACTGCTGCTGCAACAGATAACTTAATAAAAGTATAAAATCAATTAAAAAACATAAAATAATTGTTCTACAGAAATTAGAAACATAAAATATTGTAGTTTCAAAATACTGATCGATATAATAGGTATGTATTATATTGAATGAGGTGCAGCATGTTCTTGAAGTAAATAGCAAAACTGCTATTTCTGAAAGTTAAGATTTAAAAATTAAATTATAAAAACAATTTATACAATACAGTTCATATGCATTCTTGTTTTCCTGTATCAACATACAATAAACTTCCGAACCTAAGACTTGGTCATCAACATATTGCTTTGCGATAAATCAAACACAATAAACGTGCAAAATACGTCTACCACTAATAGAAATATAGTACTAACTGATACATGAACTGCACACGACACACTGATATAATCAATTATTTACTTTCGTCTCTATTAGAAGTGTCATCGTCTAAAATGTTATCGCTATTTGCACACGAACTTCTGTTGACGAAAAATACGTCATAAATTATCTCCTGGATATCAGTATAAATACTTATTCTGCAGAAACAGTCGACATAAAAGTTGTTCACACCAACAATAATATTTACTTTTATAAAAGTGCAACTAACTACTCAATTTGAGTTAAAACGTAATAAGTAGAAAATGTCTTCAAAAACCGATGGTATGTACGCTGAAAACTCAATTTCTAAAACGTACTAATTTTTAAGCATAACTAACTTTATAAATACATGTGTTTAGATTATCAGTACTACCAATTAAATTTGTTTCTTGTTCTTTGTTTTTAGTTTGCTGCAAGAAATCCTGCGAAGGACCTGACAATTGCAAGAAGAATGATGACGATTCTTGCACCTTTACCATGATGTGTACCATCCAGATGCCAGAAGGAGAATTTCCATGCGAATGTGTTTGCACCTGCCATTGCTCATCGGGAGATTGCAAGAACTGTGTTTGCAAATGTGAATGTACTCCCGAAAAGGCCCAAAAGATTCAAAACGAAGATGGCACTGTTAAATATCGCTGCGAATGTAGTTGCAGTTGCTAGATATCTTATTAGATTTCATTTTCTTTGGTGTTTTTTTATTTTGAAAATTTTGTTAGATATACTGGTACTTATATGCAATAAAAAAACTATATATACGTGCATTTTGTTTAAAAAAAATTTACATCAAAACGACTAACGAGTGGCAGAGTAGTGCGTGGTAATGCAAAGGGGCATACAATTACCTGATCCCAAAATTAGTTTTATTTGCAGGCTTAAATAATGCTCCCTGTCACAACACTGTAACTGTTGCAAAGGGCATGGGGAAAATATAACCCCCCTCCATAAAAATGCATACAAGAACTTAGAACACTGAATTAAAATCCATATTTATGAGGATCACGCACTGATTAAATATATATAGGTTCCCCGTCAACTTGACTGAAAATTCGGTATATTGTAGCCTATGTCATGCTGATCAAAAGTGGCCCTGGGCACAAAGTCCGAAAAATTAGGATTTTCGAATTACAGCCGATTGTAGTTTACAATTTTGTAACAATTTAAAAATTATCAACGTCAAACAGCTGTTATTCGAAAACTATAATTTCTTGGACTTTCTGTCCCGTGACACTTTTGATCATCACATTAAGGACTACCACTTACCAAAGATTCAAGAATCTTAGCCGAGAACCATTTCCCATAAGGTTCTACCAGGTGCAAAAGAACTTCAAATGGTGCCTTTAAGCTAGCGTAGCATAGCAAAGTGAGCAGAATGACTTAACTACTAGCATATTTCAAAATTTAGTGCCCAATTAAAAAATTGAGTGCTTGATGTTTTTTTAATACATTTAATACATAGCAATTTTTTTATTGTAAATTAATGTAAAAAAACAATTTAGTGTTAATTTAGTGCTACTAAATGCTAAGCTAGTGCTTTTTAAGTGTTACCTTGATGTCCAAATAAAAAATGGAGTACTTAAAGTTTAAAACAAAAAATACTTTGCTAGCTTAAAGTAAAGTTAGCAGGGCATATTTAATATTTATGGTAAATTAATGCAGAAAAAATATAAACTCGAAAATAATTTAGTGCTACTTAATTCGCATAATAAAACAATCTTTTAGTTTATTTATTTAACTTTTTTTTTTCAATAAAGTAGTGCTTTTGAAGTGATGCCTACCTAGCCTACAGTAGAGTTAGCAGAACATATATATTTTTTTAAATGTAAATTAATGCAAAACAATTATAAACTCAAAAATAATTTAGTGCTGCATGATTCAAGTAATAAAACAATTTTTTGTTTAACAATAGTATACTATTTGTTTAATTGCTTTTAATAATATAGTGATTTTTATTGCTACTTTAGTTCCAAATTAAAAATTGGGTGCTTCATGTTTTTCTTCAGACTATCTTCATATTATATTTTCAAAATATTTACAAACTAGGGGAGATCGGCTGTGATGGGCCCCTGGCTATGTTGGCACCCTTGCATTATTTCAGATATCCTGAGTTGGCAACACCGATATGTGCATGGTAGAGTGTCATGTAACTTGGGGCCTTACGAGAAAAAAGTTTTTGTGTGAATGTTAAAAGTTTTTGATGAAATATTTTGATTTGTTGGAAACTTTTTTTATTTTATATTTTAAAAAATATGTTTTCATAAGAATTTTGGAAGTTTTTGTTTTAATATTTTTTCTGGTAATATATTAAACGTAACCTTAATTACCATTTTGTAGTGAAGGGACTATGTTATATCAGTTTGGTTTTATCGCGAGAAATCTAAAACTTCTACAGCTCGGGCATGTTGGATCCATGATATTCTGGCCACGATGGAATATAATAATAATAATATAATATTTTCGACAAATACACATAATTTAAAAAGAATAGGTGTTTGAGTGTTTGTTGTTCTTCTGTTCACAAAAATCCATGTTTTCCAAAACATTTCTTGGGTGTTTTATTTTTGTTTTATTTGTTTATTTGTTTTTGGTTTGTTTAAAAGTTAAAATAAATACATTTAAGTTTTTCTTTGTTCTATTATTTGTTAATATGCTTATGTGCCCCTAACAATAGAAAAAAAGTTTAATAATTTCTAATAAATAAATTAATAAATAATAATTTCTTTTAGTTTTCTGCTGAGGGTGCCAACATTACCTGATATCAGGTTATGATGCCACACTTGTTGTATTACGTATTACGATAGTTAAAATAAAAAATATATAAGATACACCGTTCTTTATTGCGTCATTTATTAAATAAATATCCGTTCGAGGCGAGACATATTTTATAAAAATGTAAATCGTCATATTTAAAGATTAAAGCACGTAATACAAAAAGGGATCCAGCACAGCCGGATCTCCCCTACATATTTTAAAAAATATTTTTAAATAGCATATAATTAAACAGAAACTCGTTTTGTTACGTAAATCATGCAGCACTAAATTATTTTCGAGTTTATATTTTTTTTGCATTAATTTATATCAAAAAATATATATATGTGCTATTTAACTTTATTGTATGCTACGAAAATGTTTATTTTTAACGTTAAGCACCCAGTTTTTGATTTGGGTACTAAGGTAGCACTTAAAACCACTATATTATTGAAGAAGAATAAGTTAAATAAACAAACAAAAAAATGTTTTATTACGAGAATTTAGTAACACTAAACTACTCGTAGCACTAAATTATTTTCGAGTTTATAAATGTTTTTACATTAATTTACAATAAAAAATAGCTCCGCTTATTTTAAGTTAAACTTGCAAAATGTATTTTTGTTAGAACACCGAGAGCTCAATTTTTTAATTGGACACTAAATTTTGAAATGTGTTAGAAGTCATTCTGCTCACTTTGCTAGCTGAAAAACGCTGAATACTAATTCATCCGAGAAAGATAGATATCCGGAAGATAGATATCCGGAAGATAGATAACTTCTAAACGGCTCAAGACAGAAGTGCGCGGTTTTTTCTGAAATGTTTCAAATTAGCACAAGTTTTGTTTGGATACCTTCAATCTTTTCTGTCACTTCAATTACGTCACAACAAAAATGGCGGTTTTCTGACCATTTTTAGCTTTTTTTAATGGAACACCTAGATTATTTTTTGAAATCCTGAAAGAACCGTTCTTCGGCTATCCAGTGGCTTAAAGTTTTTAAAATCGGCATAGACATGACAGAGTAATTGATTTTTAAAGAGAAGCCTGCAAAATTAGAAACAAATGTAAAAACAATAATTTATTTTAAACAAAGTATAGTCTCTGAAACAAAAAGGTATATGTAGTTAATTAATTAAATGTTCAACATGTCTTCCTTCTTGATGTACGCATTTGTTCCAAGATAAATATAAATTAGTAAAGGCCTTGTCAAACATTTCTTCAGTAATTTTGTCAAATGCCTGGCGAATGTTATTCCTCAGCTCATTCAAATTGTGTGGTGCAGGATTTAAGCTAGTGATTTTATATATCTCCATACAAAAAAATGGAACTGTAAAATCAGGCGAATTGGGAGCCCACTGTACTGGGCCATTCCTGCAAATCCAGTTGTCGCCAAATTTATTGGAAACACAGTTTCTAGCTACTAAGGAATTATGAGGGGATGCCCCAGCTTGTTCATAATACGTTTCATTTCTGTTAGCATTTAATTGTATGTCTTGGTCTAGCTGTGGATAAGAAAAGTAATTCTAACATTCTGTAGAGTTATTTCCACTATGGATAACCGAACAATGGTTCTTTCAGGATTTCAAAAAATATACTAGGTGTTCCATTAAAAAAAGCAAAAAAAAATGCTCAAAAAACCTCCATTTTTGTTGTGACGTAATCGAAAGTGACAGAAAAAATTGAATATTACATTCATTGTTGAAATTAACTAACTTAATAAAATAATTGCAAATGCCTTGTTACAATAGGTACTGTAGTACGTATTTTCTTACTACTTTAATTAATAAACGGTTTGTAAAGTTAAATCAGATGTTTCTAAAACTTGCTTCTGAATAAATTTATTTCTTAAATTCTAATTGAAACACAAACGATAACGAATTTAACAACAAAAGTTTTGTAAATGCAACGTGCACTCATCACTACAGCAATAACATTAAATATTAAATGATATACTATAATGAACTGGAAACACACGACACAATCACACGTTATCAAAATTATTTTTGCACACGAAGCTCTGTTAGGAAAAAAACGTCATAACTTATATCTCGTGGATGTCCTTATAAAAACTCATTCTAGAGAATTAGCCGGCATCAGTTGTTCACATCAACAATAACATTTTACTTCTAGTAAAATTGTAACTAAAAATACTCAAATTTGAGTTCATAAGTAAAAGAATGTCTTCAGAAACCTACGGTAAGTACTATAAAAGCCCATTTTAGAATTTCTAAACAATGGCGAATTTATTGGGCATTTAAAATTTTAATACAATCAATAAAATGTGCTTTTCATTGTATGTTTTTAGTTTGCTGCAAAAAATCTGGCGATGGACCTGATAACTGCAAAAAAAACGATGACAGCTCTTGCACTTTTACCATGACCTGTTCCATACAGACGCCAGAAGGGGAATTTCCATGCGAATGCGTTTGCACCTGCCATTGCCCGTCGGGAGATTGCAAGAAGTGTGTCTGCAAATGTGATTGTACTCCTGAAAAAGCTCAGAAGATTCATAATGAAGATGGTACTGTTAAATATCGTTGCGAATGTATTTGCAGTTGCTAATCGAGTGACTTAATATTTTATGTAATGTTTAAGTTTTTGTAAATTCATAAATTAATTTATATCAAGTTTCTATTTATTTTATTGTTTGAGTAGAAGTAAAACAATTTCTAATAATATTCCACAAGTGTCAGTGCAAAATGAAAACAGTGAACACTTTAAGTGCAAGGTTAGAAATGCAGACTACTTGTATGAAATTAAATAAAAAATTAGAGAAGAATCAACCTCCATCAGAAGCTATATTACCTGTTGTGTTAGTGAAATTTTAGACACTACCTATGTATGCTACATCCTGCTTCCTCTAAACCAGTGGTTCCCAAACTTATTTGGTCGCGTCGTATGGCTGGCATACTTCTAACTTGGGAATTACAACATCCTGAAGTGAATGATGCCCCAATTTCCGATAACTTCGCTTTCAACGCAGAAAGCGTGTGCTTTGAGGACTCTTTCTGGGATTTTTCTTGATTGTATCTACAAGGTTTCAATAGAATTAGGATCCGGAAAGATGAAATCGCGGTCAGGATAGAGGGTTTCAATGCTTGGTAACAAGTTGACTTTGAACTAAAAATATTCCTAATCCTCTAGCTAACATACAGCCCCAAGTCATGACGTCTTGAGGAAACTTAACTGTACGTTTTAAGAAGTTTTGTTTCACTTTCACCATGGTGATTTCTTAGTTTTTTATAAGGTAGTTAGTTATTTTTAAACTTTGATGCATTGAGTGTTCCTTAACTATCTTTGTAACACAAACGTTTTTTCGTATTCAGTCAAAAAAATACCGCTTCTAACCGAGAAATTAGAACAACTACGGGTGGCATGAGCTAAATTTGAGTTGTCTTGGACATATGATTGGAATAAGGAGGTCATATTCAGCGACTAGTCTGGTGTTTTTGTTGGTTACTCTCGCAAAAGAGTGATCAGAGCTAAACATCAAGCATTCCATAAAGACTGCTTAAACCGTGCCGTTAATTTTCCTCGCAGTGTATTGACTTAGAGCTATATGTCAGCAGGAAGATTTGAGTTCATAGACGGCGTAGTTAATGCCCAAAAGTATCAGCAAGTTCTTAATGCTAACTTAAAATCCTCTATCTTGACCGCGATTCATCTTTCAATAGAATGATGCTGCTTGTCACACATCAAAAACGATCAAAAGTTGGTTTGAAAATCATAATTTCACAGTTTTAGAATGGTTCTCAGGCAGTCCGGATCTTAGTGTTATTGAAACCTTGTGGCAGAAAACAACACCTGAGAAATAGCTCTCAGAGAACAATTTTCGCGATGAAATTTTCATAAATTGGGGTATCATTTGCTTCAGAATTTTCTAATCCCAAGTTAGAAGTATGTCATTGTCGCCAAAATTCAAGCGGTGAATAAAGCAAAGGGAGATATTACTTCTTATTAAGTTATGTTTATAAAATGCAGTTCAAATATTTAGTTGTCGGCGATTTTTGTGGAATTTTGTTTTCTGCAGATCTTGTTTTTTACAAAAGTTGATGGTTATTGTATGAAAATGGTGAAATTTGGAATACTGACAAAAATTTAAGAAATGACAGAAATTTATTTAATTAAGAACAAACAGAAATTTAAAATACAAGAAAATAAACTTTGGATACCATAAACTTTGAAATATTAATCCCAAAATAGGTAATTATCTGAGGAGTAATATTTCCGGCATCAACAGAATTTTTAATTACTAAAATTAAATAAATTAAATGAAAATACCTCACTTTTAAAATATTCAAATATTTGGCGCCAATAGTTTGCCAACTGTATCTTTATAAATCAGCAATTCTCTGCTTCCATATGGTTGTACAATAAAATGAAGGAAGAAGGTCATATAATTCTTTCAATTATATCCAAATAAATGGTTTTAATAGATCAAAATTAAAATCCAGCTGCTTGTTTAAATTGTGGTAAGTCCATACATTTAAAGATTATAATTTAGATTCCATTATAACATCCAAACGTAACGAAGATTGATTATTCAATTATCATTAAAAAAAGTCCAATTATTTTTTCAATATCAAATAAAAAAATTTAATGCAAATTAAATTTTCTTGACGTAGAAAGGCGTTTTTAAAAATGGTATTTTATTTTAAAAAAGCAAAACACGGACCTCAAGTTACAAAATGGACACAGTTTACTGTTAAGTACAATAAGATATTTATTCGTCGTGAATTTACACAATATGTACTTGCATAATCACTTAAATACTATTATACAATTTCAACTTTGAACTGGTAATAATGATGTTCAGAAAGACCGAGGTAAACAGTAACCATGGCTTCTACGGCTTTCTGGGTGAGTATGGCTTGAAAGAAGGTAAACATTTACCCTGGTAAACAGTTTCTATCTTTAAGCCCGTCGTAACTCAGACTGATCTGTCCCACAAACTCTGGTCTTTATATACTCATTATGTGGGCGTGGAATCCTTCAGTTGACCGCACGTGGCCGTGTGCCTACGTGGCGGTAGCGTTCTACTTCCTTATAGAGTTCTGAGTACTGCAGCTGCTTGCTATGCGCACACGTGGCCGTGGGTTTGATACTGCACCTGCATTCGTGGGCGCTCCGCTTGAGGCGTTTATCTTGCATACATTTATAATTAGGTCACACTTCGCTTGAATAATGAATAAATGTTAACTTGCACTTGTTATTATTGTAATTATATGATGTTGTAATAAAAAACACTTGTATTCACTGAACTTGGATAAATAACAAACACTTTGACGTTTTAACAAAAATTATAATCTAAAAATTATGACATCATGTTTGTTTACATTTCTTTTTAACTCACAACATAACCTTAAAATTTAATTTTTGCTCTCAACAGGTGTGCACTTTTGAAGTTGTAAAGTGAAAGAGAGTTTGTTACAAAAATGGCCATTCTTTTATACCCTTTTTGCAAACAATTAAAAACTACAATACATTTATACAGCCTTGGTAGTGTAATCCTCTAGAGTGCTGGACTTTCACCCAAGCGGCCCGAGGTCGATTCCCGGTGCCGGCAGATCTGGTTAAGGTTTTCTGCAGTTTTCCTTAGCTGTGACACAAATGTGGGATTTGGGCTGTTCCATCTGTAAATCGGCTGCAGTCGCACTTAGCCTACGTAGTAATAATAATCGACCCCTCCCTCCCGCAAAACAAGCTTATTGCTTCTGGGGTCTGGTTTCCAGGCTATGGGTTGTAGCAATTATTATTATTATTATTTTGGTAAAAACAATTGAACTTTGACAAATGATAACCAAATTATTTTTTATAAATTTTAACTATTCTTTAAACTAATTAGATAAAATGATAGCTTAGAAAATTCCCTATCCGTTGGGATATTGCATTCATGTTTCCATTGCAAAATAAGGCCACCATTGAATGTCGATGACATTTTTACACAACTATTACATAACTAAAATTGACTAATTATTTAAAATTGCCTTTTTACCCCTTCCTATCTTGACAAAATTAAATAACAATATACTAACAAACATTATTTACATAAAATAATGAAATAAATAAAGATTAATAAAAAGTTTCACAGTTTTTATTAATTTATAACTTGACAATATTGGTACAGATAAATATAAATAAACAAGATTATTTACATACCTTCAGATATCAATAAAATAAAAATTCAAGCTAAATACATTATTTTTGTCTACGAGGCATAATCGCACACACGTACTTGTATTTTATTCCATTGATATCATCTGCAAAAAGCAGTCCCAACATTCAAGATAGTTTCAATTCTGTGGTAAAGAATCTACTTCACAATGCTCCATAAAAACTATTTAGCCAAGAACTATTAAATTCTGCACAAGAAGAAACTGTAATGAAATCAAAATCTCGTTAACTTGAAACATTTATTTTTAATAAAAGTATTATTTTTAATAATACTTGTATACCTCTCAATTACAACACTCTTTGTCTCTTTTAAGTTAAATCTGGCATTATCTTAATTTAATTGCGTTATACGTTCATCATTTCACATCGTTAGTTGAACTGACGAAAATTACCTAAATTCTAAGAAAAATCAACTTTAGAAATATCCTTTTACTGCCTAGTGTGTGTTAGTTTTCATGTTAACTAAAATAAACCCTTTGGTAACTTTTTGAAAGATAATTTTCTCAAAATAATAATTTTGAAAGTGAGGTTCGGTTAGACGTTAGATTATCTAACGTCTCGTTTGAAAATTCTTATGAAGTGCATTATTTATATTGTATGCCACATAACATGATATTATGTACAAGAAAAATTGCCTTGCGGAACAATTTGGTTATATCGCGGGACGCGCGACAGAAGCATTAAACGCGGGACATCCCGCAGAATCGGAGACGTCTGGCAACCTTGAACTCAATATGCTAAGATTTTGTTTGTACAAATCTTTTCGCCGTATACTTATCACAAAAGCAGCAATCTCAGGCCTTCGTCTTAATCACTGACCTGACTGACTGGTTTGTAAAATTATATATAAGAAAAAGATAGTGTGGAATATTAGTCAATGTCAATAAATTGGTGCACACAGTTAATGTAAAAATTGGTGTAAACATAAATACGTAAGTAGGTTATATCATTTTAGAAGGTATTTAATCGGTGTATATATGTAAAATCGTAATCGTTATACAGAAAATGTATTAATGTTATCTAGAAAATTAATAAACTCACGGACAAACATATTGCATATTTTTCTATTATAAGTATTTTTTTAATTGACTGGCCCATGCTTATTAAATTATTATT
Organism: Agrypnus murinus; assembly: GCA_929113105.1. NCBI lineage: Eukaryota > Metazoa > Arthropoda > Insecta > Coleoptera > Elateridae > Agrypnus > Agrypnus murinus. The sequence goes on from OV816029.1 coordinate 4,995,601, forward strand.
TTTAATAACTCAGACTTTTAAGGCTATTGAAGCCTATTCGAAATTATTTATTTCTACAAGATTTAACAAATTTTCATTTCGTCCTTGAATAAAACAGTACAACATAAATTCTTTATCTTTGTATAGTCACTTTTGACAAAACCAAACACTACCGAATATTAATTCTTACATTTAACGATCGGGGTTTTAATTGTTTAAAAACTTTTGCTCTTCCCACTTATTAAATATTGGAAACAGAAGCAACCACACTACTTTCATCACTTTTCTAATTAATTGGTTACTGTTGTTATGCATGCAGGGCCGGATCATGTCAATTGCCACCTATAGGCCAACTCGTATTTACGCCCTTAATAAAATGACGTTATTGTTATGATTGCATGTAATTTATTAAATAAATCAGCAAGCGCATTGTAAATAAAAAGTATTTTTTTAAATTTCATGTCCAAGTTAACTACGAATTAGTTATTTTTTGAACGTACCACTCTTACATATACTGAAACGTGCGTCAATGTCGAGATGTTACTTGTCGTCTGTTGTGTCACATTAATTATCTTAATTTATTTAAGTTTAAGAATTTAAAATTGCAACAGGACAGATCAGCACAAACTCGTGGGGTTAAAGCCAAAGGCTTACTCAGAATCCGAACTGGAGGAGGGTAACTCATATTAGCTTGGAGGAAGGAGGGCAAAGTGAAACACGACGATTTCTTACAAAATAAAACTCAAAACTATTGCAAAGCTGTTTTTAATAGTCACTAAGAAATGCGTACTGATTCGCATCTCGCCCCGCCACACATACGCATCAATTTGAAGAGGGCTTTACTGTCTTTTATTTTTTTAGGGAGGGCGGTTGTCCCATTCAATTCTTCAATTCTTTCAAAGAATACTACTATAAAATAGTTCCAAGAATTATTTCTCTATTTTTAAATTTCCACGAATTCATTTTAATATTCGAGGACAATGAATGAAGGTTAGTAAGTAATAATGTGGATTACATTCTTTCGAAGAATACTGCTCTAAAATAGCTCCAAGAAATATTTCACTCTTTTTAAATTTCCACGAATTCATTTTAATATTATAAGTAAAGATGTGGGTCAAATTCATTCACAAAAATACTACTATAAAATAGCTCCAAAAATTATTTCATCCTTTTTAAATTTCGACGAATTCATTTTATAGATTCATTAAACACGTAAGTATAATTTATGCAAAAGGCAAAACTTGCCTAATGTTAAAAATCTCCAAACGTCACTAATCCAGCGAAAGTAAAATTATGCACAACTGAAATAACTGAACAACAATTAGCAAACGAATAAAGAAATTATTTAAAATGTTGAAAAGTTTCTGCGCTTCCAAAGTAAAATACGTGTTTATTTTACCGAATCACTCAATAAAATAATCTCAATTCGTTCTTCGGTTCTATTGATACCCTTGACGTTTATCCAGATGTGTACTTATTTAACATTTGTTGGAATATATTTGGTTAGTTTCAGGTCAAAGTCCTTTGTGAAGTATGAATATTGGCACTTTCCAATAATTATACAATTTCTATAAATCTCATGGAATTTTTTATTCAAACACCTAAATCAAGGGGACGAGCTCCGAAGATTGGGTAATCCGGCTCTGCATTCAGGATGCCTCTACTTCTTTATGACTAGATTATGCTCATTTTATTTTAAATTTTAAAATCATTGTAAACACTTTTACTTGTACGTTAAAAAATGATAATATAAAATATTTATTAGGATAATATCGAAAAATTTGTTTTCTAGTTGCTTGGGGGGTGGGGACCTGCCCACTGGATCTGTTACTGGCTATATGGGAATATTATAATTGGTGTCAAGGGGTTATAACGTTGAAATTCACAACCCATTGTTTGTTTGATGGTCACTGTTTAAAACCAAGCTTCTCCATTAGTTTCACTTGTCACTAGTTTTCCCTTTCTTTCTGGTTATCGTGAAGTCGCTCCTGCGCGGTTAAGCTTCCTTCTCAATAGTAGAATTGAGTAACAAAATGACTGTCTGGCTGTAGAAGTTGAATGTTCGAGATATGTTAGAAAATTGATGTTGGATATGATTTGCTTTAGCGGAGAAAATCTCGCATTCAACAGAATAATCGCTTGAGTAGTTATATGCGATCTTTATTTATACCCATTTAGGTAAATTATTTTCGTTTCATTTCCATGCGCTAAAATCTTACTAAATGTCTTTTTATTTTAGGTAATATTATTTCCCTAGCAGTCACCTTCAGGGAATTGTATTGTAAAAGACCTTTCAGTTTATAGAAAGGTAAAGATCTTCAAATATTTAAAATTAATACAATATACAGGGTGATTTCTTTGTAGGTCTTTTTTTTTGTTTCTCCTTTTGGGTTTTGTGGCTCGTTGTCTTTTATTCGTGTTCCTGCCTCTCTGATCGTGGGTTCATTTAGAAGGTCCTTGCCCTTTGGGTCCGTACCTACATCTATACATGTACCGGGTCGGAACAAAACAATCAAATATCGAAGGGTGAAGCGAAAACCCCTAAGCAAGGCTTTAAATAAAACAGCCGTGGGTCTTCGAATGGTGGGATGTTTGTCGAGACTTGTATGTATTCTGTGTCATTTTATTTGTGTTTATATATATATATTTATTAAATGTGTATACAGTTTGTTCGTGCATGTTAATTTTAAGAACAACAATGTATTCATGCATGTTAATTTTAAGAACAACACGAGATCTCGAGTAATGAAATTGTCTTAGGGTAGTTTTAAGCTAACTATGATACAAATCACCATTCACATTTTTTTATTAAACATTAAAATTTTTGATCTGCGCAATAGACAATAGTTACAATTAAAATAAAGCCCTACTTAGAAAGTTTACATTTCACTACGTGTGTTTTATTTATTTATTTGTATGATTTAAACATTGCTTTCCAGTTCGTCATTTGTAAGTATATATGTACGGTACGACCAAAATATTGGAAGTTGCCCATATTTTAGTAGAAGATCTATTTCTTTGTTTGTCTGATAAGCTTGAAGCTTTAGTAATAAGCATTGTTTTTAAACGAAGTGGCGATTGTTTTTTTTTAAATCTTGTATTACCCCGCCCCTCTCCGACTTATTGGGGGTTAGCCGGCAAAAACTAAAGCAGTGTTATTTGGATCGAGCTGATACTTCCATCACAGCTATATTTTGGCAGGTTAGGTATTTATTTAGATAAAAATAGCCTTTGTGTTTCTGTAGGTTATAGGGTGCTTTTGTTTACTTCGTCCAGCTACCATAATGGCGTTTAATGGTTGAAATAATTATTATGAATTATGATTTTATACATTTAATCTTGCATTATTATTAGTACAGAAATTTGTAAAACAAAAGTATCTCTTTTAAATGAGCAAATTTTATTTTATATGAAAATCCTATATTATTCCTGCATAAACAGTGCTGCTAATAGGTATTATCACAAAGTTATTTACTGTATTTTACAAGATGAAGACTTGTAACCTATTACATAAATTATAATCTAATAATGATAATAAATATTTATTAACTATGTTGCTTGTAAGTTTGTTGATAAGAAAGATCATTTATTCTACTTTCAGAGTTCATTCCAACAAATTAATTAATCTGGAATCTTTATTTGTTTGAATAATTAATATTTTTAAATTAAATTTTTAAATAGTTTTGTAAAAGATAGATGCAAAATTTTCACTCATTTTTTTGAAGTGCTTTTCTACTAGAGTGCGCAGACGAATTTTATGTTCGAAATAATTTACTACACCTTAATTTAATAAAAAAAATAATTAAATGTTTTCAAATGTGAAACTTTCCGGAACTGTGAATCTGAAATTCTTTTTCATTTATATTTCTAAACATATATTTAAATTTTTGCAGTATTAGAAAAATCAATCTATCAAAACAAAAAAAAAATGAAAAATTCCCCAAATAAAAACAATAAACGTTGGTGTTGGATAAAACATTTTATAATTACGTTATGATACGTAAGTAAGTGTTAAGTTTTCAAAAGTTTTACCGTCGCAGACTTTAGTAAACTATGCAGGAGCTGTAAAAAAGTAATTAATAACCCTTTCAGTAAAAAAAAATATAAAAATATATTCAGTAGAACTCACTGGTCCAGCATGATGATCTAATACTCCATGAAAAAATTAATAGTGACAGATGTGGGCATTATTTTAACCAAAAATTGCAGTACAAGATTTTTTGAATATTTTTTCTAACAATTATAATCTCATACTCCTTGAAAATATGGGTAAAATCACAGCGTTGCCTTTTTACAGCTTCGGCCTGGTTTTACTCTACCTCACTAAGTAACCTGTATGTGTATAGGTCTAGTAAGTGAGTAATAGGCTCGTTTCCATTCAAAATCGCTTTGTGGCATCTTCTTTTCTTGACTTTCTTTGTTTCTGTCCTCTGCTTTTTAATGCATAATTTGTATGAGGTATGTAACATACATTCAAAGTAACGAATGTAAGCATGAAAGGTCGATTCTTTTTAGTATAGCATTTAAATCGTTCCTAGATCTAGTAACACTTGAAAGAGTAATAGAAGAATTTGAACGAAAGACAAAAATACAAAGAGAAAAGATTTCTGTAAAAGAAAATTCATTTAATATTATGGGGCTCCTTGAATTGATATCCTTGGATTGATATTAAGACTAGCTGTCCGATAACCTAATAGTGTTGGAGATAAATACATTTTTTGTAATCAAATAAAAAGAGGTACGATATTACAATTGAAGATATGAGTATTCTTGCTGCTTGTTAAGAAACACAATTATTTATTTTATGTGAGTTAATTGAAATACTTGTTTCAGATCGCTGAGATGCTTGAACTCAAGATATTCATATTTTTATGTATCATTTCTCTGGGTGCGAATCATAGATCACCGTACCCGTACCAAGAAGACGGTTGCTGGCATGGAAGATTGGGTAGTATTACCTGCACAAACCTTAACACATCTGAAGACCTCAACATCAAAGTCATTGAAGCTGTGAGAAAAGCTGATATTCACCCAAAAAATGTTCAAAATTTAAATTTAGAAAGTTGTTATTTTGATGAGTACTTGTCATTTGAAGACTTATACATTGCACCTTATGTTGCGACATTATCGATATTTAGCAGCAGTATTAGCCACTTCCCGGAGAAAGCCTTCGCAAACCTGCCTTCTCTAGAACATCTAACAATCATTGATACTAAAATTGTCAATTTAAACAAAAAATCATTTATTGGAGCTATAAAATTAAAAGACTTAAAATTGCGTAATCAAGAGCTAAAGAAGCTCCCAGAAGAGATATTTGAGGAATTAGTTAAATTAGAAGTTTTGTCTTTAGATTGGAATGGAATAGAAGAAATCGGAAGAAAAGACTTTCAAACACTTAAAAGATTATCATTCTTAGATTTGTCATGGAATAATCTGGAAGATATACCCGGAGACGTATTCAACGATTTAGCAAATCTAACTAGAGTGTCCATTAACCATAACAAAATCTCAGTTTTGCAAGAAGACATATTCCAGAAGTTGCTAAATCTAAGAGGATTACAATTAAGCAATAATGTTATTAAAAATCTTCCATTGGGGATATTTAAAAACTTAAAATATTTAAATGATCTTGATCTGGAAAACAACATAATCGATACCATAGATAAGAGCCATTTTTCTGATTTGGATACTTTAGAATATCTTAGTCTAGGGAGCAACAGACTATCTAAACTATCCGAAGGCACGTTTAATGATCTACTTGCACTAAATGTTCTTAAACTTGAACGCAACATAATTAATGAAATGGATCAACTTACTTTCAGAGGACTCTTAAATCTAACGTCTTTGCATCTTTCTTATAATCGAATAGAATCTCTACCTGTAGGGATTTTCGATCAAATGCCAAACTTAAACAACGTGCTATTAGCAGACAACAAACTAAAATTAGTTCAAACGTTCTTTGTAAAACCTGCTAAACTACATTATTTAAATTTGTATAACAATAGTATTGAAGATTTTGAAGAAGGATGCTTTGAATATCTTAATTCCTTAAGAATTTTAGATTTACAGCAAAATAAGTTAACTGTTCTTCGACCTACTACCTTTAAAGGATTGGATAAATTAGATAAGCTTTCCTTGCCAGAGAACAATATTACTGTTATAGATAGTAATGCTTTTCAACACACGCCTTTATTGAGGTATCTTAGACTGGATTCAAATAACATAACTCACATAGCTAGTGAAAGTTTCTCGGGACTACGGCTTGTTACTCTATCTTTACAGAAAAACCAAATCAGCAGTATAGATGTAGGAACTTTTAAAGATCTTGATTCTTTATATAGCTTGAATTTAAATAATAATCAATTAGAAAACATCAATTCTGATGTATTTGATGGATTGCAGAATTTATCATCTTTAAATATGGATAATAATCTGGTGAATTTAATAAATAGCCCTTTTAAACATTTAATAAATCTACAAAGCTTGTATCTGTCGGGTAACAATATATCTTCTTTATCATCTACGGATTTTGAAGGTTTGTCTAATCTTCAGAATCTATATATGAACCGCAATGAATTAACATATCTTAATGCAGATATGTTTAAGTATCTTTACAATATTAAGTTTTTGATGTTGAGTGATAATAATATAAGTGAAATTGTACCTGAAACATTTGGTAACCTTAAAATGTTAAATACCATTTACTTAGACAGCAATGCTTTGATAAAGTTTAATACAAATATTTTCAACGGCTTAAGCGAATTGTCGTCTTTATCTTTAGTAAACAATAATATTGAAGATTTGGAGGAAGATACCTTTAAACATATTAATAGCTTATATTGGATATCATTAAGTAATAACAGCATAAAATACATAACCAAAAATGTTTTTTCTAGTTTGACAGAATTGACTTCTTTGAATTTAGATTTCAATCAAATTGAAGAAATAGAACATAACGCATTCGAAGGAGATGAAAAGTTATCATATATAGACTTAAATTACAACAAGCTTAAACATTTTGATGTCAAATCCTTTTCTGGTACCAAAAACCTTCGCAGATTGAATTTAGCACATAATGATATTAGTGATATAAGTTTAGATCAGTTGGAAAAGATACCATCATTAATGTATGTTGAATTGGAAGGAAACAATCTAGATAATAATACTTTAGATGAAATCAGTAACAAATATCCCGTTCCTTATTAGTATCTTTAGAGTTTGTCATTAATGCTTTTAAAACCATAATTATAATAATAATTTACATAGATTTAAGCAACTTATGTCAGACTTATTATACGTTCAGAAATAAATGTACATCAAAAATTCTTTTACTTTGAAAACGTGTTATATTTCCGATAATAGCAAAAAGTATACAGGGTGTCATGAGATAGAAGGCATTTATTTTAATGGACGATAGAAGACATCAAAAGGAACAAAATAAGTCTTAATAATTTTTTTTCAATGTTAATAGGCTTTCGAGTAATTTAGAAAAAACCATTGCCATATCTGGCAACCTTGCTTAAGTATAATCGCATTCTGCAACTGACGGTCTTGAGCTTGTTTTAGAATTAAGATCGGTTAGTCTAAACAAACGTACGATGACAGCCGTTGTTTTGCTGAAAAAGCTAAATGAAGCACGTTTTATAGCTTTTTATTACAAAAGGTTTTTAAAAACAGTAAATAAGAAATCTAGGTCTGGATATGATCAACATCTGTGTAAATATGAGTTCAGATCAGATTACAAGCAGCACTTTTCTCTGGTGTTAATTTGAAATGAATAATAACGCCAGCGGCGGCGTTATACGGATGAATACTTACTCCCAAATAACGGGTTAATTAAGAATGCAATTGTTTTAAGTGTCATAGTGCAATGAAGCCATTTAAAGAAACGTTTGTAATTGCGTATTAAAAAACAGGGGGAATACAGAAATCAATTTAACGAAAACAATACCGCATCTGATTATGCAATTTGTAATTAACATGTATTAAGTTATGGGAATTTTTAGAGCAATATTCAGTAATCGCAATTAATAGTTTCCAATTAAGAATTTAGGTAATATTTTTAAGTCGGCATTTATAAACGAGATTACCATCCCTTAAGAAATAACAGTACTTATAACGTTTTACAATAATTGTCAATATTTCATTCGTAAATAATCTCCATTTTACTAAAAGGTTTCAATCATGCTGTTTCTTATGAGTTATGATGGTTTCAGCTTTGTTAAATTTTTATTGCAGTTATTAGAAAACCCCATTCTGCGTACGAAGGGAAGAATGGTAACACTTAAAAAAGCCAACTTCTGGAGGCGTGGTATTTAGTTGTTTCTAACAGTTGAGATAAAGGGTGCAAAAACACAATGTTACATCATCAACAACTATGCCTGGAATAATACGAATAATACCGGTAAATATTTCTTGCAGTGCCTACAATAACGGCTTTTAACTTTTTTAGTTGGTTCGAGTTGGATTTAGTTTTTGTATGAAAATAACTAGGATGCTTTGGCTCTTTCTTTAACAAAAATTTTAAAGCGGGGATATGCCGGCGTTTTTTTATAACTCCAGCAGAATTTGAATTTTAGCAAGAAAAAGCTCTTACAATTTAGGATTTTTTAAAATAAAAGCTACAACACATGTTCATGTTTTTTTAAGTTATGTAGCTGCAAGTACTATAATTTTTAATTTTGGTTTCAATAAGGTCCATACAAGAAAAGTAATTTAATTTTAAATCTCAGCGTGGAAATGCCGAGAAATTGTTAGTTCAAAGTAGTGACAACTTTAAGCATCAAAGTTTTTATTAATAACAAAGATTTTTAAATTTTGTCACCGATTCTAGCTGCCCTGAACATTTTGTAATCAAACGCCAATATATTTTTTATTCTTTACACAAGTTGGATTTTTACCTCATTGCGCGGTTTTTGGTAAGGCTCGCCCCACAGTGACCGGTTGCCATTGCAAAATTACTGATTCTGAAATTCGTTAATTATTCTCCTCAAAAACATCAATTAATTTAATACGACATTCAGTTAATTCTATAAAAATATTATTACTTTAATTAATTTAATCAGCCAAGATATACCGGACGCCTATGATTTAAAGAGCTTTTTGACAAAGTGTTTATCTTATCTCGCTCTAAAATGGTATTAAATAAACAAACTCGTGCAATGACAAATCATTCCAAGTTCAAAAACCTAAAACTCAGCATTATAGCATTAAACGGGTATTATTTATACAACAAACAGGCACTGACCCAAATAATCTTAAGCAAAACGTGCTTTTTTCAAGTTCAAGAAACATCCACGTCAGCATTTTGTGTAAACTGGAGCATATGGTTTACAATTTTTACAGGGTTGTCACGTTTCTTAATTGAGTAAAATGAATTTGTAATTGTAAAAAGAATTCAATTTTACGCGGAAACGACATACGATAGGATAAAACGTTATTAAGATTTGTTGTTGTGATAGATGAGATACAGCTGCCGACAAAGCCCCATACTTAAAGTGCTATTATTAACGCGGCAAAATGATGTTAAAGTTTCCAACTTTCTTATTTTTTTCTGAAAAAGTGGTACGTTCTAGAACAAAGTTATATCAGACTTTTTTGTTCCTTTTGGTGTCTTCTATCACCACTTAAAATTAATGCGTTCTATCTCCGGACACGCTGTATACAGTGTACTTATAATAAAGATTATGAGCAAAATCCTTCGACATCTCGATTTATATTTTTATATACTATGCCGAATCTGTAACGCTATCATCTGCATAAAAGTTGTCACGTCTTCGACGTTTTTTTTTAAGGGAAACACGGGTCATTTGATACCTCATCTGAAAGGTAAATTACCTAGCTATAACTATACCAGTTTAATTTAATTAATAAAACGTACAGGTTTATTTATATAATTTTCTTCTAAATAAATATCAAAATTTAGTTAGCTAAAATTAAGAAAGCAGATATTGTTGCATTTAGGGCCGGTTTCTACCATATTCGGGCTTATTTGAAAATTTAACAATAAAGTTGGTGAATTTTACATTTTATCATATTAAATTTCTAGTACGATTCAGTCTGATCGACGGGTCTGAAGATTCTGCTCAAAAATTGCATGTTTAGGAAATAACTTGTTCCACACTTTATCAGCACAGCATATTAATAATTATTATACGAACAAAACTTTGTATCCACGAAAAGAAGTTAAGATTAGTTAAGCTCAGCCTGTTGTCATCATTATGATCAAGCTCTTTCCCCAAGAAGTTGCATAAAAGCGGCCATTATTTGATATGTCAACAATTTAAAACTTTGCTTGTGAGCAGACTTCAATATTTTAAAGCATTTAATATTGAGTGTTATCGTATAGTAGTCGATGTATTTCGTGATGTAGTTGTGTTGTGTTTGTTGTTATTTTATAAAAATAATTCATAGGAAGATTTAAATAATATAAGAATAGTCAAACAATCAAATAGAATTACACATTTATAAATCAGAAATATCATAGAAAATATTAACAACTCAAGGTAATTTAATATTTTAAAGATTAAACATAAAATTTGTTTTTAATACTCAGCTGTTTACATTCTGTGGTGACAACTCCAATGTTGCCACACTTATTTATATGAAATAATAATCCAGAATTTATACAAATTATGTCTGATAAAGATCAAATAAATAATGACATACTTACTGTTGTTCTCAAAATTCAGGAAGAACTAAAAGAACTAAAAACGCAGGTCAAGTTAGAAGGAACAAAGACAAGGAAGAAAATTGGTCAAATAGAAAATAAATACAAACAAGTAGAACATAGCATTTTACAGCTAGAACGATAAGCAAGAAAAAATGACAGTATTATATTTGGTCTAAAATTGGATAATCCTAATGTAGTAGATACTGTTGTCTTCAAAATAAACGAACTTTCAAATATTAAACTTAATGTAAGTGAAATAAATGATGCATATAAAATAAATAAAAAAGATAATGCTCCAATTACAGTAGAGTTCATATCTTACTTAACAAAGAGGAAGGTGTTTATGAACGTCAATAAACGAAAGGGTACAAATATAAGTATAGCGCATGATTTATGCAAACAGGACCAAGAAAGAAATAAACTATTATGAGAACATTTAAAACAAGCTAAGATTAGAGGACTAAATGCTGTTATAAGAAATGGCAAACTAAAAGTAAACGGAGAAGAATATTCCCTAGAACAATTAGAATCAAAAGCAAGACAAGAAACTGTTAGTGAAGAAGAGCTTGAAGAAGAAGACTTTAAAGGAGAAGTCTTTGAAGATATTATAGCACAAGAAGCAGAAAACCAACCAAATAGTGCTCCAGCAACTCCTAAACCCATATAGCGACAACAAACCATATATACGGAATTTGGAGCCACTCCATTCAAAAAAGAGAAAATACCAACTAAGTCTATTTTAACTAGAGGACATAAAGCAAAACTTCATTTAAAAAATAATATAAAAGCAAGAACCAACAAAATAAACTCAACTGGATCAGTAGAAAAAAAATATTTAAAGAAGACATGAAAAGTAAAATAAAATAAAAGAAAATAATTAAGTATATCTGTGCACTATGTAGTATATCCTTTTTTATAATAGAATCTCATTAAGTTTGTCTTGTGAAATCCCACATGGATGCTTACATTAGAGATTACCAACATAATAATATTAAGGCAACTAATATAGACAATATACAAAATTTTAACACGTATACAGAACAAATAGACTACCTAAGAATCCTCCATGTAAATATAAGAAGTATAAGTTGTAATTATAGCGAATTAGTTATATGGTTAACCCAATTTTCTAAGGATTTCGAATTTATTGTACTTACAGAAACACACGTAGTACATGATTTAAATATATTTAAATTACATGGTTATACAACGATTTATAATGAAGGCACCTACAATAAATGTGATGGTATAACCATACTTCATAAAGAAACACTAAATTGTTCTCTCAAATTTGTATGTATAGGTCAAATCAAATGTGTAGAGCTGGAAATAGCTACAAAGATGAAGCAAAATAGTTTACTTACATGTATATACAGGCAGATACAGGTCACCTAGTACAAATGAAGTACTTTTTAATTTACACCTATTTCAATACTTACAAAGTCGTCAAAACTACAGTGAGCATATTATCACTGGTGATTTAAACTTAGATCTATTAACAGAAAATGACTTTGTTATAGAGGAATACAAAAATATTTTTAGTTTCGGCTTTACATCATACATCAATACAATAACTAGACCGCAAACAAAAACGTGTCTAGATCATTTCTTGGTCAAATCGAATCATACAGGTGATGAAATTCAATCATTTGTTTTCAACTATGATTTAACTGATCATTCTCCCATTGCCCTACTAATAAACTTAAAAGGTACCATTCATACAGAAAAGCAATCAAATTTTTTTTCTGAAAAAGTATATAAACTACAAAAACCTAAAACGTGATTTAATAGTACTGAATCTTGGGACTCTGTTTACTTAACAAATGATGTAAATGTTGCAGTTAATAACTTTATTGCTAAATTACGTTTTTACATAGATAAAAATACAGATTACAAAAAACAAGTTAACAAACAAAAACCAAAAAAACAATGGGTAACCAAAGGGTTACTAAAATCTATTAATTACAAAAATTCATTATATAAACGTATTTTAAAACAATCTAATAATACAGCACTAAAGGAACACTATAGAATATACAAAAATTAATTAATTAAACGAGCCAAACAAAGCTACGCGGAAAAAATTATTAATGGAAACAAAAACCAAAGCAGGTCATTGTGGTAATGCATCGGAAGCATTTGCAACACTCGGCAACCTAAAATAAAAATTGATTCAATTAAATTAGAAAAAGGTTAGAGCATACACGAAAAAAAATATATTTCAAACTGTTTTAACAAATATTTTAGTGAAATAGGAGAAACATTAGCAAAGAAAATAAATATTCCAGAAAACTATATTGAGGAAAACTTTTTTATTGAAAATACTATGTGGTTACAAGAGGCAACTAATGAAGAGCTACAAACTGCTATAAAAGAACTAAAGACAAAGAAATAGCCTGGATAACATTAAGGCACGTTAAAAGAGACTGTTATAGAAATAACTAACCCTTTTGTTTTTATTATTAATTTAAGCTTCTCTACAGGGATTTTTCCTGATCATTTTAAAACGGGTGTTATAAAACCATTGCATAAAAGTGGTGATAAAAATCAAATTAGCAATTACAGGGCGATTTCTTTAATCTCAAATCTAGCTAAAGTAATGGAAAAGGTAGTAAAGAGGAAAATAGTAAACTTTTTCAATAAATATAGGGTGATCTCCAATCATCAATATGGCTTTAGAGAGGGTAAATCAACGCAAGATGCAATTATTAAGTTAACGTCACAAATATACAATGCACTAGAGAAGAAAACTCCGGCGGTATGCATATTCGTAGACCTCTCCAAAGCGTTTGATACTGTTTGTCACAATAAACTGCTAGAAAAGTTGTATGCCTGTATCAGAGGTGTAGTTTTTGATCTAAATCAAAGTTATCTGTCAAATAGAAAACAAAAAGTTAGTATTAAAAACAATGACAGTGAGATAAGGGAGATTAAATATGGTGTACCTCAAGATACAGTTCTGGGCCTATTATTATTTCCAATTTACTAAATAACTTGCTCAAAAGTCAGTTTAAAGGTAAAATAACTAGTTTTGCTGATGACACAGCAATTTTCTACACTTCTGATACCTGGGAATCTTAAAAAACTATTATAGAGGAAGACTTTGTTAATATATCTAATTGGTTTAAACCTAACAAATTATCACTAAACTGTGAAAAAACTAAATACTTACCTTTTACCTCTTATTCAAAGAATTTGCCAGACCTTGGACAGCTTCATATAGCGCCTAATGTAACTCTACCCGAAGCTGATCATGTAGAGTACCTAGGAATAACTATAGACAGACATTTACGGTGGGACCTACAAGTAAAACAACTTAAAAGAAAAATTAGAGGCTTAATTAGTAAGTTTAAATATTTAATAGATTTTTTAAGTGTCAAATATCTCAAAAGTGTATATTATGCTTTAGTGCAATCACAACTTACTTATGGGATAATAGGATGGGGTGGTGTATATGATTGTCATTTAGAGGGCCTAAATGTACTACAAAAATGGATCATTAAAATTATATATAATAAAACCATCAGCCTCCCGTTGGACTTATTATATAAAGAAACACAGATTTATGATATTAGACAGCTATATTGCCTACATATACTTAAAAACATTAACCAAAAGAAAATACTATTAAACTCACTAGATCATCCTTATAGCACCAGAAATAGGTCTACCAATGTAAATGTTCCTCGTTGCCAGAAAACTATCGGGCAAAGATACTTTAATTACTTAGCACCAAACATATTTAATATGCTACCTGAAAAAATAAAAATGTACAACTAGTGTTACAATGACTCGTATATTGCTTAACTCGCCGCTTCGCGGCTCGTTAAGCAAGCTTATACTCCTATTACAAAAAGGAATTGTAACACGTGTTTTATATACTACTTTGTCTATTTCGCCTTAATTTACAATTTACTTTAAAGAAATGGGAAAATGTACACGCGGGTATTTTCGATGTGGTAATGTTGGTAATAACTGATAACGCATACAATGACATCCACTGTCATTTTGAAAAAATCACGTAGGCAGGAAAAAATTCAAGTTTAAAAAAAGGTGACAGCTTAGTTGCTTCTTCTGATATGATAAAAAATGTTTATTGTAATAGAAACAGTAAAACCTTGATTGAGTACATGATTGTCTTATCAAAATAATTATTTATAATAAAAATAAGTATGTTTCATTATTCTCGCTGTTATTTCTAAGCATCATAACATTCAAATTTTCAAAACGGCGCCAGTTAATGAATACTTATTAGTACCTATCACAGACAGACTGACAGAGTAGGTTGGCAGCAAAATTTACTTACTGCCAGCCTTACAAATAAAAAATCACTACTTCCAGTTGCACAAAGTAGCACTTTGTGTAACTGTTTTTCGCAAAAACAGTGTCACAAAGTAACCTTTGTATACGCGAAATAGACAAAAAATTATACTGAATACTTACGTACCTTCATAAGATACTTTCACTTATTTTGGATGTGCCTCTTGCGGAAATTGACAAATATACCCGATTTTGTGTAAATTCTAGATATGAAAATACTAGTAAATATGTATTGTAAATTTAATTATGCATGCATCTATATACTATATATTCACGTGGCTACAGAATACAGCTGCGTAAATGTGAATTGTTTATCGTCACACACAAGCAGTCTTTCTTATAGTACTGCTTCAGTGACGTAGTTTGTTTATTCGTATGTGTTTTTTTATGTTTGTAGTTTAAATTTATTATATTTATATCACATTTGTATATGTCAAATTCTAAGTAATATTATTTTCTGGAACGAATAAACATTATTATTATTATTATTATAAGCTGCAACTGTCATTTAGTTTTCATAGAAATATAGTATGATCAAAAAGTCTTTGGATCAGGGTTGCCATGAAATTAACAAGCTATCTATAAAATTATTTATTTCTATTATTTTTGACATTTACTTCACAACTGTCATGTCAATAGATAATAGTTCAAATAAATTCCATTCTGTGTTCTTTTTATAAATGTTATTAAGTAATACTTAAAATAACTGCAAGCACAAGAGATAATAATAGTGTACGCTAACCTAACATTTTTTGTGTACTATGGGGCTCATTTTAGCGGTGTCAGCGCGTCGTATGTTTTTGACACAGGTGGCTGTGTCTCCATTAGCGCTACTCAAGATACATTCGCGCTACTCTGTACAGTTCACAAAAACTACTGGCAGTATAAGTAAATAATTCTATAGATAGTTTTTACATTCCATGGCTATTGCGATCCAAAGACTTTTTGATCATACGATATAATTTAAAGATGTATGTAATTTATGATAGTTTCCATCTTATCACACTTAGTTTTAATATGTTACTTCTTTCTTATGTAACACGTATTTTTGTTGTAATAAACTAGAAATGTAAAAAAATATTATTTTTATATAGTAAATTCCACTTCCTACCTTTTCCTTTTCGTTAGAGTTAAAATTTACTTGTTCATTGCATTACAAGATGTTAATAAAGTATGGTAAGATAATATTATCTTCGTTAATGTTCTTCAGTTCTTGCATTGTCTTATCTCTCGCAACGTATTTTAAAGACGTTTTATCTTTGTCACACAAAGAATCCGCCATTCTAAGAGTATTTCACTAGTTTTTCGCTTTGATGCAAGGTAGCAGCTGTCATTTCTCGATCCATTAAAGATTTAACGAGACCCAATATTGGGTCGCGATCTATAGACTGAGAAACGCTGATGTAAACAGTACTTTTAGAAATACTAGCAGCACGTATTACCACTTGGAATCTCTTTATAATACATGAATAAATCTGGTCAACGTGACAGATACAGTTATGATGATAGGAATGTTCTAGTTGCGATAAAATGTTTAAAACGTTTTTACAGTTTATTTCTGCAAAAATAAATAAAGTAGAGCTCATTTACTAATTGCTTTAGATGATATAGTATGAGTGATAAAAGTATAAGAGGTGGCCCATTTCTACACATGTATCAATCATACAAAAGCAATTTTCCTCTGATTTTCTTCCTCAATAATTATATAATGTAGTGTCTATGATTCAGACCTGACGGTACAGTTTAAAGCAAAAAGTCACAAATGTTGTATAAGACGCCCTGATATATCACTTCGATATTTTTACGTGACGTGTACGCATCGTTTTAATTAAAGTGATCTTAAATTAAAACCTCTGGTGATTGTGATACAAGAAGGTTACAAATTTTTGTCAAAAGGACTGTAAGAGAAGCAAGTATGACGACTTTTTGATGGAGTTAAAACGTCTTAAAGATAAAATAGTTTTATCTTCCATATAATAGTCGTTATACTGTAATAATACAGGATTGTTTATATGGATCTTGTACACTATCTTATAAGTTATTTCTTCTAGAAGATAATAAAACACTTGTAACTTTTATGAGATATTTATTTATTCTTGTTGTTGATTACTGTTGTCATGGCAATCACTTAGCATGCAATGCCTTCTTGAGGTAATATGGATGTAATGACTGATTTTATGAATGAATATCATTACATGACACCCCGGGTACAAAAAAGGCTGAACATGTACCAAAAGAAATGAGCCGTGAGTCAAAAGGGCATTTAATGCATTCCTCAACAAAAAAAATAGCATACATTAATGTCGTACTTGTATGTATCGGCATGTTTAATGTATAGTAGCTACAAAAAAATTGAGGTCGTTTGCATCTTTTCAATAAATTCTTTACATGGTATGACAATAAAACTTATGCTAAGTATTAGGTGCTAATAATCAAAGAATTGAAAGGCCTTTGCTGCTGATAGCTATTATGAGGCATCAATTGCTTAAGGCAAAAACATAATTAAAATAAACTTGATATACAGGATTCACTTGTTAGGACGTTCTATAATTCTTACTAGAAAGAAAGAAATAAAATTTAGGAACGTGAACAAAACCAAGGAACAACATAATAAGTGCTTTATGAACAAGTGATGCTTGCGTTACGATTTATTTGTTGTAACTTTCAAAATTAAAAATAACTATGCTAATTTAATCTAAAAGCGTTAGCCTAAGTAGTAAGTTTGTGGTTAACATTGATAAACGTAGTTGTATTCATTTTGTCCGTAGGAATGGAAGAAGTGGGGTAGTAGATATGCAACACCGATTCGAGCAGAATCCTTATGGAAAATAACATGGGAAATAGCCAAGGTCCAAAAACGCCGAAAAGATCACAAATCCAAGATGGCGTCGGCTCGCGACTCGAGGTCATCCGCGGTTCGTCCAGACACGCGACAGTAATTTCATATTATCTTTAAAATAATTATCTATTATATTAATAATAATAATAAAACATTTAACATTTTAACAAAATCCCCAATAAAATTAATTCCCCTCTCTTAGTAGGTGTCTCATATAAAATTATTAAATTTTAAAATACATTTAAAAGAGAAACTACCTGCCTCCCAGGTTTTCAGAAACGCTTTACACATTAGCTGCATTTTTTCTCTTTCAATAACCTTAAGAGTAAATATTTCGATTTTTAAAAAAGATTAAACTAGAGAAACCAGGTTGCCTCGACAACAAAATATAATGCTTTGAGTTATATTCATTTCCACGTGAGAAGTTCATTAATTCTATCCTCATCAGCTAATAAATGTCACAAAACAAAGACATGATTTAGGTTTTTAGAAAAGGTTGGCGGATGGCGGATATGCAAACGATACCGCGAATGATATGTAGATAATTAATATATCGACTATATGATCAATCAATCTCTCGACGTAAATATTATATTAGAAATTTTTAAAAGATATACAATTTATAACGATAGAGAAAGATAGAAAACTGACGGTTATATCACGCAGGCCCGTGATTTGCGTTTAAAGCTGAATTTAAAATTTTAATGCTGAATTAATTATCTTAAATTATTATATGTAATTAAAGTATTAATGACGATAATTATTTTAAGAAATCGGTAAAATTTATTAATATAAAATGATAAACCTTGGCTTCCTCTATTAACAATTAGCAGAACGTCCGTAATCGGTAATACAGATTACTTCATGACGCCCTCTAGTAGTACATAGTTTGTAGGTATTCCTTCATGATGCCATCTATTGACGATGCACAGGTTGTCGGTAATACAGTTTCCCGTCATGGATTCATAGGGTGTGGTAAAATGGCGCCCGAAGTTCCAAAATGGCCGT
This sequence comes from Agrypnus murinus, assembly GCA_929113105.1. Taxonomy (NCBI): domain Eukaryota; kingdom Metazoa; phylum Arthropoda; class Insecta; order Coleoptera; family Elateridae; genus Agrypnus; species Agrypnus murinus. The sequence continues at coordinate 5,014,419 of OV816029.1, forward strand.
CATCCAATAAGAGAATAGTAGACGTTTTTTAAATGGCCGCTGTCAACCAATCAGAGAATAGTAGGCGTGTCATCCAAGATGGCGTCGACCAATCAGAAGCAAGGGGAGGAGCTACAGGAGTGGGGATAGCCAATCAGAGCGCAGTAGGCGCGGTTTCCATCTTGGATTTGTGATCTTTTCGCTAACTTTGAGGCCCCTTTAAAATAACATGGGATTTTGTGCTCGGACTCACATAGCCTATCTACTCTCGTGCCTCTCACGTCATAGTGCTGGATTATATCGTGAATCCCCTTTTTGCCTGCCTTGCCTCTCACGTCGGAGGTTTGATTGCATTATTGTCACCATTTATTCGAATGAATTCAGTCACGCGCAAATATTGATTTCAAATAAAACACTGCATTCGATTTCTGTAGGCCATTATATTAAATACGTAAAATTTAATATCTTAAATGAAACAAGATTTTCACGTGCGTTCATAAGTTTAATATTTATTGAACGGAGTGTTTTAAACGTTTTACAGTAAAACCAAATAAGTTTTAAAAAACGCTAAAAAGAAAATATCGCATTAAAGTTTAAACTATTATTTTGAAAATCAATGTATAAAAAAGGGGATCCCAGAAATTACACTAACTACAGAGGAATCTCCATACTAGGAGTAGTAAGTAAAGTATATGAAGTAATACTGGAGGAAAGGCTAAGATCAATATTTGAGACGACACTTGATGACAGCCAAGCTGGGTTTAGACTAGAAAGAGGAACTACAGACAATATATTATCTAATTATCTAAAATGACACATGCAGATAATAATTTATTTCTATTATTTGTGGACTTGCAACAAGCCAAGGGAGAAAATATAAAAGGTCTTGGCAAAAAGAAATGTCAGCCCGGAGTTATTGAGAGTCATTAAGAGTATCTATGAAGTTACAAGAAATGTAATAAGAACAAATATCTGTATATCAAAGAAGTTCATAACTATCAAAGGAGTACGACAGGGTGGAGTGCTGATTCATTTGCTGTTTACTACTTTAATGGATGAAATCTCAAAAAATGAGCAGGGAAAATAAATGGAGCCAGAGTATAGAGGTAAGAGTTAAGGTAGTCAGGTCAAATGTGCTATTTCACGACTCAAAATCAAGCAAAAAAGGTGACTTTTTTTGACAGTTGCACACAAAAGATTTTTCACAACTCCAATTAATATTTATTGATAGTAGTTTAATAATGAACAATTGTAGTTGTGAAAAACCTTTTAAAACTTCGACAGATTACAATGTCTATTTTTTTGTTTCAAACTGTCTAAATTTGACAATTTGGGAGCAAGGCTCGTTCACAATCAACTCCGACTGCTAGTCTGCGCCTACTAGATTCACTCGGTTTCGTTCCTTCATTTTTTTGGTTATAGTATAGTAGTAGTAGTACTACTAGGGTAGAGGTACCGGCTACAGCCACTTTAAGGGAATGTTCGACTTTGCAATTTTCTCGTGATATTTAGTAAAAGTCTACGTTATTGCAACAGTGGTTATAGACAAGCTACGTGATTCTACTACATGAACGGTATGTTAACACGGGACAGCAAAAGCGTAATGTATATAAAATTAAAATAAAACGTAAAAATATGTCGGGTTTGCTAGTTTTAGCCATTTTTACACCACTTACAGTTACCAACTTGTACCATTTATAGCCATGTTACCTTTACTGTCATTATGTTTAATAAAATACAAGGAATAAAGATAAGCAAACGCCATTTATTAGTAAAAATGACATAATATATATAAAATTATTTATCTCTTTTAATTAACCTTTGTAGAGACACCTAGTTCATCTATTTCCTTTATCAAAAAATTTCCATTGCTTGTGGGCACCGGTGGAGGTATTATCTTAACAATATCATAGAAATATCAAATGCTATCCGGGTGTAGTGGCCAGTTCCAGCTACTATGCAAAAGTTCTGAGCCCCGAGTTTGAATGCGTATAGCAAAATAACTAACTGTTCAAATTAATTCAAACGAAAACAGTTAGACAGACAATTTATTTTTGTAAAATAAATTTGTAAAACTATCTGACGTTTGATTTTTTAATTTTCGCAAATTATGTTACAAAATGTCCGTTTTTCTTGGAGTTTTTACGTAAAGTGTGTTTTTAATAATTAATATTTCAATAACTACTTGACAGAATTGAATAAAATAAAAAAGTTTAATGCTACTGTAAAGAGAAAAAATGCTCTATCGAATGGTAGCGTAAAATTAACAAGTTCCCATCCAGAAAAAATCTCGGAAAGGCGTAACTCAAAAACAATTGAAGAAAAAAAATTCAAGTACTATTCTCAAATGTAGATAAAAATTTCCTAAAAGCTTTTGTATTGAACATTATTTCCTAAAACAAATATTAAGAGGTGGAAGTGACTGTATAGAAATACATTAAGCAGAGCCTCTGAATTTCATTATTTTAAGAAAAAATATATGATAGATTGGCATCCAACATTAGAATCTTGTAGATACAAGTATGAATTATACTTTCACAAAAGAATTATTAAAATTTGTTCGAAAATAACTAAATAAACATAAAAACTAGAAGGAGTTATAATAATGGGATATCGCGCAACAAAGAAGAAAGAAAAAATAAGTTGCAGCCGTCTACACGTGTTTCACAACATAAAAACTGTAACAATAAGTATAAATATTTTTTCTTTCCTAAAACTAAAATATCTCTCTATAATAGTTTGAAAGTACTCGAGTAGTTCATAGATCAACAAATTAAATTTAAAGCGAATTTTGAATACATGAATACAAACCCCATTTATGTATACAATTAATAAGATTAAGTTACTCATTATAACTGATGGATATTGAGTAACAATTAAAGAATAGACTAGAAGATTATTTACATACAATTTATTTTAATAATACAGAGTCAATTAATAACAGTGGTGGTACAGATAGATATAAGAATTTATACTATAACATTACAATATATGTTATGTATATAATCTAACAAAAACTACAATCAATCATCTTCAGTACTACATTTTTTAACATTTATTTACAAAAATGGACAGCTTTTTCTGCTAACCCATTATTTTCTGGGACAGATTAGACTTGGGATAAGGTACATTATCAGATATAAATTTTGGCATACCATGTTGTTCAAAAATCTTTCCAAGATGTGTTAGTATTTCGACAATTGTTTTATTTTGTATTTACTTTAACTGAATCCAGTTACTGTAATAATCTACCAGAACTAAATACGAATTACTTCCATATTCTAATATATCAGACGCTACCACTTCAAATGGAACTTTAGATATTTCATAAAAAATAAGTGGCTCTTTCAACATAACTATTACCAAATTTTTCACAAACTCATTTACTAATAAAATTATCTATGTAAGGTGTCATTTCCGGCCAATAAAGAATCTTCCCTGCTCTATTTTTTGTTTTTTTCAATTCCGTGTAACTAATTTAACATTTGTAGCCTTAATTTTTTGAAACACAAATCCTCATTGTAAAAGATAGTAACATTTCTATATGTGTTGTAAGATGACCACTTTGGAAATATTTGTAATCACACAGATGGTTTCCCACCAGTGTGAGTTAACATGTGTCTTTTAAGTGTAAAATTTAATGAACACCTGTAGTCACATATATTACACACAAATGGTTTTTCACCAGTGTGAGTTCGCATGTGAGTTTTAAGTCTACCTTTTTGACAACATTTGAACCCACATACATTACATACAAATGGTTTTTCACCTGTATGAGTTCTCATATGAATTTTAAGATGACCACTTTGTGAAGATTTGTAACCACACAAATTACACTCAAATGGTTTTTCACCAGTGTGAGCTGCCATGTGTCGTTTAAAATTACCACTATTTGGGCATTTGTAGTCACACAAATTACATGCAAATAGTTTCTCACTAGTGTGAGTCCGCATGTGTATTGTAAGATAACAACTTTGTGAAGATTTGTAATCACACAAATTACATTCAAATGGTTTACCAGCAGTGTGAATTAACACGTGTCTTTTAAGTGTAGAATTGAATGAACACCTGTAGTCACATATATTACACACAAATGGTTTTTCACCAGTGTGAGTTAGCATGTGAGTTTTAAGTCTACCATTTTGACAAAATTTGTATCCACATACATTACATACAAATGGTTTTTCACCTGTATGAGTACTCATATGAATTTTAAGATGACCACTTTGTGAAGATTTGTAACCACACAAATTACACTCAAATGGTTTTTCACCAGTGTGAGTTCTCATATGAATTTTAAGATTACCACTGTGTGAAGATTTGTAACCACATAAATTACACTCAAATGGTTTCTCACCACTGTAACTTAACATACTTTTTTCACTATCACCAATGGCTTGTGTGGGTTCTTGTGAAATATTGGAATTATGGGGCAGATTTTCGATTTTTTTAGAATAGGTGTCAATCTCATCCATTGCATTAGAATCTTTCATTATTTGTGGTTCAATTTTGATCTCCGATTCTTCTTTGATTGCTGTTAGTTCATCGTCATCCATTGTATCAATATTTTAAGCTATGATTACAATCTGCAGCAAAAATAATAGTAGTACTAAAATTGACCTTTTAGTTTTATCTATGATATAAAAACTTGCTGAATTTAATACAATGTTAATTTTTTTCATACCTAGTTTAACTTTATTGGATTGAAGCAACTTATGTTTAAAGATGTACCTACATACAATACTGGATATAATAGTTGTTTTCCTTTTGTTTTGTATAAATTTGTAATTGTTTAAAACATCTCGTTTTTTTGAATACTGACAACTGATAAAAACATTTATTTTATTGTAGCTTATTATTTTTCAGTGTTTACTACTTAATAATGTATGATATTAAAAAATAAGGTAAATTCAGAAGTGAAGCGTGAAGCCTGAGCATACGCATATCTCACAGAACACATACTTTAGAACTGAAAGTTAAATGTACCAACCCTGCAGCATTGCCAACCTGGACAAAAACAGAAATAGTACAGGAGCATTGAAAATTATAGTACACTTACAAAAAATTATAGTACTCAATCAGTTTCTCAATGTTAAGAATGGCCAACGTAAATGAAGTAAAAACGAAATTTAATAGCATTTGATAACTATAGAGCAATTGTTCCAATGTTATTAGGCATACTTATTTCGGGCGTTTTTATGTAGTCAAAACAATAAACATATTACTTTTAATAAAAGACGGGCGCGAACGCGAAACTTGCGGCAGTTAGCTACGGTTTTCGGTACCTAATGTTGAATGGTACAAGTATTTATTAACTGCTAAATTATTTATACCTCTTTTATCAAGTTCCTAGAAGAATTTTATTGTTTGTTATTAACGACACAAGAATATAACTGAAGACTTTTTCATTTGTTTTTACATGATGTTATTATGTGTAACTTAGTATTAGAAACACAGAAAAATATATAGTACATTTGGCGTACTATTTACATTTTAAAAGTACATAGTACCGATAGCCCCATTATAGTAGGAATACTATAATTATAGTACGGTTGGCAACGCTGCAACCTTGGACTATAATTTGGAGGTTTACGTATTTGCTAAAGCTTTTCCCGCAACCGTCGAGCGGCGCCACCCTTGAAAACAATCATGGCCAACTGCATCAGTCATACGTTAGCTAAAGCAGATGGCCATGAAACAATCGAAGAAAATTTGAAAATTTCGAACTGTCGCCATTCGCACATGATGTGCGTGTGTTAAATTTGCGGATTAGGCGTTTAGTGGCGTCTGTCAGTCGGGCGGGGGTGTCAGTTTTTTAAGCGCTCCTGAGATTACTCCCCCCCCCCGTTTTCGAGGATGCTGAGCACGATGGCGTAGGGCAAAATTCTTTTTGACCGGTCCCACCCCCTCAAATGGCTAAAAACACCCCCATTGGGGGTGAAACGCAAAGGAGCGCGATTGCTGCAATTTGCTCGCGTCTACCTCCATTTTCGAGGATGCTGGGAACGATGCCGGCCCTCCCAAGCATCCTCGATCGCAAACCACCCCCTCAAATGGCTAAAAACACCCCCATTGGGGGTGAAACGCAAAAGAGCGCAACAAAACAAAGAGTTTTCCCATGAGTATTTGTGTACGTGTGCAAGCGATATAGCGTCGAGAGCGTGACTAACGAATGGAGGCTGCAGTTGGCGGCTCTGGCGCATGCTCGGATGCTGTGCGCCGAGATTACTCTTTCCACCGGTCCAGGCGCTGCTGCAGTTGGCGGCTCTGACAGATGCGTGGAAGCTGCGCGTCGAGATGAGTAGGTATGGGGCCACCTGAGCGTGGGAAAATTTTGATGGCCGTGGGAACCTAATTAGCATAATTAATTGCTCTAATTAAATTGATTGATATGCAAATGACCCGCGATCTAATTAATATTCAAATGAGGCGTGGTCTAATTAAATGCACGAATTAAATGCGCGAATTAAATGCGCGAATTAAATTAATTGATCTAATTAAATTAATTCACGGTATCATTTACATATCTCCTCTCTCATTTACATATATCATTTCTCATATGCATGCGCGAACATATCTACCATTATGTATCTTTCATTTTCAATTTGTCATCTAGGATTTCCCGCCCTTAGATTCAAATTTTTAGTACTACTAATGCCATCTATCGGTGACGTCATATGATCGGTATAGTAGATTTCTATGCGCCTGTTGATAGGCAACCTGCTATATTTTTTATAAAAAACCAATGGAGCCAATAGGATTTGAACCGGGGACCGCTCGAATGGTAGTCAGCCAATGCATCCACTACACCAACGAGGTAATCTATTAAAAGACTGTAAAATTTGTATTTATTAAATAGATACGCGTCACCGTTAATCTTATACGAACTAAAATTCATATTAAGCATAATTAATCTATATGATTATTTGACAGTTACATCATTAAATGCGCGAATTAATATTCAAATGACGCGTGGTCTAATTAAATGCGCGAATTAAATTAATTGATCTAATTAAATTAATTCACGGTATCATTTACATATCTCCTCTCTCATTTACATATATGATTTCTCATATGCATGGGCGAATTAAATTAATTGATCTAATTAAATTAATTCACGGTATCATTTACATATCTCCTCTCTCATTTACATATATGATTTCTCATATGCATGCGCGAATTAAATTAATTCACGTTATCATTAGCGTATCTCCTCTCTCATTTACATAACTGATATCTCATTCTGTACATCTCATTTTTATATATTATTTGCCATCTCTTATCTCTCTCTCATAAATTTATTTTAAAATAAATCAGTCCTATTTGATATTTATCTATAGGTCGTCGTGTAATTCTGCGAAAACAATTTAATATGAAACGTAATAATAAAAATTTATTTTCAACTATACAAAAGTAACTCTAAAGCTACTGTCAATCACTTGTCGGATTAGCTCTAGTGCAATAGACCTGTTTAAATATACGGCATAAACATTTAGTTTGAAAGAAAACAATTAGGGTCATTATGATTTCATAAAATTTTATTCAAGTGAATCTTCTTAAGAATATAGAACACTGAAAGCATTATTTTTAAAATTCAAAAAACATTATCTATAGCTAAAACTGTTTAAGAAATAACTTTCAAACTAAATGTTTTTGCATGAAAATACACACAAACTAATTAGCCATGTTGTTTTCAACATTCTTTAAAACTGCTTTCAACTATAAATAAACAAACGTTCTTACGAATGACTGAAAGGAATTTAGATTTTATAAATAATTTGTTAAGAGATCAAAGCTACTGTCAATCACTTGTCGGATTATCTCTGTTGCAGTTTTAAATGTTAATGAAGCGTACATCAAATCTCTATGATTCATTTGAAAGCAGAAATACTAAACAAGTGACTGAGATTTATAAAGATTAGAGATTATCTCTATTGCATTATTATTATCTTAGCATCTTTTCATTTACAATTATCTAGTAAAAATGTATTGTTTAATACGACAGACAAAGGAATTTAGTGAGTTAGTCATAAATAAACTTAAAACAACTATTATCAACACAGCTATCCAGAGTTTAACAGTGTATATTTAATTTAATCAGGTAAGTTATTATGATTTTATCTTTAACGATCTTTCCACTACTGTTTACCTGCTATATCTATAATATGTAAATGTTCTACATTTGTTTATGTAAACTAATCATTTGAACTTTTAGATTACATCTCATTATCCTGTGTTCGAGGTCGATCATCAAAGTATAATTTCCTGCTTCTTTGAAATCAATCATGTAAGTTGCTTTTATTTTAACGATGTTGTGTAAACTTATTTTGAAATTTATTATAGACTGACTGCAGTTTTCCAATCTGATAGAATGTCTGCTGAAAATTATCAAGTTGACAGTGGTGATAGCGACGTCGACGACAATCTCATTTTTATATATTATTTGTCAGCTCTCATCTCCCTCTCTCATAAATTTATTTTAAAATAAATCTTATGTTGTCATTCTATTTGAGGATATCCATCGTTTGACTAATGTCTATTTATTAAAAGAAATAAGTTATGAAATGAAGCAGGGAGTCTATTCAATGAACATTACCTAATACTTTTTCTGATTCTTCTTCTATCCTATAGATCTGCAGTTAGAAACACGGGCCAACGAACTCCATAGCTTAACCCCGAGATCACGGAGCTTGTCTTTTAAATTACTAACATCTAACTCTGAATGCCATACAGAGCTATCAACTAAATCATATACAGCTTTTGCTTAATTGCACGAATAACTCGTTCAACTATTGAAGTCTTAATCATGGAATACGTAGAGTAATGATTTATGTTGTATTCATTCATTAACTTTAACTCGATATATGCGAATTCATATATGAGAGAAATGTTATATAAGTCAATACAGCTCTATAACTATCATTTATTGAGCTACACAAAGAGATTTATATCTACGCTAAACTAAAGATTAATAGAAGTAATGCATTCCTGATATCATAAGATAACGATAAAACACATGATTATTCTTAGACTAAGGCCTAATTTAGGTAGTCAAATTGTAGGTAGTCGAATTGTAGGTACATATCATGATGTGGTATCATACAATTATATTCTAGTAAGAACTGTAATAAAGTCATTGCTATAAATAACAACATTCTTTATCACGATCATCTATCATTATCAAATCATCTAATGTCATGCAGAGTTAGCAGCTAGCTCCTAAGTTCGTATATGCGAGAATCAGTATTATATAACACACACACCAGTCTACATTCATTGTTCTAATATTGATAGGAACTTTCTAGAATCTATAAATTATTATAAATGTCTTAACAGAATAAAAAAAGGGTGAAATGAATATAACTTATAGGATTTAATCAAACTAGAAAAATATCGATATATCCTACGTTGAGAAAACAATTATACTATGTAAGCATAGATACGCTACATATGATTGCGAGCCTGAGTATAAGCATAAACCCTATACTACAGATTTTTATCCTTTTTCATTATATCTACTATAGACGAGGTGAAGAATAGGTACATTTAACATGCGTATGCTACAATTATCTAATTTCTAGTTTTCTAGACGTAATGTAATTTTGAACAGATTTTAACCCTTTTCGATATATCTACTACCCTCGTAAGCGATTTCTACATATACGTTCTTATTGTTTATACACCATATAGATATTCGTAGCATCTAAAGTAAACTCTTATTTAAACGTTATTTTATAATATATCATACATTTCAGCAGCTCGTATGATTACCCGTCTCTATCGTAACCCAGTATGTAAGGACATTATGTTAAATACTATCTCATACATGTAAATAAACATTTCTTTAAAGAGTTTGTTAGGTCACCTAATCTGTTATAATATTACTATGATATTAGATCTCGTCGACTACAGTTTTACCATTAGGACATACTTACGAGGATGAATTGATAAATCTCCGGCCTAACCCATATGGGATACAAATTTTTGCAATGTTTTTACGGCATTTTATTTTTTCATAATTTATCAGTATGGCTGTGAAATAACAAAAATTTCTGTCAAACAATAATTGTTTGGCAAGTTGTCAAAGTCGATAAAGTTTTGTGTGGTGTTAAAATGGAAAAAGCTGAAATTCGTGCGGTTATTAAATATTTTCACATTAAGGGTTTATCCCCAAAAGAAATCAAAGCTGAGCTAGACGGGACATTAGGCGAATCTTCTCCTTCCTATAGCACAGTTAAAACCTGGGTTGCGGACTTTAAACGGGGTCGCAAAAGCACAGATGACGCACCGCGTTCAGGAAGACCGAAAACTGCCACCACAACGGAAATTGTCGAAAAAGTCCATAGAGTTGTGTTGAATGATCGGCGATTGAAGTTGGCTGAAATAGCAGATACCCTGGGCATTTCAACGGAACGAACATATCATATCCTAACCGAAATTTTGGGAATGAAAAAGTTATCGGCACGTTGGGTGCCGCGGCTGCTCACAGTGGAACAAAAGCTGACTCGCAAAACAGTTTCAAGTGAGTGTTTAGACTTGTTTAATCGAAATTCAGTGGACTTTCTGCGACGGTTTGTAACAATGGATGAGACGTGGATTCATCACTACACACCCGAAACAAAGCAGCAATCAAAACAGTGGACTGCCAAAGGAGAACCTGCTCCGAAGAAAGCCAAAACAGTTCCGTCAGCCGGAAAAGTTTTGGCTTCAGTCTTTTGGGACGCCAAGGGAGTACTTTTCGTTGATTATCTTCAAAAAGGTAAAACAATCAACGGAGTATACTATGCTACCTTACTGGATGAATTAAAAAAAAATATTGAAGAAAAACGACCTGGATTAGCAAAGAAAAAAATTCTGTTTCACCAGGACAATGCACCTTGTCACAAGTCGGCAATTGCCATGGCAAAAATCAATGAATTGCAATTTGAATTGTTACCCCATGCCCCTTATTCACCAGACTTAGCCCCATCGGATTTTTATTTATTTCCAAACCTAAAAAAATTTCACGCTGGAAAGAAATACGAGTCCGATGAAGAAGTGATTGCTGCCACAAACGCCTATTTTGACGAGTTAGAAGAAAAGGCTTATAGGGACGGTATAAGAGCACTTGAACAAAGGTGGACCAAGTGCATTGAACTCGATGGGGACTACGTAGAAAAATAAAATTTTTGTTAACCTGATATTCTTTTGTTTTATTGCCTAGGCCGGAGACTTTTCAATTTATCCTCGTAGTAGGTTATATGTGCTAAGTAAAATAATAAACAGATATTTCGAAAATTTTATGCATTCTTGAGAGAACAGGGTATAATATTTAAAAACACACTGTAGAAAACATATCAGCAGAGAAAGGGAATACATAAATACAGTATGTTTTGTATGATGAGTTGTCGTCAGTTTAAAAGAAATAAGTTCGTCGCCATATTTAAACGTTATTTTACAATACATCAAACATTTTCAATAGCTTCGAAATACGCAGATATGTAATATATACTATATACTCTTGTAGGTTATTTAACGTATCTATAGTAAACTCTTATGATTAATAATAATAATCTGTAACCATTTTCGATACCTTCGAAATATAAGTCTATAACATATGTTTGTAATACGTCTTTATAACTTTTTTGAAACACAGGGTAGTTACCTCTTGCAATATCTACAGTTATGAGAACCCTGAAGACTTAACCTGGAGAAATAAATCAGATAAATATTTTACTTTTTATTGAAACGATAACTTTGCGTACTAATGTATGAAAATAATATAATGTATATCGCCTGATAAATAAAATTGAAATTATTCTTATTCTTTTACAATAAAATGTGTTTTGAAAAAACACGATGAAACGTTAGGTATATTAATGCAGGAGTACTGTTAACGCATTCATTATTTAGAGATTCACTTATAAGTACATTATCTATTTAGCTGATTCAATAAAAATTTCGTTATTTTTAAAATTCCTAACGAGGGACCTACTGATAAGCGTTATATTATACCAGGTACGTATGATACTCTACTGCTGATTGCATACCTGATGAACGCAGTTGTACAAAGTAATATAGGATATACGTTACAGAGAAGTTTAATTTTCCATGCAACAAATGACCTATATATATTTTATGTACAATGTTGACATTAACATATTTAGCGCATACCTGTTGAACATAGCTGTACAAAGTAATATTTAAAAGGCTTAAAAGACTTATATTTTAGAGATCGGATACAGTCGCATATATTCCTGTATATTACCTCTAAATTTTACTTTAACAATACATGCAGTCAGGTTTGGCGTAAATAACAATTAGGGATATCAAAGCCATACTAACTGAACGCTAGCATAATATGCTCTACAGGTCAAACTCAATTAATTAACCGTGGGGTTATACATCCTTAGGTTAGAAACAGTCTTGAAACAAAAAACGGCTGAGTCCACCCTGTTAGACAAGAAATCAGAGTATGGGCGTGATAAATAAAACATATAAAGTTATTTTACAAACATTTATTTAGTATACATAACATAATACAAGAATATAGATCATAAGTTGTTTTCTATGACGACTGTTGTAGTTCTACGGGTCTCTGAGTCGTCGTATGCCCTCGCAGAAATACTAATACGTATAAAGTCCGACGACTGACTCATTGGAACTGTACCGGTAGCCCTTTCCTTGTTCAACTCTTCGTTACTATCATAGTTGGTAAACGAGGAACCACATTCATCAATACCCAAATGCATGGTTGAAGTCATATCTTCTTCTTCTTCTTCTGTCTCAATGATATCAGTAGGTCCATTTGCTTCCTTTACCAGAGCTGTCTTTACAACATCTACGTTATTATGTACGTTTTTAAATGCCTTTTATAGCTGTCGATACGTGAAAGATATTTGAAGCAATTAGAACACCGGACTTTGATTGATTCGTGAACGCTTTTCGTATGTCTTTTTAAGTTGTCAGAGCTTGAAAAAGTTTTGACACAGCTAGAACAACAGATTCTGTTTGGATCGTGTATGGTTTTTACGTGTCTCTTGCAGGTGAATGGCCTCGCGAAAGACTTGAAGCAAACCGGACATTGTATTTTGCAATCCTGTCGACCAGAGCCATTCTTCTTCTTACGTTGCTCCATCTCGACTAATGAAGGAACAGGAACACTACCCGTCTATTTATACTGATCGACCAGAGCAATCGGTTGTTCTATCCTACGTTGAGAAAATAATTATACTATGTAAGCGTAGATCGCTACATATGATTGCGACCCTGAGTATAAGCATAAACCCTATACTACAGATTTTTATGCTTTTTTTTTCATTATATCTACTACAGACGAGGTAAAGAATAGGTACATTTAACATGCGTATGCTACAATTATCTAATTTATAGTTTTCTAGACGTAATGTAATTTTGAACAGATTTTAACCCTTTTCGTTATATCTATTACCCTTGTAAGCGATTTCTACATATACGTTCTTATTGTTTATACACCATATAGATATTCGTAGCATCTAAAGTAAACTCTTATTTAAACGTTATTTTACAATATATCATACATTTCAGCAACTCGTATGATTATCCCTCTCTATCGTAACCCAATATGTAAGGACATTATGTTAAATACTATCTCATACATGTAAATAGTTACAACAACAAAATAGAAAAGTATACTTGAGGGTAAGAAAGAAGTCCCGGACACGGCTGTCTATAACAGATGTCATATGTTTTGTAATACGTCTTTATAACTTTGAAACTCGACGTGATTTCCTCTTACAATATCTCTAGTTATGAGAACCTTGAAGACTTAACCTGGAAAAATAAAACAGACAAATATTTTACTTTTTATTGAAACTAGTTAACTTATATTCTTACATACAAATATACAACAACAAAATAGAAAAGTATACTTGAGGGTAAGAAAGAAGTCCTGGACGCGGCTATCTATAACATATGTCATATGTTTTGTAATACGTCTTTATAACTTTGAAACTTTACGTGATTTCCTCTTACAATATCTCTAGTTATGAGAACCATGAAGACTTAACCTGGAGAAATAAAACAGATAAATATTTTACTTTTTATTGAAACTAGTTAACTTATATTCTAACATACATATTTGAAACTAGACAACTTATATTCTAACATACAAATATACAACAACAAAATAGAAAAGTATACTTGAGGGTAACATTTTGTATAACCATTATCTTTTATTCTATAATACCTTCTTCTTTAAGCTCAGAAATAATTGAAATAATCTCATCCTAGTTTTCTAAACTACTGCTACCCCTCTGTTTTAAGGTATACAGTAGACGAAGCCTATCGACAACTTGATTCCAATACGGCGTTTTGTTTTTGGAATTTGAAATTGGTAGCTTGAGGTTAGAGCCTACGAATACATTTTTAGGACAACGTAGGAAGCAGAGTAAGTATAAAACAACATACTTTCATACAAGAACGTTTATTAATACGAGTAGTTTCGATGCTACTTAAAACATAATACATAACTTAAATATATAATATCTATTAAAATAGACCAGACCAGACCAGATCAGACCAGACCAGACCAGACTAGACTAGACTATAGATGATAGACAGTAAAATCATGAACAATTATACCGTCTGTAATATAATAGAGCTTACTTGATATTTTAAAATTAATGGCTGAATCTAATTATTACAGAAATTTAATTGTAGAAACTGAAGATGTAATCTTTAAAACATCTAAAGTTAGAAGTTTTTAGTAGTCAGGTTAGATTAATAGAGGGTGTTATAATCAAATCGTTTTTAGAAACTATTTGTTTTGTAAGATTGGCGCCGTAAGGAAAAACAACATAGCTGTAGTCTTGATTTTGAAATTGAGATAGCTCGGAACAAAACGATGAATACAAAGTTTGGAAGTTTATTTCAAAATTTTTGTAATAAAAAACATTAATTCTTCTTTACTTTAAAACCCAAAATTGCATGATAAATCAATATAATATTAATATAAATGTTTAAATTAAATGCAGTTAGAAACTCAAGCCTGCTAAATGCTCACAATTCACTTACCCTATCATCATCATATCGTACAATACAAACATCCCATATTATTATTGAAATTTTATAAATAAAACGATAAAACAAAATTATAGTTTTTCAGCTATTTCTATGTTAAACGTATTCATCGTATATGAAAGCACGTACGGTAGCAAGATCTAGAATGCTCCTACCCCGCAGAAGGAAAGGCTTCAACAACTTCAGATTAGCAAACTGAAAAACTTAATAGAGTTATCATCTAACTCAGAATGTCATACAGAGCTATCAACTAAATCCTGTACAAGTACTCTAACTAGACAATAAAGGTTTACTGAGAATATATACCTTGTAATATAGCAATAGAATATTTCTAAATTTTATTCTTTAAGTATTATTTAAATAAATTTTAGGATTTAAAAGCATTTTCCTATTATTATTAATGTACATAGACCGTAGCTACATCGAAGTGGCATGAGTTGTTAACAAGCGTATGCTACAATTCTCTAATTTTCTAGTTTCTAGACATAATGTAGTTTTGAACAGATTTTAGCCTCTTTCGTTATATCTACTATCTTGTAAACTGTTTCTACATATGTGTTCTTATTGTTTATACATCATATAGATATTCGTCGCCATATTTAAACGTTATTTTACAATATATCATACATTTTCAATAGCTTCGAAATACGCAGATATGTAATAATATACTATATACTCTTGTAGGATATTCATTGTATCTATAGTAAACTCCTATGATTAATAATAATCTGTAACCATTTCCGATACCTTCAAAATATAAGTCTATAACATATGTTTGTAATATGTCTTTATAACTTTGAAACACAGGGTAGTTACCTCTTGCAATATCTACAGTTATGAGAACCCGGAAGACTTAACTCTGTGAAATAAATCAGATAAATATTTTACTTTTATTGAAACGACAACTTTGCATACTAATATATGGAAATAATATAATGTATATCGCCTGATAAATAAAATTGAAATTATTCTTATTCTTTTACAATGAAATGTGTTTTGAAAAAACACGATGAAACGTTATGTATATTAATGCAGGAGTTCTGTTAACGCATTCGTTAGAGATTCACTTATAAGTACACTATCTATTTAGCTGATTCAATAAAAATTTCGTTATTTTTAAAATTCCTAACAAGGGTTCAGAGTTTTTTATCTGTTTTAGAATATTCAAAGATAATATATGTATAAATTATCGTGAGACTCCCGCTCTATATAAAACGCCATATCTAAATTAGAGATAAAGATTTATCCTGTGTATTGGTGAAAACTCAAATATTAACGGAAATATAACAATCGGTACATATAACGATACTAATCAGTCTGACGCGGAATATATATTTTATATTATACTAATCAAAGACAATATATGCATAAATTATTGTGAGACTCCTGCTCTATATAAAACGCCATATATAAAATTAGAGATAAAAATTTATCCTGTGTATTGGTGAAAACTCAAATATTCACGGAAATATAACAATCGGTACATATGACGATACTAATCAGTCTGACGCGGAATATATATTTTATATTATACAAACGGAGAGAAAAGAATAGGTACAATCGGTCAAAAAATAATCAAAGTTTTGAACTTTACATTTCCGAATTAAGTCTAGGGAGATTATACACGATGAAAACTTTTTTATGGAAAAAGATTGATAGTATTAAAACTATGCATCGCAATTACAAATGTTTTGTCGAAGAAGTCCTGGACGTGGCTGTAAAGGTTAGAACAACGCTTGTAGACAATAATATTTTATTAAGTGTGTTAAATTCTTCTTGTAGATATAAGGATGATTTACTTTCGAATGAATTAGTTTATAAGTTTACTAAGAAAACTATTGTAGATTTGCAGAACGACCTTGATTTAGATGATGGACTTAAATTTATTACATCGGGATATAATGTATAATAAATATAATAAATGTCTTTAAAACTTATTGTTTTTTATTACATCACAGGTTAGAGCATACGAATATAATTTAGATTAGATTAGGTTAGAGCCTACGAATACATTTTTAGGACAGAACGTAGGGAGCAGAGTAAGTACAAAACAACATACTTTCATACAAGAACGTTTATTGATACGAGTAGTTTCGACGCTACTTAAAACATAATACATAACTTATATATAATATCTATTAAAATAGTACATTTCGTATACACTAATAATGGTACCACATACCCGACTATAAAGTAAACATGGTAAGTATAACAGCAGTTTAAAAGAATAGATAGTAAATATAACTATATCTAATTATTTTATAAAATACTATGTTAACTAAGAGGTAATATACAGAATATATACGCATGTATTCGGCCTCTAGAGGGTTCATACCCTAATATAAGGTTAGTGCGAGAGATTAACGATCCCTGACCGAAATTGATTCTGGGTAAGTTTGGTTTAATTATATAATCATACTTCCAATGTTTAACAGCTGTTAGTTTACCGTGTGGTCTATAGGACTTCATATGCGCATTAGTAAGGGCTATTATCTGCATATAATTATTGATATCATCTTGCGATGGTGTAGACTCTAATTCTCTAAACGTGAGTAAGTCAAACAGACTGGGTGTTGCTTCGAAAACATTGTTTTTAATTATGATGTTTGTATCACGCATAATCACAGGGGGGATGCAAATGTCCACGCGTCTCGATCAATTTTATATCTAATACCGAATCTAGTTCTATCTATATTTTTGTTTCCGACAGCGTTAGCTATTAACATACCGTAATGAGTAGGGAGATCCTGAGTTTTATTAGATTCTTCTTCTTCTTCCTCATCTGTATCTGAAGAGAATAATGCTGCTTGTTTTTTAACTTTCAACAGGGGAATGTAGCTAGCTGTAGTAGTAGTAGCAGCAGATGGTTGTGTTTTAATTTTCAATAGCGGAACGTTAACTGATTCGGCAATAGCTTCCCAAGGAGATATAACCTGTTTATGAGTATCACGATAAATACGTTCTGCTTCTGCTCTAACACGACGAAACCTCATCCTTCTCCCTTCACCCTTCTCCCTACACCCTTCTTCCTTCACCCTTCTCCCTTCACCCTTCTCCCTTCACCCTGCTCCCTTCACCCTTCTCCCATCTTCCTTCACCCTTTCCCTTAACCCTTCATGCTTCAACCTTAACCCTTAACCTTAACCCTTAACCCTTCGGTCAGGGATCGTTAATCTCTCGCACTAACCTTATATTAGGGTATGAACCCTCTAGAGGCCGAATTCATGCGTATATATTCTGTATATTACCTCTTAGTTAACATAGTATTTTATAAAATAATTAGATATAGTTATATTTACTATCTATTCTTTTAAACTGCTGTTATACTTACCATGTTTACTTTATAGTCGGGTATGTAGTACCATTATTAGTGTATACGAAATGTACTATTTTAATAGATATTATATATAAGTTATGTATTATGTTTTAAGTATAGTCGAAACTACTCGTATCAATAAACGTTCTTGTATGAAAGTATGTTGTTTTGTACTTACTCTGCTCCCTACGTTCTGTCCTAAAAATGTATTCGTAGGCTCTAACCTAATCTAACCTAAATTATATTCGTATGCTCTAACCTGTGATGTAATAAAAATTTAACACACTTAATAAAATATTATTGTCTACAAGCGTTGTTCTAACCTTTACAGCCACGTCCAGGACTTCTTCGACAAAACATTTGTAATTGCGATGCATAGTTTTAATACTATCAATCTTTTTCCATAAAAAAGTTTTCATCGTGTATAATCTCCCTAGACTTAATTCGGAAATGTAAAGTTCAAAACTTTGATTATTTTTTGACCGATTGTACCTATTCTTTTCTCTCCGTTTATATAATATAAAATATATATTCCGCGTCAGACTGATTAGTATCGTCATATGTACCGATTGTTATATTTCTGTGAATATTTGAGTTTTCACCAATACACAGGATAAATTTTTATCTCTAATTTTATATATGGCGTTTTATATAGAGCAGGAGTCTCACAATAATTTATGCATATATTGTCTTTGATTAGTATAATATAAAATATATATTCCGCGTCAGACTGATTAGTATCGTTATATGTACCGATTGTTATATTTCCGTTAATATTTGAGTTTTCACCAATACACAGGATAAATCTTTATCTCTAATTTAGATATGGCGTTTTATATAGAGCGGGAGTCTCACGATAATTTATACATATATTATCTTTGAATATTCTAAAACAGATAAAAAACTCTGAACCCTTGTTAGGAATTTTAAAAATAACGAAATTTTTATTGAATCAGCTAAATAGATAGTGTACTTATAAGTGAATCTCTAAATAACGAATGCGTTAACAGAACTCCTGCATTAATATACATAACGTTTCATCGTGTTTTTCAACACACATTTCATTGTAAAAGAATAAGAATAATTTCAATTTTATTTACCAGGCGATATACATTATATTATTTTCATATATTAGTATGCAAAGTTGTCGTTTCAATAAAAGTAAAATATTTATCTGAATTATTTCACCGAGTTAAGTCTTCAGGGTTCTCATAACTGTAGATATTGCAAGAGGTAGCTACCCTGTGTTTCAAAGTTATAAAGACGTATTACAAACATATGTTATAGACTTATATTTCGAAGGTATCGAAAATGGTTACAGATTATTATTAATCATACGAGTTTACTATAGATACGATGAATATCCTGCAAGAGTATATAGTATATTATTACATATCTGCGTATTTCGAAGCTATTGAAAATGTATGATATATTGTAAAATAACGTTTAAATATGGCGACGAATATCTATATGATGTATAAACAATAAGAAAACATATGTAGAAACAGTTTACAAGATAGTAGATATAACGAAAGAGGCTAAAATCTGTTCAAAACTACATTATATCTAGAAACTAGAAAATTAGAGAATTGTAGCATACGCTTGTTAAAGAGCCTGTAACAACTCGTGCGACTTCGATGTAGCTGTTGATACAGTAGTTGTAATATATTAATTTATGATATTTAGTTAATGATAAATGTTGATTCAAGTTAATAGATTGAATGTAATCTTCTTATCCTCAAAGATACTATAAAAGCCTTATGCTTCATAATTATTATTTCCTAATGTGTAGTTTAGTATAAGATAAAGTTAGTCATATAACTCTGTATTTTAATTATAATTAAGTAAATATATTTAGTTTAATGTTTCTATGTTAATGATCGATTATAATATTCTTTGCCTGTAAGATATTGCTAATAGTCCTTACTTAGTCTTGATAATTAGTATTTCTTAATAGGTAGTTTACATTTCTATCGACATTTTGAGTTACCTTGACTACAGCTAGTTTTTCGGCAGGGTTTGTTTAAAAAACAAATTTTAATAAATCGATACGTTTTTAACTCGGAATTTATTAATATTAGGTACATTTTGCTAACTAAAATATTGCTATTCTTCTAGCCGTCAGCATTGGGAACTGATTTCTCCATTGTCTAGACATGTACAAAGAGTTAATAACTACTACGGGCTAACTATTATTAGTACTAATATATATTTTAGAAATACGCTAATTTTGGACAAAAACACTTTTTATCTTCAGTTTTGAGCATATGGAAAACTAGATTTGGTTCCCAAAAAGAACGATCCAGTAGCATTTTCATTATAAGAATAGTCGTCCCCCATTATTACTTGCAGCTGTTCCTTACACATATTTTGAAGAAAATGCCCCCAACTATCACACTTCGTAGCAACGAAGGTTTCTTTATTAATAGAACTGATAAAGTATTGGTGGCTTTTTGTATGACTGCAGAACACTGTAACAATATAACAAAAATAAAATAAATATTATCATGTAACATAAAAAATTGTTTACTCCATGGCAAGATGTTCACTTGTCTATTTATTGTACTTGCAAAATAATATATGGATAAACCTAAATACACATAACAATACTTTGCCGTGCTGTCAGATGGGTACGTAAAGCAGTCAGCCTCGACGACCACATTAACATCGATCTGTGATTGTGGTTAAGAATAATACCGCTTTATACCACGCACAAGCATGTATGTATTTCAGTGGTTTGGCAACATTAACATTATTAATATTTTAGCTTAAACATTTTTATCTTTATTCTATTTCAGAGACTGCTGCTAAAAACACTGAATCACTCTGTTAATCTTTAAATTATAAGATACTGGAATTTCGGTTTGGTAGCTTTCAGTAACATTGTAAACATTATTTTCTTCCATAAAAAACCTACTGAAATATGTCTCTCTATCTTTATGGTCTCTTAGCATGTTTAAGCATGATTTAACTAAGAATCAAATTATTTGTAACTTTAAAATATTAATTACACAGTTATACCTTCACTAGCAAGTTCAACATAATTCAAAGGTGGCAACTTTAAAGGTCTAAACGCACATCCAGGTTGTGGTGCAATTCCTCCATTAGGAAAAAAGTCAACAGTTCCAATAGTATCTTTCCAGCCGAAAAATCCTCTATCCGTATGAATTGCATCCACAATTTCGGCGTCCTGTTTGCTCAAACCGGGTAAAATACCGATGGCGCCTTCAAACAATGGCGCTGCTGCATCTAACGCCGTTATTCTACCTACAGCAACCCCTGTTTGTTTTATTATCTCTTTTCCAGCATGTCCGGCTACGTGGGCGCCTAAAGAATGGCCAATGATGTGTACATTTTTCAATGATGCATCTTGATTTTTGTAAATGGTGGTTATAAGATTGCCAATTAAACTACCTAAGAATAAGGAAAGACAATATTAGTTGACAGAACTAATCAACACAAAAACAAATTTAGCTTACCAACGTGTTTGGTGTTGCTTGCAGAAGTACTGTAACCACTGGAGGCAGGTTTAGACCAGTCCACTTGTATAATGTTATAGTCATCCTTTTTTAGGTATTCTCTTGTCATGTTTTTATACCAATCCCTTCTTGCATTTTCAAAAAATCCATGAATTATCACTTTTATAGATTTATTCGAGTCTAGATCGTCTACGTTGTGTTTGGTGATACGGATTGGTTCCCATTGATTGTCACGGTTGTAAAGATAAAATATCACTTCATTGTCGTTAATGTGTGGGAGTAACGGATTTATCAATTGAGAGTAGCCTGTAAATTTATTAATTTTTATGTCAGAATATAAACAGAAAAATGGTACGATCATTAAGCTGCTAAGAACTACTTTTTTTTCGTTACCAAAACCTGATCCATTTGACTAAAATGTTTATTGTTGACTATCGATGAGTAAGGAAGCACAGCGACCTAGCTCCGCGACCTGCTTTGTTAACAATATAATGTAGGACATACACGGTCTTCCCCGACGACGTCGGCGAAAACGTCGGCGACGACGTCGGGGACAAGGTCGAGATAATGAGATAATGTTTACATTTACTGTAATTTATAGCTGGACTGAATATAATAAAATTATGAGTATCTTATTTCTTTAAAACATCAAAATGAAAAAAGCATTATTGATAATAATCATTCATAATAAAATGTGTACTGAATCTCTTTCTTTATTTAGACGTATTTCGAAATAGCTTATGCAATTAACAAAAGTCTTCATAAACGTAATAACCTTGACGTCACCTTTCGGTGGAATTACAAATCAATCTTTTATTATGAAACGAAAATTTTAGTTTTTTTTTATTTCATTGTTAATTTAGTTCAAAAATGGATATAATTAATTAACGCAGGATTTAGGATTCCGAGTTCCAGTGTGCAAACGATGTACAATTTTCCGAAACCAAAAGAAAGATTATCACTTACCAAAGGACAATGGTAAAAATCTGCTGATTTTTATCATATCTGTCATCTTTTATTAATAGTAGTAAAAGCATTTGCTACATTTTATTCACATGAATCATAATGCTAATTCTTTTAAAATAAACAATTTGTCACATCTATTAAATAAGGCCATTTAATAAATTGAACCGAATTTGATATAAACTGATTCACCGAATGAAAACTGTTGAACATTTAAGTTGGCTAAATAATACCTACTGTAGTTTCAACATTTATAAAATATTGTACATAAATAAAATTAATCTTTCAAAAAGTATAAAATTCTCAGTACTTATTTCCTATTATACAAGAAAATAGATGGCATCAAGTGTTCAGGTGACAATTATTAGTAGTACAGATTGTAATTATCTTCCAAGGTTATCAGGTTATGACCCATATTGTAAACATGATTTGTAAAATTAAGAATCAGTTTACATCAAATTCGGTTGAAATTATTAAACGGTCTCTACAAATGCAACAAAATATTTATTTTACTAGAATCAGCACATTCTTGATGAACAACGAAAAAAATGATATTTGATACCTATATAATAATTTGTCCATTGACCTCTCCTACACCAAAATCAGCAGATTTTTACCAGTGTTCTTTTACGGAAAGTCCTTTATAGGAAATTATTGTACATCGTTTGCGTACCAGAATCCTAAATCCTGCGTTAATTATATCCATTTTTAAACTAAATTAGGAATGAAATAAATAAAAAACAAGAGTTTTCGTTGCCTAATAAAGAGTTGATTTGTAATTCTACCGATGGATATCAATATAATTCCGCTTATGAAAAGTTTTGTTAATTGCATAAGCTATTTCGAAATACTTTAAAGAAAGAGACTCAGTACGCATTTTATTATGCTCAATACTGCTTTCTTTCATTTTGATGTTTTAAAGAAATACGATATTCATAATTTTATTATAAACAGTCCAGCTTGGAATTAGAAGTTGTTTATGCATTAAATTGCAGTAAATGTAAACATTACCTCATTATCTCGACCTTGTCCCCGATATGAAATACAAAGAGTATTATTGGCTCCTTGGTAGAAATTCCAAGCTGTCATTGCACAATGAAATTGGCTTTATGGCTATTTGGCTTTATGGAATTCAACTCTGGGGTTGTGCCAAAGATTCCAACATAAAACTAATTCAGACCTTCCAAAACAAAGTGCTGCGTAACATGGTAAATGCTCCATGGTACGTACGCAACCAGGACCTCCATCGTGATCTTGGCATCCCAATGGTTCGAGAGGAGATAAAAAGGTTCGCTGACAAACATTAGCCCAGACTATACCATCACGTCAACGCAGAAGCCCTTCAGCTACTGGATAACCAACATCTTGTCCGAAGACTGAAGAGGACCAAGCCGTTTGATCTTGTGTAGTGTTTTGTATAAAAGCAGAGCATTGTGCGCGAGTGAGTAGTATAAGTGTATTTTGCGCAGCCAGTACAAACTAAAGGACATCATTGGATGAACTCTAGCTTATAAATGTTTAGTTATTAAGATTCATCAGATTCAAATTATTGGTTAGTCATTTGTGACTAGTTTTAATATCCCGAACACCATGTAGGTGTTTATTGAAAAAAAAATTTGACTAAAATTATTGGTAACATGTTATTGCAATATCAATTATCTTATTCAAAGCATGCTACGTCAATCATGGTAGTTAAAAAATGTAATTAATCTTAATCAGATTCTGATAAGCAACTGGTATTTATTATGGACTCTGCAAAATTGGTATGAGGTGGAATATCGGTTGAGTGCCACTGAGTTCAAAATTCTTGTAATGTAATATTAAACATTATTAACGTGCAGAAATTGTTAATTTTGACTTAGCAGAGCCCATAACAACGAGCTAAATACACGTATTCAATACATCCTTGAGATCACTAGTGAATAAAATACCGTAAATATTTTTGGTCAAATGTTTAGAAAAAAGAATGAGTTAATATAAAATCGTCAAGTAACAGTCACCTATAGATGTTAAACCGTAAGGAAAATGGAAGAAACGTTTTTTTGTGCTTCCGTATATTTCGGGACAGTGGCATATTTATTGGTATTTTTTGGCATTGGCATATTTAGGCCTCCAAGATTAAAAGATTAAGATGCAAATGTACACTATTACTGTTTGCTTCATATGTGATTGTGATTGTGCCAATTAAGCTCTGATTCGCTTATCTGTTTATTCCTATTATTGTTGTTGAGCAACGTGTGCTGTTGCTCGTTTTTCGAAAACCTGCTAAACAGCAGTGGCATTCGTTTCAGGTGCTTATAAGCGTGATAGTGCGCTGAAGATCTTTACTCTAAGCAGTCGAGATGTATCGCTTTTGCAAATGAAAACGTAATGCCAAGCAATCATACAAACAGAGCCATAAGTCTTAAACCTCCAGGATTATTGACGTAGGTATCCTGACGATAAAAAAAATCAATAATAAAGAAAGTCACAAAACAGTGAGACTAAGACTAATTCTGATGTCCAAATCAAAACTCCCAAATGACAAGCTATTGGATCAATCTTCGGATTAGAATGTTCTTTGGTGTAATTTTAGAATATATTTAGGCGTCCAGATCAAAATTACCATACGTGATAAAATCCTACAAAAAAATACGGGTAACCGAAGACTAAATAAAAAAGGTGATGTCCTAGGGATTAAATTGGATCGGAGAGTGATAAAAAGCTGAAGAGGGAAGAAGATCTGATGTGTTTTTTTTATAATTATTAACATCTGAATATGCCATCGATCGAACATTCAAGAAAGTTTGACCCCTTATTTCCACTTATTCTGAAATAACACCTTTCTACCTTAATTCTAATTTTTCTTGCAACACCTATTTAATAATAATTTTACCAAAATACCTTGAACTATAAGAACCACCACAACCAACACTACTGATTTCATATTTGAAAACTTCCGCTGCTTGCAAAAACGCAGAGACTACTATCAATGATGGATTCTCAGATTCATTTCTGCTCATGGTTAATTGAAATTGTTAGTGTACAACATAACTACACTTTAAACCTTGAATTAGTAATAGATGCACAATTGGCGCTACCTTTTGCGACATTGCATGTAAAAAGAAATGAATCTATTATAATTAAGTATACTTACAGGGTAATTCCTTTAAATCTGCAATTTAAACAATTCGAAAAATAATAATAAACAAATTAGTTATTCTTAAATGTTTTCAAGAACTTTTGTTACGTAAGCTACTGATTAGAGTTACATTCTTTTCGTTTTTGTAATAAGATAAATTCGAACATTTACATGAATTAAGTGTAATAGGATCGTTTTAAAACTATTTAATGTAATCTAAGAATGCAGACTTTTATGTATCATAAGGTGCAGTCGTAAAATTTATAACAAATCGGAAAGAGAAAATTGCTAGTTAATTTGGTCAATGTGTTGTATGGTTAGATGCAGTGCAGTGGACCGTTTTAATGCAAAAGCTGTGATATAAATAAATTCTAATTTTTGTTTCCTTTGCTCCCAATGTCATACAATAAAAAATAAAAATATTAATACTTACGATAAACTCAAATTTGCTAATTAAAATAGAGCTAGGGTTACCCCTATTAGCGCCAGAAACGATGCAATTTTTAATTTATCTAACGAAGCGGATTCAAAAATAGCGTGTTCATGGAAGAACAAACCCTAGATTAAAAACCTTTATTAAACGAGTTTAAATTAGATTGTTATAAAAACAAACATAGCCTAACAACATTCCTCAAATAAAGAGGATATGACTACTATAAGGAATCTAGTCTTTATTAAATTATATGAGCACGCCTTTTCCTCTTTTTGTTCATTATACACCATTTATTTGATAACAAAGTCAATCCAAGTAGATTCTATTTAGATTAGATTTTTTATTTAATTATGGAAAGCGCACAGAAAACAATTTCTAATTGTGAATTAACACATGCGACCCAGTGAACTTCAATGGGATTTTAGTGCGATGCAACGCACCAATTTCCTACCTATAATGAGATAATTTAGCCAAATTTACTTTATATGCCAATGTAGAACTTGAAAACATTTAATATCTTTGCCAGTAAATGGTTAAACTTTACCAAGAGAAAATGTATAATAATATGATAATAGATTCGATAAATAAAAAGAGAGAATGCAAAAATGATTAAAACATTTATTTATCAAAATACAACGAGATTTTCTATATAATACAGCCTCATATAAAGGATTTATTAAAATAAAATGTTAACTGGCAGAATTACGAGACCGGACAAAATATTGTATAATGAGCCTTTATGTTGTTGAAAAGGTAGTGGATTCCCCTAGACTATGTTTAGCATCATCCAGTATTAAAAGACTTATTAATGTGTAATAAGTTTAGTTATAACTTACCTGATATATTCTCGTTAATGAGTCCCAATTCATCGTATCCCCTTTTGACGAGCCACATTGAAAAAACAATGCTACGAATACTTGAGATTTTCATTAAATACGTTACTTAGCGGTTAATTGATATGAGAGTTTTAATAATAAAAGTTTCAGAGCTTCAAAGTTGGCAAGCTTAAATGTATTAAAGTAATTGCAGTTTCATTTATAAGAACAAAGCTTGACATTAGTTTTAGAAATTTTATTAAAGTCAAAATTAATCGTATATAAAAATCCTTACTCCCGTATCAAGCTTAAGTTTGACATTGCGTTTGTTGATTGCAATTTGTCCAAACCAGGGGTCCTATGATTCTTCAATAATCTTATCAGTGCTACCTACATAAGTAAAGAAAATCTGAATTAAGTTCATTGTTTAGAACATCAATATTTTTAAAATTGTTATCTTTATAACCAGGTATTTTATTTTTACATGCATAAGAAAAATGATTCACTTTACCACAAACACTACATGTTTTACCGTAGACTGAACACTATCCTTTTCGTGCTCATATGTACAATGTACATATGTACATTTCTTGCGACGTCAGAGCACGCGTCCTATTATAAATTTATGAAGTAAGCGCTATGAGCTAACGCTTACTAATCTAGTAAGCGTTGTATGATCACAGAAAGGCGACTGTTTATTTCAGTTCATAAATACATTTATTATACAGGTACATGTAGGTAACAGTAACCATTTACGAATTTAATGCCTAAACCTCTAGTTTAAGTTAATTAATAACTCATTCTGGTAACCTTAATGACATGTCAAGGAAATTTTGATAATAGTATTGACAAAATAATAAGTGCTGTCAATCCCTTGGCTGTACAAAAATTGTTTCTATTTTCGCAAATTGCTTGCTTCAACCGGAAATTAATCAATATTAAGTATAATTAAATGTACCCCTTTCAATAAATTTCTTTTTGCTAAAAAAATTTTTTTCTTCTGAAACAGTCATGCTGAGTAAATATTTAATAGTTGCTTTGTTCTATGGAGAAATTGTTTTTTGGATTTTTGGTATAAATGTTTGTCAAGTTAACAAATCACTTGTAAATACGATTAAATTTTGTTATATAACAAAAATCTGTATATAGATCAAAAAAAAGATCAGAACCATACAACGCCGGTTTACCGCTAAGTAAAATTTGGCATTATATATGATGTCATAATGGTCACTTCTTGCGGTTGATGTTAATTCTGCGTTGACAGTAAAATTGAAAATAAATGTTTATTTATGCTTGAACTTTTATTTAGTGTAATCGTCATACAGAATGTGCATTAATTTACATTTCTTGTTTGATAATTTTTAGACCTTAATAATTTAATATACATTATACCGCTGCAGAGATTGGAAACCTTTCCGTAGATCATTTACTATCATTATATTATATCTTTGGTTCCTTATTATTTTCTGTTCACTTGCCGTAAAACCATAAAATAAGAGAATGATCCTTTGATAATCTACAAATTATAAGTAGTAAGCAATAGGTATGTACCTTATTTTAAGTAATTGTGTACCCCTTTATAAGTCTCCAAAGATAAAGGTGCAAATTTACCAGCCGTTAAGAAAAGAGGTCTCTGGGCGCGTATAATCATTAACTTGAGAGCCTTAGCCCGATTAATTGTTCCATCAGGATTATAACTTTCAGCAGCTACCAATGCAAGTGCTTCGTTTGCTACAGTTAGTTCGTTGCCCCACCAACAGTATAAAAATACTTGAATGGCTATTAGAAAACAATAGTCTAGGTATTGTGTGAATCCCACACTATAAATGGGCATCTATAAAAAAAACAAAAAACACTCGACGCGGCAGATCATAGTCTAATCTAGGTGAATTTTATTCAATTGTTTTTTGTTGTTTCACCATCATCACATAGGAAGCCTTAGTTGTAAAATAGGAAAGCTAGGAAAAAAAGCAAAAGCTTCTCAAGCAAAGGAATTGGAAGAAACCTAAATTGAGGTTTGTCATTGCCCATTAGGCAAACCAGCTGCCAGCTCGAAGGTTCATTGATAAGAAGTTTTTGAAGCAAAAGATTCCTACTAATCTTCTCAATACAGGACGTATCAACTGTACGCTGCCATTTTAGTCAGTCTTCGATAATAACGTATAGCCTTAATATCGGAAAACCTGTCATATTAAAATTGAGCCATATTTTGCTCGTTTACCAAAAATGCAAAGATTCTAACTGTGACAAATAAGTTGTTTTAAAACACAACGCAAAATAAAATCACTGCGACAATCTCCATTTAACAGATAAATCTAGAATCTAAGCCAAGTAATGTAGATTTTCGAATACAAGATTCGAAATTAATTTTCAGTGAGGGGTCCAAAGTTGAGCTCGCGGGCTCGACTTTAAGCGGGACCTTCCCTGAGTTTACTAGTGTGACACTGACGTCACCAATGCATTTCAATCCACCCATACCCCTACTTAGCAAAATCTCTGCCAGTCTTAATTAGTCTAAAGCAGTGGCGTGCGGTGAGAATTTAGGCTAGGGAAGCAACTACGTTTTTAAATTTAATATACCTAGGTACAGGCGCGAATGCACGGGGGGGATTCCCCCCCAAAGTTTTGATATATACTTTAGTATTATAGTTAATTAAAATAAAGTAGTTAATGTATATTAAATATTGTGCAATATATAACATTTATAAATAAATATACATAGGATAAAAACAAATAATGTTTGTATAGTAATTATTATTAATTTATTTAAAACAATTATTTTTAAAAAATGCCCCTCCCCAAGTAATTCTCTGGACCCGCCCTTGCTAGGTACAATAAAAACAGTGTTATAATTATTAAGCTTAAGCGTTAAGTTTTTCAAAGAAGAACTTTTATACTTTATACTTATGGAATTTGTTGTCTATTATTCTTTATTTAAAAAAAGTACTAGTATTTATAATGCAACTCGATTTTCCGGTCTTTTTTAGCAAAATACCTGATGCATGTTTTAATCTTTGTTGTTAAATTTGAAAGTTTTGATTTTAATCTGCCTTTCTCAACAATTTGTAATTTTCCTTCAAAACCGTACACATGAACAAAATCTAATAATTTACAAACTGAACAACAAAATCGTCGTTGGTTGTATCGATACTCAAATCTTCCACCGAAGCAGCTGAATTTACAGTCATGACGATAATGCAATTTTAAATGTGCATACAGAACTAAATAGAATTATTTGTCTTTAAAATATTCCAACTTATATAAATTGAAATAATAAAATGTTTCAAAATACAGTCTCATTCGCAGATTTACATTACTTAAGTAACATTTAACAAACACTAAATCGAACAAATAACCAATTATAATAAATAAACATTTGGGCATGGAGCTACGATGTACAAAGAACGAAGGCGAGACTGGCCGGCTGGCGGAGAGCAGTACAATAAGCAACGAAATCAGTGCTTATACGCAGTGTATGCAACACATTTGAATCGGTATTATCTTTCCGCGTAAGTTTAATGAGTCTAATTTAAAATAGTACTCTAAATAATTATACTTTTTGCTGTACGTAATTGATACTGAGCTTTAAGTTGATTAAATATTACAAATTTGAATAAAATATAACCATAATTTTATCAAAATATTTTTGTTGCATTGGTTTTTATTTTTAATGAAATCTTAAGGGAAGCACTGCTTCCATTGCTTCCATGGACCGCACGCCACTGGTCTAAAGCTAAACTATATTAAATAATTCATTTATATCTTGCAATTTTTTTTGTTTATTTACTCACGTACGTACATTTTTATTTCATCAGATTTCTTTTAAAGCACGTAGAAACGTAGATGTTCCACTAGTGTTACTTTCCCATTGTAAATATTATAATTATAACCTGTTCTGTGTTTCTTAATTAAATTATTTTTATTCATCATTTATCGTCAAAATGTAAGTTCACTTTTAGATTTGTGGGTGTGCGTATTTTTACATACATACTTATTTGATTTAATCCGCAAGAGCAGGAAGAAGATTACAGGATTTGGTTGTTACCAAATTGTTATAAAAGATTTATTAGCTTTAGTTACAACACAATTGAGAAGGATCGCAAATCAAGCAACCCAAACATCTGATCTAATTATTATTATTAATTTCGAAATTATGTTATTGACTAGTAAAATCGTTCAACAAAGAATTAAATAATAATTGCTATGAATGTAGAGTTTATTAATTACTTCTTCAGTTATAATTTTATAAAATTTGTATATTTAGAAACCAAACATTAATTTTCAATTTATATAATTTAAACGTGTTACTTCAAGGAATTTAACTAATGAAGTGGGAGATGAGTAGGGGTTAGGGAGGGTTAGGACAGCCCAAAATGACTCAAACTGATGCTGTAGTGAGAGTGAGAGTATACATTCAGTCAAGATTTCCTCTTTAAATTCTAGATTTTAGGATGTAATATCCTTTAAAAATCTTAACTGCTAAAACATACAAATGTTAAAATTGAAGATTCTAGGTTTGAAATTAATATTTTAAACTCTAAATTCTATAAATATTTTAATTATTTCGTCTTTTTTAGTCTCTAGTAGTCGAAATTTAACACTTAAGGTTATAGATTTTGCTACAATTTGCGAGTTTAAAATTGTATAAATTCCAGAAAGCAAATTTCAGTTTTTAAATTGATATTCTTAACTCCGTGTTCTACGTTTCAAAGTATAAATATTTTAACTAGTGAAATTGAAGTCGCGGTAGGCTCCTTGTGAATCATTTATTATAACAGTTTTAAGAAAACTGTTGTATTTAAATATATCCATAAATTATGCAGAATACTCTACACATGTTTCGATCTAAAATTTAAAAATTTTAATTCCAGTTAAAATTGCAAAGTTTTTATGTAAATCTTACAGTCTACATACTTAGTTTTAACTTTGAAACTTGGAAATTATAGTTACACCACGTAAGTGTTCTTTTTAGATTTGAATTTGTAATTTCCTTTATAGATTTTAGAAAATAAATTATAAAAATTTCAAATAGCAATTTAGATTAAATTTGAAATTTTTTGCTCACACAATATGGAACATCTTTCAGTTTTGTATGCTCAATTTTAAATATTTTTAATTCATCCCAAATTCATCTAACCCCTATTTTATTAATTGTCTATTTTTCGTTTCTCTCTATTTCTTTTTTTCAACTTTAGTTTAAATCTACACGTATATAAATACTATATAAATACAAAATTTTTAGTTTTAAATTACAATTAATTTTAATAAGCTGCAGATTATAAACTGTTCTTTTAGAAGAAGTTTCTTATTAAATATATCTTGTAATTATATAAATTTTGTAAGTTCAAGTAGCCTACACTCTAAAAAATTCCCCTTCAATTTACCCTAAAAAATGGAGGCAACTATGTTACCTTCATACAAATGTTAAAATTGAAGATTCTAGGTTTGAAATTAATATTTTAAACTCTAAATTCTATAAATATTTTAATTATTTCGTCTTTTTTAGTCTCTAGTAGTCGAAATTTAACACTTAAGGTTATAGATTTTGCTACAATTTGCGAGTTTAAAATTGTATAAATTCCAGAAAGCAAATTTCAGTTTTTAAATTGATATTCTTAACTCCGTGTTCTACGTTTCAAAGTATAAATATTTTAACTAGTGAAATTGAAGTCGCGGTAGGCTCCTTGTGAATCATTTATTATAACAGTTTTAAGAAAACTGTTGTATTTAAATATATCCATAAATTATGCAGAATACTCTACACATGTTTCGATCTAAAATTTAAAAATTTTAATTCCAGTTAAAATTGCAAAGTTTTTATGTAAATCTTACAGTCTACATACTTAGTTTTAACTTTGAAACTTGGAAATTATAGTTACACCACGTAAGTGTTCTTTTTAGATTTGAATTTGTAATTTCCTTTATAGATTTTAGAAAATAAATTATAAAAATTTCAAATAGCAATTTAGATTAAATTTGAAATTTTTTGCTCACACAATATGGAACATCTTTCAGTTTTGTATGCTCAATTTTAAATATTTTTAATTCATCCCAAATTCATCTAACCTCTATTTTATTAATTGTCTATTTTTCGTTTCTCTCTATTTCTTTTTTTCAACTTTAGTTTAAATCTACACGTATATAAATACTATATAAATACAAAATTCTTAGTTTTAAATTACAATTAATTTTAATAAGCTGCAGATTATAAACTGTTCTTTTAGAAGAAGTTTCTTATTAAATATATCTTGTAATTATATAAATTTTGTAAGTTCAAGTAGCCTACACTCTAAAAAATTCCCCTTCAATTTACCCTAAAAAATGGAGGCAACTATGTTACCTTCATTTTTTGGGGTAAATTTACTTCAAAGTGTAATTTTCATAGGAAGTGGGAAATTTCAATATTAGGTCAAATTTGCATTTTCATGTTTCCTTTTTAAATACATTTACATATTAAGATTACGATCTCAATGCAATCTTACATTTTAACATTAAAACACCTGCGTAAAGTTATAACTTTACCTAATATTGACCTAATATTGAAATTTCCCACTTCCTATGAAAATTACACTTGGAAGTAAATTTACCCAAAAAATGGAGGTAACATAGTTGCCTCCATTTTTTAGGGTAAATTTACCGGTATTTTCTAGAGTGTACTTATTAAAAAAATAAATCAAAACTAATAAATATAAAGATGTATATCTATTCTACTATAACTTTTACATCCTAAATTCCACAATGCGTGTTCCAAATTCTAAATTTTAGAAATTTCTAAATTATTTTAAATTACGAATTTTGAATTTCAAAATTTTGTATTGTACATTAATTATTGGGTTCAAAACTAATTTTTAATTCGTTGAAAATTTACAAAGTTTATTTAAATAGAATAAACTCTTTATTTCATAGTGAGTTGCACATAAATTTGATGACCACGAAGTACATAACAGATTTAAGATTCTAAATCTTAAATTATTCTAAATCTTACTAAATCTTAGTATTAAATTTTAGATTTGAAATTGCAGTAAAAATGTAATGACTTATTGAGTATTATATTGAGTATTGATAAATAAATTATTATTATTATTATTGAAGAATTTCTATTCTGTTTATTTTTTTTTAATTCACATAGTGAATTAATATTCTAAACCTAATATCATAAATTCCAAATAAACAAAAATAAATTGTTGTTCTATAACTTTTATGTAAATCCTAAACTCTGCATTCCGTATTTTAAAACATAAATCGAGAATACTTCTAAATTATTTTGAATCTTGGATGGAAAATCTAAATTCTGGAATATATAAATAGAAAATATAGAATTGCATTAGCAATTTAGGTTTTTAATTAACAAGAATCTAAATTTCACAGTCTAAATATTGAATACTATTTCAAACTTTGAAACTGTAGTAGTTCAAGTAAGCTACAAATTGCAGTTTTAGGTTCTAAATTAGCTTAAACGTACCTATATGGATTTTACTTTTGATTAATTGTAGTTTTTAAACTAATATTCTAAATTAATTCAATTTGTTACAATGTATTTGAAATTCTAAGGCTAGAACATTTTTAAATTATTCTAATTTTTGATTTAAAAATTCTAAATTATTTATTTTAAATTCCAAAATTATATGTAAAATGGAGATTATATTATTAAAAGCCTTTAATTGTTTTATAAATTTTAAATTAAAAAATTTCCCATAATTCTCTGCTTCTAAATTCTATAATGTACATTTCTATTTTTGTTTGTTAGTTTTTAACTTTAACTATTTAATCGTGTTAATTTTTTTTTAATTTGGGAATTTTATGAGAAATGGAGTTTATAGATCCAGAATTCGCAATTCTAAATTTGTATAAAGAATATCTTATCTGAGCACTCTTTTAAATAGTAAATACCGAATTGAAATCTTAATAATGTAAATTTGAAATTATCTTGAATTTAGCTAGTCTAAATTTTGTAGAGAGAATTTAAAAAAATTTCAAATTACAAAACTGAGTTAAAATTCAATTATTGATTTAGTTTTTCATACTTTAGATTTGTTTATTTTAAATTATAAAAATTTCTTAGAATAATTTACAAAATGTACTCAATAAACGGTAAGTAAATTGTAATGCAAATGCACTTACCAAAGAAGTGTGATACATAAGCAAACAAAGCAAAATAAGATTCGCAAGAAACACGCACAAAGCTAGATAGCTACAAAGGTATTCAACTGTTTCCACGGTATTTATAATCGTAAGGTGATGTTCTATGCTGCGAAAAAGAGTATTATTCAACATCAATTCTTGGTTTTCAATCTTCGGCTGTGTTTCACCATTAAGAGCTCTATCTTCGTAACTTCTAAAACAAAATTAAACATTCTATTTCTGTTAATAAAGACAAACTCACCTAACGGAACGTTCGAAGATTTTAATCTGAGTCCCGACTTGGGCTATGATTGAAATAATAGTGACATCCACAGTGTAAACACATAAAGAAATCATGAATATTCCAA
The DNA here is from genome assembly GCA_929113105.1 of Agrypnus murinus. NCBI lineage: Eukaryota > Metazoa > Arthropoda > Insecta > Coleoptera > Elateridae > Agrypnus > Agrypnus murinus. The sequence continues at coordinate 5,050,053 of OV816029.1, forward strand.
TAGCTTGAAATAGAAAAGCAAATTCAAAGCGGGGACTAACAGTTGTAAATTTTATTAAGGATATTGGCACAAAAGGTAACCTCCACATTTCATGAGGTTGGGTTAATCTGCAATACATGCTTGCACTCATTCCTAGCGCTAGTACTATTGCAATTGATAAACCATAAATAATCATCTAGAACTTGTATATATTACCCCAATTTTTATTATTTTTTTAACATTGTTTGTCACCTGAACAGTTGTCTGATGTATTGTCTTTAAAATGCACTTTCTTTCAAATGCCCCACCTCGAGCTTCATCGGGCTTATACACACCTTCGTGTAGGGATTTCATAAGATTACCGATGTGTTTACGGTTTGTATAGAAAACTACAACTTTGATCATGCCTTAAAAAAATAATACGTAAAAATGTTAAAGTTTCAACCAGCAAATCTTTGTTCTTACCCAAAAAATGACTAATGGCATAATTACAAACGATAACCAAAGTATTAAAATCACGATGAAACGCCAGTTCCGCGCATTCGCTAAATACGAACGTTGTAGTGAAAAGTAAAGCAAAGAAGGAATAAATTCTATATCCTACATTTTCTTTCTCTTTGATAACTTCGATTCCTAAAAATCTTAAGCAGGACGCCTAAAAACCGAGTGATAAGATTATCTTATTAAGCACGAATTAACATCAGTCAAGATACTTATTATTACATGGAATGTAAAATAGAAATTTGGTAAATCTGTTGAGTCCATTCTCATAAGAGGACTTCGTAAAAGTGTAAGTAAAACTCGTGAATTTAAAGATAGCATGGCTAAAAATAAACAGACACATGAACAGGGTTGAGCGACAACATTTATTTCCCACGAACAGTTGGAATATTTTATAATGTCAAGCTGCTTCTTGTGATGATTGCAAGGAATAAATATTCAATTTTTTATTTTTAATTTGCGTTTACTTGTAACATTAAATATTACTCTAAGATTTTCAAAAACAATGTTTCTACAATAGACCTTCAATTTGTAGCCATAAAATTCTAATAAATAATAATACTTACGTTATACTATAGTATGATCAAAAAGTAACTTCATCGAAGGTGCTTTTGGACCTTTGAACTCATGTGTATTATATAACACTAGAAAATTATATCAAATTAATAAAAAGGACTCTGTTTATTTTGTATAGTTTTTTGGTCTTATAATAAACATGGGCAGAAAATTCTAACGGTACCTTTGATGGAGTTACTTTTTGCTCACACTATACTTATTTATGTCTCGGCTTAGCTTCAACACAGTGAATGAAAACTTTCTAAAATTCTAAAATTAAGGCAGGTCGTAGGTGAATTGGAGCATCAGTAAATTCATAGAGTTATAGAGAAGGGCGCCAGCATATTGATTTAAATCAATAAAATATTAGTAGTAATGCTGCACAATAACGGAGTTCTAGATTTTAAAGTGAATCAGTATCAATCGTACAAGGACCGACGGTGAATCTTCAGCTGTTAACTAATGTATTACTATAATTAATAATCATAATGAAATAAATAAAAGATTAATAAAGTTTATTAATCTGTTATTTATTTCATGATTATGTAGTTTCACCATATACAGCTAGAAACAATAAACAATAATAATCATGTTGCACAAAAGTCGTTAAGGATTTAGTCCTTCTATAAATTAATCTAAAATTAGTTAGAAATAACTTAAAAATATTCGTCAAAATAAATAAAGATTAAGAAAAAGTTTCACAATATTTATTAAAATATAACCTGACAATTGTTTCGACAGCTAAGCTTTAATTATCAAAGGTAAAATGAATATAAACAAACACGTCACTTAGTTAAATACAAAAAATAGATAACTAGAAAAAAGATGACAATACTAAGAATTAAATATAGAACACTTCAAGTAACGCAGCATTACTCAGCTCAAGCGGTTGATTTATAAAAGGTACCCTGAGTTTGTGTTTCTATATCTCGAAAGCTTCTAAAATGTCAAATTTGCGTTTGTTATTACAAAAATGTAGGAATTTGATATTATTTTGAGGGCTCATTGTGTGATTCTGTTCTAAAAGATGTTGGGCGTAATTAGATTTTTCAGGATATTTATTTCTGTACTTACGCCAAACACTTTTTGAACAGAATCACACAATGACTCCTCAAAATAATATCAAATTCCTACATTTTTGTAGGAGTTGTTGATCAAGCATAATCTAATTACTTTCAAGACTACATATTGAGGAAAGTACTAATTCCTATAGTAGTTTCAAAATTTTGGAAATTTTCAAAAATTTTGTAAAATTTTAAAATCTTTGTTAAAAACTAACATTTTTGAAATATTTTTATCAACTTTTCCAGTTAAAAATAAATTTCAGTTATTTACTTGTGTGTCATTGATTATACAACCAATGTGTACTTTTTAATAAGGTTAAATAATACATGTTTCTTTATTTATTATCAAATAGTTTACTCACCAAGTTCTTAAGAATACGTAACATCCAGTTGTGCGTAATTTATTGTTATTATGTAATTCAGTTATGATTAATTTCAAATGAGTAATATCAACGGGAAATGAGATTCTCTAAGGTTTTTGTTTATGTATATAGATCATTATTTTTGCATAAAGTGTTGTGTAATAATCTGTAATAGATATGTGTCACTTTTATAAAATGTTAATCTGCTGTTATGTATTGTATATAGTGTAGTCATTTGTGTTAGATCGTAAGGTGACGTCAAATTGTGTAATGTGATGATGTAAATAGTTAGTATTTAAGGGAAAGGAACATTATTGTTTTGAAGCAGTCTTTAAAATACGGCGACAGTTTAAAGTCGTGAAAAATATAATTAGACACTTCCTGATATAAAGCGACAGAATAAAGTCGTGTAAAATAACAAAATACATATGTAAATAGATACTTCACTAAATAAAGCGACAGAGTAAATTCGTGAAAAGTAATATTATACAAATCTAAATAATTAGTTTTAAATAGACAGTTAGGTTGGTTAGTGAATTAAATACGGCGAAAGTGTATAGTTGTATAAATTGTAAAAGTGTTTATAAGGTTATAAAGAACCGCCTGAAATATTTACTTACTGAAGTAAGTAATGTGCATAAATCTACGTTAAAACCATAAATTGGTGTTTTATTTTAAATAAACAGTTCAAATATTCTTCAAATAAGGGAAATTTGCCCGCTATAAGTCAAAACCCACAGTGAGTCATCAAAATTGTTATTCCTTTGTGGAAAGTTTTGGATGTGATATATGGAGAATCCATGCTAAGGCCATTAACCGGAATTGGAAACCAGCATCGGAACAGCAAGTGACATACTCTGTCAATGGTTTGGGAAAGACGACTAGACTAAAAGGAAAGAGTAACTCTAAAAAAAGGTAGGAAAGTTATTTCCTTTCTGTATCTGGAACCTGTGAAAGAAAACACAATCTTTGTGAAGTGCAATTAAGTGAATTGAACAATTTAACAATAGTTAAATTTAATTAGTTATTTCAATTCTAATAGTTATTTATGGTACAAGTGAGTTAAGTAAGATATTATCCACGAACGAAAAATTTACCCTCGAGGGCCGGTAGGCCCGAGAGGGTTAATTTTTCTGAGTGGATAATATCCTTAACTTACGCGTGCCATACAAAATTTTATCCAATGCCTCTTTATTTAAGTTTAAACATCGAATTTGCAATTTATAGTTTATGACAGTAATAAATTTAATACTCTAACACGATGACTGGATTTTAATAATATTATGCAATGTAAGCTGGTGATTGGTTGTTATCTTTGAAGGAGTGAGTTTTTTAAAAATAACCCACGTTGCTAGGGGCAACGTAGGTTATAATGTAACATAAGAGTAAACAATCACTTTCCTTATTTAAAATGACCATAGTAAACATGGTATTTATATAGAGGTGTTGGATAAAAGCTATTTCAATTTCAATTTGTATATTTTTTTAACCACGAGAATCCACATTCGCCCTGAGATGAGTCTTTCTTAATAACTTAATTCAGTTATTTTAAGTTATTTAATTGGCGCCCAACTTATTCTTACGTAATCTTGAGTTAGTTTAGAACTCGCGTAACACATTTTATATAACTTGCATTATTTAAATTTATAGTATTTAGGTATTTTTTAAATCATATAAGAATTTATAAAAGAGGGCAGTTGAAAATCATTTCCAAAGTTCATTGTCATTATAAATCTCAAATTAATTATAAAAAATTTATCTACGATCTAACGGCAATTATTCACAATTTTAAAATACATATATAATAAAATTTTTAAAGATAATTTATTATTTTTATTAAACCAATATTACAGCATTTTATTTATGTTGCTGTCAACGTGGGGGCAAAATACTAATTTTTTATAAACAAATATTACAGCATTAATTACTTATGGCGCCCAACGTGGGGGCAAAAATAGCAAATTCTTCTGTTTATGCAAATTCAGCATTATAAATTATGGCGACCGACAACGTGAGGCAAAATACTTTTTTTTATGCAATATCACTGCACTATATATGTTTAAAATTTATAAAAATAATTAAAATAGACCTAATAATCAATTCCCTAATTAATAAGAGCCATACTTAAAGTAACAACCCAACAAAGCGGAAACAAACATTTTTTTATAATAGCTCGTAGGTTTAGTGGTTAAAAATGTAATGTTTATTTTCAATAAATTTCTTTGGACAAACTTTGCTGAACTAAAACTAAAATTTAATTGATCACTCGCTATGAAATAGAAGCCGAGGTTATCATACTTCAAGTGGTAGCCTTGCTAGAAGCCAAGGAATTCCATAATTAGGTCTGAATGAAATTTATGGATTATCCAAAGGACTGTAAATAATTGCTGATGATCATCATGAGAAACATTTAATCGCTCTGTTAGATGATTTAATGATTTTCAATTAGTTTTTCCGGTTGCATCTTTTGTTGACGTTTTGGTTCAGCATTTTGAGTTTGTTTCGTGAAGAAGATTTTTAGGGAAAATGATTTCACTTCGCCTTTACTAATCTTAAGCTGTTTAAGATCTAAAGTAAGTTATTAAGCCTTTCTTTGCTTTCAACGGTTTTTATGTTATTACTTTTCAGGGTCTTTTTCTGCCTTTTTTGTATCTTTACCGGATCTGTTTGTTCCATCCGTTTGGTCTTTTGCTTCCGGTGACATAATGAAATACTCACCTCCGATCACACCGAACACTTATTTATCCAACTGTATCAGACGCAGCGGGTTAGGTATTGAAAGATTATAACAACAACAAACACTACCTTGATTTTGGTGGAAACGAGGTGATAATAAGTTCAATTAAATTGCATAAAATATGTTATGTTTATCATTATCCGGTTAAATTCATATTAGACCATTATAAACCAACAATAATCAATGTATTAGGGCTTTAAATTTTATGTATCTGTATATGGACTGCGTCGGTGACTAAAATATGAATAGAAATTTAAATATGACGTTCTCTCTTGTTTTGTGAAGCGATTTAATATCCAAGAGTGACAGTCATAAATTTGCACGTATATTTTAAAGCAAGTATTAATAACATTTTTGTACGACCATGCTATTTCGGATTGTTTACCATACTTGGTTTTAGAACAGTAGGTTATATTTACTGGTTGCTAAGCAAAAACGCGTCGGTAAGTAATTACTGTAATTACTATTAATTACCGTTCAGTTCTGTCAAAAACAGAACGGTAAGTAAATTATATGTAATTTATAAAATAAATGCATGATCTTTAGATGTCTCTTTCGCGAGAAATCATTTATTTTCTAAATGATTGGACTATTTAAAAAAATGTATGTTGTTTATTTAAATTTGCTCAGGCCTCTTCAATATCCCAATTATATTCGTTTTCAGATTCACTCATTCTCACGAGTTTGACAAATATCGTGACATTCAAAAATAATAGTAATTACAAACGTATCCATGGTAACGACAAAACCTACTTAATGTTTGGTGGATATACAGGGCAAAAATAAATTATCTTAAATCTATTTTTTTCGGGGATATTTCCTTAGTTAATACCTTTGTATTCATAATGGTCGTACAAAAAATAGTATAAGCATCTCAAACAGTAAGGAGTTTACCGATCTCCTCCAATATTGGCGACTTCGCTTCGCTCAGTCGCCAAACATTGTCGTCGATCGGTAAACTGTCCTTACTGTTCTTGATACTTAATATACTATTACATATCTAGTCATCTTACGAAACATTTTATGCATGAGTAATTGTTATTATTATTATTCTTGTTTTGATTAATGCAAAGTATAGATTTAGGAGCCTTTATTAAACGTTTTTGTCTTATTTATTTATGATTGTTTGTTCTGATTTATTTAATGATGCTCTTACAGGTATTAATATGTACATACGTTACTCGTATACTTATGCAGTGGTTCACTGAAAGTATTATATTGGCATATAACAGAAAAACGTAGAGTTCCGTTGTGTAAAGCCGTTAATAGCTTTGTTTATCGTTTAGTGGTTGAGCCAGTTGCTCAACCTACTTTGTGGAGATACCTAAACAACTTGAAATTCTCTGGGAATCTACAAACCCCACGAACATCTACTCCTTCTGATAAACGGAACTGTTCCTTTTGTTCAAAAAGGGCATAACAACGTTTAGATTTTTTAGCAAACTATTTAGTATTTTACATTACTAAATAAGTTTATGTAAAGAGTTCAGTAGTGTTTATTAAATGCAATTGTTTAATTCCTATTCTGGAAATTGAGTCATTTATTCTTTTAAGAATTTATTCTACACGTAAAGAAATACGTTAATTTTTTTTCTTGAAGTTAACCAAGTTTATCTTTGATAAATTGTATAAATTGTACCTTTTTAAATCAGTTTATGTAAATTAGTTTAAATAATTATGCAGGTTACGTAATTTTGCGTGCATTATTAATAGTATCGAAGTTCTCTTTCTAACCGTTATGACATCTAAAAAGCTGACAGTTGACAACATATATTTTTCAAACACAAAAAATTGTCTAGAGCATTCGAGAACTACTTTTAAAATAAATTAAAATGTCCAGTTTAAGATAAGCAGTAAATATTTACTAAATATAATATAAAAATAAGATATAGACATAGTGATGGCGAAGATATGCATGAAAAGACCGTTTTCCTTAGAGGTGTTACAAATTAAAATATTAATAGTCTAGACAATCGTTTATTAGAGTATAAAAATACCATACAATTACATGTTTAAAATTTAATTTTTTCATTTAAATATAAAATACGACAAGTAATATAAAAACATTTAGATATATTTGTTAAATTTATTTATTTAGGTTGTCTAATTTTTTTATATTTTAATAATTTACAGTTACCAATACAGAATGATTAACCCTTGTATGCATGCATGTATACGTCGCCGATCTAGAAATATCGAAATATTCTTGTTTTTGAGAAGGGAACCCCTCCTCAAATCCACTGCTAAATACAATCAAAATGAAACATAATTAATTTTTTCTTGAGAGTTTTTAACCTCTTTTTGAATATTTATTCTTGTAATTCTTAACAGTAGTGGTTATTAACCTAAAAAATATTATACGTAATGTACGGAAAACTTTTGTATAACATTTGTTCCATATCACAAGTTCACAGTGATTAACTACAAAAGGTTTTTTATGCCTCTAAAGGTCTATGTAAAAAATTAAGAAAGTTTTTTTTAGGTTAATCAATTATTTCTATATATGTGGATTTATTCGTGTTATTTTTTCATGGTATGTTATTAATTTTTTATAATTTAAATAAAGGTTATCTTTTTTATTAACAATTTTCAGGAAAGAACAAAGAAGCAAATATAATAAAATTATTTTTTTTAAATTATTTTAAAACAGGGATTCTAAAATTTTCAAATCTGTATTTTAAATTGACACTGTTTTGGTATAATTATTTTTTAATAATAATAATAATAATAATTTTATTTCAAATTATGTTTTAATACAACAAAGAGAATAAAAAAACATGAAATGAAAGTACGTCACATAGTAAGTAAATTAAATTATTGTTTACATTGATAAATAATCATTTATACAATATGGTTCTAAGTCTATTAGTAACATTTTTGTTTTTTGTTTAAATAATGTATATTGAGATGTCATGAATTCATCTCATTGAAAATTTATTGGACGATTTGATCGTAAACATAAAAATAATTATTTCATGCAACAAAATAAAATAAAGGATAGACATGCTAGGATGTTAGGTTTATTTAATCTAAAAGCTACATGTTAGGTCACAAATAGATTTATCAATTTTTAAAACAGAAATCAAGCAGGACAAATTTTATGAAGACGTAACCTCAATTTTTATATATAAAAAGTCTGATTTATAAAAGGATATCAATCATTTAGATTGTTTCATGATAATATATGTTTTATGCAACCCAAGTCACATATTAGGATGGTTTTTCCATTTGTCTGGAAGATTTAATTTTCCTGATTAGATTTAAGTTCAACGATCGATAACGTAGGAAGATTTTTTCTGTTTCCTATGAGACTGACTCAGTTTCGGGATCATATTTAACTAAAATTATATAAATTAGGTCAATATTGTAATGACTACTCTAGCGCAATAAACTTACAATCTTTGGTATACTAATAAAGAGCATTTATTATAATGAAGGTTTCTGCTTTGCTGATATGCTTTGATTTTTCCAAATATTGATTCTTATATAACATTTTTCACCATTGTTTGAACTCAAACACTTGGAAGACTGTATGCTGGACAAGTTGACTATAATTTAACTTCATTTATGTTGATTTTGATGAGGGATTTTGTATAAGCATCGTTGGGTCTATCAAATCGTAGAGAGGAATCTTTATTTATATTTTTCTTCTCTTGTAAAGGTGTTCTTATGGAGATTTTATATGTATCAGTTACATAGTGTAGATATGTATTCATTTTGTAAAGGACTAAGCTGGATTTAATGAGTTTTGTTCATAATTAAGTCCTAATGAGATTCTTTTATTGTCAATCGTTTTTGTTAGTTTTCTCAGTTATGGTAAATTGTAGAATATAAGTGTCTTATATTGTTTTCATAGTTATTTTGCCAGCTACAATCCTATCTTTTTAGATTTAAGATTAGTGTTAATTATCATCGGCTCTTTCGGTGATGTGACGTCATAAACAAGCGGGTTGATATTGCTTTTGTTTTAAATTTGACATAATCTTCATTTCTTTCGCTAAATCATATATAAAGCCCAGCAAAAATTAACAAAGTCAGTCGATAAAACACTTTCAGAGAACTCACGATCGATTCCAGACCAAAAATCTGTAAAATAAATGGGGTTATGTAACAGCCATATGTTGTATGTCAACATATGGAAATTTAACAAAGTGTAATAAAGATTTACCTAGATATTTTAAATGAAAAAAGATTTACTTCGTTAATCAACAATTGTATGGAATTGTGAACGAGTTGTTTATTAAAATAAATTCAAGAAGATTTATTTCCATTATCGTGTTGAATAATCAATGGATTTACATTTTATAAAAGTCAGCTGTCTGAGTTAAATGCAGTTGTACCAATTTAAATAAGATTGAAGTGGATCTCGACGCACTTTATATACAAGGTTGGTCAAAATAAAAGGTTTTGATTGAATCTTTCAATAACAAAATTATAAAGACAATCTGAATAATTTCAGAATTCATTTTTCTCACTTTAAAAGTTTTTAAATAATAAAATTCTTACGAATAAAACAATTTAAATTTCTTTATTAAAATTTAATTATCATAAGTAAAGTTTATTTTCTCACTCCCCTTATAGTAAGCATGCCATTAATACATTGTTATTATGGACGTAAGTTGGTTTTACCGAAATGACAATGGTTGTTGTGGCAACGGGAGGTAAGTGATCTACTTACCTCCCTAGGGGACAAAAGTATCAGAACACCATGTGGCCGCGGGAGGTAAGTGATCTACTTACCTCCCTAGGGGACAAAAGGATCGGAACACCTGTTTTATTTATTTATTTATTTATTTATGTATTTATTTATTTATTATCAAAGTGGTGATCCCTCTAGGCTAGGAGGTATTTTAAACCACCAAGTACAATCAATATTCACATACATTATTACATTCTTGAAGATTTTATTGTCTGGGGAGTGAGAAAAATGTTATAAGCAATTCGGGAGGTAAGTCTTTTAACCAGTCTCGGACTTAATTGCCAGCCCTCGCTGCGCTCGGGCGCAAAATCGTCCTCGACTGGTAAATTGGACTTACCTCCCTTAATGCTTAAATAACTATTTAACATTTGTAATAGTATATTGTGTCTCAAGGGCAGAAAATTAGCATTTGTAGCCCGCAGTTGTTTGATGCCCGAGCGAAGCGTAGCGTAGCGAGGGCGGCGGACAACTTAGGGCTACAAATGCTTTTCGGTCCGAGTGACATACAAAAGTTTTTCGCCTACCTGTTTGAAAGTTTAAAAAAGAATCCCAAAAGTTAAACAGTAACGTAACTTATTAGTAAATTAAATAGGCATATGTTAGAGGGAATGAATGAAAATGAAAATAACGCCAGATGTTTTTAGTAATTTATTAACTAAATTAACCTAATAATCATTACACTACATACAACACGGCCGTATAGTAAATGTTTTCATTATTATTGGTAAATAAAAGGAACAGGCTATGACTTTTAATTAGGATGAGTAATTAATCTATCATTGTATAATTTATTGAAATTACAATTTTCTTTTTATTAATTAATTGTTACAACCTCCATTTATACATACAATGACACTGTGAAAAGAAAAAAACAAACGACAAATTTATCGACGAAGACATGAAAATCAAAGTTATGATCTAAGAAGCCTAGAAAAATTTGACGTATGTTTTTTATATTTTTAAAGGTTATGTAAAAATATGTTTGAAATTACATTTTCCGTCATATTCTGTTGCTAAAAGTTTTACGAATGAGTTATATTTTTAATGTTAAAAACTAATGATTTCATTTTTTGATTAAAATCTTTTTAGGATTTATGCACAGGAGTGGTCAAAGTATGACAATTTAAAAAACAATTACAATTTTTACAGTATCTCCAACTTAACATAAATAAATCGTGGTTTTATCTAGTAGTAGTGTAGAGGTTATGTATTTGACATAAGAGGGCAGTAAAAAGTTTGACATAAGAGGCCCGCAAAGAAGCCTTAACTGCCCTCAAAACAGGACATTTAAAAAGCACTTTCTGATCAGGTAGGCGAAAAATATTTTTAATTGATAACATTGATTGATGTCAGTTTGCTCAAATGGAGAACTGTTATAGCCCTATGTCAGGTTAATAACGAATTAGAGTTTTTTTATTTTCATTAATAAAAATAAAGCCTGTGTTTTCAATTTATCTATGTATTTATTTGATGTGTATACAAGCATACATTTCTTTTTCTTTTCACATATAGAGTTTAGCTTGCCGTTGTCCAGTTGCGGAAGTTCAAGTGTCTTGGTAGTAAGTTCTTTTCTTCCAGGTATAAGAATCGATAAGATTTTATTATTTCATTTATTTCATGCTCTATCGAATTAAACCTGAGTTAGCCCAAAAGGAAAAAATGTTGGGGTGTATATTTTTTTATTTTATTATATATCACCTCATATATTTTATAGCTTGCCCTGATCGTGGGGCATATTAAATATCACCTCAATATCTTGTAATATTTTTCATTTCGTCGGGCAATTTATTCAAAAATTTTATAGCCACATACAGCGGGTGTTTTTCTGTTATACTTAGTCTGTGAATTGGATAATTTATATTGAACGTTGTTGTACTATATGTATGATTTGTATTATTCTGTGTAAACGTTTCTTTATTTTTAAATATATATAACAAACATTCATGTATATATAAACCATATGTTGTCAATAACCTTTTTTTTTTATTTTCCTTTATAAGTTTTTATGAACAATAATTGATATATTGATCTAATTTACTCTTTTTTTGAATTTTAAATATTAAGTCAGTTGCTGAGCTACCCCCCCAAAATATAATTCCGTATCTTATTAAAGACTCAAAATTAGCATGATAAATTATATTAATTGCATTTTCATCTATGTACTTAGTTAACACTTTAATTCCATAACAAGTTTGATTTAATTTTTTTGATAGGTTTTTTATATGTCTTCTCCAATTTACAAACTCGTCAATTATTACTCCTAGAAATTTAGTCTGATTTACAGTTTCAATTTTTTTCGCGTCAATAATAATTTTGTGTGGTTGTTCATTTCTTCAAACATCATCAGGTTTGTTTTGTTCTCATTTATAACAATCTGGTTGGACTCGAACCAAATTTCTTGCTTTTAGATATAACTCATTACAATTTATAACTAATTTTTGAGGGCTTTCCCCATTAATAAATTTGTATCATCCGCAAAGCATGTGAGAGTTTCATTTTTATTAGTTATTATTGAATTTAAGTCATTTAGAAAAATTAAAAATAAAATTGGGCCTATCACACTCCCTTGCGGAATTTCCATCTTATTTTCTATTGTATTAGACTGAACAGTTTTTCCTTTTTTCCTTATAATAACTTTTTGATGACGATCTGAGAGATAAGAGTTAAACCATGCAATAGCATTTCCTCTCACTCCATACAATTGAAATTTTTCAATGATCAACTCTCGATTAAGAGAGTCATAAGCTTTGGTCAAATCTATAAATATTCAAACTACAAATTTTTTTTTCCTCCAACAAATTTATTATTGCTTGAGTGAATTGAAAGATCGCTGTTTGTGTGGATTTCCCTCTCAGATAGCCATGCTGAAAATCACCAAACAAATTGCACTCAAATTCATAAAAAATAGAGCAGTTTTTGGCCATTGCCAGTTCAAATACTTTTGAAAAACTGTTTAATAGGCTATTTAATTATTATAATTTTGCATTACTTCCAAATCCCCACTCTTAAATACAGGATTGATTAGTGCAAGTTTAAACTGATTCGGAAAAATGCCAAACTTAAAGGAATTATTTAGAATATAAGTTAGAACGCACTTGATTTTATCTATACTAATTTTTACTATTTTAATGGGAATTTCATCTTCACCACTGCTTAATTTGTTTTTAATTCTTTCGAAACGTCAATTAACTCTTCTGGTGTGAATGGTTTAATAAATAAAGATTTACCATTTTCTTCAATATTACATTAAAAATTTTTACTTTTGATGTTACTTAACGAATTTGGAATCATTTCAGTAAGATACTGATTATAATCGGACCATAATATGGACCACATTGTTTTATTTTTATTATCGGACTTAACTATTTTTTCTTTGTAACAGCTTCTTTTAACATTTTGTCATATTTAATTTTTGTATCCCTATATAGGTTTTTATAACGATTATCATATCTGCTTAAGGCTTGTTGCTTGATATTGTAACGAATGGTAAACCATGTACGCCGTCATCGAACATTCTAGATGTATGAGTCATCAACACCAACACCCATCATGTATGATTCATCTGCGTGAGTCATCGACGGCTGCACAAAACAATTCACCAACTAATTTAATCCTGTACGTTCCAGAACATTTATATGGGGATATAAATAGACGTTCGCAGACAAAAGGGAGTTCAGTTAATGTTTAACCGGCGTATTGAAATGTTAGTAAATAAATATATGTTATAAATGGATGTTGTATTAAAAATAAATAGCCTACTTTAAATTTGTAAATATCTAGCATTTAAATAGTTAGTTTAACAGTTTATAATTATAGTGTTTTTAATTAAGTGTATGTAAATAATATCTCTCTTCTGAATAGACGATTAAACAGAATTTTTGTTATTATTTTAAAAAGAACGTTACAATATGTAGCTAACACAAATCCGAAGAGGTAAGGCTAAATCCGAAATCATTCCTACTTAAAATTTATGACCTATTAGCTTCTTTCTGATTCGTGCAGTAATTTGACAGGCAAATCTCAGAGCAACGTTAACTCGAGACGAACGCGTGTGAAATATAATATTTTGTTTTTCGAATATCGTATACAAGTGACAACCCACGATCAGTTAGCGGTAGTTAGTCGGAAATCATCGTTATTGCATGTTGGTAATAAGTGTAATAACGAACACATCGCATCATAACTCTTTTTCGGTAACTGGTTAACACACGGCGGCTTTCAATACTTGCAAAGAGTAGGTTATTATAAGGCGAAAACTTTGGCGGCGTCTTTGATTTTTGCAACCAGTTTCAATCACCTTGGAACGCTTGGCCCTTTAAATTAAATGTGCAGAAATGCGGGCCAAATTCAAAAATTTATAATTCCTGAACTCAACCAGCTAACGGCCAGGGTTGTTAATTTCGTACATATACTAGTTGGGCAGTATATGAGGGATGATTTTAATAAAACTATAAACCAATTGTTGTCTTTATTCAATTTTTTATTGTATATAAAGTTTTATAAATCTAAAAAACTTATTACAAGTGGTTGGTAGATATACATATATGGTATTCTTTCACAATAAAATAAAATATTTAATAATCAATTAATGATAACATTTCGCAAGAATTTTCGGGCTAAATAGTAATACACTAACGGGATAGACCGTAGGGGTTGAGATAAGGGGCGTTGACCTGAGAAGCTTTCTGGATTACTTCTGAAATACGGAAGCGTCCTACGAAAAAATGACCATATAAAATCTTGTTCTGCGAGGTGTGGAGATTATATTGGAAATTTGAAAATTAGAGATAATGCACTGATCCATATCAAAAAACATGGAACATCATTTTCGGGTTGTGTCGACAATCAATTATATCAAACACAAACAGACACTGTTGGATTGATTGTCGGGATACCCCCAAACATTTCTGACCTGTCAACGCCCCTTTTATCTCTACACCTGGGTCATTTTTAAAAGTTTATACTACTGTCTTTCTTATCCTGTCTCGGTAAATCATAGTCATACCGAGACATTCTACGCTGCTCTGATTTTAAATAAAAAAATTAATAATGTAAGTCAAAAAACTTATTTCAACTTATTAAATAATACAGTTTTCTTCAATTTTGGGCAGTCGTAGATAAAAAGTTGTATCCTAATACGTGTGATAAGACCTACTAACATACTCATGCTCTTACCGGACTCGGGCTAACGCTCTCGTCGTGCAACTCAACGCAGTCGTATGTTAATAATGCTTTTATCTCACTAAGATAAATAACTATTATTAAAATAAGAAGCAGCTGATAAAAAAGTATAGATAGTCTCTCTACCATAAAATCAAGAGGTAAAGCTCAACAAAAAAAATTGTACATCAGATTAGAAAAAAAAACACAGGAGTATACTGATTTCACAGCAGAGTACATATTTTACAACATTGATGTATGTATCATCACAATGATTACACAGAATACATATATATTTCACAGGGAATACCCTGATTTCACGGTAATTACATAGATTTTGCATTGACTACCGAGAATTCACATTCATTACACGGAATTCCCAGATTTCTCGGTGAATTTTACAGTGGCGGCTGCTGCATACGTAAACCCGGGCCATACGACAAACTAGTATATCGCTATCACGCTCGTACGCACACATTAAAGCAGTATATCATCATGTGTTGCACTGCGAGTGGCACGGGTTTGACGTATGCAGCAGCGGCCACTGGAATTTTATAAATTACACAAGATTTCGCACAACTTGTAGTCAAATCGTCAAATCGTTGCAGTTTATACCGAAGAGTAGATTACACGGATTTCACATCACAATGATTACGCAAGATTTTAACAAAGAACCTGCAAATTTCACTGATTTCACATTGATTACCTACATAGAAATCACAGAAATTCACAGATTACCATTTTACAGAGCTTGTGCACTAGATTGTTGCTCTAGCTTCCTCCTCGAATAAAATTGCGTGGTCCCCGTTCTAACCTCATTCTAAACTAAGAAGGATCTAGAAATTCAGAATTTCGAATCCTTAATTTATTCTAGCGTACTTGTAATAAATTAGAAGTTTCGTAGTTTTAAGTCTCAAAGATCTCAAATTTTAAAGTTTTGAAGGTTTTATAGTAAAGGCTTCAATTCAGATTTCCAGTGTTTCAGTTTCTAAAATTTAAAATCGTCAGAAATTCAGATGTTCAATATCTCGATATAACAGTTGTCGGCTCAAGATGTCGGTAGTAGGTATTGGGCCCCTTGAGCGTGGGAAAATTTTGATGACCGTGGGAAACTAATTAGCATAATTAATTGCTCTAATTAAATTGATTGATCTAATAAATATGCAAATGAGGCGCGAATTAAATTTATTGCTTTAATTAAATGATCGAGTTAAATTTATTGATCTAGTTAATATGCAAATAAGGCGTGAATTAAACCATATCATTCGCGGTATCGTTTGCATATCCGCCATCTTGAATCTGTCATTCTAAATCTGTCATATTGCATCTGTCATTTTGCATCTGTCATTTTGCATCTGTCATTTTTACATCTGTCATTTTTGCAGCTGTCATTTTTGAATCTGTCATTTTGAATCTGTCATTCTTAAAGCAGCCATCTTGGATTTCCCCAGATTTGAATTTGTTTCTCCTTCTCGCCACGACCTACGAGTTCTGCTACCTTTCTCTATCTCACGCATCCTGTACTCTTTCCACCACCACCACCGCCTTCTAGAAGCTTTCTAAAAGAAATAATAAGCCAGATAGGAATTAAAATTATGTTTATTATTATTAATATATTGTTATGACTACATTTAATTTATAATAAAATGTTAATAGATAGATTGCTGGTGATGATGATGATAGCTTGAGGACTTCAGGACTGACCTCTGTTTTCTATTTGTGGTTCCAGGGCCTGTAACAACAACAATAGAACATTAAAAAGGGGTTTATTGTAAACTTGATGTTTCCCCATCACATACCTTATCTGTTTCCACAAACAGCACATCACCGTCTGCCGTCGGTAATGATTACACTCAGATCTGAATAAAAGATAAGATTTCTTTCTTTCTTATTCAGAACCCTTTTTCAAACGGTCAATAATGTATTATTTTTTATTAGGACTAAATTTACCATAGACGTGTAGTCGATTTATTATTTAACTAAATGCAGTAAATACTCAACTTTTGATCTCCGTATAACGTTTAAACTTTTAATTAAGGTATTGATCGACCTATCAATAAAGATTTAAAATTTTTAAAAGAATTTTACCTGCGTTTTTAGCACTCGATACGGTTCCCTTTTAAGGGTGTGCTTATCATTCAAACAATCCCCGTGGTATTTTAAACCTTACGAAACTCTTACACTACTTGGTCACCAACTCTTTAATAACGCTTAACGTAGAATATATTCTGTTTTTTTTTGAAAGAGAAAACACAGTTAATTTTATCACTTCCTTCTATTATAACTAACAAAGTAATAAAATATAAGTAACTAACAAAGAATATATGCTTGTATTTAATAAAAGAATTTTAAAAGTAAAGTATTAAAAACAAGCTATTAAATATTATAAATTAATTATTTGCTTTGTACAAAGTCAAAGAAAGATCCGTTTTAATGCAAATTAATAAAAGATAAAAGGTTATACTCCTCTAAATCTAAGTAACGAAATATATCAATTGAAACCCGTAGCAGGTGAACACTTATAAATGGAATACATCTTTCTTGCATCTCTCTTTCTCTTAACCCTTAATTTAAAAATAAAAGCTTGGATGCTACGTGACGGTAAAAATTGACGCAAAATAAATAAGATTATATGTTGTTAATTTAAGCTTTTTCTATGTACCTAACTTTAGAATTATAAAGGAAAAATTCGAGTCTTTGTAACTTATCTCTGTGTGTTTGATCATTATTAGAAATATAACTTCGAAGTAAGGCATGATACAGTAAAGATTGTCATATTACTGGCTTTGTTCTAGTGTAGTGTTCAGATGTAAAAATGACAGATGCAAAATGACAGATACAATATGACAGATTTAGAATAACAGTTTCAAGATGGCGGATATGCAAACGATACCGCGAATGATATAGTTTAATTCACGCCTTATTTGCATATTAACTAGATCAATAAATTTACCTCGCGTCTCAATTACATATTTATTAGATTAATAGATTTAATTCACGCCCCACCTGCATATTAATTAGATCAATCAATTTAATTCACGCCTCACCTGCATATTAATTAGAGCAATAAATTTAATTCGCGCTTCATTTGCATATTTATTAGATCAAATAATTTAACTCGATCATTTAATTAGAGCAATAAATTTAATTCGCGCCTCATTTGCATATTTATTAGATCAAATAATCTAATTCGAACATTTAATTAGATCAATAAATTTAATTCGCGCCTCATTTGCATATTTATTAAATCGATCAATTTAATTAGATCAATTAAGTATGCTAATTAGGTTCCCACGGTCATCAAAATTTTCTCACGCTCAAGGGGCCCAATACCTACTATCGGTTTTTACATTTCTCCGCATTTTAACTTTTACAGTTTGAGAATTTTACATTCCAGATTAAAAAACTTCAAATACTGCACGTAGTAAAAGATCAGCATATATGTAATTTAAAAACATTTCAGAATTCGTATATCGACCTATCGACTAACCAGGTTTTCAAGCATGAAAATTTGATTATCTCTAAGATTCTAAAGATCAGTTTTTTAGTTTCAAATATTTATGTAAAGTTTTAAATATCAGGAACTAAGACATCTAAAAATTCTAAATCTAAATTGATGATCTTGATTTTCAGAGTTTCAGTTTCCAAGTTTTATGTTAAACAATAAATAATTTCAGTAAATTTTCAATTTAATGACGCCCAGATTATATCAATCTAAACAACGGGTATGCATAGTTGAAAGAAAAAAGGTGACAACATTTGTGACTTTGAAGTATCGAATTTTAAATTTTTGAATTTTATAATTTTTTAGAATTTTAGAACGGTTGGACTGAGACTAAAATTTAAAATTCTTAAATATGTTTTAAAATTGTAATGATTTGACAACTTCAAAGTTTCATTTTTAGACTTACATTACATCTCTCAAATTTTTAAATTTTGAAAATTTAAAACTTAGACGTTCCATAATTGAAGCTTTAACAGGGTTCAAAGATGTATCTCTGGACTTTGAAGTTCTTTATTTTGAAAATTCTACGTATTAAAATTCGAAATTTCCAATTCTTGATACTTTAAAGCGTTGAACTTGAGAATTCAAACTTCTAAAACAGTATTTTGAAAGTATCGAGTAGTTTGATTTCAAGTTCACAACAGAATTTTTAGACTTTTAAGCTCACAATCTTAAAATTGCATGACTTTGCGGTTATGATTCAGCTCGGTTATTTTCAGTCACTAAACAAAACTTTGCATCCTTGTTATTTCATAAATTATTATGGAATGCAGAATAATAGAATTAGTTATACCAGTTAGTCATATTAGTTATTAGTTAGTCACGTCGTGTTCAATACTGGACAATAAAAAAGCCAATGGTTACTACAAGACATGCAAAGTATAGATGCTAATTAATTATCGCCCTAAAAATTTAAAAAACACTACAATTTCCCAAACACCTGTGTTGGAGAAAGATATGATGTCAAGGTGTTACTATCGACGAGTTACATACTCTGTTGCAAGCCTTGGGCTTTTTCATTGTCTACAACCATATATCTGGCATAAATATTAGGAAGGACACTGTAGGTGCTCCGTTTTCCAAATATCCAAGGATATTTGGCGTTTACATCTTCGTAAATTTTAAATTATTTTTGTCACTACCCTTTTATTACAAGTAAAGCCAAGCTATGAATTAAGTTTAAACAAAACATAAGGAAGTAAACGGCGTAGAATTTCGAAGAAAATCTGTAATCTTTTACAAGCTGTCGGAACGTTATTCACTAGAGAAAAGGCCCCCAACAATGAGACGACTCTGACCCAAGACATTTTATTAATTGACTAAGCTAAAGAACGAATGCTGCTCTTGGTAATTTTTAGATAAATATTTACTAAATACTAAAATAATAATACTATAATAATACTGTAATTACTTTATAAAACAATTACAAAACTTACTTTTTCGGAAAATTGACCTATGAGTATCTAAATCAATAATACCTATTACTACAGGTGGCTATTATATTATGATTTAAGTTTTGTTTTAAATTCAAGATTTACGTTTTTATCTAGTTTTGCTATCAATTAATAATAACCCATAAATAATTAAATAAATACCAATTAGTATACATTGAGGATCATTAGTGTAGTAAGTGGGTTCGTCAAACAAATTAATTCTTCCAATAAAATTAATTAAATATTTCAAATAAATTGTTAATACAAGAAGCATTGTGTTAATTATAGTTCTAATACAATCTAATTCGTGTGACGCTATGTGGTTTCATATTCCCTTATGTTTTATTATTTAGAAGAGATAATTTTACCCGTCAAACTACTATTTTACATGTTTTAAGTAAAATCTCGGTTTTTATGAATTCTGTACGTTAAGATTTGTTTGACATACCCCATCTTAAAACAAAACTGGACGATAAGAATTAATTTACTATGCTAGCGTCGGCATAACAGATGATAAGGTCGCATTACTTCATTCCACCACCATTCTAATAGGCGGAGACTAGCAGAATTCGGGCCACACACAATGATCAAAAATAACCAACTTTGGGAAAAGATTGTCAATTTGTTTTTTAATATTTTAAAATAAATTCTTCAGTTATGCAAACTAGAGGGCAGTAAAATTCCCGGTACAGACTAAAATTGAAAGAATCTTCAATATTTAAACTTCTCATTTAGGATTTATTAATCTTTATTTATAAAACTTCCTGTACCCGGCTAGATATATTTTTTATCAATATATTGAGCACACGTACATCGCGCTCCGATAAGAACTAAGCTCATAATTCATCCCAAAGTTGGCTGCACCGGACATTCAGCCTTAACGTTAATAGAATAAAATAACAAGATTCTAAAAATTGTAAAAAATTGTTGATTGACAATATAAACAACAAATATTCTTTAGAAAATATTTACGACATTATTATTACACAAAACGGCATTAGATGTTCGTACAATGTTCTATTTCCAGTTTATCTATTTCAATTAACAATAAACTTATTGAGGTATTAAATGCATTAATGAGAATCGGATTTTTAATGTATTTTGTGCTGCGTACTTCGGCACTTTGTTATCAAATGCGAAGAAGTGGCATCATCTCATGAGCGGAGGATAAATCTTAGAATGCGGAAAGCTAATAGAATGAATAAATTTAAACTTTCGTCACAATTTCTAATATTTTATTTAAACATTAATTATTGTTGCTAAACAAAATTTATTTAGAATATAAGTGCTAAGTTAACAATAATATGAAGATATGGTAAGTTAATATTTTCCAAGATCAATGAGGAGATATAAGCGATAGTCTCAATTGCTCCGTTCGTACCTAAAAGTTGCACTTTAATGAACTTATGCAGTAATATTTTTATGTTTGTCCATTGACTTGACGCAAAACCATAAAAAAAGAAAATGCACCTTTTATAATCTGCAACAAGCAAACAAGAAACATTAATGGCTTAGAAAGCAGGTATAATCTACACGCTTACCGCTTTATAAGTTTCTAAAGATAACGGAGCAAACTTGCCAGCCGTAAAAAATAATGGTCTTTGAGATCGAATCATCATTAGCTTCAATGCTTTGGCGTGCGAGACAGGTTGATATGGATTATATGTTTGAGCAGCAGCTAAAGCGAGAGATTCGTTGGCTAGAGTCATTTCGTTTCCCCACCAACAGTACAAAAATACTTGTATCGCTATTAAGAAACAATAAACAAGATACTGAATAAATTCTATACTCTGAAAGGGCATCTGTAAAATAATTTCTGGTTAGATTGGTCAACTAATTTACATAACATTGTTAATTTTTACCAAAGACGTATAGTACATTAACAAACACAGCAGCACCAGATTGGCAATAAAGACACACAAGACGAGGTAGCTGCAAAGATATTCTACTGTATCTACAGTTTCTAAAATATTCAGATGGTAATCGATAGTTCTGTTTAAGGTTTCTATTACGGCTTTTTCGACTGGAATATATTTATTCTTTGCTTGATTTATTAAACCTCTGTCTTCATAATTTCTAAAAAAAATATATAGACTGAATGATAATGTATGGTCTGTAGTCTATGGCGTAGCTTGAGGAAGAGTAGCTAAGAGACATTGCTGTAAACAGTAACTTATGCACAAAGAATCACTAAGAAAATACTAAGTATACAACATTTTAGCAGCTAAACTCTGGCTTACTAGTTTTATTTTACTTCGTGGATTAATTTATCAGTGCAGAGGCGATTATAAAAAAGTTTTGTATATATTTCGGTAATACACGTAATATGACTATAAGGGCTGCAGACGCCGACATGCGCTATAGTTATTTCTAGCATTTGTAATTAATTTATTGTAGCACTTTTAAATACTATACGTATAAATTAAGAAATGACGAGAATAAAATCTAGAATCGATCTTATTTAAAAAAGTTCTTGAACACATCTAGTATGTACAAAGTAGGGTAGTGTGTTTATAATATAAAATTAATAAATTTTGTTGTAAATACTTTTTATAAATATGTTTACTGTAGTTTGTTAGAATATATAGAATATATTTCAATAGTTTAGAGAAATATCTCAATTTACTAGAAAAACCGTAAAGGAAGATAAACTTAAAAATATTAAGAAACAACTACATTACCTTACAGCACGTTCAAGAATCCTAATTTGAGCACCCACTTGCGCAATAATAGAGATTACAGTGACGTCACTGGTGTAGACACACATCGAAATCATAAAAATACCAAGGGCTTGGTAAACGTAAGCAATTTCAAATCTCGGAGAATAAGATACGTTTATCAAAGAAATAGGAGCGAAAGATAGCTTCCACATTTCTTGCGGTTCTGTCAATCTTGATTTCAAACCGGTTGTTAGGCCCAGAGTGTATACGACTACTATGGACATACCATAGCAAATCATCTGAAAAAAAAACCTTTAAAATGAATAAAATTGAAATGAATAAGATTGGATTACCAAAAGTGTTGTACGGCGAAGGGTATTTTTAATGCATTGCCTTTCAAAAATACCACCTCTATCGGTGTCGGGTTTGTAGTAGCCTTCGTGTAATGATGTTAAAAGGTCTCCAATTCGCTTACGGTTTCTGTACATAACTACAACTTTTATCATACCTAAAATTGAGGAAATGTTTGTAAAGGTGAAATGTGCTTGGCAATTTTAAGAGTCTCTCTAATATTAAGTATGACTAACATTAACTAAATAAAAATTTAAATTTTAAAACTATAATTTTAACAGATTCTTTTAAGAAATTAGAAGCTGAGACTAAAGTTGCTAACAAGAGATCACCGTTAGAAGAATTTTGTAACAGTGAAGTGTTCATGTGTTTTTATACTGATCTATATCGACTCCTTTTTGCAGCAATCGATTACAAATAGATGTCAAACGTACGTTGGATATCTCAAGAAATACGTTTGCTACCTCAAAATTTGCATTATAAGCAGATACAATAGCAATAGCATAATCATTTGGATATAGTAATATAAGATTAAATAATAGATTATTTCGTAGGCTTACCAAGAAAATGGCTAATAGCATAGTTACAAACAACCACTAAAGTATCAAAATCTTTATGAAAAATTACTTCAATACATTCGACAAACACCCAGACTGTAGTAAACATAAGTGCGAAAAATGAATAAACCTTATAACGAGAACTTTCATCTTTTATTAAGACTTCTATCCCTAGAAACCTTAACCAAAATACCTAAAATTCAAAAACAATAATAACATTTAAGTTGCATCTAGCATCATGCAATTTCACTTACTTGGAAAGAAAAGTAAAATTTTGGCAGCTTTATTTTTTTGTCTTTTTTATCCATGATGTTAGAAGTAACTTGAAAATAGAAGAATTCTCAGGTTTCGTAAATATATATGATCGAACGGATGTGAAGATTCACACTTAAAAGCTTATGTAAAGTAGAAACATATGTTATATCTCATATGTATGTAAACTTTTCGTTCTAGCTAAATTGTAGATATAAAAAGTTTGTAGAAAGTTTTCGATTTTTGGGTCAAATATCGAAATGCGGAAAAATACTAAGACATTTTTCTGTATTGAAAATAACTAAAAGAATAAGCACCTTTATTTAAAAACTGGGGACTAGATTTGCTATTATTAGCTATTTATTTGATGATCTGTAGTTAGTTATTTATTTAGTTTGTATTAACTAATAATAATGCTATGCCTTTATTTGTTAATAACAAATTATTTTTTTAAAGTTTACCATATGCTTGCTGCTGGTTTTCAAATACCTTCTGTAAATAAGGTTAACATATAGCTACTTCAAATTTTGATACCATAAATTAGTTTGGTCTCAGAGAGGCCTTTATTGTACTTAAGGTCGCGCTTCGGGGATAAAGAATTTCATAATTCTTTACTGAATTGTTTAACAGACAGATTTGCTGATTATTGATAGGCCAGATTTGGTAGTAAAATAAGAATTGACTATAATTATGATTTAACGTAGAAAAATAGAATTTTTTATAGTGCATTTTGTTATCCTTTTGACAGTTATCGTTGAAGTTGATTTACAAGCTTATAAGCCAATTTCAGATACTAGTGTCTTATATCATTTTGTTTGTAATTTTATGAGTTACGACTGTCCCTAAATGAGGAGAGCCAAAAGCTCAAAACAATCTGTCTTAGGGAGCCGTCTGTGGTTTACACACATATCACTATAAAATTGTGAGTATAATAATTGTCCATTAACATTTTTTTTAAACTTTCGTAGTAATGAAAACTCACTTTATTAAAACACTTTGTGTATATTTTGTATTTTTATATATTTATAAGTTACATTCCTATGTAATTAGAATTAAGACATTTGATTATTTCTATTATTGTAGAAATTGCTAACTTGCGTCGAATTTTGTTAAATTTCAACCGCTTTTCAAAAAGGTATATAAGGGGCTGCAACAAAAAATAATTCAGTTAACATATTCTAGCAGACGTGGGATCACGCTCGATAATTCCAGAATTATTATAAATAATTCTTATAAGTCGAGTTATATTGTCACGTGGGGTTTTCGTGACTGGAGGACGTAGAGGTAGAAAGGAAAAGAAAACACAAGCCATATAAACACCTATGTACTAATAACAAAGCAATAAAATACAAATGTATTACACATATTGGTTATATAGTTTGAGGACGTACAGGTCCTCCTAATTGTAACATAATCATGAGGGTGGTCGGAACCACCCTACACTAGCACTAGATCTACAAACTCAGCGTCTACACATAGGGAGCCTTGGCACAACTCCCTATTAACTAAGCAGAACTAAGCGAGGCGAGGGGAACGGTTAACCAATGCCGCTTGGCATCAGGTTCCAACCACTAACCATAAAATAAATATAAAGGGACTTACCCGCTTGCTTGGAGATGTCGTGTTGTAGTCATTTTCACTGACTGATTTCTTAGCCCAAAGCAAGCGGTTTATATACTACTCGATGCGGAAGAGATTAGCATAATAGTGAGAATCCGTAGGTTGGTGTTGTCGCCTGCAGAGGCGAGCACACGACTTCCTGGTTGCAGGCTCGTGGGTTGCCGAGGGCTGGAGCGGAAATACTTTGAAGGAATGCGCAGCTCCTCGATTAGCGTAGGTCGCTTGACTGCATGTGGACGAACGTGGGTTGTTCAGCATAGATGAGAGCAACCTTAGTAGATAAAATGCATTGGAATGGCCAGACGTCGTTGACGCGGCAGCAGCTGTGGTTGCGTTTCTTCGATTGAGTGTGCAGCTGGTTAAGAGTCGTAGACGACGAGGCCGCGGCTGCATGACTAACGTGGGCAACTGAGTGTAACCTTGCACGATATTTGTCACCAACGGAATGCAAGATGTAGAACTTATAAAATTATTCGAGTCGAAATAATTCCGTTTGTGACAATATGCCCATTATTATTATATACAAAGAACTTTAAATTGATTTTAAGAAGATTTACTTATCTTTAACAATTGTTACTGAAATAAAAATATATTATCATGGTTTATCTATGGAATTTATTGGACTTTTCATTGAAATTTCCACAATTTTAAACTCAAGAAGCATCTTGAATTTAATAAAATCGATAAATGATTTGTCAGTTGGTTTCTGTCATGTGTAACGGTATATTTTTATTAGTCCTGAACAAATGTAGTTTTGTCTACATATTCACTAAAAATCTTAAGTCCGGTTCTGCAAATTTACGTTCCTTTTAAAATGTAAACTTGTGTTAGCATTTGGTACAAACAACCCTATAAAAATTATTTTAAAAAGGTTGGTTTCAAATCCTCTTAGAACTATAAAAAGCATTTGGGCAATAATTTATTTCTTTCCGTATTTTATTTATGCATGTGTATATTGGTTAAAACAGCTTCTTTGTTAAAATCTTCGAAACTATTAAATATGGTTCGTGATAAACTAAATTTTGTTCAATTCCCATAGATATTGCAGTTGGGTTCCGTGAATATGTCATAAAGCAAAATCACCTTTATCAAATTTTATGTTTGCTATGTGTTAAAAATCTCTCTTATAAAAATATAACCTTCAGTTTTAAGAAGACTTGCCTTGAAGTGAGATTCCGAGACGGTACAGTTTTGAATAATTCATCAATGATCTGAATATACAGTACAGTTTATAGATAAAAGTGGCTTGTTATTTTGTGGTGGATCATTAAAACAATTATCTCTACCGTTCCAGTTTTAATTAGTGAACTTACGTTATTAAAAATCGAGTGGTTCGTAAAATGTTACAGAATCATTGTTAACAAAAACAACAGAAACTTATCTGTGTGGGACTATCGTTTATTTGTAGACGGATTCATAATCTAATTAATAAATTCCCGTTCTATATGTGGATTAGAATAAATAATTATCGATTTTATCGGAAGTAACTAAACTAGCAAGTGCTAAATCTGTTTAAATTGTTTAAGATTTTAACGATATTGCCGTTAGTTATCGGACACGAGTTATAAATAAAATTATAATAGAGACAGGAGTGTTTTAATTGTGTTTTAACAAAGAAAGTTAGTTGAACCATATGGATTGTTTCAATGTTTTGTTTTTGATTGAAATAAACTATTAAAGAAATACAAAAGTTTTCTTGGACCTGCTGCAGTCAAAAGTAATTCATCATTAACGTTCAGCAAT
This sequence comes from Agrypnus murinus, assembly GCA_929113105.1. Classification (NCBI taxonomy): domain Eukaryota; kingdom Metazoa; phylum Arthropoda; class Insecta; order Coleoptera; family Elateridae; genus Agrypnus; species Agrypnus murinus. Next base: position 5,077,231 of record OV816029.1, read on the forward strand.
TACCACCTAATAAGAAGCGTTTCCAGTTTCTATCAGTCAAAAGTAATGGTTTTTTTGCGATGCAAGTAATTATTGGTTTACGATGAATTCGATTTATAAGATCAAGGTATTGTAATTTAAGAATTATCTATTTTGTGTGTAATTTTTGAGTAATTTTGTTTATGTTTACGGATTGTTTGATTAGTTGATTCTTATTATCTATTATAATAAGAGAGCTCTCTAGTAGGATTTAACATTAGAAAGTTAATTTCAACAAGATTCAAATATATTAACTTCAATAATAACTGAATAAACTTAATTCCGTAATATTTTTATAAATTTATGTTCAATAAAATTAACATAATTTTATGTTTAATAAATTTTGATCTCAATAAATTTCTGAATATTTTTTGTTCAATAAATTCTGAATAACTTTAAAGTTCAATAGTAGATGAATAATTTAAATTTAATAATATCAAGTTTCTTATGTTCTTTGGTTATATATGTATATGATTTTTTATTTTTACTATCCAATAAATATGTTTTCAAGTCTATACCAAGCGAGCTAAATGGAACCATGTAATTATGAATGTTTTATTCATTTTTTTTAAATTTAACATTAATAAATACAACCAAATTTTTGTCTAAAACCTGGTAAATTGAGTTAATTTTCTGATTAGTGAATTCAATATCTTTTCTGGCTTAATTAATGTCATTAAATTTCATAATCAGATGGCACCCTTTTAGAGTATTTATTTGAGTTCTGAAACCCTTATCTACTCCTTTTACAAATAAGACAACTGCAGAACCAATACCTGCGACCTGAAATTAAAAATTTGTAAGATAGAGCTAAATCTCAAGCCGTGGTAATCTTGTGCATCTTTTTAACGTAAGTATAAAATTATTAGAGAAACTTTGGTTGTTACAATTGGCGCCCTCCGCGGGGCCTAGTGTTTTTTAGTGTTACAATTGGCGCCCAATCGCGGGTCATTATTTAGTTTGTAGAAATTTAAGTGTTACACATGGGCACCTGTTTATTTATCAACGGGTAAATAAAAAGACAGTATTTATTGTTGCCGACAATTTTAAATAACTTAAGTGCGCTTTATTTATTTCTGATCAGCAAATAAAAACTAAATAAAATTCAAACATAAAGAGCTCATTATTATTGTAACGAATAGGAAAAACCTCTATACACGGGCGACGAACGAGCTAGAAGGTTCCCGGCCTATATACAATGTTCGAGACGAGGCATAATATACCAGTCTAATCTAGTGCGTTTTAGAAAGATTATATGCGTTATATAAATCGACCGTCGCGCACAGAAGATCATTATTGATCAACCGGTGAATTGAATATGTAATGTGTAATTAGTAGTCAAATATCAGTATATATAAATAAATGTTATAAATAAATGTTGTATTATAAATAAATAGTCCTTAAATAACCTACTTTATGTTTGTAAATATCTAGCATTTAAGTTCGTTAACAGTTTATAATTATAGTGTTCATGATGATAAGAGATCATATAAACAGTTCTCGTGCTGCTTTAATTCAAGTGATTTTGGAGTATGATAATCAAAGATATAAAAATAGGTAAGTTCATTCTATGATTTGTTCTAGATTTGTTTGATGCTCTACTACAATAAACAAGACTTATTGAGCTTATTGGAAGAAGTAATATTGAAATGTTTTATTTTATTTAGCTAGTTAATTTAATCAATTCGTTAGTTTTGAATACAATTATTCAACAAAATTATTATTGCTATTATAACATCTCAATATAAAAAAATTGAAAGAAAACAAATTGGAAATACTAGTTCGCCGAAATTCTTGAAAGAATGAATTATTTGATATAATTGGTTTTGATTGTAATGACTTTTATAATGATAATTTTTTAAAAAAATTTTATAATGAGTCATATTTAGGGTTTTGAAAAATAATAATATACGATTTTTCAAATGATCATTTCGAGTTTTTAATTTTATATCTTTCTTCGGTGAAATTAACAAATTACTATTTAAAGCTGCACTATAATATTTATAATGAATTAGAAAAAATAGGTACATATGTGAAAGAATTTTGGTATAATTAATGTTAGTTATTTTTATTTTCTGTTCTGTTGTGTGGTATATTTATATGATATCGGCGCTAAGGAATTCGGCTTTTGCGTAATAATTGACTAATTCATTTTAAAAAACTAAAACTCACTTATTGTGGAAAGTTTTTATTAATCGCTCATTTGTTTAAATCAATTATGCTGGCGCCCATCTCCACAGTTCTACAAACAATGTCCTAGATTAATTTCAATGAAGATAAAGCTGTTGCTCAAATTGTTTCGTGCTAAGTCGAAGCACAAGAATTTCTTTGTCAGAAAAGCTTTCCGCCTTCCGTGTAGCTTTATGTAGTGGTCAACTTATTGTTACAATTTCCTTCCAATGTGGGGTCTTTTAACTATTTAATTTTGAGTAACTTTTGTATAACTACAATTGTAACTACTGTATTCTAAAAACCGAATTTTCTAATATCAAATGCTATTGTTTTAATTTAATATTTAGTATGATAAATTCTAACATATATTATAGATAATTAATCTGTCACCGACAGTTGTAAAAACTCAATCTTGAAAAATCTTATTTTAAAATCATTACTCAAAATCTAAATTCTATTCAATTCGAGTGCCACAAGACGATAAATAGTTTATTAAATCGTGCATATTGTAATTAAACTTACAAATTATAGGTACTTTAACTAATTAAAATTTGTAAATGTTGTAATAAATCGATTTGTTTACTAAGGATTAATTAATTGTGAGAAACAATTGATGTCGATTAAAGTGTGATTTATTGTATAATATATAAAGTTGCTGTTTGGTTGATATCTAGTTCGGGACTGACGGAAATACCTCACTTAAAATTTTATTACAAAAACTCCACCCCTAAATATAATATTAAACAGCTGGCCATGAGAAAAACACAATTGGACCACGTTCGATTTCTTACAATCGGCTTTTTAATATAGGGGATATGCTCTACTCAATTGCCTTCAGTACAATCCAAACTTTCAACAATGAAAACAGCTAGGCTACCCGAATTTTATTTTGGTTTTCATGTATGAAAATCTTATATTACGAGATACCATTATCATACAAGTGCGAAAATGAATTTTATTTTCAGGTGAGCTCGTTGCGATTCTTAGGAATTGATGTGTTTGAAGAAGCAGAAAGTAACAGTTATAGAATATACTCTTTTGTAGTCCTGCTTCTTACATCGACATACGTGTTTAGTGAATTTATAGAATTTTTTTTTCAAAGAAACTTTCAAGGTTTTCTGATTGTTATTAACTACTTCATTAGTCACTTTTTGGGTAAGATACAAGATGCGACTGTTAAATAAGGTTACTGCATTCATTTCAGGATTTCTTGTGTAACGGGTACAAACTTTTCTCCATAAGGTTTTATTCCTTGTTATTTATTGATACAGAAATCAGGAACACCTGGAGTGTAAATTTTGTTGGAGATATCTTTCTCAGGCTTTGGCAGCTAAAGCTTAAAGATGTTTTAAGTTCTTTCTTAATTAATATTTGTTTAATTCTGTTTCTGTTTAACTATGTGAAAACCTATTTACATCTAGGTATGTATCTTTTGAAACTGTAAAATGTGTCTTTTGCTAACAGAAATATATAGGTTTTTAGTATCACCTGTGGTATAAAATGGAATACTAAATATTGGGTTATTTCTTTGGTAATTTATTTGCCTGCTGGAGAACTGTATGAACTATGGAAGGACGCCTGTCCGACAATTTCATCTTTACCTCTCCAAGCATCATCTTCAACTGATAAGTTTTGCAGCACAACGGACCTTGTCTGATGTAAAAAAAGAAAAACTCATCCCACTGGTGGACCTGTGACCGTTATAGGTATTTAATTTGATTAAAAAGGTATATCTTATCATAAATAATTTCTCAACTAAATTATGTTTAATTGAACAATTGTACACTTGGTGTCAATCATTTGGGTGGTACCATTTAATTGATATATTTTATTATTTGTTAACTAATTGAAGATTTTCGTAATTTGAAGATATCTTAATGTAGCTAGTCCATCATACGTTTTGTTAGATGGTTTTACCCTTATCTCTATGATCAAAATGCATTTAAAGTTATTTAACTGTAACTGGTACATACTAGTTCTGTTGTGATAATTTTTTGTTCTATTCACACTTAGATTTCTTTAACTTTATTAATTTACATACATAGGTGATACATATTAAAACTTTATATTTTTTGTAATCAATTTTTTTAACTTTTATTTCATTATATCTTAAACTATAGCTGCAAATGTCTGTTTTTCACTTCATCGCATTAAATGTGTTCCTGACCATTTTTGGTATTTTTTAATGGTGAGAATAATAAAAATACCTGGCGCCTTTTTAGTAAATAATCTTATGAACCCACAATACCCTGCTCTCCGATCATTTGGCTTCCGAGGTAAATGTATAAATGTAAATCTTTAGGAGAATGGTTATACTTGTTAAATCACGATTATATATATACGAGGGTGGTCCCAGAAGTACCCGACCCAACAAAGAAAATACAAAAATTTTGGAAAAAGATTTATTTATTTTTCAACGTAATCTCCTTTCAACTCTATACACTTTTCCCAGCGGTGTTCAAAAAGTTCGATACCCTTTTTATAATAAGAACTGTCTTGCTCCTCAAAATAGCCATTAACTGCTGACGTCACTTCTTCATCGTTGGAAAATCTTTGACCACTGAGCCATTTTTTCAAGTTTGGGAACAGAAAATAATCCGAGGGGGCTAAATCTGGCGAATATGGTGCATGAGGTAGCAATTCAAACTTTAATCGATTAATTTTGGCCATTGCAATAACGAATTTGTGAGATGGCGCGTTGTCGTGATGAAACAACACTTTCTTTTTAGCCAAATGCGGCCGTTTTTGCTTGATTTCTTCGCTCAAACGTTGCAATAAGTTTGCATAATACTGGCCGTTGATAGTTTTTCCTTTTTCGAGATAGTCAATAAAAATTATTCCACGCACATCCCAAAAAACCGACGCCATAATCTTGCCTGCAGATGAAACGGTCTTCGCCTTCTTTGGAGCCGGTTCTCCCTTTTGAGTTCATTGTTTCGATTGTCCTTTTGTCTCGGGTGTGAAATGATGGACCCATGTTTCATCCATTGTTACGAAACGGCGCAAAAATTCTGCTTTGTTGCTGTGAAACTTCGCTAAACACTCAATTGAAACATTTTCACGACACTGTTTTTGCTCGAGTGTGAGCAAACGCGGCACCCATCTTGCACACAGCTTTCTCATGTCCAAATTTTCAGATAATATGCGATATACCGCACTTTTTGAAATGCCCGTAATGTCTGCTAGCTCGCGCACTTTCAGTCGACGATCATCAAGTACCGCTTTGTGGATTTTCGTCACCATTTCTGGAGTCGTCACCTCATTTGGTCGACCACTGCGATGCTCGTCTTGCCAGCTCGTACGGCCTCGTTTAAACTCAGCTACCCAAAATTTAACTGTTGTAAACGAAGGAGCAGACTCACCCAGAGTAGAATCCAGTTCAGCTTTTATATTGGTTGGGCTGAGGCCTTTCAAATAAAAGTATTGTATCACATAACGATGACCAATTTTCTCCATTTTCACAAATTTACTGACAACGTTCACTATTGATGGCTGCCAAACAAATACTGAACAACGTGGCGCTTTCAAACTTGAAACGTATGCTTTATAGACTGCGTACTTTCCAATACAGTGATATTTTCCACGGCCTACTAGATTCATATAAGCTTCGCTTCGAAGCTTATATAAATCTAGTAGGCCGTGATATTTTCAAACAACTACCGCCACCTCTTGGTCAGGTCGGGTACTTCTGGGACCACCCTCGTATATATATATAATATATATATATATATTTTTTTAGATGAAGTTAATTTTTATTAAGTTGTATAATGATTTTACATTAAATAATATTTTGAATGCAAATTCATATAGAAAAATTTATCGACTCTGCTGGGATTCGAACCCAGGACCCTCCACTGTCTAGGTGGTATCTCTACCAACTGAGCTACAGAGAACGACTACCAGCAGTAGCTCAGTTGGTAGAGATACCACCTAGACAGTGGAGGGTCCTGGGTTCGAATCCCAGCAGAGTCGATAAATTTTTCTATATGAATTTGCATTCAAAATATTATTTAATGTAAAATCATTATACAACTTAATAAAAATTAACTTCATCTAAAAATTTATATAAATTAATTTCCTTGCGGAATGATTCATTATAATCTAGATGCTTTGAATATTGATGTTGTTGTCATGCGACTTGCTGATCTTCATTAATAGTATTCAAAAAAATATCTAGTTACTATGTATGTTTGCTTAATATCTAATTCATATGGAAAATTTCTCGCTTTGCTGGTAGTCGTTCTCTGTAGCTCAGTTGGTAGAGATACCACCTAGACAGTGGAGGGTCCTGGGTTCGAATCCCAGCAGAGTCGATAAATTTTTCTATATGAATTTGCATTCAAAATATTATTTAACCCTCTATTGCATACTGTTCCCAAATGGGAACATATCAATTTTTGCTATGTAAAGTGGTGCCATCTTACAAATTTTCTTTGAATCTCACAAGAACATGTTTACTGAGGGTATAGTTCTCTACTTGGTCTAGTTTGTTTGCCCATAATGTTCAAATGCAAGTTTATAAACCTCGTTTCGTAGAGTTGTGTCTTAGCGCGCGCCAACTTTATTTTGTTAGTGTTTTTGTGTACCGACATAGTGTTATATATTGTTCGCAGGTGAGTTATATTTTTTTTATATTTAGATACAACCTTTAACTGTAGATTAGTGCGTAATCTGTAACTTGTTAATCTTTTTTGTAACTTCAACAAGGCATAACCTCAATGTTCCCGTTTGGGAACAATATGCATAGAAATTTATGATACAATAAAATTGATTTAATGTTTTATGGTAGAAACTGATTTTCATTTTCTAATAGATTCACTATGGAATTTCCTGCAATAAAGCCTGGCGCATTTTATACAAAAAAACTATCGGTGATTGTGCGTGACATTCCCTTAGATAGTGATGATTCTGAGCTGTCAGATGACGATGAGAATGAAGGTAAAAATCTACCAATGCAATTTGAGAAAATATACCTAACTTTTATTTATATATTTTTTTTTGTAGAAATAGAAGTTGCTCAAAATGAGAGTGACGTGCAGCAAACTCAGGACATTGATGACTTTGAAGATGATGAAATTCTAGATGATGGAATACCAGACGATAAAGTATCAGACGAAGAAATATCAGCCGATGAAATACCAGATGATATTCCTCTAAGTCAATTATTTCATCTTCCAGATAACACCAAATTGTATTTTCCTCAAAATGAGAAGATAACATGGAACGATTCACAAACTGTAAGAGATCCTCAACAAAATATATTTTTGGGACAACGTGATCTTCCAGAAGAAATCATTCAATTAAATGGCGCATATAATTTATTCAAGTTTTTTTTTACGGACGAGTTTATTTCTCAAACTGTACAGCAGACATGTTTGTACAGCGCACAGAAAAGAATAAACAAACCAATTACAACCAACCCAAAAGAAATCGAGCAATTCTTTGGAATATTGGTTTGGATGTCCCTCATCAGACAACATTCAACACGCAGATACTGGGCTGCTAATACAAGAACGGCTCAAATCGCTGATGTCATGCCTTTAAACAGGTTTGAAGAACTAAAACGATTTCTTCATTTTTCCGACAACACAGTGGCTACCAAAAGTACTGATAAAATTATACCCGTACTAGAGCAAATAAAAGATGCCTGCCAAAAAATACCCTTTGAAGAGAATCTCTCTTGTGACGAACAAATCATTCCTTTTAAGGGCAGAACTTCTCTGAAAACCTATAATCCGAAAAAGCCACACAAATGGGGTTATAAGATGTATGTTTTGTCTGGCGTAAGTGGTTTTAGTTCAAATTTTGAACTTTGTAGTAGTAAAGCTGATGTAAACAGAATGCCAGGAGAACCTGATCTTGGAGCAGCAAGCAATATAATTGTTCGGCTATGTAGACCCATTCCCAGAAATGTTTACCATAAGGTATACTATGATAATTACTTCTCCAGCTTACACCTCCTATCTTACCTAGATAAGTTGGGAATAAAGAGTGTAGCTACAGTAAGATCGAATCGCCTTAAGGGGCTAGAAACTGTATCAGAAAAAGAAATGAAAAAGAAAGGACGAGGTTCGCATATTGAAAAAACCGCTAATGTAAATGGTGTAAATGTTCATGCGGTCCAATGGTATGATAATCGGATAGTTTCCTTGATATCCACATTTTCCGGAACACATCCAGTTACCACAGTACAACGATTTTTCAAATCTGACAATTCTAAAAAGGATATCCAACGCCCAGATATAGTGTCAATATACAATATGCACATGGGTGGAGTCGATTTGCAGGACTCTCTTTTGGGATTGTATCCCATCAAACTAAAAAGCAGGAAATGGTACATGCGAATTTTTTGCCACATGATAGATGTGGTGATTGTTAATGCCTGGTTACTCTCTAGGCGGATTAATAGACAACTGAATAAAAACGAATACACCTCTCTCTTGGAATTCAAAACTACACTAGCACAAGATCTGTGTTGGGTCGGGAAAACAACAGAAAGAAAAAGAGGGCGCCCCAGTACCAGCACCCCCTCAAGTTCTCCCATTCCTATGACTCCAAAAAGAAGATGCATGGAACCCCGCCCAACGAACCAAATAAAATCCGACAATGTTGGTCATTGGCCATCCCATACTGCAAATAGAGAGAGATGTAAGCAACCGAAGTGTAAAGGAAAATCTCGCATAAAATGTGATAAATGTAAAGTGCATCTATGCCTAAACAAGGAAAATAACTGTTTTAAGCAATTTCATTCTGCTTAGATTTTAAATAAATAAATATTTTTTACAAATACTTGGGTTTTATTTTTTAATTTTTACAGTACCTACTTGGTGGTCATAATGTACCCATTTGGGAACACAACTTTTTTTTTCAAAATAATAAAAAAAAAATTGAAAAACTATAATTTTCCTTATACCTTTTAGCATTTAACATCAAAACTGTCAAGAAAAAAATATTTTTTTTTGTGTAAAATAAATCATGCAATAGAGGGTTAATGTAAAATATATATATATATATATATATATATATATATATATATATATATATATATATATATATATATATATAAATTTTAGTTGAAATTAATTTTTGTTAATATATATATATATATATATATATATATATATATATATATATATATATATATATATATATATATATAATTAATGATGATTTCGACCGATATAATGTAATTATAATTGCAATTATTATTGGGACTTGCGGTCTCTACTTAATAAAAAGCCTCTTTGTTTTTACGCCAAGCTTTCGCAATAGTTCATTGCTTCGTCAGGGCAAAAACGTGAGTAAAGTATTTTCTGTAGTTAAATATAGCTAATCAAAAGTATAATCTAAAATCTTTCTCTATTCACACATTTCTTATATATTTTAAAAAGTTGATAATATAAGCTAAAATTATTTGTCATATATAAGTGACATATAGGATGGTAATATATATATATATATATATATATATATATATATATATATATTTTTTGCCAGCCAATGAAGTCATTTTTGCCTTCTTTGTTACCGTTTTTACCTTCTCAATCCATTGTTTCGACTGCTCCTTGCTCTCAGGAATATAATGATGGACCCAAGTTTCATCGACTGTTATGAACCAACGGAAGAACTTGTTGGTATTGCGCTTGAAACGATTAAAACACTCAATTGAAGCATCCTTTCGACGTTGTTTCTGTTTCAACGTGAGTAATCACGGCACCCATCACGCACCGAGCTTTTTTGACACAAAAATTTAGAAATTTTTGTGCAAGATGTTATGCACGCGTTCAGTTCAGATACCCACCATGTCTGCTATCTGACGCACCTTGAGCCTGCGATCCTCCAGTACGATCTTGTGGATTTTATCGGACATTTCTGAGGTCGTCGTTTCATTTGGACGTCCCCTGCGAGGAGCGTCTTCACAGCTCGTGCTACCACACTTGAATTCGGCCACCCATGTGTGCACAATCTTAAATAACGGAGAAGACTCCCCAAGCACTGCATCCAATCGCCCTTTAATCTTCTTAATCATTTTACCTTCCAAAACGAAGAATTTTATCACTGCACGAATTTCCTTTTTTTTCTATAAAACAAAAAAACACCAACACTTTCTTTAACAAACTGGAAAACAAACACTAGCGAGAGTATTGCAATAAAAATTCTCATATAGGCTTCTAAAGATTGACACTTGTCAAATATCATTTGTTTTTGGGATTTGTGTCGCCATCTGTCTGCCGTTTATCTTAATATTTCAAACCAGCCTCATACATCACACGTAACAAGTAGTTAGATATAGATAAAAAAATATAAATTTTACCCCCCCCTTTCTCTCAGAAATTACTATAAACTATAATAAAACAAATATGAAAACTTCAAAGGCAACTTACATTCGTAATCATAAACTTTCTGTTAGTGTTTTAGTAAAGGTCACACTTACATGAACTTAAGTATAATCCCATTATAACAGATGGTATCGAAAAATAAACCCTCTTTATTTTCTTGCATGCTTCGCATTAAAAATCATGAACATATCTGTATCGCTCAAATTTGCAGTGTTAGCATCACAGCTTCACTGGCCATTTATGAATGATTGTTGAATATTCGCATACGAGTTATAAAATTGTACTTTCTTAAAAACGTTGACCAAAACTACTCAAGATTTTGGTTTTCTATAACCAAAATCTTTTAGTGAGATTTCTTATTCTAAATCTCATCAGAATTGCACTGGTCAAATTGATGCAGAAGCACCTTTATGAAATTAGTACAGTTCTGACAACACCTTGATTTCGGAACTGTTAATACTTCCAATTTATTGTTGATCATTAATAGGTTAGGTAACGGCTAACGAATAAACACGACAGCGATTCTGACAAACTAAAAATGTACCAAGCGGTTACTAACTGGACGGCTAACCATTTACGTAACATTTTGGCGAATTTTAAAAATTGAGTCATGAAATAATGCAGTATCGTTATTTAATAGTCATATTTTATACTATCTACACATACCTCTTCTCAGCTTTATCAGAATATACATATATGTATTACGTTTTGAAGGACTAGTCAAGGTTGTAGTATTTTACACGAACCGTAAACTAATCGGAATTATATTAAGAAGGCTTCACGAGGATAAGTTTAAAACAGACGAACCTATAGAAGAGGCATTTGAAAGAAAGAGCATCGAGAAGACTATAAGCCAAACTACAGTCCAGGTAAAAATATATATTTATAAAATCTTCGTGGTGTCATTTTTTAATTTTCAGATGATTATCTACGCTCTTACAATCTGTGGAGTTATAGGTTTAGGCGCTACATCAAGTATGTACACTAGACTTTATCAATCTCATGGAATGTGGAAGCTACCATATGTTCCAATATCGCTAATAAAAAATCTAATAGTCAGTCCTGCGTTTGAAATGGCTTATGCGTTCCAAGTTGTTGGAATCTGTTTAATCAGTTTATGCGTTTATACCGTTGATGTTACGGTTGTTACTGTTATAGCGCATGTTGGAACGCGAATAAAAATTCTTGAACGCTCTCTACGGTAAGTAAATATTGCATTCATGTTTTGTATTTACTTTGATTGAAGTGATTAAGGTAAGGCATTTTTGTTTTCTGCACTTTTGGTCTGGACGCGTGCTTGTGAAGTAGGTTTAGGAATGCGTAAGCAGCACTATTCAAGTCAGTTTCAACAATCAATTTTAACGTTTTCAACTTGTCGAAATCTTTGGCCAAACTTTGCCTTTAGACAACTTTCTAAGGTTTCTTCTGTTCTTGAGATTTTTATTTAAGAAAACCGCGAAATAATATTAGTAATACAATGTGAAGGTATAGGTTTGTATAAAAAGTTTGATAGCTATTGGCATAAAACGCATAAATTTCGTGGAAAAAGCTTTCTTAAATATTTAAACAGTAAAAAAGGGTTGCTTATAATTATTGAATTATGTAATATTTAAATATTCAAGTGGGCTTGATTGTTAAGCTACACAATACTTACCACTAAAGTTGTTTTATGTCAATAGATACAGACATTTTCTATGCATCAAGTATTGACTGCAAGGAAATGATTACATACTACAGATGTCGTTACTGCCAGATTTTGCGCATAATATTAATTCTAAGTGTTCTTCAATAGAAACATGAGATGCTTAATATAACTTACACAGCTTAAAATTGCCTGTAGGTAGCTTCTGGGCTACTAGGTAGAAGCTGAGAATAATCCGGATATACATGCAATTTCTACGATGTCTGAGACTTTTTTTATTTAATAATGAGACGTCTTTACTTTTGACTTAAATGCTGCTTCTGCTACTTAACTTAAGGAGTACTTAACTTAATTACCGATCATATCCCACTTGTACAAAACTTTCAAAACACAAACCGACAGACAGTCTGAAATGCACCTTTTGTGCATTTGCTCTTAATGTTTAAAATGCTACTACACAGCTTTAGGTGGTTTTAGAAGTTTCGAACAAAATTTCGAAAGACACATGATCAAAGGACATTTGATCGAACGGACAAACAATCGAAGGGACATTTGTTCAAACGGACATTTGATCGAATACACATTATTAGAATTTTTTTTCATTTACAAACAATTCACAGAATGAAAAATTCCCCGACAAATACGGAATAATAAACTTCCCTTCACACTTTATCTCGGCTTAGGACGAGAGCAGCATAATGCCGGCGTGTTTAAAAGTTTTGTTTTGTTTTGTTTTTTTACTACTGTTTTATTTTAAATTTATAACAATTCCATCTTAGGTTATGTAGCTACATTCGACACATTTTATCAATACTAATACACGATATAGATTTACTAAAAATATTTATAGCTAAATTATTTAGAAATGCTACAGGATCATGTACAGAAAATTGTTCGAAAATATTTTTGATTCTTCGGTCAAGAGCGGCGTATCTTTTCTTTCGTGGAGTTTCGGGTACTTCCGACTGAAATTGTCCAATTTTTATTTATGAGAAAGCCTGTTCTCTTTGGATGCCTTCTATAAACTTCTAGATAGTTGGATGGTGTACTGACAATTGGCTCTCAAATGCTATGTGCCATCCTTCTATGTGGTTATTGGTTTTTGGGATGTCGTCATTAATTAAAGAATAACAGTTCCACATTTCAATATTTAATGTGAGAGGCTTTCGGCGATTTTTTCTTATTGGGCCAATCCATGCTTCCTCGAAATAGTTTACGACCTCGTTTGTTTCTTCAGGTACGGTTTCGGCGACTGCATGAAAAAACAATTGAACGTGTTCTGGTAGTATAAAAGCTAAAGCTGCCATGAGCATCAATTGGTGGGCGAATTTGCTGTCTGTGCCAGATTTTTGTTTTAGACCAGAACTCTGTATTTTTCGGTACAGGGTTGGTTTAAATAAAAAAACCATCCTCGGATAGAAGAATGAAAATACCGTTATTATAGAGGCAACTATTGTTATTTTGAAGTCTATCAGATATGATTTTGGACGGAGTTTTGTTAATAAATTATTTACACCTTCCAGTAAATCTAATGTAGGTCTGCTTGGTCTTGTTTGGTAGCAAGATGGTGAGTTAAAAAATGAAGAATGCGTGTATGATGTATACTTGAAAAAATATTTATGAGGTTGTTTTGCAAGCGGCAAAGATTTTCTTTGGCGGTGAAAATTATTATTCTGTCTTTGCCGGGTCCTAAACCGTACAAAAGGAAAGGTTTACCGTTGCTTGATATTTTGTATTTTTCTGGAATATCCAAATCTTCTAGGTTGTTGGCTCCATATCTTTTCTTGTTCTCTCTCGCCGTACTGTTCGCTTGACATTGTTCACGGTGAGTAAAGCTGCTGCGGTAAGATGGTCGACATCTGAGGATACTGCTGATACGATGTAGTGTAGCGTACCTCTGTTTTCTTTGGCCAACTCCTTAATGTTATGTTTTATCTTTAAGGCTTCTCCTGCGAAATTTCCTCCATGGTTGTGGGTACTTCCCTTGATGGGTCATTCCAATTTACTGTAGATTTAAACTAAACTCTTTCACAATTGAAAGCAGAATATGCATATTTTCGTTACGTACCTGGAGTTTTATATATTTTTTTTAACAAAGTGCAGGTAACAGTAATTATCTTCTAAAAATTCGAGCAATTGTGCATTCGATCATTTGTCCGTTCTACAATTTGTCCTTTGATCTTTTGTGTTTCGAAATTCTGTCTTTCTATGTTTGGTCCGGAATCGGGTATTAAATTAGTTGGAGAGACCTTTCAGCAATCCGAAGATATTTTCTGTGCAATTCATGCTGCTTTTTAGACTACTTTACAAAGCCCTTAGATTAAACCTACAATACAGGGGAATTTCAGGTACCTGGAAGCTAACTTAGTCTGCTTAGAAGTATTTTGAGATTCTTCTTTGGTGTATGTATGCGTAATGAGAAAAAAGTCTTATTTTGTTACTAATTTGAATTTATAGTATTAAAATGATATAAAGCATAAAAAGAAAAAACCTTATTAGGCCAACATCTTCTTTCAGAAATTTTGAAAACAGAGCTTTAATAGACTACCAGAATCAAAAGCTAGTTAATCGAGATGCAGTTCTCGATGAAATGCTCTACAAAACGATCGATCACCATTTAACTATAATAAACATAGTGGAAACTGTAGAAGATGTTTGCAGCATTCTTGCTTTATGTGTGTTCCTTGCAAATCTAATTCTACTTTGTCTCGTTATGTATTACACTTCTCTGGTAAGTAAAATGTATGTCATTGTGGATATTTAGCGCAGAATGAGCTATTTTTAAATGTTTTCTATAAATTGTACGATTCAGTTTCGTTTATTACTACAATAATAAAAATAATTGTTTCTACAAGGTATGCAGGCAAAAAACTTTAAATATTATATTGCACAACTAGTTATGAAAACGAAACCTCTTTCATGAGTGACGTTTGATGAAAACACGAATGAAAATCATAACCTGTTGTACACTCTTTTTGCGTTTTGATTTTGAAACCCGTAAAAAAGAATATTTTATTCTATAATTTTTAATTGCCACAGTTAACCTGTTACATCATGCGTTCATATTGCATTCCAGATTGTAATATTTATAACTTTAATAAAATCTGAAATTTGAAATGAATCAGTAGACTGAAGTGCAAATATCAGAATATAGATTTCAAAACTGACTTAAAACTAATATTGTTTTAACAATGTAATTCACTGTAACAGTATACTATTTATTTTAGATGCCTGTATACAGTTTAGAATTTCCACAATATCTATTCTACTGTATCTTGGTTGCTATTCAAGTGTATATGTATTGTTATTGGGGTAGCGAATTAACACTGGCAAACGAAGGCTTGGCTGTAGGTGCTGCTCAGACTTACAATCCTGATGGCACTATTAACCGAGCGAAAGCATTAAAATTAATTATCATACGAGCTCAGAGACCTCTTATCTTGACTGCTGGAAAATTCGTTCCATTATCACTGGAAACATATAAACGCGTAAGCATTATTTTTAAGACTCAGAGAAATAGTAATTCTGTTTTGTTTTAAGATAATTAAAGGTTCCTTTACTTACTTTATGGTCTTGAGGCAAGTGAACCGTAAGGAATCTTTGTACTAGTTTTCAATATGTATTTATTGTATATAAGAACTTGTTTAACAACTTTTGAATTTGCAGAGAATATTTTGTATTAAAGAATAAATACACAAAAGGGTAATTGTACTATTTATAATACTTAAATATATCCGTAGCAACGTTTAAAAAATTAATATCCAATTTAGAAGGAATGTCACGGTCAGAATTATCAAATAAACAATTAAAAGCATAAAAAAATCTTATACTTACTCAAAATATTAGCTCTCGGCTGAGCAGACTTACCTATTTAAATTACTCTTAGGTGTCGTAAATGTTTATCACAAAGACTTACTAATCTCAGACAAAATATAGGCATAAATGAATATTATAAAAGGCACCACCCAAATTTTTTGTTGTTATTATTATTAAGAAAAATGGCCACGGAAATCTACAGTTTAGGAAAAGAATACCGTCTGATTCATAATGTTTTGAACGACCGACCAGAAATAACTTGTTGTGCTAATCTATAAGACGTTGTTATCTACTTTTAATTTTCGTGTATTAAATTAAATTCAAAACCAAGTAAATAAAAACCAACAATCCAAACGTTAACGTTTTTTCAATTCAAGAATAATCATAATCAACTGTTAGCTTATTTAGGAGAATTATCAGAGATACATATTAATGAAAATGATTGAAAATTGATAAATTTTAAAATTGATTTATCAAAGTTGATAATCAATAACACATAGAACAAACTCTGGCAAAAGTAAAGTGACAACATACACAAAATATAAACCACTTATATTTACCATCAAAGAAAAATGCACCGGCAACTATTCAAAATTTGGAAGGTTCCAAAAATAAATGAGATATCTCAGACGGGTCGCTTCAATTACGGCACTAATTAAATTATATCTATAAAACATTGTTAAATGTCCACACAAAAAATAAACAAAAAAATAGAATAAACCAAAGGTTGAATTTCATTAACCAAAATTAAAATAAACAATTTGTTCAACAACAAAAGAAAATATAAAACTAAAAATTGGAAACAAAATTTCTTAAATTAGATACACAAATAGGAAAATTGGTTATTATATTAAAATATAAAAAAAAATTGAAATTATAAGACAGTATAATTCCCTTTATCTTGTGTTAATTAATATTTCTTTTATTAAATGTGATATATTATAAACTTACAGAAAAACTTACATTTTATTTCAAATTTCCCAAACTTTTTGCACCTTAAAAAAATATTAACTTGGATTAGTAGTTAACTGTAAATGCTGGTACGTTCATCTGCTTAATTGTTGGCATGGTAGAAATGTTCCTAAATACCATCTTTTGTTACAAAATAGTATTGTAATACACGATAAACTATTTAATTACAAACCACAGTTGTAGTCCTTTATAAAGTAAATCCATTTAATTTTTTATTCATAATTAAATCTCTAAATTCCATTCTAAACTCTAATAACATATTTCAAAATCGAACAAACAACCACTAAATAAAGATTTTTTTGATCAAAAGAAAATTTAGTTGCACTTTTATTTAGTTAAAATAAAATTATTTATTATTAACTGCACTACTTAAATTCTAAAATTCTATCGTTACAAAAAAAACTTGACGTAACAGTAAACAAACCTTAAATTTTTGACAGGAGGTTGATGTTGATACGTACGATAATACAACATAACCTCAAAATTTTTGTAAAATTTTGTTCTCCAAAAGAACGCGTGTTCTGCACAAATGAAAATTTTCGAGAGAGTGTCACCAGATTTCCAGCGGTTTATATAGAAATTGGAAAAACAATTGAAAAAACTAGTGATTTATCTGGTTCTAAACAAAATTCTTTAGTGTGATTTCTAGTTACAACTAAATTCTTGGTTAGAAAGAAATGAATAAATTTAAAACTAAAATTACATAACCATAGTGTTTATAAATATTAAACTAATTGTTTATAATAATATTATAAAAAGATAGAGAAAATCTTTCTCTCTCTACAGGCACCAAACACTTGATATTGAAACGCACACATAAACTTGGGGTTTAATGGCAACCATCTTGAATTTTCTTTAGATTAATACTTAATTAAAATTTACAATAATTGTTTAAAACACTTCTATTTCTCATTATAAACTTGATTTTAATATCCTGTAGAATAATTATTACACATTTTTTTTTTCAAAATCCTAAACAAAAGTTAATTTTTTTACTTTCAGCAAACTATTACAAAACGCAACAATTTTTGTTTTTTAATGCCCACATCTTCTACCACAAAAGACGCCCACGTTGGCATATACATTGGCATTCAAATATACTCAAGAACTCACTTGACCACACTACAATAAAATATTTCAGTTCAGTATCTGATTAACATTGAACACCACACATTTATTATGAAAATACTCAAATTATTGATTAAGAAGATTTTTTGCATTTTCATCAATAAAAACAGTAAGTAAAGTGATAAATACCTGTGTACATTTTCATAACCATACCTTTAATATGTTCTAGGTGAGAATAAGCCTTGAAATAGCTTTAATACCTGTTTATGTACAAATTTCTAAGCAACGACAGAAGATCGTTAACTTCGCAAATAAAATTACAAAAATTAAGAGAAAATCAATTTTAAATTTGTTCAAAGAAATATAACATTTTCTTGAAATTCAATAATAAAAACTGTAAGTATAGTAATAAATACCTTTGTATGCCTTCTCACCTATGTCTTTAATAATTTTCAGGTGAGAATAGGCCTGGAATTGGCTTCAAAATATCTAGGTGTCAGAATATCAACCAACAACAGAAGATCGTCTATCAAAAATAAAATTATGGAATTTAAGGCAAAAACTCATTTCAAATTCATTTCATCTCATCTCACAGTGTTGTAGTGTGTATCCTTAACATATGTAATGCAAAATTAATTACTTTTAAACAATTTTTTTTGAAACTTCCAAACTCGCTTGGAACACATCGTGCATACATGTAATTCGGGTTGCTGATATCACAACAATATGTATGTGATAAGTAGTGCTTGGTTTTAAATAAACTATGTCTGGCGTGCCGGACTTTCACCCAAGCGGCCCGGTTCGACTCCTGGTGCTGGCAGATCTGGTTAAGGTTTTCTGCAGTTTCCCTTAGCTGTAACACAAATGTGGGATTTGCGCTGTTCCATCTATAAGTCGGCTGCAGCCGCACATTGGGCCTACATAATAATAATAATCGCCCCCTCCCTCCCGCACAAGCTTATAGCTTCTGGGTCCTTGGTTTAGGTTATGGGTTGTAGTAATTATAAAAAATAACCTTTTAAAAGTATTATTATAAATTCGTCTTATCTTGAATTGGAGGTTTGAGTTTTATAATTTTAGGACTTCCCTAGGTTTTTTTTCTATTGTCAATTCGTTTCGCTTATTTCTGAAAACAAGGATTTGATTGCCTTTATTATCAAGAATTTTATTTTGTACGACAGTACCGCTGTTTACTGTTTCTTTAGATAATGAATTTTTTTGTTTCATCGGAAGAGTGATCTGAAAGTTCAATTGAATGGCTGAATTAATGATAAATAGGTTTTAAAATTTGATATATTTTATCCTGGCTTGTTTTAGGTTGTGCGAATTTTCCAGGATCTGTTGATAATCCTTCAAAAAACCTAACGTTTCTTGATTGATATCACCTAAATTAGTTATAAAGATTCACTCTCATGTATATTGATTTTGATACAAAATAAGGAATCTGCGTTAGAATTCAATTTTCCTTTTCTAAAAACTACCTAATTTATAGTCAAACTCTTCAAGTTTTAAACGCCAGCACACCAACTTAGGCTTTCGTTTCTTCAAATTAAATAACCATAATAATACATTTAATTATTATAATAACCGCAGGTCCGTTATAAGTATAAAATGTCGACGAAATAGATAACAGCGACAATGACTGCAAGCCCATTTGTAAGCAATTCTTTTCCTATCGTAGTGTATCGTTGTTCTGATTTGTTTAAAGCATGCGACGCGTATGCGATTGGATTGTCGTGGGCTACTGTTCTTTGCAATAGCATAGCACCAAATGCTACATTACAATATAAATTGTTTTTCAAAATCGGGGTATTGAAGTATAGGGTCAATACAAAGCATTTTCTTGTACGTTTCAAAACTTTCAATACAATTTTGGGTTTTAACATTTTTTTTGAAACAAAGTTAAAAGTTAAATGTAAGCCTAAAAAAGATTTAATTTTTTCTGGATTGTAATAGGAGAATTTTGAATTTTATCAGGATTGGATTTTAAACCATCTAGGTTATTATATTACCTAAATAAAGGCTTAATAAAGACATAATAAATTAAAATTTTATTTTCGTAGTGTCGCAAAGACTTCCGCAATATGTGTTAGACTACTGCAAATAATGTACTAGAATTATTAAGGTCAACTAAATAAACCATACACATCTCTGTATTCAATTCTCAATTCTCTGTTCATCAACCTTTCTGAAATGAAGGCTCATTCTTTAAGCTGAAAAGCATTTTTTAAATTCATAATATCCATTATAAGTTAAGAATCCGGTTTTAGGAATGTCCTGGTTGGCAACTTTAAGGTGGATGGTAAAGTAGTTTGCTCTATCTAACTCGTCAAGTATATCTGTAATGTTTGACACTGGGTACTGAAGTAATTATCAGAAAGTACATACACAGTACATTCATTTAATTTTGTGTTTAGATATCTGAAGCAAAAATGAATGTGCGTTATAAAATTATTACCGCCTCTGATGCCATGTAATCCACTTTCCAAGGCATGCTAATCACCACAGTACTTATCGTCAAATGTTTGTGGTTGAGTTTGCGATAATACATCAACTTGCGCGATTTCTGACTTCCCGATTTATCTAATTTTTTGGGCACTATCCAAATACTAAACTACTACTAAACTGAGAAGCAAATGGTCGAATTTTCCCTTGATTTAGCATTTTACGAATTTGATTATTGACTTCAATTTTGTGGATTTCTGGAAGTCGTCTGTTCATTAGTTTTGTGTGTTATTTTATGAGAAAAATGTTTCTACTCTCTAAATTCAAAAAGAAGCTTTTCAATTGCCTTTCTTTTTTTTATTACAATTTTTCTAGCCTATTCACTGTTACATAGCTATCTTGTGTTTTAATTAATTTAGTTGAAGGTTTCCTTCCACCGATGAAGTTAACGGTGTCTGACTCTAGTTTAAAAGGTGAGTTAAATGTAATTTCGAACGGTTTTTGATTAGTATTTAATAATAGTGACTGCAAAATAGCTGTCTATGCTCACCAACGCTTTGGTTGATTCTGCGTTATTGCCATAATGTATGTAATCCAAAATACCTACACTATTTTCATAACAAACCAGTAATTTCACTTCTCTACGCCAATACTTAGTTAAATATTATTGATTTGTTTAAGTTGGGTTTTCATAACATGCAACGTTCCATTAAATAAATCAATATGATCATGTTTACTGACTAAACGAATCATTCGGGTAATTGTAAAATTACGTATATAATTAGTCCTTGAAGTATCTTCAAAAAATGTCTGTTTTGTCCTTAAGGTTCTAGGAGGAACATAAAAATTTACTAATTTCAACAATATTCATTATACTATATATTGTGTGGTGCATATATTTTTTATATTTTTATCCAGCAATCTTTGTCCAGCATTTTTCTTTTGTTCTTTGAGGTGGATGTTTCCTATTGCGTAAAACTTTTTCACCAATCTTGGCGAACTATGCATAAAGTTTGTATAGATTTTGATGAAATGGGCAACATCGACCCTAACGTAGCATTTTGGAAGGGTGGCGAAGAAACTGTCTGCATAATCTTCAATCGTTAGAGAGCCTGCAAACGCTCTAATTATTGCAGTCAACAACGCTCAGGAGTAGTCTGTGACAGTTTCTTTCGGGTATTGCACCACAGCCCTGAACCATGTGTTAAGCCAATATAAATATGACGATCATAGTCTGACATTCGGTTAACATCTGCGTAATAGAAGATTGTCAATTACGACATTTAATGGCTATTATATACAGGAAAATGTGATTTCCAGATGTTCAATCGATATGCTGAATCTTCTTCCTGCGCCAATTTCTATGGTGACTGCGAATTTTACTACAGCTTTGTATCCTTCTAACCGGATGAAGAGGGTGCTTCCTCAATCACAGTTTGCTATAATAAATAACATTGTATATTAAGGTATGAATGTAATATGAAGCTGTAAACAGAAACTTTATTAAGGTTGCGCAATATTATAGGACTTTTATAATCTATATTCTAATCTTCAAGAGTAACTAAATCATATTTATTTACCTAACAAGTCAGGAAAGTACCTATTAAATTACAGGATGAGTATGCAGTTTCAGGACGAGCGAGCCCTCGAAGCCTACGACTCCTGTAAGGCACTTTACTGATGAACTCAATCTGATCAACATTCGCTACTCCTAGTAGCCAGTGATACAGTAGCCACTAAATCAAATATAATTATTACTATACAAAAAATTCTTTTATATAATAAAATAAACTTTAAAGTGAAAAAAAATCGAAATCGCATATACGCTTCGGGGTGGGGGAGGGGATGTTAATAATATTAGGTATTTTATATTTATGTAAATGTAATTATTGCTTTTGATAAGCATATTGCGGTGATCTATTAGAAAGAATAAAATAAAATAGAATATCCACCGTTCCAAATATAAACATAAATTATATACGGTAGAATTAAAATGAGAAAACACCACAGATATTCTTTATTCCTATCAGCTAGCTCAGGTTTGCTCAGTAAAGCATAAATTATTTTAATTACGAGACTCTTATTTACTTTTATGCCTGGAAAGAAGGAAAAACTTATATCGTAAGCACTAAAACTCCTGCAAGCTGGACAACTGCTGCTAAACTCTGAATTTAAAAGAAAATAATGCTGGATGCTTGTATTGACCAATTAAACACATATGTAAAATTGAAAACACAAAAACTTTATTAAACAAACAAAAATAAAATCAAATAGAACGTCAAAATAAAAATAAAAATGTTTTTCAAGATAATACAAATGTTAAATTGAGAAGTGACTTCTCAGGTTTGCTCAAACGTTATAAATAGTAGTAGAGATCTGACTTAGGATAACTACGGTCATTCGTTTGAACAAACCAACATAAATAAAATTTGTTTATAAATAAAAATATTATTTGTCAAATGAAAATAAATTTTATATAAAAAAATTATATGTTTTATTTACTTCAAATCAAATGAATACCGAAAAGAACTTAATAAACTAAACCAGATAATTTTGTATTAGAAGATGAACTTTATAAATTAATTATTATTTATAAACTCAACAAAAATTATTTATTTTAACCAACCTGGTACGTTATAAAATAGTTCCCTTTTATATAAAAATCCTTTTAGTGGTAACACTGTGACAAAACCTGTCAGCTGACTTCTTGTTTATAAAATCGATACGTAAATAGATGAAGAAAAATAAATTCACATGAATTATTTTAAATAATCACTTTCACTTTTAATAATGGTTAAAGAACACTAATATCTTCTTTTAATCCTTTTAAGAAAACGTTCAGGTAACACTTTAATTTATTTTAAAACTTTATTTATAATGTGACATATATGTCAAAACATATGGTTAACAATCTAACCTCAAATTTACAGATATTTTATCTGGAGCCGGGCATAGCTTCTGCCTTCAATGTTTTATCGACTAATTTTGTTCCAATTTGCCTCAGCTTATATAGTTTCTGCCAGAACAAATGAAATCTATGACACTTTTTCAAAATAAAAGAAAATCGAACACGCTCGTGACTTCATTAATCCGGAACCAGCTGATATGGATGATCACTAATCCTAATTCTGTTGTTATAAGATTGTAGCGCTTAAAACGAAGATCAATAAAGTATAAGACATACATAGTCCCAAAATGTATCGTAACGAAGATATTCGAGAAAAACGTTTAACAATGTACGAAACTCATTACGATCTAATTACATATAAAGTTCTATAAATCAAGGTTCATCCTTTACAAATAGCTACAGGAATACATGATATAGGTAATACAATTAATCTATTCATAAGAACATCTTTACAATTTAATATAAACATAATTTTTGCAGTACGCAATGCACTGAATAAGCCAATTGATGCATATACAAATGCCAGCTTAAATATGAAGTCAACGTTAATCAAATTATGCACAAAATGTCCAACATACACTGCTCTAAGCACTTACATAAAAACAATGGTGAGGGAAAACAGGATTAACACGTAACGAGAGGATTTTATACCTTCATTAATAAAAGTGACCAGAAATCTTGTAAACAAATTCAAAGATTAATTGTAATGTATCAGTCATAATAAGATTGACCTAATTAATTTATTTTCAGCAAATTAACAACATAAACTTGAGCTGGCCTCCTGGAAATTAGAAAAACCTATTTGACGATAAACATAGTAATGTGTAAATTTTAATATGGAAATTACTTCCTCCTAACAAGAGGGAAACCCACCTAAACTGTAACATGTGTTGCATAAACATGATTATTATCAAACAATCTAACTAATTTATATTCTTTTTCTAAAAATGAAACCTATTATTATTATGCATGAGAAAGCTAGGTTATGTTTGCATAAAATCTTTATTCTTAAGTTTTAATTTAAGTATTAAAGAACCCAACTGTGGTCCTATCTATACACCTTTATATTAATTATGCCCATAACATAACATGTCCCTCTTTTGACTTATATCCGATAAAAAAATGTTTGTATTAACGTTTCCGTTCGGTTGTTACTAGAATTTTCAATTCAGTAATTTGATATCACTACAATATATTAATTTATATGAATAAAACAGATTCATTTAGCTTTAGCTTTTGACGACGATTAATAGGTTAAAAATAAAATAGAAATCGAATTAGAATTCTCGAATCAAATAGCACGTAGATAATATAAAATAATAATTTTTAAATAAGATTGATATTATGATATTATGATGTTACGATGTTATTATTCTACGATGTTATGATATTATGCCACATAAAAGATTACAATAACAACACAACAACAAAATAAAATATAAATATCCCATACAAATTCTCGACTGAAGTAAAACGTTATGTAGATAATTAAAAAAATAGTTGTTAAAGAAAATAGGATAGTATGTCAAAAAATGTGTCCAAAAGATTGTGAAACTTAGTCAGTAATGTAAGTTCTTTAATGATACTAACTATGCACATACACGCCACTGACGCAGGAAAAAACATAATTTCACGCAAGTCAAACTTATTTTGGTTTTTGCGCCCTGTAATACCTGATATGAAATACCGTCTGAGCAGGCGTTTGCTTTTAACGTTTTTCGAACCTTGTGGTTGCGAGTTTGTGATTATTTTAAATTCATTTATATTTTAATAACAAGGAATGTAATATTTCAGTTGTTCATCAGTATCCTAGTTAATCTTATTTAATGTAAATCAATAAGTTACACAATAATGTCTGGTAGACCAAGGAAAATCGATCCTGAAATTGTTAATAATGCAATTTTAACTCGTAAAGATACCATCTTGTTGCCCGGTAACAAAATAACTACTAAACAAAACGATATCTGGAAGATAATTGAGAAAGAATTAAATGGTAAAAAATCAGCAGCATCGCTGTATTCTTATGTTTGTGGTAATATAAATGGTATTAGAGATCTGTTAACTGGAAGCATTCCAAATGTTTCGAGCACGATCATAACTGAACTTCCCGAAGATGATACAATAAGTACCGGTGATAACAACCAAGACCCGAATTTTAGCAACTCATCTTTCGATTCACGGCAGTTAAACATTTTAAAATTTACATTTTCTCTTAGCAAAAAAAAGTTTTTAGAGCTTGTAGTCGAGAAGAAATACAATAGAACGGAGAGAAAAACTACAAGGCCTTATAAGAAACTAATACCGGGATTATGGGAGGACATGGTAGTAGAGAAAATCTGGAATGAGACCAAATTACAATGTGCCTTTGCGTTCAAAGATCATTACTTAACTAATGATCTAACAGCTGACTCAATTAATGGTAAATTTTACTTTATTTTTTATATACTTATTATTTATTTACTATTCCACTGTAATATTTTATGTGGCATATTTATGGGATATTTATATTTTATTTTGTTGTTGAGTTGTTATTGTAATCTTTTATGTGGCATAATATCATAACATCGTAGAATAATAACATCGTAACATCATAATATCATAATATCAATCTTATTTAAAAATTATTATTTTATATTATCTATGTGCTATTTGATTCGAGAATTCTAATTCGATTTCTATTTTATTTTTAACCTATTAATCGTCGTCAAAAGCTAAAGCGTGCGAGGGCTCGTCAAATAAGGTTGTGTTGCCGGTATTCTACGCTCAGACATGGCCGGCCAAAAGCGGATGATATGAAATGATACACGAGCGTCTCACGCCACATCTGATCTTGGCTGCCGCCAAGGTCGAACATCGCTACATAATGGCGCCATTTTTAAATTTACTTGCCGGTAGAAAATACCTATTTTAAATCTATCGAAAAATGAATCTGTTTTATTCATATAAATTAATATATTGCAGTTATATCATATTACTGAATTGAAAATTTTAGTAACAACCGACCGGAAACGTTAATACAAACATTTTTTTATCGGATATAAATCAAAATAGGGAGATGTTATGTCATAGGCATAATTAATATAAAAGGGTATAGATAGGACCACAGTTAGGTTCATTAATACTTAAATTAAAACTTAAGAATAAAGATTTCATGCAAACATAACCTAGCAATTAACTTGTTCTCTGGATTCTCTAATTCAAATAACGCTATTTACAATATCGTCAAATGATAAAACAAGAGAAGAAATACAGGCACTAGATAATCAGTTTTTCAACCTCGTCGACGACATTGCAAATAATGGAGTACGCTCGCACACATACCGACTTCGAATGAACCTGTATATAAAGCTGTTTGAAGGAAGAACAGAGTCTTATAGAATTAAAGAAGACGCCGACTATGTTCTACTCGATTGCAATACTGATATCTCCTACTTGACACTCTTAAGTATGCAAGATTGTCCAAGTTATAAAGAATCGTCTACCTGCGATTCGGGTTGTGAAGTTCGATTTAAAAACATTGTTAATATTACCATGCCATCGAGAGAAATCATCAGCTATAATTTTGAGAATGCTCTGCATGAAATAACAAAAATTGATGAACAAAACTGTGTAAATGCGTCAGAATGTAAAGGCAAAGCTAACACAAAAATCGAATCAACAGGTAAGACAAAAACAAAACATGTAACTTGTAATTGCAATAACTAGTTATTTTCACTTTGATGTTTTCATGATAAGGTTTTTTAAAAACCTAATGATTTTGTCTTCATATTACTAAATTCACATCTAAGGAGCTATCAACTACAAATTAATATATAACAGTATAGCAGTATAATGTTTAATTAATTTGCAGGGATCTTCATGTACGTTGTGACGTCAGACCTACCAGAAATGCCACCGGTTGCTTTGAACGACATACCACAATCTGTTCGTTTTCAAAACCAAAATTATAAATTGCCGGAAATTGCGAAGTTTCAGAAACCCTTTTCAACAAGAATCTGCGATAGTCTATCAACGGGTCACTACACAACTCTATGCCCAGCAGAAGATAAATGGATACGACTTTCGCAAAACCGCAAACAGTCTGAATGGAAACACCAAAATATACGTTGCGTTATTAGTTTTCGCTAAAGAATAGCTATTTAAATAGTTCCTTGTACATAAATAGTTATAAAAATACTGTTCTGTAAATATGCAGGTCTTTCTTATACAGGGTGTTTCAGTTAAGATTCGTATCCTCTGAACAGGTGATAGTACACATAAAATGCGACAAGAAAAACTTAATATCTTAAGTGATTATCGTCAACATCATCGGCTGATGGTTACTGGTTTAAGACTAGCAGTTGGAGCTGGATCTACCTAACTGTAATTTGAACGTGATATCTGATATAATGATGCTAGATGATGTCACAGTTTGTTTTGACTATTATTTCCAGCACTTCCCAAAAGTTGACCAATTTAGCAAATGTTTTTCGATGTGCGTAAAATCAAAAATGGCATAAGGATTTTTTGTTCCTATTGACCAGTACTATGACCTATCCAGAGGATACGAATCTTAAGTGAAACACCCTGTATAATAATTATAGATAAAATAAAATTTAAACATTTAAGGTAATAAAGTAACATAACATTAAAGATAACATGTAGTTTTTTTAAAGGATGGCACGTCATTGCGAAATCTAGCAGAACCCAGGGTGCAATTTTCAGGAAGTAACCGTTGCTGCATTTTCGAGAATTTTTAGTTTCTTAATATTTCAGATAATTTAGTTCCCAATTTGAGTACGCATTTATACATCAGAATTAAAGATTAATTATTTCAAGATTCCGATTACGCGTCTCGAACTTTTACAAATACATCTGTAAGTCGGCTGCAGCCGCACATAGGGCCTACGTACAGTGACGTAACTATGTAAGATTGCGCGCCCCTGCGAGACTTACTTTTGCGCCCCTCATATATACAATTGTTCGTAGGTAACGTTTGCTAAGTCGGTAAAATATGCAATAGCTAATATTAATTCATTACTTTTTCGTTTGCTTGTATCCTTTCAATGCATTTTTTTATATGATTAATGAGATTTAACACCCATTATAGTTTTTTCAGGGCTTTAGCGCAGGTGAACTGGTCAATTAAATTGTCCATTGTTTCTGCTATTTCTTTATATCCCTCTTAATACATTTGATAAAACTTTAGATTAGGTTCCACCCGCACATGGTATATACCATTTGATGGGTCTCATCCTGATCAATAGTGTTCTAACCTAACTTAACGGAATGTAACTCAGCCTAACCTAACCTCACCTAGTTTAAGTTAGGTTTAATTTAGGTTTGCATTTGTCATCAATTAATACGTGTTCTAATTAAATTTTTGGTTAGGTTAGGTTGGGTTGCATACACATTAAAACATGCATTTTCAGGTAAGGTGGGCGTGGAAGGCTATGGCTTCCCTTCCAAAAACGTTTTTGACAATTATCTAGAAAACTACTATCAATCTGTTGACCCAACCAGTCAGCACATTTGAAGTTCTTAAACAATTTTCAAATTTTATTACAATTTACAAGCACAGCACGGGGTACGTACGACGAAAGTGTTTCGGTTATTGTTAGCGCCGTCGCGTCGTCAAAGCAGATAAATAATCACTACTTAATAATTTAATTATCTTATTTAAACACTTAATATTATTATTATTTAACACAATATCCTCTACTTGTTTGAACAATGTAGCATATGCATATTCCCTTTTTTTGTTTTCATATCTTTTACCTCCTAAGTTTGTTTAAAATGTCTATTCCCAACAAAATAAGTCTTCACGAAAGCAGCGCCTTTCGGAGGGTTGCGCCCCCCCGCATCGCAGGGTCTGCGGGTGTGGTAGTTACGCCACTGCCTACGTAATAATAATAATCGCCCCCTCCCTCCCGCACAAGCTTATAGCTTCTGGGGCCTGGTTTCCAGGTGATGGGTTGTAGCAATTATTATTATTATTATTATATCGTCAAAATCAACTTATCAACGACCGTTATTATGGATTCTATTCTGCGGTCTTTAATTAGCCTTTAATTCCCTATAGAATATCTTTCTCAATTCTGCAAGCTACCATTGGATTTCTGACGCGGGTCTTGCTTAATTTTCCTAATGCTAGCGAAACCCGTGGTTCTAGAAAAACTAGCTAAGCCGTAAATTTAAAAACAGGGCATTTAATTAGCCTTTAATTTTCCATAGGTTACTTTTTAAATTTCGCATTCTACATTAGATTTTTGATGTGGGTCCCGCTAACTTTTTTCTAAAGTTAGCGAAACCCGTGGTTTAGAAAAAAACCAGCTGAGCCTTAAATTTGAAAATAGGGCATTTAATTAGCCTTTAATTAGCCTTTAATTCTCCATAGGTTACTTTTTAAAAGTTTGCATTCTACATTAAATTTTTGACGTGGGCTCCGCTAACTTTTTCTAAAGTTCGCGAAACCCGTGGTTTATGAAAAAATTAGCTGAGCCTTAAATTTGAAAATAGGGCAGTTAATTAGCCTTTAATTCTCCATAGGTTACTTTTTTAAATTTCGCATTCTACATTAGATTTTTGATGTGGGTCCCGCTAACTTTTTTCTAAAGTTAGCGAAACCCGTGGTTTATAAAGAAACCAGCTGAGCCTTAAATTTGAAAATACGCATTTAATTAGCCTTTAATTCTCCATAGGTTACTTTTTTAAATTTTAGGCTCCGCTAACTTTTTTCTAAAGTTAGCGAAACCCGTGGTTTAGAAAAAAACCAGCTGAGCCTTAAATTTGAAAATAGGGCTTTTAATTAGCCTTTAATTCTCCATAGGTTACTTTTTAAATTTCGCATTCTGCATTAGATTTTTGAAGTGGGTCCCGCTAACTTTTTTCTAAATTTTAGCGAAACCCGTGGTTTATAGAAAAACCAGCTGAGCCTTAAATTTAAAAATAGGGCATTTAATCAGCCTTTAATTAGCCTTTAATTCTCCATAGGTTACTTTTTTAAATTTCGCATTCTACATTAGATTTTTGATGTGGGTCCCGCTAACTTTTTTCTAAAGTTAGCGAAACCCGTGGTTTATAAAGAAACCAGCTGAACCTTAAATTTGAAAATAGGGCATTTAATTAGCCTTTAATTCTCTATAGGTTACTTTTTTAAATTTTGCATTCTACATTAAATTTTTGACGTGGGCTCCGCTAACTTTTTCTAAAGTTCGCGAAACCCGTAGTTTATAAAAAAATCAGCTGAGCCTTAAATTTGAAAATAGGGCATTTAATTAGCCTTTAGTTAGCCTTTAATTCTCCATAAGTTACTTTTTTAAATTTCGCATTCTACATTAGATTTTTGATGTGGGTCCCGCTAACTTTTTTCTAAAGTTAGCGAAACCCGTGGTTTATAAAGAAACCAGCTGAGCCTTAAATTTGAAAATACGCATTTAATTAGCCTTTAATTCTCCATAGGTTACTTTTGTAAATTTTAGGTTCCGCTAACTTTTTCTAAAGTTAGCGAAGCCCGCGGTTTTAGAAAAACTAGCTGAGCCGTAAATTTAAAAATAGGGTATTTAATTAGCCTTTAATTTCCCATATACTTTCCTGTTCTCCTGGTGTATGGGCTTCGCTAACTTTATTGACGTCTGAAATGACAAATTTTGTCGGAAAAAATTAGACCACTTGTTAAATTATATATGAAAAAATATGTGCTTGCTACAAAAAACGTGCTAACATAGTAACATATATGACATTAGTAACATGTTTTGGAGTTTATTGGACCTTTCTTGGCAAAATTGTAGACATTACGTTCATTAACTGAAGTAAATTCAATAGAGTTTCGACTTAGATTTGACGGTACCATACCATCGAACACGACCAACTTCGTTAGAATAGTCGGTTAGATTCACATCAATCATATAACTACCATCTGGTATATGTGGTGGAAGTCGTGAACCATCGGGTGTCCAATTACAGATATGGTAAGTACCCTTAAAGATTCAAACAGGTATATCTACATACTTTGAATATTAATAAACTTACTACAAGTAATGGACAACCTGTAAAGTTTCCACAGTTTATCATATTTGCAATACCAACATCATTTTTTCTAAAAGCCTCGCAAGCTGAATAGGCGAATCTCATTGGAAACAAACGGTACTCGTTACTTGCAAATCTATATGCTTGTATTTCCAACTAGAACATAATTTACAATAAGGTTTAGTTGCACAAACACAAGTAAACTGATGTTTACTTGTGAATTGAGAGTTGGGAATTAATTTTAATGTATTTTTTTGATAATGATAATACCTACTTCGAACTAAACAGACTTGGGTTACCTAATCTTTAAATATATTTGGTATAACATTATCTATCTATTATTATATCGCTTAACAGAGTTAAGTCGAGTTTGCTCCGGAAAATACTCGGATGGATAAACCACGAGCGCAGCGTACTTGCCCTACATGGCTCCGCTGTCTCGTCTCACATCCACATATCCACTCTGCGGGTCAGTGCACCCGGCTCCTTTACACCGAAAGGGATTAAGGATTGTGTATGTATGTGTGTGTGCGTGTGCGTGCGCGTGCGCGTGCGCGTGCGCGTGCGCGTGTGCGTGTGCGTGTATGTGTATGTATGTATGTATGTATGTATGTATGTATGTATGTATGTATGTATGTATGTATGTATGTATGTATGTATGTATGTATGTATGTATGTATGTATGTATGTATTTTTTTTTTTTTTTTTTTTAAATGTATTTATTTTCAGCATGCCCCCATTACATTTTTGTAACATTACATGCATGATATTAATATAATACTTTACTTATACTATTGATACATTAATAAACGTGATATTAAATAACTATGAATTCTATTACTTATATGTACATAGCTCGTGTGTTTAAATTTTTAATTAATTAATGTATTATTACTAAGTAACAGTAAGTTTAAGAGATATATGTAATAACATATTTTAATATTTTATTTGTAACGTATTTAAAAAAAAAATTTGTTTAAAGAACTTTTTTCCTAGCTATTAAAATATACGTCAAAAATTGAGTAAGTACAAGGAGGTAAGTAGCATATGTACATGAATACAATATTATTAATTAATTTTATTTAGTTAATTATCATGAAATGATTATTTTTTTATGTATGTATGTATGTATGTATGTATGTATGTATGTATGTATGTATGTATGTATGTATGTATGTATGTATGTATGTATGTATGTATGTATGTATGTATGTATGTATGTATGTATGTATGTATGTATGTATGTATGTATGTATGTATGTATGTATGTATGTATGTATGTATGTATGTATGTATGTATGTATGTATGTATGTATGTATGTATGTATGTATGTATGTATGTATGTATGTATGTATGTATGTATGTATGTATGTATGTATGTATGTATGTATGTATGTATGTATGTATGTATGTATGTATGTATGTATGTATGTATGTATGTATGTATGTATGTATGTATGTATGTATGTATGTATGTATGTATGTATGTATGTATGTATGTATGTATGTATGTATGTATGTATGTATGTATGTATGTATGTATGTATGTATGTATGTATGTATGTATGTATGTATGTATGTATGTATGTATGTATGTATGTATGTATGTATGTATGTATGTATGTATGTATGTATGTATGTATGTATGTATGTATGTATGTATGTATGTATGTATGTATGTATGTATGTATGTATGTATGTATGTATGTATGTATGTATGTATGTATGTATGTATGTATGTATGTATGTATGTATGTATGTATGTATGTATGTATGTATGTATGTATGTATGTATGTATGTATGTATGTATGTATGTATGTATGTATGTATGTATGTATGTATGTATGTATGTATGTATGTATGTATGTATGTATGTATGTATGTATGTATGTATGTATGTATGTATGTATGTATGTATGTATGTATGTATGTATGTATGTATGTATGTATGTATGTATGTATGTATGTATGTATGTATGTATGTATGTATGTATGTATGTATGTATGTATGTATGTATGTATGTATGTATGTATGTATGTATGTATGTATGTATGTATGTATGTATGTATGTATGTATGTATGTATGTATGTATGTATGTATGTATGTATGTATGTATGTATGTATGTATGTATGTATGTATGTATGTATGTATGTATGTATGTATGTATGTATGTATGTATGTATGTATGTATGTATGTATGTATGTATGTATGTATGTATGTATGTATGTATGTATGTATGTATGTATGTATGTATGTATGTATGTATGTATGTATGTATGTATAACATTATATTATAAAATAATTATCTACAAATAATACTTAAGGCCGGTTGCATAGAGAATAGCTAACCACGTTGTTAAGCAACCTTGATAGGGATTCTAAACGTGATCGGAATTTTAGCCTCGAAATCATTCGCAATACGATTCGATTAATACTTAATTCTGAATAATAATTAATTCGTGAAACTTTGGAAAACGATTTATAAGATACCATTTTTTTCTTTATTTGTCAAAAAGTGACAAATACATATTTTATTGCTTTTTTATGCATAAAACAACTCGACCTTTGTCGAAAACGCTAATCATAAACTAGTTTAGCTTTTAATTCTCAAATACTAAAAATACGTAGATTTCTAAATTCAACATTTCAACCTAATGTGTTGAACAATTTAATTTTGACGTTACATCTATGATCGAAATACTATGATCTAAACGCCATTTTAATTCCGACAAAATCGACGATCTTTCCAATAATAAATAGAATTCCACTGCTGATTGAATAAAACTTAACAACGGATTTAAAAGAACGAATCACACTATAACACTTGCTTTGAATTAACCAATTACATGTGTTAACAACGCATCTAAATAACCATGTAGTTAACAATGCTTTATGCAACCGGTCCTTAGACCCGTTTTACACATCCGAGACTTATAATAAAAATTCTAAGTAAAATTTTGCCGAAAATTTTCAGCAAAAATTTAGTTAGAATTTTCGTTATAATTCTCTGATGTGTAAAACGGGTCTTAGTCATTTATTTATACATACCCTTAAATTATTATATAGTTGTTTTCGAAGCTCAAAGCTGCCGTTCAAAGCGGCAACAGTCCGGTTATATTTAAAATTTTTTACAGTTAGTTTGCCATAGTCACTATTGAAGCTGAATACTTCAATGCGTTCATGTGTAAAATTAAAGTCATTTTGAAAGAAAGGCTGTATGAAAAAATTTAAGTATGTTACTAATAATTTTATCATGATGAATAAGAATCAAATGCGTTACCTGTAGCAAATCTGAAAAATAGCCTTCTATACAGAGTAGTAGTATCATTTTTAAACGATACATTATAAATAGCAGCTGGTATGATTATAAAATTGACTTTTACATTCAAGTAGACCTTTCTTTATGAGATCAGAAAGACTAGCTTAAAAATGGATTAGTTTGTTTTTAAACAAATGATTTGTTTTCGTGCTTGGTGGATTCTGATTTATCATTGATAAGATTTTTTAGAAAACTCATCAAGTTTTCTACTCTACAGTAACTATTGTTGGTTACATCCAAACACAATTATATCTATCATTAAAAGTTATTTTAAAACAGAGATATTACTGATAATAGTGTCACAAACGGAAATTGCTTCGCATTAAATAATTCATGATATAATATATTGCGGTGATATCAGATCACCTCATTGAAAATTTTATTAACGATAGATCGGAAACGTGAAAACAAATATTTCACATATCAGATTTAAATCAAAAGAGGGACATGCTAAGTGATAGGCATAATTAATATAAAGGTTACACACAGGGTCACAGTTAGGCTCATCAATATTTAAAATAGAAATCAAGAATAAAAATTTCATGCAAACATAACCTAAATTTCATATGCATTTAAAAGGTTGATTTTTATAAAAAAGGATATCAATCATTTAGATTGCTTTATCATAATACATGTTTATACAACCCAAGTTACACATTGGGATGGGTTTTTCACTTGTAGAGAAGAAATAATCTTCTTTTTTAAATTTAGAGGCTACGATCTTTAACGTAGGGTGAATTTCTCTATGTTCCAAGAAACCAACTTGGTTTCGCGCTGTCAGTTTACTGAAAACAGATAATTGGGGTCAATCTTGTTATGACTTATATAGTACAATTAGTTTTTAAACTTTGTTATAACAATCCTGAACATTTTCATTATTGAAGGTTTAAATCTTGTCGTTATGCTTTATTTTGACGATTATTAACTCTTATACTGTTTTTTCTCACCATTGTTTTTATGTAAACACTTGGAGAACTGTATTCTGGACAATTTGATCATAAATTGATTTTATTTGAATCAATATTAAAGCTGGAACTTGCAAATGCATTAATTGGTTGATTCGATGTCGTATCGGACTGAAGAATTATGTTTGTTGTAAATTGTAAAGATGTTCCTATGGAAAATTTATATCTATTAGTTGTATTGTGTGAACATGCATCTATTTTGTAAAGGATAAACCTGTTTTATTTCAATCTTGTATGTAATTAAGCTATAACGAGATTTGTACATTGTCAATCGTGTTCGTCTTGTATCTTTGTTGCGATGCATTTTAGGATACAAGTGTGTTACATTGTTTTAATCCTTGTTTTAGGTACTACAATCCTGTGTTTATAGAATTAAGATTCGTGATAATTAAGAACAGCTGTGCGGGTCAGTGACGTCATAAACCTTACGTGCTTCGATTTTGTTTTGGAAAAATGTCATTGCAGGTTTTTGTTTCAACAAAATCTATATCAGTTGGAGCCAAATTTAACAAAGTCAGTCGACAAAAAGCTTTGGGAGAACCTATGATTGACTCCGGATAATAAATCTGTAATTTAAAGTGAGATTAGTTATTTTAACCATATGATTGAGGTAAATGTCAACAAAGTTTGAATTAAGTTGAAGTGTTTACCTGAACATTTTTAAAAAAGTTTAAAGATTTTATTGTTGTTTCACAACTATTGGAAGTTGAACGAGATTATTAAATAAATTCTGGGAGAATTTATTTGTCTTCATTGATTTACGTATTGACGTTTTAAAAACAAGAAATCAGCTGACAGGTTTTGCCACATGATACCAATTGAGGATTTATTTAAAGGGAACTATTTTTGTAATATACCAGGTTGGTCGTAATAAAAGGGTTCTTTAATTAGATTGACAATATTAAACTAATAAATTTTATCCTTAATATTTCAAATTTATTTTTTTTAATCTTAAAGGTTCTTTTGAGAACTTATTTACTTTCAAAAATAAAACAATTCAATTTCTTTTATTTCAATTTATTTTTCATTAAGATAAACATTTTTATTTGCAAACAATTTTTGATTTATGTTGGTTTCTTCAAGTGAATGACTGTAATAGCCCTATGTCAGGCTATTACAACTTTTAATTACATTTGAGCAAGCTTGGGAATTAATTTTTCCCATTGGTCTTATTGTACACATTTGAACAATTTTCCTTCTTATTTTTTTCATTTTTAACATTTCTATTTATTTTTCTTTTGAACTAAATAAAGTTTATGTGTTTTTAAAATTACTTATGTGTTTAATTGATGCATATACAAGCATCCAGTTTTCTCTTTTTGAATTTGGAGTTTAGCAGTGGTTGTCCAGTTTGCAGGAGCCCTAGTGTTTGCAACATAAGTTTTTCTTCTTTTTCAGGCATAAGAATTAATAAGAGTTTCATAATTCAAACAATTTATGTTCTATCGAATAACTCTGAGCTGGCTGATTGGAATAAAGAAAAATATATGGGGTGTATTTTTATTTTAATCCACCGTATATAATTTATGTTTTATTATTGGAACGGTGGGCATTTTATATCTATTATATTATTTATTTAAATATATACAAATATCACCGCAATATATTATTCCGTTAGTGCAAATGTTACGCCAAGGTTATGTTCCTGTCTGTAGCAACGACTCACGTTGTTCGACCATCTGCGAGGACAGCTGTGATTACGCAACCCACGACTTGGAAGCAAGTGTGCATTTTTCGTAGAAGCGCTCTCGCTTCGCCCACAACTGCATTAGTTGGCATGCAACTTATCCGCCTACTTACTCCGTATATGCGGGGCAACCTACACGATTTGCAAACAGGTACACATTCCTTAAGAAGAATCTACCACACTTCCGCACAACCTACCTATTGGTGCCAGGCACCAGCAGCTTGAATGCCAACTACTCACAAGCCTGCAACCAGGAAGCGTGAACTTCCTTAGTTTCATATTAGGAACTCCAACCCACTGATTCCCTCTACGATGCTAATTTCTTCCGCGTTCAGCAGTATATAACCAGCTTTCTTGAGCTATTCAATTCAGTCAGTGAAGATGGCTCGAACACTACATCTACAAGCAAGCTGGTGAGTACTTTCTAAATTATCTAATGCTTAGTGCCTAGTATGAGGGGGTTGCGCTAAACGCCCACTCTCTGCTTTGGTTATGGGAGTTGTGTCCAGGCTCCCACGCTTAGTTGTCGATCACTAGGAGTCTAACTCCTACGCTTAGTTTACAGACCTAGTGCTAGAGCAGGGTTGGTTCCGACCACCCTCATGATTGTATTAGTTTAGGAGGACATGTACGTCCTCACGATGTATACTCCTTATGTATGTGAACCTTTGTACTCTCTTATTGTTATTAGTATATAGTTGTTTTCTACGACTTGTGTTTATTTTCCCTCTACCTCTGACTACGTCCTCCAGTCACAAAACCCCCCCCGTGACAATAGTATATTATGTATTAATAATATTAATTGAGTGTTTTAGAACCCGCAGAGTCAGTTAGTTAAGACTATAAAAGGTTTTAAAACACTAATTAAGCCCGAAATGCATTCTTACTGCTTACTACTGCCAAGGTATTTCTCTAAAATCCCATCTTCCGTATGGGCTACTCTTATAAGTAACACCTAACACCCAAAAGTATCTTCTATTAACATTTCTAAATTGAATTAATACAAGGCAAAATTGTAAGTAGTGTGTCAAAAATTAGAGGACAAACAACTTGATAACCCCATATATTGCTTATTTATTATTAAAAACAGTTTATTCAGCATTAGTTCTTTGATGACACAAAAAACAGTACACATCAGAGACAAAAGATTTGCAAAAAAGTTATTCCAATGCGTTAGGACAGTTTAAATTAATTTTTACAAAAGAGTAATTTTAATGCATTGAATTCGATAAATTAGCGACGTTATCTATTAACTACATTTTACAAATTATTAAAAAATATATTTCCTAACATTATCTCTTAATATAATGAGAGTTAACATTTATTCATTAACACATGCACAAAAGAAAAGTATGACCTCATTAATAATTACCACGTGCAAGATAACGCTTCGCAGCTGCAAAATAAATACCGCCCACAAGTGCAATATTCAGTAACTGTATCTAAATGCATTCTGAGAAATGCTAAGTAACTTTATCTAAATGCATTCTACAAAACGCTAGCGGAAGCAAAACGTTATCGCCACGTGAGCGCAACTGAAGGATTCTAAGCCCACAAAATAGTATATAAACAGCGCAACTTGGTCAGATACTTCAGTTCGAGTTACGACGAGCTTGAAGGCTAGAAACTGATATCCAGGGATATAGTTTACCTACCTTTTAAGCTAGACTCAGAAGCCGTAGAAACTGGTATCCAGGGATATTATTTACTTCGACCTTCTGAGCATTATTACTTGTTTAAAGTTAAAACTGTATAGTGTTTAAGTTATTATGCAAGTGCATACGAATAAATACTTATTGTACTTAACAGTGAACCGTGTATATTTTTGTAACTTGGACTCCGTCTTTTGCGTTTTTAGATAAAGTATTATTTTAAAAACGCTTTTCAACTTCAAGAAGAGTTTTATTTGGGCATTTACATCCACTTTCTTTATTGTGCTATGCAACAGTGAAGACTTAGAAATTTACATTAGTAATATTTTGTACCGCACAGCAGCCCTTGCGAGAAAAAATATTATAGTTTAAATTCGCTCCATATGTGACGTGTTACAGCCCGAACCAATCAGAGATTATTTATAAATGCTTCTTTTGCCGCGAATGTTTTGACAACTTTTCTAACTTCAAACTTCTGAAGTTGTGAAGTGTTTGAAGTTGAAGTGAAGTGAAAAACTAGAAATAATTAAAAATGTGCCAAAAGGAGAAATAACAAGAGTTATCACAGCTCGCAATGTAAACAAAGATTGCAGGTTAATAATACTATATTATGTATTAAGGGCTTAATTGAGTGTGTTAGAGCCCGCAGAGTCAGTTAAGACGATAAAGGGATCTAAAACACTAATTAAGCCCGAAATGTATACGTTAGTTTATGTCCAGCCTAAGTTTAAATTAATATTTAATTTTAAAATAAAAATAATTTGAAAAGTACAAAACTTCAAGTAGGTAGGTGCAATGGTATATAATTACTGTTATTACTATGAAGACGGCGTAAACAAGGGTAGCTATTTTTCTAGCGGGCTCTAAAAAGTTTTAGAGCCCTAGAGCTCTAATTTAGCAACTTACGCTCTAAAAACAGGCCGCTATATAGGGTCATAATCACCCGACCGGACATAAATAAATATAAACTCATATTTTTGACATTTTACAAATCAAACTTTGTTTAGAAATTTTGACATTTCTTCTAACAATCTAACCTCACATAAAATGTGCTATTTAACCTCAAATTCGAATATTGAAGCAGCCAACAAATACTTGTTGTTCCTTGCGTGAGATAAACTTACCTGATTGTTTTTTCCCGTCGGTCTTATTTATACTTTAAGTGAAACAAATGATTTTTTTTGAATAAAAAAAATCTAATTTTCAAAATTAAAGGCTTAATTAATTTATTTGAACATTTTTAGCTGGGTCACAACATAATAATAAACTAACCTAAATAAAACAACGTCGGTCGCTTGCGTGTACCGAAGCCGATAATGCAGGTCATACCGTATACCCTTACCGCCTCTTTTCTTATTGGTCTGAGCTCTATAACGTATTAACCGGCCTATTTAAAAAATCGAAAATTTTAATGCCATCTTTGTCATAATATTCCTAAACAAAAGAAAATTTTATTGTGTGTAATTATTGCAGTACTGGAGCTACAAGAATATTAATGTTTTAATTGAATGTATGCTTACGTTCTAAAGGCCCGTTTACATTTGGAAAAATACTGTTGAATTTTATACAAGATACAAGCGCCTCATAACAATATTTTTTATAAAACAACATATAATTCTAGTAATAAATACCCAAAGAAAATGCTGTAAGTTGAATGGCCCAGTATTTTATGATGTAATTTTGTATCTTTACCTACTGTCGAAACTGAAGGAATTGTTGCTGCTTTTGATGATTGCTGTTTTTCGTTGAATGTTGAAGTATAAGTATACAAAGATAACAGAAAGTGCAGCGTTGTAAATCACCACAGTCGAGTTGTTAATGGAACCATACTTGTCTATAAAAGTGTATGATGCCTCAAATTTATCAGTGATACCATGGTCGACTTCACTCAGTGATTACTCGATGGAAGCTAAATTCGTATGGGAACTGTTAATATCCATTTATGTTGAGGCATTCTGGTACGTGGGGGTTGTAATGAATTTATTTTCAATGATTTTAAGTTTGACCAGATTGCAGGGACTGTATGGACAATGCATGGTATTTTGTTGGAATTTGAGAAAAAAAGGAGACGTTTAAGATGACAGGATTCAAGTATGAATAAACCTGCAACTTACTTTACAATAAAATTTTTTTTAAAGACAAAGACTCCAGGGACAAACAGGTCAGATGTTAACTTTTTATTTCCAACTTCTATGTAAAAGACACTTTATAGGCATTTATTTTAACTAAGTAAATGAGTAGTTTCAGTACAGCTAAAACTTTACGGGCTCCTAAAAGAGACCTGTAAAATCTTACAATACTCATTAACAAAAAGCTAACAGAAACTCATTTGTTGCTTAATCACAACACCATGACAACGTCTACCTATAAATTGTCCAACAGTCTTTGATTACAAAATGTCATTTTATACAAAATATACAATAAATTAATAAAAAAACGGTGGTAAAGGTGGAAATAAAACTTTGTACGCGGCACGCTTTACAACTGGGCTCACTGGATTATAGAGGCTCGCTACTTCTTCACTCTCCCCACAAACCTTCCAGCTCGCTCGTAAAGATTAATTTACAGAGCTTGCCATGTAAATAACTATTAATCACCAAGTTCCATTAAACAATTGAACAGGCTAATAAGAGAGTTACTTTAATTATTTGAAATTTATAATTTTACAGATTACAACAGTAGTAAGCAAAAGCCGGTTCAAGACTAAATCTCCCCATGTTATTCTTATGGGAGTTTCGTTTTTAAGACAGGACAATTTTGTGAGGTTATGTGTGTCAAACTTACAATTGAGTGAGGTTATGTGTGTAAAACTTGTCGTCCTTCCCGCCAGATGTCAGCATGGGTGCGGGTTTAAGTGTTTAGGCGGGAAAAAGTCGAATGTGATGCTTGTCCGTGATTGGTCGGATCGAATTGCCGGTAAAATAGGTTGCAGCATGTGTCGCTAGATGTCTCTGTGGGCGTGGTTTTGGCGGGAAAAATCAAATCTCAGGCCTGTTCGTGATTGGTCCGAAGTTTTGGCGCTAAAGGAGGTTGCAGGTGGTGTCGCTTTGGAGCGCGTGAACGCGGCCGGGCGGGGCGGGTTAAATAGAAAAATTTGTCGCGGCGTTGCGTGGGCGGGTGCCCCGGTGGGCCAGTGGGCCGTTGAAAGGGGTTAATTTGAAAAATTTGGCGGTTGCCTCGATGCCGATTAATAATAAGGCGGTGGGGTAAACATTTTATTAAAGGGGGCTGAAAAAAATAATATACAATCATCGTTTAACTAGATGTAAATACAATATTAACAACATAAGCGTACTGTAGATTTTTCTTTAATACAAATAATGAATAGTGACCTATAAAATACAATAATAATAATAATAATTAAAGGAGAATGCATCCTTTTCTTCTCTCTCGTGAATAGTACTGCTGGATGATCTCATCACTTAATTGTTGCATAGTTTGATGTTGGACTAAAAATAAAAACATTACATTTTATACCGTTAATTAAAAATAACAATATCAACTTACCTGCATTTGTTTTTTCCTTTATGAATAAAACAGAAGCCAATAAAATACAATAATGATATTATTTTAAAGGAGAATGCATCTTTCTGCTGGATGATGTATTTATTCGAAACATATGTGCATACATTCCTTTTCTAGAATGATCTCATCATCACTTAATTGCTGCATAGTTTTGAGAGCTAAAAAAACATTACATTTTATACATTAAAAATAAAATAACAATATCAACTTACCTGCATTTGTTTTTTCCTTTATGAACAAAACAGAAGCCAGTAAAATACAATAATGATATTATTTTAAAGGAGAATGCATCTTTCTGCTGGATGATGTAATTATTCAAAACATATGTGCATACATTCCTTTTCTAGAATGATCTCATCATCACTTAATTGCTGCATAGTTTTGAGAGCTAAAAAAACATTACATTTTATACATTAAAAATAAAATAACAATAACAACTTACCCGCATTTGTTTTTTCCTTTAATACGATAATAATATTAAAAGAAAAATGCATCTTTTCCTTCTAACAAAATATTATATATTCCGCCGGATGATGTCATCAGTGAATTATTGCACTAGCAAGAAAAAACATTCCTTTCATGAATTGATGTTCGACTTAGAAAAACAATACATTCGGTGTAAAATAACAATCTCAATTTAGCTGCACTTGTTTTTTTCGTATTTTACACGTTATAATGAAATTTTTAAGATCGCAAACAATATTAAGCGGTTGTATTGTTTTTAGTGCTATTTTTATTGATTAAAAGACGCGAGTTCAAACCGCATTACATATGTGCACAGTTTACCGCTTGTTTTAAAACTGAAGCGCTATTAAAATGTGTACTGTAAAATATTTTCTTAATGTCATGTCATAATTAATTAATGCTTTTTAAGTGCAAACATTAACATAGGCGATAAATTTAAAATGTTCGTCATTGCCACATCTGGGATTCGTTTCTTGATATTCCCCGTTTGATTTACAAAACAACAGGGATGTACAAAATCTCGCATAAAAAGATTATTTACATGTCTTTGATTCCATTTATA
Source organism: Agrypnus murinus (assembly GCA_929113105.1). Taxonomy (NCBI): domain Eukaryota; kingdom Metazoa; phylum Arthropoda; class Insecta; order Coleoptera; family Elateridae; genus Agrypnus; species Agrypnus murinus. Next base: position 5,120,799 of record OV816029.1, read on the forward strand.
ATTGAATCGTTGTTTTGGACATCCTTTAGAATATTTATTTCTTTAGTGGGATATTTTAGTTTGTAAAAATTGTGTTATATGAAGTATTTTGTTCGAAGTGTTGGCCTTGTTAGGGGTGGAAAGCGCGCCATTTTATGAGTTATTGCTTGAAGTTATTTTATGAGGGTGTTTTGCGTTTTCGATTTGTGTCAACAATTAAAATTAATTGCACCTTGCACTCGTATAAAAAGCTCGCTCTAAAGTGCCTCTGTTTTATTTGAAACAAGTGTTTGGTGCGGATAACATACTCATTTAGAAAAACCGTTCGATTCAGTTTGTGAAATTAACGTGTTATTATTTTTTAATTGAAAGGCTGAATTGTATTTAATCCGTCTTAACAATAATGGATATTACCAATTTGCAAAATCAGGTTACATTGGTGGAAGATGATTTAGCACGTGCAACAACACCTGCTGATTTTCGAAGGTTATCAACCCTGATTGATGAAACTACGGAATTAACAATCCAACAGATAAGGAATTACTCAAATGCGGGGGGAATAGCTGATAAACGGAAACTAGAAACGATTTTGAACAGATGTAAATACTTGGATGCGAGGATAAAACAATCCCTTATTAAAACAGGCGAAGGAGTTAGTGGAGAGGGTGGGGAAAGCAGCGTAACGTATTATGACGTAAGTTTTTCATGTTTTTTATTGAATATTCTCATTTTGATTGATTATAATTTGCATGTTTTAGCTGGAATCAGCGTTCAAAGGGCGTATTAAGACGGGTATAGTGATCAATAACAATATATTAGATCTAAAGGAGTTTCTCGAGGAAGCACAGCCCATTTTTGTGGATAAAATTGAAGCATCCCTCCAAAAGCGAATACCTAACATGAAAGCCAATGTCGTTCTTTGTGCCGATTATAAAATGAAGCTAGATGATACAGTACAGGCCAAGTACTTTAACACGTCCAACTTCATTATATCAAGATCCAGCGACCTTATTTCTATATTCGGGGACATGGAGATTTCTTTATTATCACAGGTGCGTATATGAAGTTTTTTAAAAACTCACTTTTAATTAGTTTTTTTCCTTTTTTACAGATGGGATCCTTTGAAGAAGTGGGGTCAGGGGGTAGTTTTAGTCGTATTAATTCGTTAGCTATAAATATTAACAAATATTCGCCTTTAAGAGCTTCTAAATCTATCGAGTTGCCTACTGTAATTAAAAGCAAGCACGCCATTATAAATGTAAAAAATACGGATAACGAATGCTTCTATTACGCTCTAGTTTCCGCTCTTTACCCCTCCAATAGAAATAAAGAATTACCATCCTCGTATCCGCAAAATTTCAAACAACTATTTAATATTAAGGGTATTAAATCTCCGGTGAAAATTACGGACATTCCCAAATTTGAACGTCAAAATCCTAACATTTCCGTTAACGTGTACGGCTTGCAGGGTAGTAAAGTGATGGGGCCTCTTTATCATACAAAATCTAAAAAACAACACCATATTAATTTGTTGTACGTGAGAAAGAGGAAAGCATCTCACTACTGCTGGATAAAGAATATGTCTCGTTTATGTGGGTCGTCCATCACCAAGCACGAGCACCGTACTTTTATATGTGACAGGTGCTTAAGGCACTTCAGCAGTGTCCAATCGTTGAACAATCACCTGGATGATTGTGAAAAGTTCGATGCAGTTCGCATAGAATTTGATAAACCGGGTGAAAATACATTGTCTTTTAAAAATTTAAATTTTAATTTACGTCATCCCTTCGTTGTATACGCCGATTTTGAATGCTTAACAGTGCCGTGTAATCAAATTGATGATGATGATGATGATGTTACGCATTTCAAAAGCTGTACTATACCATATCAAAAACATATACCTTTCGCTGTCGCATACCAGGTCGTTTGTTCGTTCGATCCCTCCTTATCACATTATAAAAGTTATGTAGGAACAAATCCTCAAAAATGGCTGGTTAACGAGTTGATAAAAGAAACCGCAATAATAGAGGAAAAGATAAAAATTAACATTCCAATGCTGCCGCTTACATTGGAGGAACAGCAGGGGTATGATAATACCACACTGTGCCCCCATTGTTTGCAAGAATTCAATGAGGATTTGGTTATCAAAGTTAGAAATCATGATCATTTCACCGGGAAATTCCTATCGGCCCTTTGTCAAAATTGTAACCTGCAATACAAATGCGGCAATTACATTCCCATATTGTTTCATAACATGTCAGGCTATGATATACATTTCATAATTAATGAATTAAATTTCAACCGCGAACCGGTAAATATCCTACCCGTGACAAGAGAAAATTACATTTCAGTATCAAAAAAATGTGCTAAGATGACATGGAGGTTTATAGACAGTTATCGGTTCTTAGCTAGAAGCTTGGATGTTTTAGCAAATAATTTAGCCCCGGAAATGTTTAATTTTGTTCGCGAAGCCTTTCCAAATCCCGAACAATTTAATTTAGTACGACGTAAAGGCATATTTTGTTACGATTACATGAATAGTTGGGGGAAACTCAATGAAACGGAATTACCGCCGAAAGAATCGTTTTATAATGCTCTTCGCGAAGAACATATCAGCTGCGAAGATTACGAGCACGTTCAGAATGTATGGAAAACATTTAACATAAAATCGTTGGCGCAATACAGTGAACTTTATTTAAAGTGTGACGTAAAAATCTTAGCTGATGTTTTTGAACAGTTTCGCGATTTATGTATGAAAATATACGATTTAGACAGTGTACATTTTTATACGGGGCCCGGATTAGCGTGGTCAGCTGCTTTAAAGTGTACACGTGTAAAATTAGATTTGTTGACCGACATAGATATGGTGTTGTTTTTTGAAAAAGCGATAAGAGGCGGGATTACCCAATGTTCGCATAGATACGCAAAAGCAAACAATAAATATATGAAGGAAAATTATAACGAGAAGGAGCCTTCAAGTTGTTTGCTTTATGTAGATGCCAATAACCTTTACGGTTACGCGATGTCTGAAAGTTTACCGTACGGGAATTTTGAATGGTTGTCGGAAAATCGGGTTCGCGAGATAGAAAATATATTAAAAAATTTTAAATGCGAGGAAAAACCGGATTGGGAAATGTATACCGATCGAGCGTGCATGCTCGCTCTAAACATGGCGGTTGACGAGGAAGAAGTCCCTACCTCATTAATTTTGGAAGTAGATCTTAACGTGCCCCGGGAAATTCAAGACAAAACGTCAGCGTTTCCCTTTTGCCCGGAGCATCGGCGGCCTCCTACGGCTTCAAATAATTCCCCCCCAAAATTAATGTTGACTATGTTTCCAAAATTTAAATACGTTTTACATGTTCGAAACCTGTTTCAATGTTTATTGTACGGCCTGCAATTAACCAAGGTTCATAGAGTTTTAAAATTCTCTCAACGGAGATGGCTCAAACCCTACATAGACTTGAACACGAGTTTAAGGGCTAAGGCAAAAAACGAGTTCGAAAAGGACTTCTTTAAGCTCATGAACAACGCGGTTTTCGGCAAGACGATGCAAAATATCCGGAAACATCGAAAGATCAAATTAGCGTACTCTTTTAGAAGCGCCCAAAAGTATATCGCGTTACCGGAGTTCCGTTCCTGTACGATATTTAAAGAAAATCTGGTCGCCGTCGAACTAAACAAAACCGTGGTTAAATATAACCAACCGGTTTATTTGGGGATGGTGATTTTAGACTTGTCTAAATTATTAATGTACTCTTTTCATTATCAGTTTATGTTAGAGCAACCCTGCCCCGCTATCTTGCTTTATACGGACACGGACGGAATGGTGTATGCTTGTGCAAATAGTACCGACGGATTAGATATTTATGACGTTATACGAGAGGAAAGCGCGAAAGGATCGGAGGGAATATTCGATACGTCCGATTATCCTCCAGAGAACCCCTATGGAATACAGAAAGTAAATAAGAAAGTTCCCGGTAAATTCAAAGACGAATTAAACGGTAAACTTTTAATGGAATTTGTCGGTTTGAAATCGAAAATGTATTCCATGCGGAAGGAGGAGGGTAAGGAGGTTTGTAAGGCCAAAGGCGTAGGGCAGCAGGCTCTAAAAAATAGATTAAGTTTCGAACATTATTTCAAAAGTTTATTTGATTCGGAAATTACATATGCCGTTAATAGAAGCATTCGTTCTGATAAACATAATCTTTATACATATTTTATTAGGAAAAAAGCTCTAGATTCATGTGATGATAAACGTTTTATACTAAAAAATAAAATTGATACCCTTCCATGGGGTCATTTTAAAATAAATGAAGAAGAGGAGGGAGTTATTTTATAATTTTTTATTGTAAATAAAATCTTAGTTTATACATTTAGATAAGTAGACTATTATTTGTACATATATTTTCTAATTATTATTATTATTATTATATTGTAAGTATTTAGTGTAAATAAAATCTTAGTATATATAGATAAGTAGACTATTATTTATGCACATATTTTCTAATTATTATTATTATTATATTGTAAATAAAGTATATACAAAAACAGACTATTTTTTATAATAAATCACTTTTCTTGATCCAGCTGTTGTGTGTGTTATCAAAACCCAACCATTTCACATATAATTGATCATTTTTTGTTCGTAATACACGTTCAATTAAAAAGCTTTTTGGGTGTTTAGTTTTCATCAATTCCGGTTCATAGAAGCAACCTTTGATTGGGGCACCTCTCACATCTTCTAACAGATAGGTTGTCGGTCTAGTTGATTGCACCCTGCTTATGCGAAATAATTCAGTGCTGAACTGGGGGTGATAACCTTTCGAAAAAACCCCTCTGTACTTAGAAATACGAACCATATCGTTTACTTTAAATTTAGGTTTTGGGGGGACCCCGTCATCATCATCATTCGAACGATTTAAAGGCGTGCGAAATGTCACATTGATGGGGGCTAGACCAATTGACCTATGCACGGTGCTGTTGTACTTATCGACAACATCTTGCAGTATATCCAACCATTTATAATTCCCGTTGAAACTGAACTCCTTGTAGAGATTAGATTTAAGTGTCCTAATCACCCTTTCCGCAAAAAATGCTTTCTTAGTGGAAAACGTTGAATAGTGGTTGATGGAATGTTCCGACATTAATTTCTTGAAATGAGTGTTAAAATATTCACCTCCGCGGTCAGTGGCCAAGTTATTAGGTTTTCGCAAGTTTTCATCCAATATGCTCCGCATAGCACCGGCAACTTCATTCCCGCTTTTAGATTTTAGAGGCCTTACCCACACATATTTAGAAAAAGCGTCTATTACCACCAGAACGTATTTATATCCCTTGTTGTAATGGGCATAAGAGTTAAAGACTGCTATATCGCTTTCCCAGAGGTCATCGAACCCTAGAACGATTGCTGAACGTCTGGGGAAATTTATTCTAGCCTGCCTGTGGATCTCGTTAACTATTGCTCTCTTTACATCGCTCATATTAGTACTAGTATTTTAAATATTTTACGTTTTTTGTTTTTTATGGTAACTTTCTAACGCATCCACACGTTCAGTCAATTTCGCAATGATTTTGTTGAAATTTTCGGCAAGGGGGTTCACAAGTGAAACATAAAACGTCTCGAAACGCTGCCTTTCTGCTTTCATTAAATCGATCGATTCCTGCTGAGTGAGTAATTGCCCCTGTTTTTTAGCTTCGATAATTGGCTGTAATTGATTTATCCCGTTATTGATTTGCACTAACAACGGGTCTATTTTGTTGGTGTAGAATTTTTCTCTACGCTCCCAGGTTTTTACTTCTTCAGTTAATCGTTTTAACGGCACTGCATCGTTTTCTTCCAAAGGATGGCCTATATTCGAAAGTCGTCGTTGTTCGATGTCAAACCCGCCGGTGCTTGTTAATGGAAACAAAGGACGTTGTTGTTGTTGTTTACCTCCCGAAGAAGAAGAACTTCGATGAACCACCCGTCCAAATTTATCCACGGGCATCACGAAAATGAATTAATTTTTACTCATGTTCAAGCTATATAACCATCTTCTCGCAATTCCTCAACAATGCTAGCAATTTCATTTTGAACATTGGAATTTCCGGCATTCTGAGAAGCAATGAGCAATCTTAAACGTTGAACGAGCTCTGAGGGCGTATCCCAATACACATATTCGATGGGATTATCATTGACAAGCTTCATACCGGAAAGTACACCTTTGCCCGTTGTTTCTCTCATTTCTTTTTCTTCTAATGATTCAATGATCGGTTTAATGATCTCCGTATATTTATAGCCAACATAACGTTTCGATAGCGGTATTTTGTCGACATTGGTGGCGCGAAGTATACTTATGTAATTTCTAACGTCTTGCCTTGTATAGTTAGCGGGTCGTTTTAGAACTAAAAGTTCATACAACCCATGCGTTCCATCATACCTAACTCCTTTGACTTTAAAATATTTCTCTCTATTTCCAACGTCGAGGAAGGAATCTCCAAAATTCCATTTATCCAAATTAACGTCATACTTAACACCGTACGGGGAGTTATCTATACTTCGATCGTTTCGCAGCATAAGAGAAAGATATTTCCTAGGTAGCGGGTGGTATTGTTCTAAAAAGTCTCGCGTTGACACATTTTCCCATGCCGGATATATATCCTCGTTACCAGACTCCACCCTTTTGTCCACCCCTCCTGCTTCGTCGCCTTCTTCTTCCACTTTTTCTTCCTCTTCGTCTTCACCCTTCATCTTGAACGATGTGCGTATTTTTTTAAGCAATTTTGATCTAGGGGAAACCGATGTGTGCATTTTTGTAAGCAATTTTGATGTAGGAGAGGAAGTACTTGGAGTAGCCGCTACTGTGCTAAAAACGGGTGTGGACCAGGCCAACGGCATTTTCATCGGAGCGCTTATTTTTCCTTTTTTGTTAATGGTTTTCAGGGAGCGAGCGATGTCTTCTATAGGATCCAGAAGGGGTTTGTGCGTTTTAGCAAAAGCGATTTCTTTAAGTTGCGCGCCCGATTGTAAGGCTTTAAATTTCCTTCGTATATCATTAGCAACTCGAATTAATGCTCTTTTACGAAGTTTATCGGCTGCGATGTTGTCCCCCATAATAATAAGGTTACAATATCGATCGCTACTTTAGTTCGACTAGATGAGCTAGCTAAATTACTTCGAATTTATAGCGGTTAGGGTCTAATAAAACCGTCGAAATTTATTCTGTAACGTCCGTTGTTGACGTCACAATCCTTGTTGATCATTAGAAATCCGTAGCGACTGTCTTTCCAGCACCGAGTGCACATGTCCCGAAATTTATTAAAAGACATATCGATGCTCACATGATCTTCGTAAACGTGACGCATGTTTAAGTCGTCCTGTTTAAAAATCAATAACATGTTCGCGTTATCGCGCAGCAGATGTTTAGGAATTTTCGTGTAAGACTGACAGAGATAGAAACTGTCTATACCGTGATGTCGCCCCATGCTGAAGAAATGACGCATCGGATTCTGATTGTCCATGCTGACGTCGTCAAACACGAAAATCGAGTTAGGGCGCGCTTCATCGGGCATCATGACGGACTCGTTTTCGCTAAAAGTAAAATACCCCATGCCTTTTACACGCTTCAGCGCTTCTTTCAAAAACGTATACTTCGGTTGATGAAGAGACCGGGAATAAATATAAATATTGGCGAACTTCAACCCTTTGGGCTCCACCAACATGGAGAGCATCGCATTTGATTTGCCGGAACCGGAGGGTCCCACTATCAAGCACCTGATGGAGGATGGGAACAAACTGCTATGCTTAGCACCATCAACTTTTGCCCCAGAGTCCATGAGCAGCTCCTTTTCCAAATCGCGTACGGTTAACCTTTCACGTTGTTGCACGATTTTCATTCTTTTTTCCGCTATATCCGGCAAGTAATAAAAAATGAAGATTATGCTATAAATAAGCTTGTACGCATGATACGAAGTTATTCGTTCAAATGATCGTGCACGAAGGCGGAGGTGTCTTAAACAAGCTTATAGATAAACTACCCGTCGAACTACACCTTCCGGGGTATCAATTCTGCGGTCCCGGTACACGATTGGGGCAAAGGTTAGCACGCGGAGATCCCGGCGTAAATCCCTTGGACGCCGCTTGTAAGGAACACGATATCGCTTATTCGAGTCATCAGGACGTGAAATCGAGACATCTTGCGGACGCAGTTCTCGAACAAGAAGCCTGGAAGCGGGTTAAAGCAAAGGATTCCAGTGTTTCGGAGAAAGCAAACGCTTGGCTCGTGACCAACGTCATGAAAGCTAAAAGAAAACTTGGAATGGGGTTTGGAAGAGGAGGTGGCGGCGGCGGTAATAAACAATCTAAAGTCGCTTTCGGTAGGATCGTGAAAACCGGACTTAACGCCGTAAAAGGTGCTCAAGCGGAAACTATCGCGAAAGCTGCGAAAATAGCTGTGGGTGCGGCGAGAAGAGCCGTTAAAGAAGCAGGAGGTAGAAGATGTGTGAGACAACCTCGAGTAATTCCTATTCCAGGTGGGGCGGTAAAACAAGGTGGTCTACTTCCCTTATTGCCGGCCATTTTTGGTGGACTCGCTGCGCTTGGCTCGCTGGCCGGGGGCGTAACTCAGGTGGTTAAAGCCGTGAAAGACGTAAAATCCGCTAAAGATCAATTGGCGGAAATGAAGGACCATAATAGGAGGATGGAGGGTATAGCGATCGGAAAAGGCGGAAGTATGATTATAAAACACCGGTCGTCGAGTAAATCGGGCCTCGGTTTGTACTTGAGCAAGAAACCTAAAAGCGGCGGCAGAGGGCTCTATTTACGAAAAAAGCCGACAAAAAACTAATAAATTTGCCTCGACGTCCTCTCACCAACATTGACATCTACAAATATGCCGCAGGTATACCCCATTTTCGAGGCGTATTTATGCGCGATGGATTACCTTCGCGACCTTGGAAGAACGAAAGTGGAATAGTCAATTTGGATTCGACAATGGGGAAAGGAACGCATTGGGTGGCATACAGGAAACGCAACAACTTGATTGAATATTTCGACGGATTTGGAAATTTAAAGCCGCCGCGAGAACTTGTGAACTATTTCGGCAAAAATGCCGGAAACATGACCTATAACACGGAACGATATCAAAATTACAATTCCTACAACTGCGGACATCTGTGTTTGCAATTTCTGAGGAGATAAAAAGAGGGTATGTGACGCGTCCTCGTTTAATCATGTCCGAGACGTTCACTTTAACGGGTACAGGCAGTTACCTGAGTACTAACTATTATCCGCCGGTTGCCTTAAATGCCGACTACGAGTACACGTTAGGACTAATAGGTTACTGGACCTACAACGCTCTCCGAAACATCTATCCAGGCAATAATAAGATCTATTGGCGCAAACCGGGCGATAAAAAAAACAGACAGCTACTCATAGCGGAGGGGGCATATGAAATAAATTCGTTGAATGAGTACATATCGAAAAAATTGGCGCTAACCAATAATGAAACTCTCAAGCAGGAAGAAATATTTTCTCTGCAACCGAATACGAACACTTTAAAGTGTGAAATCAAAAGTAAATATGCCATTGATTTTCGCCCCGACGACTCTATCGGACGCATGCTCGGCTTCTCCCCCAAAGTTTTAGAAGCGGACGTATTACACGAATCGGATTTACCCGTTAAAATATCACCGGCCAGTAGTATACGAATAAATTGTAATATAACTGGAGGCGCACATTATAACGACACCCCGGTACATACAATATACGAATTCGCGCTGGACGTGGAGCCGGGGGAACAAGTGAACGAAAAACCTACAAACGTAATATATCTTCCAGTAGTAGTTGCGGATCAAATAGATAATATCACGTTATCACTCACGAATCAAAACGGAGAACGATTAAATTTCGGACACGAAGACGCTACTATACGATTGGAGCTTAAAAAGAAAGAACGAGAGAAAAAATGGGGTTAGACTTCACTACTAGTACTACTGGTAATAATAATAATAATATGATAATGAGAAAAACGGAGACGAATGAAGACATAATATCCCATTATAAAAGAGCGGCTCGCGCTCTACACGTCACTAATCGTTCGAACGTTAAACGATTAAAACCTCAAGACGTTCACTTTTTGAAATCTCTCGGATTTACAGTTCTGAAAGAAAGTGATGAGCAGTGAAAAATTAAACATATTCGACGACATCCGACTCGATGAGGATATTATCGAACAGAAATGGATCGCCCATACGCCCCCGACTCGAGCGGAAAACTTCAAATCTAGCGATGAAGTCAGCATAACGGTGGAACAACGAGATTCGCTCGTCAGCATTTATGAGAGTTTCCTGTATGTGGAAGGACAACTTGAAGTTGCGGACCCCACAAAACAATGTAATCTAGTCAACAACGCTATTTCCCATCTGTTCGAAGAGGTCAAATTAAGCCTGAACGATACCATGATCGAGTCTATACGAAGACCGGGGATTACCTCCACCATGAGGGGTCTTGCAGCTTACAACAAGGACACCATTAAATCGCTCGAGATCGCCGGATGGGGTGCCGATCCCTTTACTCTTCCCATTTCTATCGAGAGTACGGATAAGAAGTTCTCATGTCATATACCCTTATCATTGTGGTTTGGAATAGCCGAGGACTACAATAAGTTAATCGTATGGTCCAAAATGCAGTTAAGTTTGGTTCGTGCTCGTACAGACTCAAATTGTATTCAAAGCGCAGAAAGCGATGGGAACATTAGCCTCAGCAAAATAGAATGGCGAGTGCCACACTTCAGGTTGAGCGACGCCGCCAAGTTACGACTCCTAAACAAAATCGACAAGGGCAAATTCATCACGATCCCTTTCCGAAAAAGAACCCTTAACATCATACCCGGGTTACGCAGCGGACGCGAGGATGTTATAGAATTGGGATCCGTGAAAGCCTTCGAGAGACCTCATCATGTAATCGTGGGATTTCAAGTGAACAAGGAAAATATTGCTAAAGAAAACGCGAGCACCTTCAATCACGCCAACATAAAAAATATCACGGTCTATATCGATTCGGTGGCTCACCCCAATAGACGCATGAACTTGGACTTTAATAAAAACTTATTTACGGAGGCGTACAGAAATTACTGCGACTTTCAGTCATCCTACTACGGAAACAACCACCATTTTCCCCACCCTCTCATGAGATACAGCGAATTTCTTAAATCCCCGCTCTACGTCATCGATCTATCGAAACAGGACGAGAGTGTAAAGGCGGGGACGGTTAGTATTAAAATTGAGATCGAAGCGAGCACAGCGTTCGCTAACAACACGTACGCGTACGTTCTATTACTTCACGACACCATAGTATCGTACGAACCAGTTACGAGCACCGTTACCACCCTGTAAACGATGATAATAATAGATTTGCAGGGCTTCGAAGCACCCCATTTTGTTCCGAAAGAAATGGCCATTACTGACGGAGAACGAACAGCTCATTATGTCTTTAAACCGCCGTGTCCATTTCATGAATTGACACTTTCGCAACAGACCACCGTCAACTGGCTCACCAGATATCATCACGGATTGCGATGGTCCTTCGGTAATACGGATTTGCGAGAAATCGAAAAAATCTTAAGTGTCGTCACGTCGCGAGACAGCACCATATATTGCAAGGGTAAAATTAAATCCGATTACCTGCGAAATCACACGACGTTGCCGGTGATAGACTTGGATGATCGAATGTCCGAAGAAGAGTTCCTTGAAAAGATGGCCCCTCTACGTCACTGGAAACCACCATGTTTTTCACATATTCTCAATTATTGTCGGTGTGCTATTAATAATGTAAATCAAATATATTACGCACTGTCTCAAAATGACAAATTAATCAAACAAACAGAATAATTTCTTTTTATTATTATTATTAGCTATAATTATTGTATTATTTATGTGTACTTAACTAAGAATGAAATAAAAGATGATGATGTAATAAAATAATGTTTTATTTTTACATACAATTATCTACAAAGTAAAGTAAGTAAACAATCTAAAAATTATTAATACAACCATCAGTAGTATGACAAGGGCAAATACATTATTTGAAATTAACAAAACTTTAATAGTTCCATCCACCACACCTCCTCCTCCTCCTCCTACCGGTGACGAGGAATTTGTTCTATTCCACAACAGGGGTGTCCATTCTGATTCTTGCCAGCTTTCATTTTGATACAGATAACGTAATTTGATCCAAATAAAACGTTCTCGATGACGCTGATGAAAGGCTCCCAGTGCATAGGAAAATGCGAAGGTACTATTTACATATTCTGTTTGCATTCTATTCCACGCCTCCGGTATTGGAGATGATGATGATGATGGTGATGAGGTGTCGTCATTTTCGCTAAAATAGAACCCAACGTAGGCCTCTTTTGCTCCGACCGGATGAGCTACGTAAAGCACTTTACGGTCGGCAACAATCGACGACAACACCAAGGCCACCGTCGACAATAACATGATGCACGTGGTTTTCACTTGAGACGTACTCGATTACTACTGCTTTGTTGTCTCGAAAAACATCGGTATAAATTCCACTAGAGCGAACGAATTAGGAGCGAATTTTTGCTTCTTTATCCCCTCACCGGCCTCTTCCCCATCACCGCCATCGGTGACGTCATCTTGTGCAAGTTTCTGTCCTCGATAAGCCAAATAACACGTGCACATGTTTAACATCGCTATTTTTTCATTAGTTAAATAATCACTTATTCTTTTCGGCAAAAATAACACAAAATCTTCCAGTTCTACCAGCAACGAGCGACTATGCGTTTTCGTGTTAATGGCTCGGACGTCTAACATCAGATATTCCCGATCTACAGGTAGATCTTTCAATTTCTTTACCGGTTTCTGAACTGCCGATCCAATATTATTCAGACAGGAAAAAAATCTTGCTACGCCATCCATCACTGCCGATGCCGCCTCCACTGATGATGATGCAATCTCTGTCAAACTCGGTTCACTCATCGTCATTATCTTTGCCCTACTACAAAAAACGTCTTCACTCAACGAATTCACTAAGGCTAATAATATATAATTGAAAAGAAACTTCACTTCACACGCCCCCCTCCGCATCGTCGGCGTCAACATCCTCCGCCTCCTCCCCCGCATCCCCCTTCTCATCATCGTCGATGGACGGTATTTTAAAAAACTTTCGCATCTCATCGGACAGATGATGCGCCAAATCTAATTTTTTTAATTCCTCATATAAAACTTCCAACGAGATTTCCATTCGCAAACACGCTTCACACAACTCCATCCCCTTCAAATACGTTCCGTGAAGCTTCATACAATATTCGTAACCGCCATACATCTGTTGCCAGTCGTAAACCGCTTCGTGCATAGCGTCTTTAGCACCATCCTCGAACTGCCTCAATAAACATTCCACCCCGCTAACGGCGTCTCGCACCACGGGATAATCCTGAGCACTATACATCATCCACATGTCGATCTCACAAGCAATACTGCACTAGTTTCCCTTAGGAGGCTAGAGCACTAGTCCACCCCCCCTACCCCCTCGATCGAGGTCGCGCGCAAACCCGTTTCAAATTAACCCCTTTCAACGGCCCACTGGCCCACCGGGGCACCCGCCCACGCAACGCCGCGACAAATTTTTCTATTTAACCCGCCCCGCCCGGCCGCGTTCACGCGCTCCAAAGCGACACCACCTGCAACCTCCTTTAGCGCCAAAACTTCGGACCAATCACGAACAGGCCTGAGATTTGATTTTTCCCGCCAAAACCACGCCCACAGAGACATCTAGCGACACATGCTGCAACCTATTTTACCGGCAATTCGATCCGACCAATCACGGACAAGCATCACATTCGACTTTTTCCCGCCTAAACACTTAAACCCGCACCCATGCTGACATCTGGCGGGAAGGACGACAAGTTTTACACACATAACCTCACTCAATTGTAAGTTTGACACACATAACCTCACAAAATTGTCCTGTCTTAAAAACGAAACTCCCATAAGAATAACATGGGGAGATTTAGTCTTGAACCGGCTTTTGCTTACTACTTACAACTTCTTTGGCAAAAACATATACTTTAGTATCCGTACACCATTTTATTTATATTAAATTAAGCTCGCAATCATTAAACTGTAATTTTTATAAAATATTTTGCAAAAAGTTTTAATACACTTCCTTAACAACAACATAACCAACTTTTTTAATCTCTTTATATGTTCATTGTCTACCTGTGATCTTCAAGACTCGACACCTGAAATTAGTTTTTCCTGTACTTAATAGAAAAAAACCACTTTGTTTGTGAGAAAACAGTAAAGAAACTGCCACTTTTCCGCTTAGCAACACTTTTCTTTAGTTAGCAACCACTTACCCAGTTAGCAACATTCTTTGTTGTTGTTATTTATTTATTGGTTGTTATCTATAACGTTGTTGTCATAACAAACGTTACACTTACATACTTCGACCAAAATTATTTTAGAATTAATTTTTAAATTTTTATATTTAAGATTTCTGTATTTTTAAGTACACGAAAAATAGCATGCTCTATGCGTTAGAAAAGTGATTTATTTATGCTCGTGTAATATTAATTCAGTCGCTCGCTACGCTCGCTCGGGAATTATACATTTACACTCCCTGGAAAAATCTTACTTTAAGTCTTAACTTGTAAAACAATCTACTATTTTCGAAAATTTCTCACACGAGTGAGAAATTGGTGTTTTTGCACGCGTTACACACTATACTTTATCTACGACAACAAAAAAAGTAATAAACCACCAACAGCTAAGAAAGTTTATTAACCTAGAATTTATACTCGCATTCATATTTGAAATATTTGGCAATAAATTAAGAGATGTAATGTGAGCCGCTTCCACGATGTTTGGAGGTGTACGAGTGTACACCCCAATTTTCCTTCATCGGATTCACTCATGATACATCTAGAATTTTAAAAACGACAAAAGTAAAGATTAAATTTGTAAAGACAATAGTAATAATACGTTCACAATTTGTATAATTTCAGTCAATCTACTATTTAGTACTTACAGCTAAATAATCATACGTATGTACTCGCATTATGTAGCAAATTATAAATGTTTTCAATGTTTTTATTGTAATTTAGCAATAATAATAAATAAAATGCATTCAAAATTATATAATAATGTAAAACATTAATTAATTTTACGTTTTAATTGAATAACAATCATTGTAACTTTATATAATGAGAAAAAAACATCATTGAAAGGCGTCTCGATAGCTCAATGCTTACGCTGTAGCTACTAACCGAGCGATCACGGTTCAATTCCCCGGGTCTGACCTTAGTTTTTTTTCTAGATGGATTTCCATTCGAAATATAATTTAATGTAAAATATTAATTAAACAAAATAAATTAACCTTTATCTAAAATTTATAACATTTTATATTTCAAATAATTAATAATATTATAAATATTGCTAGTCGTGACATCTATGACGTTTTAATAGAACTACGGATTATTGAGAACTCCTTCCTCACATACTATACCGTTGAGTTTGGAGATTGTTTACAATTGGTCGTTTTCACGGTTACTAGATTGTGCGGAATATGTAACTTTCTATGGTGGTCGTAGATAAAAGTCTTTTTCGTACAGGTGTAACTTAATAATTAAATTAAAAAGATTGCTTTAGTTCGTAGTTATCGTTTGAAGTGTATGGACGTGATATACGAGTCGGGTGTTTTAAACAGTGAATAAATAATAAATAAACAGTACAACTAAAATTTGAGTTTCTATGTCAAATAACGATAATCTAAAAGAAATCCCTCCTGATCCACCGGACAGGGGGAAAAGTTTCATTAATACAGGGGAAGGAAATAGGATGGAATTAGAAAACCTTCAAGATCCATTAGTTCAAAATTCAAGAAATTTACAGTCAGGTATTTAACACCAATCAAAATAAGAACAACACAGATACGGTAAGTCAACAAACACACAATATTTCGAATGGAAATAATTCGCAATCTCTTGAAAATAAAGAAACAAAAAGTAAAAATTTATATACTACAGTAAAAGATAGTGCTCCATACTATGTTTACATTGAAAATAAGAACGGAAATATAGGAAAATTACATAGAATCGGTACAGCGAGGTTAATTTTAAATTGTGTGACGAGAATCGAAAACAATATTACACATATTGCTGTTATCGATAAAAATAAAGTCAAGGTAGAATTTAATTCTTTTGAAAGTGCAAATAAATTAATATTATCTGAAAATCTTTCATCGAAAAATTACAAGGCTTATGTTCCAAACTTCTTTACTCAAAAGAAAGGAGTAATAAAATTTGTGGATAAGGATATTGATGCGCAAGATTTGATTTCGTTAATTCAACCAAGATTAGGGTATAATTTTGAAGTTTTACATGTAAAACGAATTAATAGGAAAATTAGCAGGTTAGAAGCAAATACAGAATATGTGCCTACATCTACAATTATAGTAACATTCAAAGGTCAAGTTATTCCATCTCAGGTAGTTATAGAAAAGCTGGTGTATGATGTAGAAGCTTATATTCCCAGACTCATTCAATGTTTAAAATGTTTAAGATTTGGACATGTTAGTTCGCAATGTAGAGGAAGCAGTAGATGTAAATTTTGTGGAGGTGAACATGAAGGTTCTAAATGTGCAGAGCCAAATAAACTTGTGTGTGCATTGTGCAGTGGAAATCATTCCGCTACGGATAGAACAGTTGTATGTACGGAATATGAAAAGTAGAAAAATATTAAGAATATTATGAATACTGAAAATTTATCATACTTTGAAGCGAAGGATAAATTTCAAAATAGTTTTTTAAACGTAGTTAAGAATAATCAACAAAGTTCAAGTCATTACTCAGGTAAAAGGTCAGATAGTTTAAGTTTAAGTCAAAATAATCCCTTACAGCAGGAACACAATCAAATCCTACAAAACCCGAACATTCATTCGCAACCGGTATATCTAAATACACACAATGTCCCACAGTATCACAACATGAATAAAGGTAAACAAACTTTTTCTGAAATCGTCAAGAAAGCTTGTCATGACAGAACTCAGGTTGGTCATGAAAGTGTCACTTTAAAGACTAGTCACTTTCATGATTTTTACAAGACTCCTGTCACTTTACAAGACTCATCTGTCATTTTTAGACTGCAATTGAAGTAGAAATCGTCACTTATCTTATGAAACGTTTATTTAATATAATTAAAAACACTAACAATCAAATACAACAAAATATTTTTGATTTGTTGTTGATTCATTGTCATGGATATTAACTTCTCATACTACTCTGATGTTGATATATTTTTTCAGTTTAAATCTATTTTTAGTTTTGAAAAACGATTTCAGAAAAAATATAATACATCACTGGTCATGAAAGTGTCTCTGCTTGACTCGGAGGCTTTAAAGAGATACTCGGATGCTACGCATCCTCGTACTCTTCAATAAGCCTCCTCTTCTGCAAAGTTTCACTTTCATGACTTGTAATGTAATACACTATTACAAAATACTATTTGCGAAAAAATCTTAGATTGTTTTTACAATAGTACTTCATCAATTAAACCACTCTATCGATTCACAAAATTTAATGATTCTAAAAAATAATATCTCTCAAATTCTTGGTAATAATGTATAATACAAATATATTGCAGTGGAATGCTAGATCAGTAATCTCTAATAAAGGTGCTCTAGAACATTTCCTTTTTGAATCTAAAATAGACCTTGGCTTAATATCGGAAACATGGTTAAAAGAAAAAATAAAAATTAACTTCTCAGGATATAATTTGTTTCGAGAGGATAGGTTTGATGGATATGGAGGGGTAGCAATCCTATTAAAAAAATGTATTAATTTTACATCCGGTCCTACATTTTATAAAATTAAAGATTTTGTGTGTACTAATATTACAATCAATTATAATTCAGAGAAAAAAGTAAATATATATTCAGTTTATGCTAAACCCGGTTTAAAGATATCTGCTAATGAGTGGAAGAAATTTTTCGATAGCTTAAAATCTCCGTTTCTTGTTGGAGGTGATTTCAATTGCCACAATATAGTTTGGGGATGTAGTACCACGGACGTTGAAGGCATTAACTTACTAACAGCTATCGAAGACTGCAATTTAGTATATTTAACTAATGGTAAAGAAACCTTAGTATCAAGACCAAGTAGTCTAAATAAATCTGCAGTTGATCTAACACTATGCTCAACAGATATCGCCCATTGTTTTGATTGAGACGTTATAGATAATACATTAGGTTCGAATCATTATGCTATTGTGATGATCATAAATACTAATTGTACAGTAACAGATGGAGGTAATTATAATAGACAAAAATGGAATATAAATAAAGCGGATTGGTTACTTTTTGGTTACTCTTCTAAAATGGAAAATTATGCCATCATTAACCAAAATAACCTAAATTATGATAAATTTATTACAGCATTCAATGAATCTTGTGAAATAAGCACAGCAAAGAACAGCAAAGTAATAAGTTCAAAATTTAACAAAAAATGGTGGAACCAAGACTGTAACAGAGCTATACAAGAACAAAAGGAAGCATTTAAAAAATATAAAATGCAAGGCAATTTGGAAAATTATATAAATTACAACAGATGTGTCGCAAAACTAAAAGAACAATCCGTCTTAGTAAACAGCAGAATTGGAAAGAATTTTGCCGATCACTGAACAAAAACACAAGAGTTAAAGAATTATGGAAACAAGTAAAACTACTTCAGAATATTTACAAACCGCCAATCAATTCTGTTAAAGAAGGAAAATGGACTGAATCATTCTTCAATAAAATTACTTCTGTCGGTGTTACGGAAAATATTACTTATGTAGAAGATATAAATATGTCTCATGAAAAACAATAAAAATACAGCGCCTGGTATGGATAATATACACTACATTATGTTAGCTAATTTAGGATTCTATGGGAAACAATTGTTACTAAATATTTTTAATAATATTTCGGCTACTGGAAATATCCCTATAAGCTGGAGAGATTTTCTGGTTTTACCGTTTCTTAAACTAAATCGTGATTCTAATGACCCAAATTCATATAGAGCGATATGTTTAGGTTCGTGTGTTTGCAAAACATTGAACGTATGATTAAGGTTCGACTAGAAAAGTGGCTAGAAAATAATAATAAAATATCAAATACGCAATATGGTTTTAGAAAAGATTATTCGACTACAGAAAATGTTAGCCATTTAGTTACCGATATCAATTTGTCCTTTTCTTGTAATAAGTCATTAACAGCATTATCCCTGGATATAGAAGGAGCTTACGATTATGTAAACTTCAATATTTTACACACTAAAATGTTAGAAATTGGATTACCAGAATGTGCCAATAAGAAAATAATTAACTTATATAGTAACAGAAACGTGCATCTGTTCATTAACGGCAAATTGTTCGGACCGAGATTGGCTAGAGATGGGCTACCACAAGGAAGCATTTTATACCTGATATATACACCTCGTCCTATTTTATACCTGATATATACACATGATATAACTAAAACATGTAAAAATACAAAGATTTTACAATTTGCGGATGATGTGTGTATTTATAGAGATAATAGTGAAATCAACGAGGGAATAGCGAAGTTGGATGAGTCATACACCGAAATTAGCAATTGGGCATCTCTACATAGATTAACTATATCAGAAAAAAAACACACAAGCATGTATTTTCACCAGACGACGCAAACATATTCCTAACGAATTAAAATTGAACAATGTTAACATCCCAGTGAAAACTTTAATAAATTATTTGGGAATAGTATTGGATAGAAAACTACTTTGGAGTAAGCACATAGAACAAATAATTATAAAGGCCGAAAGGGGATTGAACGTTTTAAGATCAGTATCGCATACAACTTGGGGAGCAGATCCGAACATTTCTCTGTTATTGTATAAATTATATATTAGGTCTGTTATAGATTATGGTTCAATTCTTTATGGGGATGCTGCAAATTGTCATTTAAACAAAATAGAAGTATTGCTAAATAAATGTTTAAGAATGTCCATTGGAGCATTAAGAAGTACTCCTATAAATAATCGCTTGGTGGAATGCGCAGAATGGCCTATATCGATAAGACAAAAAGTGTTATGCAATAGATTTCTAATTAAATAATACAGAAAAGATCGAATCTGATAAATAAAGTGCATCAGCTTTCTATTATGGATTTAACTAATAAATACTGGATTAAGAAAAAAACTCCCTGTATAGTAGAGACCAAAGAATAGGGAGGTTAAGAATGGAAGGCTCCATAAGAACTATATGTAAAAATTCGACCTTATTTTACAGTAATAGTTAACACCTGACACGTAAAGATAGGTTAGGTTTACCTAACCTAACCTAACCTAACCTAACCTAACCTAACCTAACCTAGCGTAATAATCACTAGATTTTAAAAATTTCTGCGCGCGCGGAATTTTAAACTTAAACCTTATTATGTGTGTTGTACTGATATTCTAACTTATAAAATCTTAACCGCAGATTATAGAATTATGGTTTTGTTATTAACACAAAGTATTAAAAACACAAATATTTTCTTTGATACAAACATTTATTTACAACAACCCAAGAAGTTATGCTTTTTATACAGACTTAAAAATAAATAGGTAGACTTTTCTGAACATAATTCTAAAGTAATATATAGACGACTGTTTATTAATTCACATATTTTTTAAGTTAAATTACAATTTTCTAACAGAGATATAAAATTAACATTGAATAATAATTCAACAAATTGTTCATGCAATAAATTTGACAATTTTTTATTTTTTTGTCACATACCACCTTTTCCTTTTTTCTATTTAAAAAGTTAACAGCCCAATAAGTTCTGCTTTTTATAAAGAGAGTTAAAAATAAATTAGTAAACCTTTCTGAACATAATTCTAAACTAATATCTAGACGACTGTTTATTAACTCACATATTTGTAGAGTTAAATTACAATTTTTTAACATGGACATAAAAACAGCATTGAACAATAATTCAACATTTTTATCAATTTAAACATAGGAGGACTAACAAACGTCAAACCTTGACTGGTGTTTAATTTGTCATTTTGTTTCAGATATGTAAAATATTGGTGCTCATACAGGGTGTTTTGGAAAAGATGCCTTTCCCGTTAAAGGGCAATAGAGAAACATGTGTAGAGTAACATCTTACTAACAATTTCCTGAAATGCCCTTTTGAAATGACAACCCCACCTTATAAAAATAATAGGCACGCCACTGCACAATAGTAGATAAAATTGTATGAAAAGAAAATTGTGTCTACTAGTACATACTTTTAAAGGTCATGGACAAAAGAACCATAAACTAACCCAAGCAGGTAGCAGGATAAATAGAAATTCTTCGAAGATTGTAATCAACACCAAATAGCAGTACGTGCTTTTAAAACGTTTTTAATTAAATAATAACACTCATTTTGAACATATGTAATAACTGTTACTGACTCAGATCTTTGAGATTTGTAACTGCAGTATGCAGTTTGTCGTCAACTTTCTTTGTGTTAGGTGGTGGTAAACTTGAGTTTCGATTAATACACGTTTTAGAATTAATAACTTGCATTAGGTAGTGTTAAGTGTTTGTTTTAGTGATAAGTAGTTTATTTAAGTGTATTTAATTACTGTTTAAATTATGGCAGAACCAAACACGCCTGCTGAATGAACAGAACTTTTCAAATCAACCATTTTCAAAAAGTACACTTATACCGCGAGTGCAATCTTGCCAATGGCTATTGGAACGCAAACAGGAAAATCCCCAGTTTGCACAAAATGTTTTACTCGAGCGGGTGTTTTTAATTCACACAACAGCCACATAAAGCCTTTTATTCTACTCCAACGATTAACCGGTGACTGGCGCCTACATTTTCTGGTCAATGAAGTGTTCGACAGACTTCCACTATTGAGCACCACTACACTTTGCTCGACAGGTACGGGAGTTTTTGAACACAAGTTATAAAGATTGTTTGCATCTAAACGGTAAGTTTTACTCATTTTGTTAAAATGACATTCGTAAAATGAAAAACAGGCAATGTTTCCATCACAATTAGGTCAACGAACGTATGTTACATTTTATTTACCGACCTTAATAAATGATCAAGTCATCAAGGTAGTGAGTTACTCGGCAACCGCTGCTGCACCTTGATCACAAACTAAAGCTTTAACTATTAAGCCACTATCAGTAGCACATAGTATACATTCTTTAACTATTTCTTCAATATTCTTAGTACATTCACTACCTCCTACAAACCAATAGCCTAACACATGTTTCCATTTACATGTAATGCCTCTAGCCATACAAACCAATACAGATGTAGCTGCTTTATTCAAACGTTCTTTACCTGTGTCTACAATACCTATTATTTTGTCTTGTTTAGCATTATATGTTAAGTGTTCTTTGATGCTTATTTCATCAAATAACAAGCATGTGAGTCTGTTTGTTTGGTCAACATCTGTCGAAAAATGATTTTTAATGGATGTTAAAACTAAATTATTCAATCCAGGATTTACAGTTAAATAACACTGCCAAGTTCGGAGAGTTCTAGGCGTTGGAAGATTTAATGTTTTTCCAATAATTCTATATCCCTTTGGTGAGCTGTAATACCAAGTCAAGCACAGCTCTTTTAATTGATCATTGTATCTTCTACTGTATTTAGTTTTGGAACTAAATCTTAGCTGCCAAGCAAATAAGGTATGTAACTCTTCTGATAAATATGCCTTGGACCTACGTATAATTTCTTCAATCTTAAGTTTTGTCTTAGATTTAAGAATACAAGTACAGGTTTTGTTTTTTCTAAACAACTTACATTTTAAAGCATTATTTTTAATTATTAATTTTTTCAAAATATGCTTTGCTCTAGAACTTTGAGTTGATCTTTTTGCTGGCATTTTCGAATTTTTAGATTCTTTCGATACTTGTAAAAAAAATTAAAATGTAAATAATAAATTAAACGTATCTTAAAAACCTTTATACATACCAGGAGGTTGCATATTATTTAACTTTGGAGTTAATTGTAATGTTGCAGGCTCATTAAAGCATATTCTTTTGTCAGATGATTATGTAAATAACATAATATAAATAACAATATAATCATTTAGCATGCAGAAATACCATTTTCCAAAGGCGCCATTTCATTTTTTACACTTATAGAACTTCTTATCAATTGTTTTCGTGGTATTTCAGAGTTTACAACCACTTGCGACAAATCTGGAAAAAACTAGATTAAAAACCAGTAAGTGCTAAGAAAATCGGCTGTAACACAGATAAATGAGTTGCTTTTGCAGCTTTTGAGGTATGGAACCTTAAAGAGTACTTAGTAACACGTTAAACAATTAAAAAACCTTTGTACATACCAGACTGCATATTATTTATCTCTGAAGATAACTGCTCATTTGAAAATTTTCTTTTGCTAGATACTTCTTCAGAAGAAATAACATGATCTACACTTTCAGTAGCATCTGTAATATAACAAAAAACAAAATATTATGTAGTACTGTAATGAAATAAAGATACCTAATAAATTATACTTTCATTTAAATTTTTTAATTTTTTTAAA
This sequence comes from Agrypnus murinus, assembly GCA_929113105.1. NCBI lineage: Eukaryota > Metazoa > Arthropoda > Insecta > Coleoptera > Elateridae > Agrypnus > Agrypnus murinus. The sequence continues at coordinate 5,144,347 of OV816029.1, forward strand.
TACTTTTACCTTGTACTATTGCAGGTTTGCAATTTGGCAGTAACAATATTCGTGGATAAGTTTTTGTTGTTAAATAAAGAGTTGTTGTTTCCTTTATGTCGCTCCTGTACTGAAGACCTCAACCAAGCAGAATGTCATCATTCCGTTGCCAAACGAGTCATTAGCGGAACATGGGTCGTGGATGAGGTGGCTACAGCAGTACGAAAGGGTTACATCATACAAGATGCACAGGAGATCTGGTCATACGATGTAACCCAGTATGACAAGAAGTCGATGGACGGCGGTTTGTTTTCGGGGTTCATAGATAAGTTCCTGAAAATGAAGCAGGAAGCTAGCGGATGGCCCTCTACAACATGCTCCGATAACGCTGCTGCTGATGAAGTCCGAAAACAAGCCTACGTTGATGAGTATGTCTTGAACGAAGGAGTACTTCTGGAATCGTCGAAAATAGTGAAGAATCCCGGATTGAGATCGCCGGCCAAGTTGATGTTAAATTCATTTTGGGGTAAGTAGTACAATAGTCTTACGTAGTTTTCTTTACTTAATAATAATTGTATTATAGGGAAGTTTGGTCAACGTGAGAATCAATCCAAAACTTCGATTATCAACGAGCCCAAGGAGTTTTTCGATTTACTCTCCAACCCTAGCGTAGAAGTCAACAACGTGCAGGAGATAAATGACGAGGTGATTGCCGTTAACTGGCAACATAAGGAGGAAGCAGCAGATCTTCTATCGTCAGTAAACGTCGTCATCGCGTCATTTGTCACTGCACAGGCCAGACTTAAACTCTATTCCTACCTTGATCGATTGGGCGAGAGTCTTATACTATGATACAGGTAACAATTATTCATTTCTCTCCTATAATTTGATAACTACTAAGTATGTTTTTTGTTACAGATTCTGTAATATATGTGTCCAGGCCCGGGGAAGAAGATCTACCAACCGGCAACTTCCTGGGCGATTTCACCGACGAACTCGAGGATTACGGACCAGGGGCATACATTATAGAATTTGTATCAGGGGGTCCCAAGAATTACGCCTATAAGGTATATTGTCCGACCACAGGTCTAGTACACGTGGTCGTAAAGGTGAAAGAGATCACCCTCAATCACGCAGCGGCTCAAAAAATAAACTTTGACTCCATGTTGCGTCTATTGGACGACATGGACTCAAAGATTATGATTGAGTCCAGTAACATCAGGCGCACGACTGACCACCAACTTGTAACGCGAACGGAATCAAAGGCCTACAGAATAACGTTCGGTAAGCGACGTCGTATAGACGACTTTAATTCCGTTCCGTACGGATATAAAAAGCCTAGGATCGACTGATGTTACGGGCCTCATGTAGTCATAATATTTGTATATAGTTTTCAAAATAATTTTTTCTTTATATAGTTTAATAATGTTTGTATATTTTTCACCGTGTATTTATATTAATCGTATGTAATAGATGTATACCTGTATATAGTTTTCAAATTGGATTTAAAACGTCTAGGATCGACTGATGTTACGGGTCTCTTGTAGTAATAATATCTGTATATAGTTTTCAAAATAATTTTTTCTTTATATAGTTTAATAATGTTTGTATATTTTTCACTGTGTATTTATATTAATCGAGTGTAATAGATGTAATAGTTTAAATAATACCTGTATATAGTTTTCAATTTGTTATATCTTTTACATGTTTCACTGTGTTATCAATTATTTTGTAATGTTATAACATGTATTATATTATTCGTAAATAATAGATGTAATAGGATTTAATTCTTGTCTTTTATTTCTGTAATTTAAGGTAAAAATAAAAAGCAAATATTTTATACAAGAACTTTTATTGAAAGAAGAAAATACATTTCATATTGATATATAATACTAAATTATATCTAGAAGAAAATACATTTTATACTGATATATAATACTAAATTATATCTAAAATAATACATAAGTATACTAATAATAATACTATAAAGGAGCTAGTGAGTGAGTAGATCTTCCTTCTTTATCCAGGACTTTTCATTTAAACCGAGCCATTTTACGTAAATGTCACCATTGCTGCGGCGTTTAAGTATTTTTTCAACTAGATGTACATCAGGTTGATTGGTTTTCTGCAACTCGAACTCGTAGAAAGCACCTCGAACAGGAACTCCGTGTAGATCCTCCAAGTATGTGATAGGTTTTGTAAATTGAACTTTAACTACTTTGAATAATTCTGTTGACCATTTAGGTGTATATCCTTTGGAAAAGACTCCTTTGAATTTGCTTATACGTACGATGTCATTCAAATCCAACCTACGTTTACTGATAGTTTTTACAGTAGTGTTATACACCGACAGATGTGTCGTAGGTTTAACAGATGCAGGAGGCATCCCTATTGTTCTATGTTTTGTATTATTATAGCTATCAACTACTCGTTGTAATATATCGACCCATTTAAATTTCCCTCTGTAGCTAAACTCCTTATACAACTTTTGCTTAATTGTACGAATAACTCGTTCGACTATTGAAGCCTTAATCACGGAATACGTAGAGTAATGATTTATGTTGTATTCATTCATTAACTTCTTAAAATGTTTATTATAAAACTCTTTCCCGAGATCAGACTGTAAAGTTTTAGGTATGACTGAATCCTTAAAGATACTACGGACCTGCTTTGTCACCTCTTCTCCGGTTTTAGTTTTCAACGGACGTACATACAAGTATTTCGAATAACAGTTTATCATCATCAGTGTGTAACGATAACCCTTATTTACTTTAGCGTAGGGAATAAACTTCGCTAAATCTATTTGAAACAAATCATCATAAGCCTTTATTATAGTACTACGTCTTTGAAATTTTTTTCTAGCTGATCTATGTATTTCATCGACAACGGTTTGTTTTGCGTTCATCTCTGTTAATAACTGCAGTTACTCAAATTATAAGCTGTGTAAGACTGAACTATTAAATAGAATGTAAAGTAATACATCCTACGACTATCGTGAGGTTCTTTGAGTAATTAACAAATTTTGTAGGTCTACGAGCGGTGATCTATCAAAATTTTTAGATCTAGAATCTGCTTTAGCAAGAAGCCATAAAGTTGCCCTAGACAGTTCTATACAAAGCGAGGTCAAAGTTTTAATACTATCACGTAGCGTGTCGTGATTGTTGTTAGATATCTCGCTATCCATATACCACTTTGTAACTGCATCCTCTGCATCTACGGGGTCCGCTAAATTGATTAATCTTCGTTTCTTACAGTCAATAGTTTTATTTTCTAGTATTAAAGCATGTTTCTTTGTTACCAGATCTGAATCATTAATAGCGTGACCTGCGTTTGTAATTCTTTTGTTTTCTAAATCGAAATTCTGATCTTCTGTTAGCTTAAATCCTACCCCGGCAGGACCTGGAACTGTTACAGCATCTCCAACTATTGAACGTCCGAATAAATCTATAGTAGCATTCATACTGCGAATGATAATGGTAACGAACTGACTACTTACAATCGTGATGAAATTTTCTATTCTATAATACCTTCTTTTTTTAACTCGGAAATAATTGAAATTATTTCGTTTTCATTCAGAGGACTACTGTTACCGGCATCTTTTACAGCAAATAACAAACGTAGCCTGTCGACTAGCTCGTTCTAACAAACATCTGCTCGACTAACTCACAGGGATTAGTTGCTGAAAAACATTACAAAATGTATATTAGCATCAAGTCCTAAATACTGTGTCTAAGACGCTTATATTATTAGATACTTAATAAAGAGCACAAAACCCACAAAATAGAGAAAAACAAGAAAAGAGAAAGAATGAGAAAATGTATCTAAACACCGCTGCGTATTTATTGTCATGGTACCTTCTAATTTTTCTTCATATTTTCTTTTTATTCTTTAATCCTTTAAAATTCCGCACCACGGGTTTCATTTTGCTTGCTTACAAAGAGTACCTGTATTTCAACACGAGTAATAATTTTCGATTAAATGTGGGTTGTTCGCACCGACACTCGCATCCGCAAGCGCATGCACGTTTTACGTTCATACGAACTTTTTAGTACTGTAGTAGTACCGTACTTTTTGATCGTTTGGATATGAGAAAGCAGAAACCAAAAAGCGCTAGAAATAGGAATAGTAGATATAGATCCAACCTAATGAGATGTCTATCGTTATAGTACTATTTCCTGTTGCTATTTCCAGTACTAAATCACTACAATTAAAAGAAGTTACATTAATTAAAAATGCGTCATATCGATACTGATCATAAAACCGTGGAGTGGGATTCAAACAAAGTGATTAGTCTTATTCAGTTTGTAGGAAGCAAGGAGTTTAAGAACTTGCAAAAATTATAACAAGGTGTAAATGCTTGTTGAACGTCACTGGGCTTGAAGTAGTACAGTTGGGGTTAATTTTAAACATTAATTGCACCCCGACAATCTGACCATTGGATCGTTGAATTTTAGTGCAAAATTAAAACATAACAAAAACATTAAATCAACCCAAAACATGCATAAACTGATTTATTTATTTATTTTTGATTTATTTCAGATTTATTTTTAAATATCAAAATTTCTTTCTGTGGCCTTATTGATTAGTTAAAATAAAAAAAGTAAAACTAGGTACAGGGATCCAATATTTATTTAGTCAAAAGTAACTGTCTAAAGCTTTTTTGACGTTGTTTTAGTTAATTAGAGCCAGGTTCTCATAACTCATACCTCTTTATCCAGTTAACAATCCATTAATTAATTTCAGCTTAAATAATGTGGCCAGATTCTAGCTTAAGCGAAAAATGTTTAATTTACTTTAGATAGTGATACGATTTTTGGGGATAATTTAATTTATAATAATGTTCCACTTTTGATGTCATAAATTTGATAGGATATTTATATGGGTATTTAAGATTTTAAGGGCATTTTACAACTCGGAATTCCAAATCCATATAAATTTTCATAAGCCAAGGTAAGTATAATATTTTTATCAACATCCGATTCCAATTATTATTCAATAATATTTACATAAATTTTTCTTGTTGACAGTTTATTATTCGAAGAATTAATGAAACACTCTTTTAACTTTTTAAATAAACACTTTCATTTATAAACTTTAAATTAATTCACTTTGACGTATCTCAGAAATAATTCTTGCACATTCAAAATTTGTTCATAACCTTAAATTTCTTTAAACATAACAAGAAGTGTGCTCCCTTTGAAAGATGGAATTAGAAGAGAATTTAATAAATAAAGGCCGTTCTTTTATATGATTCGACCAAAACAAACGACTTGACAATTTCCACATTTAGCATAATCTTAGATTTTTCTTTTTCCGAAAAATTATCAATTGCATCTTGTAGAATTTGAAATTGCAATTCTAATGGTATTCGACACTTGAGTAATCAAATAAAATTAACCTTACAATAGAATGTCGATTAACAACAATTCTCTTAAAACTATTTATTGGCTTAATTATCCAAAATTACCTTTTCACATTTCCTTTCTTCATAAAACTGAACATTACATCTTTTATAATATTGTTTGAATATTTTTAGCTACCAGCAACATTGAATTATTAGTCAATTTACAATATTTTACTAAATGTTCTAAAGACGCAACCTAATTACATGATCTTATACATTATACAATAACAAAAATGCAAATCGATACTGTGCAAATTGCGAAACGAAGGAATCTCGTTAATATGAAAACAAAGTTTTATCTATAATTTGGCAAGGTAAGTTGCTAAAAACGTGCATACAATTTTAATACAATTCACTTTGTTTGTTCCAGGTGAGATCTTACGTTGAAAATCAAACAAACTTAACTATATTCAAAAATTCATTAACATCACCCAAATCGGCAATTTAAATAAAATTTATTTCTAGGGAAAAACAAGATTTCCACATATCCTTTATCTACATAAAGTGTTCTAGTGTCCATGGTACTCATCTAAAATTTAAAAAAGGAAAGGTTGGTAATACAACGGCAAAAACGGTTTCAGTAGCATAAATTTATCATAGAAAAAATCTACTTTCACGAGAAAATTATAATTCGCAAAGTAATTTCTATGAAAGAAGATTTCTGATGCATATCTTTCAATGAGCAACTTAACTAACCCTGCAAACAGAGCTTGTTATAAAATAACAAAAAAAAGCTAAAAGAGAGAGAAAACTATTTATTATACTAATTTATTTCATTTTCAAAATCCAATACGATTTAAATTCTGTTAAGTACTTAAAAATCTGGAAATTTCATGTTTCGACTGACCGCGTTTTTCAACAAACAACAATAAACAATATCGCTGATTTATAGAGCATTACCTCAAAAATTTTTTCAGGTCACCTACCTTGCCACCTATACCACCCACACATAAATTTATTTTCTTATTATTCATTCTTAGTACCATACAAGAATTACACAGAACCTTACTAATTTATTAGTTAGTGATGTAAAATATCCAGAAAATAGAGAAAAACTTCTGGAAACAGGACTTCGTCCGCCACCTTCTCTAGAATTTCTTAATTAATTCAATCGATAAATTTTTTACTTATTCTTAGAAGAAGGGGGTTAATCGAGTCCCTTAAAAGTAAGGTAGCGTGTAAGTGAGTAAAAACTATTTTGTTATTGATTACAATAATCAATGCAGTGCAAGAACCGATGCCTAGGGCAGCCTTTGCGACGCAGACCCTCTTTCAGTTTTCTGTTTACATTGACGAGTTGAACATGTGCTTCCCTGGCTGTTGTAAACATTGCGTATGGTGTGCTAACTTTTTATATATAAACATAAAGTTATAAACAATTACTTTGTAAATAAATATATTCAAATAAAAACTTGCTGAAAAATTTCTTCCAATAAAAATTAGTTATAGAAAGTTGTTTTATAAATAACATCAATTTTCTCATTTCCATTTGAGGTTATAAAATATGTAAATATCATAACCTACTGCTAGTGACATCACATGATTTGAAATCAAAAAAATTAACAAAGTTTTCCAGCTGCTTTCGTAGAATAATAAAAAATAGGTACTGGCAACTTACTCCATGACGTCAAAACGTTACACATTATTTTTTAAAGCATTCAATTAAAGATGAAGACTATAGTAAATAATAAATTACAAAGTATAACATCGTAAAAGTGTTGTGTTTCTTGTGGATAAGCATGGGTTGACTTTATTGAATAAAAATGATGAAATATACAGAACAATTATTGTCTACTCCCTTAAAGACTTCTAGTGCTTTTAAGTCGGCATCTCCGACACCACCAAGTGATACCCATCAATCTAATGCCGCACAAGATAATAGAATATCACTCACACCTTTGTGGGAATATGTAGTACGCACAAAATCTCTTCCTGGTAAGTTTTAATTTTTAATAATATTAGCAAATTACAGAACAGAATTAATTAACGATATTTAATTGTAAGATACTTAAAATTTGCATAGTTTATTTTAATAAATATATTTTCGGATAGCTTTTTTGCAAATCGTTTATAAAACCTTTAAGATATTTATAATTTTTAAAAATCCTTACAAGTAATTTTGATATCTTAATGTTCGGTGAGAACTGGACCTAATTTATCAGCATGTTAACCAAACATAAAGGTTATCGAAAATAAATACCAGAATGAAAATACCTGTTGTGTTCCTGTATAGAATCCTCCACGAAAATTCAGCCTAATTTTTGGTTAATCCAAAAAAAAGTTTTGTGCATAGCATGTTCAATATAATTATTAAAAACATGGTGCACATTTTTATATGGGGAAATAGAAACAACGCGATTTTACGCTCCGGGAAACGTGAAACTGGATGAATTTATATTGGAGTAAGAAACAGGACATCCTGAAGGGTGTTACGGAGTATTTAAAAGCACCAAAGAACAAACAGCTTAAAGTAAACTAAGTAGTTGCAATTTGGGTTCAGGAGTTTTTGAATATAAACTAATGTATGGCACCTTAAAACCAAAAAGTTTAAAAATTACAAACAAACACGTAACAAATAATATTATCTCAAAACTGAACGAAACTTAAAAACTAGAAATTGTAATTAATAATTTTAACTTAGAATTTTTAAATTTATTTGCATTTTTGAATTTAGGTCTTAATTTTGAGACTTTTACAGTATAAAATTTAAAATCCGCTACAAAAGATTTATGATTTGGTTTACATAGTTTAAAATCCAGAATCTCGAAATTAAAATATAAAAGTTGTATAACATTTAGAAATTAGAATTCCAAATTTACAATTCATAATTAACTCATAGTCTAAATTCAAGATTGGGAATTTTAAATATACAAATCAGAATTGCTAACATTGTAACTCTAAGTATTTACAATTTAGAATAATAATTATTCAATTAGTAAAGCAATATTTAATATTTTGAATTAAGTAACGAAATAAAAATTTAATTCAGAAGAAATATTTAATATAAATAGCAAAATCTGTAACAATTTAAAAAACAAAATATATTTGAAATTTAAAAAATATTGATTTAGACAATAGTACCTAAAAATATATTTTACTATATGTAAGTTGAAGTTTTAATAAGACTTTTGTATTAACTTTATTATTATTATGATTATTAAACTTCAATTCAAGATTAATTGTTAAAAGAAAATTTAAAATTTGTACTAACAAATGATAATTAAAAGGTACAAATTAGAATTAAGAATTACCAATTCAAAATTAATAATTCAAAACTATAATGTATACTTTTAATTGTACAGTTCAACAATACACACAATAGTCTTGAATTGTTGAAAATTTTGTTGTTAATTCTAAAACACGAGATTTAGAATTAGGAATAACATTTTAATACTGGAAATACTGCGCGATATAAAATTAAAATTTTTGAAATATGCTTTTTTTGGAATTTAACTATGTAACTCTTACTTTTCTACACCACAAAAAACATCTAATACTTGCTGCAAAACTCAAGATTGCCTCGACTTGAGATCTTATCCTTACAAATTTAAATTTCGGGTCGTAGGTTTTTTTCCAATAGCTTCAAATTATCAAAAGGATGAATAAAGGTTTCAAAAAACACAAGAAAATGCATATATTTGGGCGCCATCTGATTATGAAAGTTTGATAATGACCTGATACCATTAACCAGAAACTGGAGTCAGATCTAATAAATTTAATTCAACTTGTTAGTCATATTCGGTGATGTCAAAGTTGGGTTGGGTTGTCAAAGTTTAAAAATTATGTTTATTCATAAACCAAAAAATTAAAAAAATAACAACTAGTCGAAAAATCATTAAATACAGTCACAGTACCCTGCATAAGAGCTCTTACCAAATGGGAACGTTTTCATACAACAACATAACATAAGTAATCGGTACATAAGCAATATATAACTTACACAATGTTCATAAAATTCAAAAAGTCGATAGTTCACAATACCTTGTTCAAATTGTTTAATTCACAAAACTGGATCAGAACAAACTTACACTATATTGCCTTTTACCAACACAGGTATAAACAGTTATCACTGAACTATAGAAACTGGAAACTTCATAAAATTCTGCATCACTAATAACCCAAAACTGCGAGAATTAAAATTCACAATACTGTAGTACAAAGAGGTATTTATTGGGAAAATTCACTCTTTCAAATAACCGATAAAACCAGACAATTTAGATGAATTTACTTATTTAAATTACCTTGTAGGAAGAAGAGACTGCCTTTATTAACAGTCACATCCGCTAAAACGTACGATTTAGTCTTGTTTAAGTTTAACATTATCCGATTTCAAATTATATCCGGACAAGATTTTATAAAAACTTAATTCATGGAGAATTCAACTAGGCGACGATAGTCATTCATATTATAACTGTATCCCTTAACGAGATCCTTTGCAAAACTAAATTGCGACACCAAAACACTAATTACACTCTATTATTATGATCGGGAAACTGTACGGTATTAATCATTAGATTTCGGTAAGAATTGATTCTCCACAATCACTGTATTAACTGTACGTTAACTAAAACGCCGCAAAAATATTCTGAAAATGACCTCGGTAATTAACTTTAAAAATACCAATTCATGGCACGGGGACCGAAACCGCGGCCTAATACGTAAAGGTGTTTCGCCCTGTGTGTATTCTCTTCTTGCTTTATTAAACCCTGACTGTAAGCTGACTGTAAAAACTAAAGATATTTTGACGGTAGACGGAATTTTAAGAGGGGTACGCTTTCAAATAGACCAACGAGAAAACAGCGTGGCTTGATTAAGCCAATGAAAGTTGATTATTTTTACACAAAGAGCGCTCGAAAGTTCGGGATTTTACTCATGGCTGAAACTTGCATAGTATGCAAAAAAATCAGACATTTGATAAACGAAAATTTGTTTGTCTAAAATTGGTTGATAAGCACGTACACGGAAGTCGTAAATTTAAACCAGATAGATTTTATTAGTATGTTTTTCGTAGAAGCTCAACTGATTTGGATGGAAATATTCGAAAATACTTGTTCACATCGACAGAATTTGCTAACAGTTTAGATTTTAAGAAACTAGTCTATTCGAAAATATTCTTTTTCCCACGAACAATATGAAATGGTAAATACTAACACGTGTGGACACCTAGGAGTACCTTTATTTGAAATGAGATCCGTAAATTCTTATAAAAACAATTTTTTTCACTACTAGCTTTAAAACATACTATTATCTAGTCTGTTGTCACCTTGTGAAGTTAGTTTTCTTGCCTAGTGGTAAATAATTTTTTATTATTGACTACTAGTCAATAATCCAGATTTTAGTGTAACACGGGGCAAAAATACATCCCATTATACACTGGCATTCAGGAAAAAATCCGTGATCGCGATAGTACGTTTTTTATGTGAGAAGAATAAAAGGAATAAAAGTACTAGTAGTGAAAAAAATAATATATACACCACGGTTGTGAAGTGTTTTCTAGAGCCTCTCATCTTATATCCCTCGATGCTGCGCATCTCGGGATCTAATAATGCTCGGCTCTAGAAAAAACTCTTCACAACCTTGGTATATAATATACTATTATTAGTCTGGAGTGCTTCTTTGAGATGACCTTTAATATTTTATGGGGTTTATTTTATGCAGTATACCAACGGTGATTCTAAATTGAAAGAAAATATATGAATATACAGGACCGTTTTGGAAGTTGCCAGCAATTCTTTCTTAAGACTTCTAGGATTTTCTGGGGATGCTTACAGTAATACTTACAGTTAAACCTTCTAGAACTTTCTTTGGATTTTTTTAGTAATTCTTCCTTAAACCTTCTAGAATCCTCTTCGGACGTTTCCAGTAATTGTCCCTTAAGTTTTCTAGAATTTTCTTCGAACTTTTCTAGTAGTTCATCCATAAAAACGTTAGAGTTTTCTGGAATTTTCCAGCAATTTTTTTAAACATTCTAAGATTTTCTACAGGTTTACAGTAATATTTTTTAAGCCTTCTAGAATTTTCTTCGGACTTTCTGGGAATTTTTCAGTAATTCTTCCTTAAGCCTTCTAGAATCCTCTTCGGACCTTTCCAGTAATTGCTCCTTAAAGTTTCTAGAATCCTCTTTGCATTTTTCCAGTAATTGTTCCTTAAGCTTTCTAAAATTTTCTTTTCTAGTAGTTCCTCCTTAATCAATCTAGAAGTTTCGAAAAAAATTTTATTCTTTCAAAATTTTAGAATTTTTGGAAACTTTTTTCCTGTGTTTTGGAATTTGCCAGCAATTCTTTCTTAAGACTTGTAGGATTTTCTGCGGATGTTTGTACAGGTTTACAGTAATTTTTTTAAGTTTTCTAGAATTTTCTTCGGACTTTCTGAGAGTTTTTCAGTAATTTTAAGCATCCTAAAATCCTTTTCGAACTTTTTCAATAATTGTTCCTTAAACATTCTATAATTTTCTTTTCTAATAGTTTCTTTTTAAACATTATAGAAGTTTTGAAAACTTTTTCTTCCAACTTTTTGGATTTTTTTAATTTGACAACAATTGTTTCTTAAAACTTCTAGGATTTTTTACGGGTTTACAGTAATATTCTTTTAAGCCTTCTAGAGCTTTCTTTAGACTTTTTAAATTATTTTTCAGTAATTCTTCCTTAAGCATTCTAAAATCCTCTTCGGACTTTTTCAGTAATTGTTCCTTAAACATTCTATAATTTCTTTATTCTAATAATTCCTTTTTAAACATTCTAGAGGTTTTGAAAACTTTTTCTTCTAACGTTTTGGAGTTTGCCATCAATTGTTTCTTAAGAGTTCTAGGATTTTCTGCGGATGTTTACAGTAATACTTCTTTAAACCTTCTAGAATTTTCTTCGGACTTTTCTAGTAATTCATCCTTAAACATGTTAGAGTTTTCTGGAATTCGCCAGCAATTCTCTTTTAAACATTCTAAGATTTTCTGCAGGTGACTTCTAGAATTTTCTGGGAATTTTTCAGTAATTTTAAGCATTCTAAAATACTCTTCGGACTTTTCGAGTAATTGTTCCTTAAACATTCTATAATTTTCTTTTTAAACATTCAAGTTCTTTTTCACGTTCTTCTCAAACATTGAAAGTTTTGAAAACTTTTTCTTTCAACGTTTTAAATTTTTTTTTTGAATTTGCCAACAATTGTTTCTTAAAACTTTTAGGATTTTTTACGGGTTTGCAGTAATATTCGATTAAGTCTTCTAGAACATTTTTTTCAGACTTTCTGGAAATTTCTCAGTAATTCTTCCTTAAACCCTCTAGAATCCTCTTTGCACTTTTTCAGTAATTGTTCCTTAAGCCCTCTAAAGTTTTCTTTTCTAGTAGTTTCTCCTTCAACATTTTACTAACATTCTCGACGTTTAAAAAACTTTTTCTTCCAACATCTTGGAATTTTTTGAAAACTTTTTTCTAGTGTTTTGGAATTTGCTAGAAATTCTTTTTTAAAATTTCTAAGATTTTCTACGAATGTTTACAGTAATAATTTTTTAAGCCTTTTAGAATTTATCTTAAGTTTTCTAGAATTTTCTTCTGACTTTCTGTAGTTTTCTTGTCGTTCCTTCTTAAGCCTTCTAAAATTTTCCTCGATTTTACTTAACAACACATTAGGATCGACTTCGACACTAGGTACTTAAGTCTCCGAATCTTCGTCATGTTATCAACGTGAAATGCTACTTGTTTCCTCCTGTCACTTGTAATTCGTTCAACAATTTCGTCGCAATTCTGATTGAGTTAGTTTAAAATCGTCTCTTAACTATACGTCGAGCTTCGCAGTACTTTATTATTGACACCAGAGTTTGTTTATTTATTTGAACACACACCTGACACCAATGTAACTATCTTTTAGTTAAAACTAAGATTTCGTGTAAATTGTTTAATGGTAGACGAATATTTACAGTAACTAATGTCTAGAACTAATTAAAACACACGAAGACTAATCACTAATAAGAAACTAATTTATTTAACACTACGAGGTTGTTTATCTTAAACGCACAATTATGTATTATTTATTTTTACTGGGGCGCCATGTATTTATACCACCACGTCTCTAAGCGTCTTGATATAACGGTGTTTATTGATTTACTACAACAAAAATCTAGAGTAGAGTCCAGGACAACGTAGAAAACTAATTAATCCGAGACCAAATAGAAGACAGAAGACCTAGTGTCTCCTGGACGCAGAAGGTCGGCAACCATCGATGAACCAATACTTAATTCCAATAACCAAATTCAGTTCATGAATATTCTACGTAAAACGTCTTTTCGTTGTCTTAAGTATGGAGGAATAGGATACTAAATAAATTAGAATAACTAAATAAAAGTGGTATGAGGAGATTAAGTTGCAAATAAAGCAAATTAAGGATTTTTTGCTTATTATTTATTGGAACTTTCCATATATTTAAGTACTAAAAACATCAATAATATATTCTTAATATCATTTCCATTTTTCCCCTATTCTACAGGTACTACCCGTATACTTATCGTTATCCGATAAAAATCTGTTATAAAAACGGTTTACACGCACAGCTTACTTTTTATCGGCTGAGTAACATAAAAATTCCCTGCATATTAATTCAGTTTTTTATAAAGTGCATTTTTATATTTTTGCAACTCTTGCTAAAGATAACAAGTGAAATATGTATATGCATTTCTTAGAAAAAGAATATAACATAACTGACATTAGGAAATAGATTATGTACAACATAAATTACCCTTTGTTTATCAACCGAAACTAATAAATGTTTTTTGTTTTATAATTTTCAGAAGGACTAGACTTAGACGTCTTCTTTCAAGCTATAGAAGAAAGGCTTAGAAATCCAGAAAAGGAAGTCCGCCAACACGCACTAAGGGTTTTAACAGATTTCATACCTGTGATAGAGAACTCAACGTTAGACGAAAAAATGCAATCGATCATGCCTTATTTGGTAACGAATTTAGGTCACATAGGTCCAGCAGTTAGAAAAGGTGCTATTGACTGCCTCAGAATTTATTTAAATTGTAGCAATAATTCAGAGAACATTTTGAAAGATCTGGTATACGACGGCTTAGAGAAATCACACGAAAACAAAGTGAAATCGAATGTTGTGATTGGAATCGTTATAGCGCTACCATTTCTCCTACAGAAAGTAACGCACGAATCACTTTTATACATAATTAGAGCCCTTTTTGAGAAAATGGTGCAAATTACTTATCAGGAAGTCACATTAAGATCATTAGTTAGAATTAAAGATGCAATAGGCGATGAGAGATTCGATGAATACATAAAATATAGCGGAACGAGTAGCACGAGAAAGGATTTTGATTTATTGTGTGAAGTCTACGACGTTCAAAAGAAGAACATTAATGAAATGGGAGTAGAGAATTCGCCGTATCACAACAAGAACCATTGGAACGACTTTAATCAAAATATTGTGGAAGAAAGCGGTTGGAGATCCGATTCAGAAGTTATTAGACGCGAAAAGCAAGGTGAAATTATTGAAGACAAGGTTATTTTAGAAACTGAAATTAAATTGAATTCTGGGCCAGCGATTACGATGCAGATACACGAGGAGAGTCGACAGAGTATTGCTGAAGGAACGGATAGCGAAGAGGAAAGGTAATTATTATTATTATAATTTCATAAGTAATATAATAGTGCAGTGAAGTAATCTAATTTATTATTTCCCAAAAATCTATGTGGGAAAAAAGAATGGCGAACAAATCTCTTAATTATAAAGATTTTTATGATGCAGGACAGCTCAGAATATTCTTTATTGTATATTTCTGACCATTTCGTGTCTTTTTTTCATGGCATGTAGATATGAGGTTGTTAGAGTTATATGATTTAAGCAAATATGAGATGACTATAACTGTAATAGTGACTGAGATTGGGACGGATACTGGGACGGAGACCGCGACCGAGACTGGGACTACACTATAACGCAACCCATTGAACCTACAAGTAACATTAAAACATAGTAGCTATATCTTTCACAGTTTGCATTTCAAAGTGCAAATCGAAACGGTGAGTTAAGCTTAGCGTAGTAGTTCAATGTCTTTTTGACATATCTGAAATGATGGACTACTAATGTAATCAAACTTGAAACACAGAAAGTTGGTGTTAAACGAACAGATATATTTATTTAACACAGAAAATATGTTCCAAGATACTTTAAAAATACATTGTTAATAAAAGAAAGTAATAAATGGGTACATCGTATACCAAAAAAATATAAAAAATAATTTTTTTAAAGTTATTCGACTGTCTTACGATAGCTTTACGAAGAATCTACAATTTGGGAAAGTAACATTACAATATTAACAAAATTAAATACCTTAGCCACTTTTTATCGTCCACATTAATGTTCAAACCAAAATTCCTTTCACAAGTTGAAGGATTCGAACTCTTGACAATCACACACCTTAAAAGCTTTAAACAAAAGCTACAATAACAAACTGCTGGGCATAAAGTTGCGGGAGAGGTTTTCTGGATTCTGAGCTAAATATTATCAACGAGGTTCATTAAACTTCAATTCAACTGCTTGCAATAACTGCCTTAGATTATAAATTCTTAATTATTCTTCTGACTGGACGGTACTCGTAATTACTTGAATGTTGCTCAAAGTAGTTGTTGAAATTATTATGATTCGGCAAGAACAATGCAACGTTATGAAAATTTCCTTTTCTTAAACATGGGAATTAACACTGAGTTCTACTAACAAATGTCCGGCAACTAAACCATTCTTCAATAAATGAAGAATCACAAAATAACTGTAATTAAACTGTACTATAAAACTGTATTTTTATTCGAACAACTCGAAAAACTAGACGGCACATTAAATAGTTAATTTGTCATTTTATAATAAACAAATTGAACGGTAATAACACATACTCAAACAGAAAATTGTTAAATTCACTTAACGGGCTGTATATTTGTAATTGTACCCCGCCGAGGTCGGGGCACGCTATCGCACAAAAACTTTAGCCGGACTGTATTCTATAGAGATCGAGACTGAAGTCAAGTGTGTCTCGGACCACCAACTGAAGGCAAGTGTCTTCTCTGAAAGTTCGATCGGAAGTGTTTTGGCTTTTTGGACCTCTCTTTTACGCGGGGAAGTTGTTTCCTCTGCAACAAAGAAGTTTTTACTAGCATTTACACGAGATTTTCGTCCTAATGAACAAAAATAGAAATGGGATGACGCGAGGGCTGGTACAAGGACACTACCATCTGCAGGCTAGACATGCGGATCATGCAGTTTTCAAGTTAAAACGCAGAAAGGCCAAACTGGATTCGTCAAACGTGTTAGGTGTTATTTTCCAAACAAAGGGGAAGTTTATTTTTTAGCATGTTTTCTCAGAACGCAAACTGGAATATTTATATAAAGCAGTATGAACTTAAATGCGCCACTAACTATTTTATCAGGTTTTAGCAACGCAGCCAATTTTAACCGATACACGTGAACAAGCAAAGCACTAAAGACATAATTTATTGCTCCAACGTCTTCTAGTTTCATGGGAGTTCAAAAACAACCTTTTAAAATATTACTTTGTAAATATGTTTATACGAACAAAATTTCAGCTACAAATAAAATATAGATTTGCAGGATCGGACTTTAGATTTCTCAATAAATATACATGCAAAATTACACATATTTGAGACCGATAGAAAATATACCGTTACAAATTAGGCATTCGTTTTTAAATTAAAAAAGTTTTTATTAATTTACTAGAAAATATGGGCAAAGGCGTCAATATCTTTCGAGGGTTTGATAATAATCATTTGACAAAATAACTTACAGTACAATAGTTATCAAAATTAATCCTAGGTAACACCAAGCACTTATACACTTAATTGCCTCTTTTGAACATCACTAAAAAACGTTCACACCTTAAAGCTGCCACTTAAGAATTAGTTAATTTAAACTATGAGCTCTATTTATACACGAACTATTTACCTTTCGTCATAGTTTAATAGTTAAATAATTTAAGCTTTATAATCATTTCCGCTTTTTATGTTATTATCGTGTTTTATAACTTAATACTGGATTTAATTAATACTGTTAGTTGTTTTGTTTTTAAAAAACAGAAACGACGTTTATTAACGCTCTAATTAGGGTTGGATCACTACATTTTGCTTTTACTGTTAATTCTCGCAGAATCACACAACATAAACCCCGGTTTGTTGAGTATTACCAAGAGAAACATTTTCAAGGATCTTTTAAAGTTCAAAGGACCAGATTCCTCATCTAATTTTTGAATTTTTTTCCCACATTGCCAAAATAATTGACATTAATTGCCAGACGTATGACAGAAAAGTTTAATTTCCACTTAAAGATCTAGTCAAAAGCACTACGTCTCCCTTAAAGATTCCCTCTCCAAAATTACACTTTACAGGCAATGTTTTGGTCTATTAAAATTCTGCATTCTAAAATGCAGTTTTTAGCAGGTTTGAAACAGGCAAACATTTTGCAGCTATAACGATTTTTCGTCATAAAAAGGCTCTAAGATAATGGTGGTAAGCTACTGAAGGAAAACTGGTTTACTTGGAGCAAAACTTCCAATTTTATACCTTTGATAAGTGCAAGCTAAGCAAAAGTAGGGAGTAGGGAATTGCAAAGTAGGAGATTGCAATGCGGAGGACTTTGAGCGCGTGTTTCAGGTCACACGTGTGCAAGTACTTCTCTCTCTAGCATTTGGCTAAGATCAGATGCAAGCGTTCGGTGCAGCAGTATGCTAGATTATATGTGCAACCTTGAAAACCATTCGCACTAGTTGAAAATGCAAGCTTAAAGATAATGAATGATTTAGTTTTAAATGAACTTGTCTGCGACAATATGTTGTAGTGAAATGCCCCACGTTGGGACCACACAAATAAATATGCGATAAATATGCGGTGTCCCATTTCGGAGCAAACAAATAAATACTGCATAGACATAATGAACTAATAAAATAGGATTGAATATACTTTTTCACAAACTCCTCTTATAATTAACCTTGATTAATGTTTAAAATAAGATGATAAATGAATTTGGATATATCTTTCATAATACGTAGTAAGATGGGTTTGCGTAAAATATAAATTTCTTATTAAATTCCATATTAGAGCAAAATATAGATTAAATGAACATGGAATCTTTAACTCAAGGTTATGTGAGATTCTTAAGGTGATTATTATGGTTTTCTTTTTTTTAACCAAATTACTAGGTTGATAACTAATTTCAATCTTGGGATACCAACTTTCTTTTCCTATTTATAATTGTACCAGCTCTATCAATTTTTTCCAAGCGCTGCTTAATTTAATTCCAACAAAGCATTTTGCGTCAAAATTGTTCAATACTTTGATACTATTGTGAATTCCAGTCCAAAACAATGTATCAATGTATTCACTTGTATCAGCAGTTTTATAACTTTGCCAATCAGCATGTGAGGGTACATGAACTAATTCCACATTTTCAATAAACTGATAAAATCACTTGAGCACTCAATTTTAAAATTAACTACACTTTGCTTCGGTATTTTATTATAAGTGGAATACTTTTTCTTATTTTTATAATAAACGGCTAAACTTTGCCTTTTTATTTTAATAATCGTAACGCACTTCTATCTTATTTGTATAAATGGTTAAACGTTGTTTTTCTACTTTGATACGCGTAGACTACTTTTGTTTAAAATACGGACATGGCTATAATTATAATGTGTGACTTTTACAGCACACTTTTATTTTTAAGAATGATTTTTTAAATGAAATGCCATTATATGATGTATGTTTATTATAATAAATTAAATTGTTCTCTTCGCAGCTTCATAATTTTAATATAATTCACTTTTCAGTTTTCAGTTGGATTTAAATGATAAAACATACTATACTCGTAATTTATACAAAATATATAAAAGATCATTTACAATGGTCTAGGCTTTAAAATACTCTGCGTAAAGTGATTTAAAAATGGTAGTTTCTAAGGGCTATTTTTTATAAAACTGATGAACAAACCCAAACCCAAACTTCGGGTTTTCGGAATTTATTTCTAAGAATGAAGTTTACGTTATGGGAATTAGATCTACGGTAGTTCAAAACTAGAATGATTCTTTAAGGTTGTGCAGCATCTTTACCAACTAATCACTAAGAAAGATATTTAAAAAGGAATTACAGTAACATTTATACAGAGAGAAATTGCTTCCAGAACTAGTATTCCTGCAGTCCATGTAGATAGAAAATAAAATTTTTAAACGAAATGTTTCCAATTTCGTTTACTATTCTGATTAATATTTAAAGTGTGTATCTGTTTTTAAAAACTTTCATAACTTAGAATAATTCTCTATCGTGTTCTTCGTGCTCTCATCTTTTATTTATGTTATTAATAAGTCCGAATAATCTAGTTTATTTGTAATTGCCTGCTTAACACTTAAAATTATTATATCGGTGTTTGGTTACGGCGATGATACTGAAAAAATATGATACTGAAAATATATATATCTTGGAAATTTCAAATTACTCATAGACATCAAGAAAATGACTGGCCTTTGGTAAAAAGCTACATATAATTCTTTATTTTCTTACATAGTACTATTATTTCTAATCAGGAAATATTCTTCTGATATATTTCTAAAATATTTATTGTTCCTGAGAACTTTATAATTTTTCATCGCTATCATTATTTTATATAAATCGATCTTAATTATGAGAATAGAAAAACTGTTATATAGTAATTGCTTTTAATTTTTCCAGGGGATTCTTTTATTTGCGTGAATACACGCCGGTAATCAAAAAAATAAAACGTTATTATCTGTTAATTAACCTTTTTAGATTATTTATTATACCGAACATTTTCGATTGCTTCAGTTCAATTCTGACACTTAAGGTTTTATTTGCATAACAATCCATCAAAAGTCATTGAACTGAACGAAACAAAATCAATTTCTCATATATGTATACATTATTATTTATTACCTGTGTTGTAAAAGGAAGTCTGAAAGGATCATAATTAAATTTTGAGCAAAGTGAAAATTACTTATTAGTAGGTTGAAATTTTTGTTCTTGCAGCAGCACCACAATAAAAACCTTTTAAAGTGGTTAGCTTTTGTAGCTTCTTCTGAAAGTAGGTTAAAACTGTCTAACTTACTAATAGCACAACTTCCCTTAAAATTTATAAATCACTTATGAAGCTTATTTCCTTTTTAGTAACAGCATGGGCTCTGTCGAGGGAGTATTAACGGCGGCTGAGAGCGTAATTGTAACATATTACTTTTTATCTATATTTCAATACAAGTATTGCAATTTAAATTTTGCGTCAATCTTTCAATAAATGTATGAATAAATATTTCATTACACATTCTTATTTTTTTCAGGAATGGCATGGGTATCGTGAAAGTATTGACCGACGACAGTGAAGAGGACTATGAACCCAGACGGACACCCCGACGTGTACGTTTTGGTGGTGAGATCGTGAAACTTAGAACACCAGACAGTGACAGCAATCAACCGAGCGATTTAGATAACGACTCTACAATTACAATAACACCACGTTCGGAAAACAATTCGGACAAGCCTTTGATAGAAATTCATTATACGGATACGAAAACACAAAGAAGTAAAAGTGTGCCGAAAAGCAACATACCGGTTCCAAACTCTAAAAAGCAAAAAGTTACTCAATCAGAACCGAGTAGTCCGGCTAGAGGTGCGAACAAGAGTAAAAGAAAGATTCTATTTAGATCGTCGCCGAATCTATCGAAGATGCAGCATGTTTTCGGCGAAAAAGTGCCAAATGGAGGATCTAGGATTCCAAGAAGGAATAGCCAACGAGAGAAAACTGTTGAAAAAGAAAAGAAGTCGTCTCACACGACTACAATACAAATTCGATTAACCGATTTTAGATCCAAATCGAAAAATAAACAAGGTGATTCTAAAGGTGGTAAGAAATCAACCAAAAAGTCAACCGAGGAAGCGAGTAGTGCAAGAAGTAAAACTCCTGAAGTTAAATCTAATAAACCTAAAGAAGAAAACCCAGCAAAAACGACAGAAGTGACAGAGGACATTAATATAAAGAAGGAAGAACCAAAAATTGTAGAAGCTCCCAAAATACAACAAACTTCAGCAAAACCGAAACCACCTCCATTGAAGATTTCCAAAAACAAAACAGAAGCCAATTCCGACAAAATTAAAGATACGGAAGACTCAAGTCCCGCGCCTCTTCATAAAGAAATAGAGATGTTTCACAACTTGACTCGAAGTCCAGAGAGAAAACCTGTTGAAAAGCAAGATGTGCCGGATGTTACCGCAAAGATTCCTCCGCAGGAAGCTAAAAATGAAAAAGATTCTACAAGTGAAGTTAATTCTGCGTCTCTTCCCCAAGCTAAAACTGAATCAACAGAAAAAAAAGTTGAGATGCCTCCGAAACCAATAATTAATAATGAAGATCGACATTTAACGACTGCAGATAACGTTCTTTTGAATCGAGATGTGAAACCTGTACGCCCTCGTAATGTGCATACTGCGGATCAAAGTAATAAAAGAAGTACCGCCACAGTCAATCAAAATGGTGTACTTCCGGGTGCCACCAATGCTTATAACAGTTTTCAAGTGTGCAGTACGACATTTTCGGATGCTTTAAAATTACGTAATTGCGTCGATTCTCCAATACCGACGAACGATAATGGTGATTGTTTAACGTGTTCAAGTTCCGGTAGTGATAATTTAATTTTTGATAGCAGTTGGGAAGATGCTGGAGTTGTTGACAGAGCGATAATCAACAATCTTAATTGTAAGGTGAGTATTTATAATTTTATTTTTTTAAATATAGGTAGCTAGTTGCGATCAATGCTTTTATAAATGCTAACCGCAGCTGGCAATTTGCTTTCTCAAAAGTACAAATCATAGTTCGTATAGAATGGCCATTCTAGATTGCAGTCCATAAATAGAAATTATTTCCATAATAATAATTTGATATTCATCGTCATAAAAATATAGGTTGGTCGGATTTGCAGTTCTCGAAGCTAATGTGGGCTTTTCACGTTATCATTTTGTATAATCTTTGGTCAATAATAATACAATATCAAACGTTAGATTACAAGGTCGTTATGTTGTAAAAATCCTTTTGAAATAAAATGGTGCTCTTTTTGTATAATTAGTTAATTATTATGTGAATATAAAATTTAAAAAATATTAAATTAAATTTATTTATGCAATGCAGCTTTAAAAAGTCATGTAGGTATTTAATGCAAAGATAATTAATTTGAAGCATTTATAATTTTTATTATAATAATTATCCAAGAAAATGGATATATGAAAGTTTGTTTTAATACTCGGTTTTAGTGAACTTGTTTAAAATTATATATTAAAATTTAACATTGTTATTAATTGTAAGTTATACAATGGAGAGTAAAACTTTCCTTCTTACTTTTATTTTGTTTAATCGGTAAAACAAAAAAGTTAGTTTTAAAAAATGTATATCAAACAATATAAAGATATTTTAATTTTAAGTAGAATGAATTTTATAGAATTATCTACTAAAATATACCAATATAAATTTAAAAGCGTAATTGTGGAATAGAGAATAAATTTAAAATATGAAAAGTTAAAACACGTTTAAAGAATTTTGTTTTACTGTTGTGTTTTTGTAATATCGTAAACAATTTTACTGAGTTCATCTGAAATTATTAGTACTTGTATACTGTATTTTAGAATTGAAACAGTTACTAAAGAAAAGATTCCCTTTAGATGGTATATAAGGTAAAGCTTGTACGTACACTTACATTACGACTTACTTATTAAACTATACCGGGTGGGGCAATAGTGTGAGGAAGTGCGATAGCTCCTAAACGGTAACAGCAAGAAAAATCATTCTAATACGGATGTAAACAGTGGATAGAGGCGCATCTAGAGAAATTATTTTCAAATATACAGGGTGTTGCAGAAAAGTGTGGCACGCTTAAGGTAATTTTTTTTAAATAGAATGCCCCAAGTATTTTTACACATTTAACACCTCTCCTGGCAGGTTTATTCATATCTAAAATTTTAGCGCCATCTAATGACCGGTTTAGAAGTTATATATTTTTTCAAAAAACTGAGTTTTACATTATCCCACTTAACAGTTTACCGCTTTCACGGCCGCAATTGTGAAGACGATTTTAAGTAGGGATTTTATTGCAGGGGCTTGTAGGGTGCTCTTCTTTAAAAGAAAATGGACCCGCCATGTACAGGGTGTTCAAAATTAATTTTTAGATTTAGAGAACTTCAAAGCTAAAATTCACAACTTTTTCAAATGGAACACCCTGTATATTTTGTACCTTTGTGATGCAGAATTAAATAACGAACATTTTTTGTAGGTACGTCCCTATAGCTATCTGTAGCCACTTTTGATTTATTGAGAAAGAACTGCAAGAAGTGCACAATTAAAAAATTATTTATTTAAAAAATCAAGGTTTTTCAAATAAAACTAAAGAGAAAAAATATAGCAAATGCTCCATATGTTGTCCATTTATATGGACACACATTTCGATGCGCCTTTGGAACGATCTTTGTACGTTCCTTAACATTGCCGGCGTGATATTTCTAAAAGCATTTTTTATTCTATCCTTCATATTTTGGATTGTATAAAGAATTTCTTTCACATATCCCCATAAACAGAAATCCATTTTTGTAAGATCAGGAGATCTTGCAGACCATTTAGTGGGTCCATTCCTTCCAATCCATTGATGATGGTAGATATTATTTACTGCATGTAAATAATGCGGTGGAGCACCGTCTTTCTGAAGCCACATCCCATTTCGGATCCTTTTAGGAAGGTTCGCCAATAATTGTGCAGATAGTTCTCCAAAAAGTGAAGATTAAATAGCTTAATGTACCATAAAAAATGTGGCCCTATTACATGTTCTCCAATAATTCCCCCCCCCAAACGTTTATGGACCATCTGTGCTGGTTATCAAGTTGCCTGAAAAAGTGGGGATTTTCTGTAGCATAATAATGGAAATTGTGCCTGTTAACAAATCCATTTTTATGAAACGTTGCCTCATCAGTGAACAAAGCATTGTTGAAGAATGTAGCATCGTCTTACATTTTACCTATGGCCCAATTACAAAACTGTGAACGTTTTAGAAAATCTTCATCAGTTAATTCCTGGTGCATTTGAATGTGATATGCATGAAACTTATTTTTCTTTAAGATTCGACCAACAGAACGTCTACTTATGAACAGATGACCTACAGATGAACTCACTTCTCTCTGACTAACATGGGGATTCTCAATCGTTGCCAGCATAACAGATAACTCATTTTCTTCGTTCACAACATTGTTAAATCGTTCACTTTTTTCATACTGTACATTGCCGGTCCTCACAAATCTATCGAGCAGGTTTTGAAAGCTGTGAACTTTAGGGAGCCTCCGTTCAGGATACCGTTGGTGGTAAATTCTGTGGGCAAGCAAAAAATTTCTTTCCGATTCGCCCAAAACAAAAGTCATGACTACAAGTTCTTCATCACTAAAATTCATTTTGAAAAACTAAAACACCTACTAGAACTAAACACTGAAGGTCGATAACTGCGAGTAATGTACGTTTTGCATACGCGCACAACAATTGCTAGATGCTTTAATGTTTTGTTGAACAAAAACAACCAACACACTCGACAACTAAATAAATAATTGTTTTTAATTGTGTAGTTCTTGCAGTTTTTTCTCGATAAATCAAAAGTGGTTACAGATAGATATAGGGACGTACAAAAAATGTTCGTTATTTAATTCTGCATCACAAAGTACAAAATATACAGGGTGTTGCATTTGAAAAAGTTGTGAATTTTAGCTTTGAAGTTCTCTAAATTTAAAAATTAATTTTGAATTTGTACATGGTGTACAAATTCGTCTTCACAGTTGCGGCCATGAAAGCGGTAAACTGTTAAGTGGGATAATGTAAAGCCTTAGCGTTATTATGGGATAATAATAACCATATACTTTAAAAAATTGCAGTTTTATTAATTTAATAAAAAAGTCATTAAAAGTTAGTAAGTAAGACAGTTTGAAAGTAAACGAATTGATATCTTTTTGGTACAATGAAACATGCCTCTCAGTTTGAGCGGTATATTTGAATGCTACCAATAGAAAGGTTTTGTTAAAAAGAGGGGGTAATTGTAGGCGGTTTTAATTACTATATCTGTTTGGCGGCCCAAGTGTAAGTACTATAATATTTTTGGGGAAATACCCTTTTATCCTACATTCCTACAACGCGACATTTTAGGGGAATCCCTAAAATAGGTTGATGATGATGATGATGATGATGAAGTTGATAATAACATATGTCGATAATAGTTATTTACGTTATAAGGACTGGAAATGGAATTTTACAGTCGAGTAAGATGTTACGGGCAAGGCGACGAAGGAGCCGAGTCCGGAACATCGAAACGAGACTGTAAGACCATTTCCAGGACGTATAACGTAATGCGTTGGATTTCATACTGCAATTATTGGAATATTGGTTTAATTAAAAAAAAATTATATAAAATAAATTTTCGAATGCAAAATATGGATATCTATGAAGGACGAGTGTCCATGGTAACTGATTACGTACTAAAACATTGTCCAGTTGATTGATTGTATTTGCGTCCGGTAAAATTTTTTACAATCATACTAGACTGATACATCGCATTTTCTGAACTGAAAAGTTTGACGTAAAACTGACAAATGTGACACAGTATGAAATAAAAAATATTTCAATCCATTCAGTAGTTTCTGAGAAATTCTTTAACAGACATACATACACCGTGTTCGTTGTAGCATTTGCTATAGGGAATTAGTATGAGAAATCTGAAATATGCCAAATAGTTCGTTCTCGAATAAAAGTCGGTGAAATTAATAGTTGCAATCGATAGAAAAGATATTCTAACGTACTGTCCAAAAATATTACCCTTAATAACAATCCCAATTCTTCAGAAATTATAAATTCATGAATTATTTGCAAAACATTAATTTAAAAACCAAAAACTGAAAAGTCGACGTGACTTATCTCTGTGGTTCAATGATTAACGTTCGGCTTGCTAAACCGCACTGGCTCGCGCAATACAAGATCGAGCCCCGTTACAAGCAAGACTTTTTTTTAAATTTTATTTATCATTAATCTTTAATTTAATAACAATTTAAATAATTTGTTATTATCCTTTTATTCGAAAAACGTACAAGAAATAATAAATTAGAAATAAAAAATAATGATACCCAATTAATAACACGTGAGTTCAAGAATTCTCATTACGTATTTATTTCAAATTAAAATAAATAAAATGTTTTCAGTTTTTATTTCTAATTTATTATTTCTTGTACGTTTTTCGAGTAAAAGAATAATAAAAAATTATTTAAATTGTTATTAAATTAAAGAATAATGACAAATAAAATTAAAAAAAGTCTTGCTTGTAACGGGGTTCGATCTTACATTCCAGGAGCCCGTGCCGTTTAGCAAGCCGAACGTTAACCATTGAACCACGGAGGCAAGTCGCGTCGACTTTTCAGGTTTCGGCTTTTAAATTAATGTTTTGTAAATAATTCATGAATTTATAATTTCTGAAGAATTGGGACAGTACGTTAGAATATGTTATCTATCGATTGCAACTATTAATTTCACCGACTTTTATTTGAGAACGAACGATTTGGCATATTTCAGATTTCCCATACTAATTCCCTATAGCAAATGTTACAACGAACACGGTGTATATACTTACAAACATACATACATACTCTCATGAACTTTTGCATATTTGTTAAGAAGCCCCAGTAGACTAACATATGCGAATATTATACAATTCCAACAATATCACATATATAACATCCCATCTGTGGAATAACAACGCTCATGACTTATATAGTGTTAGTATAAAGAGCGGCGAATATTATTTTTGCCCGGAGCGGCTAAATAACTAGATCGGGTCCCGGTAGGGGCCCGGGTATGTCTAGCTAGCATGACTTAGCTGCCCTATAAGCTTGTGAAAATCTCGCTTATGCCGTAATGCCAGGAGACGCTTGGACCGGGAACCTTATAATTCGGGAGGTTCCGTGTAGGCCACCAGAGTCTGTTTCTGTGGCTATTGCTGATTCCTCAAGCTGTCAAACATGAAAGGAATGAAAAACACATACTGTATACATACACACTTCCTAAACAAATTAACAAAAAATAAACTGCGAGTGGCAATCCAAACAATAACGTTGCAAAAGTGCCCCTTACACAAACAGAGCTTCCAGGCTCCACTCCTTACCATTTTTATCATGCCAGCTCACCCTCATTTCCCAGTTCATCCCAATGAGGTAATGGTTTCTGGTATTCAATCACACCAGAGAAGAGAAAAAGTCAAGTGAATCGTTAGGTGAGACATACTATGAGACATAAACTGGTAGTGTAAATAAATTTCCTATAAGTTATTCGAAGATCAATTTCTTATTGATTACAAGAGAGGAAGGTTCGTTTAGTAAAGTAAGTTCGTTTTTAATTTACAGCAGTTTGAAAAAACAAGTAGGCTATACCAAGAGCGTGAAGAAGATAAATGAGGGTCTATTGGTTGAAAGTTTTAGTAAAGAACAAACAAAACTATTGTTAGAATAGCTCCGCATAAAACGCTTAACTTCGTAAAAGAGTTAATAACCTGGAAAGATTTAGATAATTTTGTTTATTGTTTCCAGCCTTATTTTGTGGAACTCCATAATCATGAAATAAATAAAGATTATTAAAAGTTTCACAGTTTTATTAAAATACAATTTTAATAAAACTGTTGTATTTTAATAAAACTGTGAAACTTTTAATAATCTTTATTTATTTCATTTAGATAATTGTAGCATAGAAAAGATCAAGGAAGAAACATTAAAGTCTAGACATGTTGTAGATATAAAAGGAGTTACCTACAATAGACAGGGCAGGGTAATAAATACCTCTTCGTATATTTCAACGTTCACGAGGATCGTTCTTCCAGAGCAAGTTAAGATAGCGTTTTACTCGCTTTCAGTTCACCCCTACATACCAGCTCCTCTGCGCTGCTTTAATAATAATAGTATAATAATAATTACTACAACCCATAACCTAAATCAAGGCCCCAGAAGCTATAAGCTTGTGCGGGAGGGAGGGGGCGATTATTATTATTATGTAAGCCCAATGTGCGGCTGCAGCCGACTTACAGATAGAACAGCGCAAATCCCACATTTGTGTCACAGCTAACGAAAACTGCAGAAAACCTTAACCAGATCTGCCGGCGCCGGGAAGCGATCGCGGGCCGCTTGGGTGAAAGTCCGGCACGCCAGGCATTACACTACCAAGGCTGTCAAGTGTCAAGTGTCTGTGTTTAGGTGCCAGAGATTTGGCCATGCAACAATGAATTGTCGTAAAGGCCAAACGTATTAACTATTTCGATACCAGACGTGAAATAATGTTGAATACTCCTTCGATAGTTACTGGTCAGACTGCTTTCTATACTCGAATCGCTGCTAAAACACATACAACCACCTGCAACAATAAATCAAAGCTCTTAATATTCTTATTCTGGAAATTAATAACGCAATTGAGGCACATTTACAGGTACAAAGGTACTGCGGTCTAAATTATCACGAGGTAGAGCAAAGATATTGAAGATAAAAGACGACCAAGGCACGATAGTCACAAACAGGAAAGATATAGCACAAGAAATTCAAAATTTCTATTAAAAATTGTATACAACAATTATGCCAGAACATCCAATTCCAGTAGAAAAAAAAATCACAAATGTAGGCTCAGAAGAATTACCAGAGATAACAGCAAGTGAAAATCGAAAAGCACTAAATCAAATGAAAAACCAAAGAATCCTGGGCGAAGATTAGGTCACAAGCGAAATGATAAAAATAGGTGGCGATTCACTGACCCACGCACTTAAGATGCTTTTCAATCGCTGTCTAGTAGAAGGAAAAATCCCAAATGCCTGGAGAAATTGAGAGGTGATTCGGCTGTTTAAAAAGGGAGAAAACACAAATGTTGAAAACTACCGTCCTATCAGTCTTTTCTCTCAAGAACAGTAACTAACAGACTAATGGAGAAACTGAACAGGCCGGCTTCCGAAAGTGCTACGGTACAATAGATCACCTTCAGACGATTCGAACAGTAATAGAAAAGTGCACAGAATACAACGTTCCCTTGCACATAACCTTCATAGACTATCATAAGGCGCTTTATTGAAAAGAAAAGTGGTCTTTTCTTACAGCTTTAAACAATGCGCGAATCGACTCCAGATACTCTATGATTATTGTTTAAAAAGATATATACGAAAACACGACAATTCAAGTTAAGATCGACGATGACCTAAAAACAGATAAAATCAGACCGGAAAGAGGAGTTCGTCAAGGCGATATTATATCATCAAAACTCTTTACCTTGGCCCTGGAAGACGTCTTCAAGAGGCACGGTTCTGGGCTAAACATAGATGGAAGCTACCTAAATCATCTTCGATTCGCTGATGACGTGGTTCTCATTAGCAGCAACAAAACTGAACTCGCAACTATGTTAGAGCAACTAAAAACTGTCTCCGAAGAAATTGGCTTAACTATAATAAAACAAAAATAATAAGTGAAAGTAACGACGTGATTAACATCCAAAATCACTCAATAGAATTCGTCAAAGAATACGTCTATTTAGGATATAACATAACACTTAGCAGGGAAAACCAATCTCTGGAAATTAAGAGGAGGATCGCTTTAATATGGACAGCCTTTGGGAACCTGCGACACATTAACAAACAAAGAAGTTCCAATCAACCTCAAGAGAAAGGTCCTTAACAGCTGCATTCTTCCAGTAACAACCTATGGGATGGAAACAATGGTCCTAACACAAAAAAGCGCCGAAGAACTAAGAGTAACTTAGAGAGCCATAGAAAGAACAATGCTTGATGTAAGTATACGGGATAAAATAACAAACACAGAGATAAGGCGAAGACCAAAACAACAGATGTTATGGAAAGGATCGCAAAACAAAAATGGCAATGGGCAGGACACATCGCACGGTAAGATACGGACAGATGGACATCCAAGGTCACAAGATGGAGTCCGAGACAAACCAAGAGAGGCGTCGGTAGACCCCAAAAGAGGTGGGCTGATGACATCAGAGAAAAAGCAGGAAAAAACTGGATCAGATTACTTCAGGACCGACAGACATGGAAATATACTGGAGAGGCTTACGTCCAGGAGTGGACAAACCGAAGCTGAGAAAGAAGAAGAAGAAGAGGCACATTTAAAAACTTTTAATCTACTTCGTACCACCCCCCAAAACCCCTTCCTTCTCAAAGTTCTGTTTCTTTAAATCCCTCCATTTATTTACCTCCTCCTATTCTCCCACCACCAGAACCATCAATAAACAATGAAATAAGTAATGCTACATCTAATAAAGCTACAAACAACATTTGCCCTACTAATGAGAAGGAAATACAGGATTCTTCCCTCGGACTTCCATCGGAGTTCTTTCGGTAGATCTCAAAAAATATCAACTTGACGTTACTATTTAGCTACCCAACAATGTTGATATATTATAATCTACTATATTTAAAAAATAATGTTTAGTTAATCAGTTGTAAACCACATACAACCTGCTAATCGATTATAACACACAAAACATAACACAATATAACTGTAACGGACTAAAACATCATTACCCAGAAATTAAGGTATTACTATCTAAGCACTCTCCGCTTTTACTTTGTCTTCAAGAAACACATCTAAAACCCGAACAAGTATTTAATTTAAAAAAACTATAAGATTTTTCGATAAAAACTACAAGATGATCCACTAAATAGTAAGAACGAAAGGTGGGGTAGTTATCTATATTAAAGATGACGTTGCAAGCCAAGAAATTCATATTCATATTCACTACAAAACATTTGCAAGCAGTAGGTGTTGTTTCTACTTTCCCCTTTAAACTAAGTGTATGTAATTTATACTTTCCTGACTTTCAATGGCACCTTGAAGATCTCCAAGAGTTAGTTCACCAATTATCTCTACCTTTTATATTAGTAAGCGATTTTAACTCCCATAATCTCCTGTGGCGGTCAGAAAATCTTGATGCACGCGGACGATTGAAAGAAGAGCTAACAGAGAAGAAAAATTTAATATTATTAAATACAGGCGAACCTACATATACAAATTCTAGATCAGACTCGTTCTCATCAATAGATCGAACTCTTTGCTCGCCTGTCCTCAGTACAAGAATACATTGGTCCACACTAAAGGACGGAATTTTTACTGATCACATATCCGTTCGTCTTCAATTGAACACCTAGCAATTTTGGATATTATCCACGGTGGAATACAAAACGAGCAGATTGGGTAAAATCCTCTTCAACTATAAGACTGATGACAATTCAAGACGATATAGATAAATGTGTAGATGATATCACTGTAAATATAAATAACGCAGCAATTGCCAGCATACCTGTAGTATCTGGAAATTATAGAAGACGTGGTGGAATGAAGAAATCGCCGAAAGTGTTGAAAGAAGAAAAAGGGCATATAACACGTTTAAACGCTACCCTACAATGAAAAATTGTATCCAATTTAAAAGATGTCGAGCACAGGTGGGGAGATTAATTCTTGCCAGCAAGCGTGAATCTTGGGAAAATCATGTGCCTACGGTGAATTATGAAAACCCTATCGGAGACGTATGGCGCAGAAACAAAAATATTTCAAGTAACATTTTAATAACTTCCTCGATGCAATTGGTGCGAAATGGCAACTATACCAACATTCCATCTGAAATAGCTGAAACATTTCTAGAACATTACAGAATAGTTAGCTGCGACGACAACTATTCAGATGACTTCAGGAAAATTAAAAACACTTTTGAAACTCCATTAAACTTTCACACAACGATTCTATGGTTTGCGCAAATTTCTCTATAGACGAATTCGAGTATGCTCTTAAATCCTGTGGTAACTAATAAGATATGAGGTATTACGTCAATTACCAATGCATCTCAAGGAATATCTAGTACAGCTCTATAATACCATTTGGAGAAAGGGGTATTATCCAGCAAAATTGAAAATTGCCATTTTAATCTCAATAATAAAGCCTAAAAGGAAACTAGAACTACCAACAAGCTACCGCCCCATTTCGTTAACCTGAGGCATGGGGAAATTTCGTGCGAAGATGGTTAAGCAGAGATTGGGGTGGTTTATCAAGAGATCGCACTTGTTCTCTGCTTGCCAATTTGATTATCGTAGGAGCAGAAGCACAGAAGATACTTAAATGCTAAAACTTAGCTAAAAGTTAAGTTTCACATCTTCAGCCACTAAAACAATACGAGTACATTTTTGTCGTCTCAGATCATGCAACCTAATCCCCAATGATAATTTTAATCAGGCTACAATTCGAGTAGCAGAGTCAGTTCTCTTTCTGGGAGTAACATTTGATGTTAGACTCAACTGGAAAGGCCATATTTCATACTTACAGACCAGATGCAAAAAATCTTTAAATATAATCCGGCTTTAGCAAATATTAGATGGGATAGTAGCAGAGCAGTCTTACTTACCATTTATCAATCATTATTCCTATCTAGGCTTCAATACGGATCAATAGTATTTGCAGAGGCTTGTAATCATGTTTGGCTCCCATAGAAAGAATATACTATACGGGTTTAAAACTTGCAATAGGAGGCTTTCGCACAAGCTCTTACCTTTCGGTCTGCTACGAAGCTGGTGTTCTACAATTAAAATTTATCTTCGATAACGTGTTGCTAGATTCTGCTAGAATTAGTACTCAGCCGGACCATCCTGTGAATGAAATACTTCTTGATCACACTATAACGGATCGATATCGAGATAATCCAACCATCATTAGACCGGTAGCAATAAGAATTATAGAAGCTAGGGGGTCACTATATTCTCTGCTACCCTATCACGTATTTGGCATGCGCATAAGCGGAATTCCTGCATGGATTCCTTCGCAATTCCTTAAACCATTACACCTACTACCATTTACAAATAAAAAAGAAACCTTAAGAATAGAGTACTTCACACCTCACATGCTTCAAGAAATTAAAATATATAAGTATGAACAATATCCGTTTATATATACCGACAGATCTAAAATTCCAACGGGAGTAGGATGCTCCTTTGTTGTTAATCAAAGTGAGTACTCTCTGTCTCTTCCTGAGTACTTAAGTATGTATATGGCTGAACTTATAGCAATTAAACACGCCATATTATATTGCCACAGCCAAACCAACACGAAGTTTGTTATTTGCACAGATTTTAACGGTTCAATCGAAGCTATATCAAATAATTGTTCTGAAGATAATCTTGTTAGGGAAATTCAGTTTTTCTTAGCTGAGCTGACTGCTAAAAAGTAGCATATAGTGTTGATATGGGTACCTTATCACATTGGCATCATAGGGAACAAACGTGCTGATAAAATAGCACGCGAAGCTGCAAATAATTTGAATATAGACGAATCACAAATTCGAAGCGATGACGTACGTTCCATATATATAAAGAAAAGTTAGAGCATAAATGACAACAAGTTTGGACAGCAGAAGAGGCAAAGTTAAAGTTAATAAAGCCATCGGTTCAAAGAATTATATATCTCGCAAATTGCGATAGGAAA
The DNA here is from genome assembly GCA_929113105.1 of Agrypnus murinus. Lineage (NCBI taxonomy): Eukaryota > Metazoa > Arthropoda > Insecta > Coleoptera > Elateridae > Agrypnus > Agrypnus murinus. Next base: position 5,178,292 of record OV816029.1, read on the forward strand.
TATCAGACAGTCCTAACAAGATTTAGAATAGGTTATACAAGCAGGACACTTATTAAGAACTACATAACGTCAGAGGCCGAGATGCCAATGTGGGGTTGACTTTACGATCGAAAACAATTTATGGTATTACGTGTGGGATCCCACACGTAATACTGGAATATCCCTTGTATGCTCCTATATGCACCTATGGCTATTAACCCAAAAGTCACATACACATTATTAAATTATCTAAAACAAACTGGAATATTCTCCAAGATATAAGATTATTTTGACGTAAGAGTAAGATTTTATACCTCTTAGTATGGATACCAGACACTTTTACTTTATCAGGAAAACGTAGGTTCATACCTCGAAGTAAGGGAGGCTATAACCTAGCTAATTTGTGCTAAATACATTTGCCTCTCTTCCTGCAGACATACACAGAGTCGTATAGGGGCTCTAAATCTGGAAGATTGTCAATTCCATCAGCTGTAGGTTTTTGAATTTTCATTTAATTCTCTAGTGTCAGCTTTAATAAAGTTTACAGAGTTTAAAGTTGTAGTGTCCCAGGGTCCTAACCACTGGACGAGTTCCCGCGTGATTTTAATATTTAACAAAAAGGAAGTTGGCACAGCACTACCAACCTTACAAATGACAAATTTTATGATTCAAAATGTAACACAAAATGAACAAACTTGATCATAAGTTGTGATCAGTTTTTACAATATATTACCAAAACTGATAACGATTGATGTACTTCATAAGAACGGAAGAAGGGAGTTAAAGACAAATAAAAGAACTGTTAATATGGTTATAGTATTTTATTAATTTATTCTTAACTTTGAGCAAAGGAGGGATGAACTTACCCATGACCAGGCAATAAATGGTAAGTTTTATAAAAGCCTCCTTGAAAATTTGCTAACGCAGAGTAAATACGTCGTCGCTTCAAGTTTAATCAATGATCAAATTATTATTTAGTTAGATTATGCGTTTTTGATTAAACTAAACAAAACATATTAATAAATCAATTAATAAAGTCGATATAGTTGTGTGTTTATACAGGGTATTTAAAAACAGATAAAACAATAAATCTCTCATTGACATACATCATCAAAAGTAAATGAAACTGAGACAACCATAGCGGTTTAGGTATAAACTAGAAAAGGTAAACGTGCGAGTTTAAGATGAATACACAAGAACGACTGCAAAGTAATCATCTAATATTTGACATAGCAACAGATACTTTGGAACTAGACCTGTATGTATATAAAGACACATAAAAAATAAACATGTAATTTGTAAACGTCTTTTTGTAAGACGTTAGTTTCACGTCAGAATAGGAGCACATACCTAGATACCTAGACAAGTAAGAAAGGGTAATAGCCACAGAACAATAAATATAGCATATATAAAATAACATATATCAAACATGTGTACCAAATAATGATGAGAGAGACCTCTTACATGACTGATATATGGTATATAACCACCGCGGAGATTGCACTCTTCTAAATAGTATAATAAGTCTGTACGTAGGGAAACCAACTACTGTTCCGGACCAGCGGGACTTTCCACCAATATTTTATATTATTTACAGTAGGTTGCAAAATCAACGAATAATCATTATGTATTGACTGTGAAACACACAAAAACAGTAGTTGCATTTAAGGCACGTATAACATGCCCAGTTAACTGTAGCTACAATTATATTACAAACATTAATAATCGTTATTTTTTAGTAATTTTCCCAAATCAGATTTTAAAAAATCCATTTTACATTGCTATATCAAAACATGCTTTGTTGACTAATTATTATCATTGGATTTTTGACTTATCTATAGTTTTCGATCGGGAGATTTATGTTTCAGATTAATTAAGGAATAGACGCAATTGATTTATCATAAAAAGGGACAAATAAACGTAATACATACGTGAAAGAAAAAAACTGTTATAAGCAAAGGCAAGAAATGACTTGAAAGGCCCCTTATTATTTGTATTTCATAATAATTCTCCCAAAACAAAATGGCAGCGTCCCTAACTACACAAAATCAAATTACTAACTTTAAAGAAACTGTAATAAACATCCCTAAACATTTTATATTCAAGCCAAATAGTTTCATATTCTAAAGACCATTTATGTCTTTTCCCTGTACCTGTATCTAACAACACAATTAAATAATTGATTATTATAAAATGTTGCTACACCGGCTTTGATGTATTTTTGGTTGACTGTAGGACTGACCACTACAAGGTACCTCTCTAAATAATCTTTTGATGGACCCACGTTGGGCGCCAATTTCCTATAGCCTGATCTGGTTATTAATGTCTTGACTACTGACTGTAGTTGCGCTGGATGGTGATGTGACTGCGCGTTCAGGTAGCGATTTGTGTGGGTTGATTTTCGGTATACTGTGTATCCCAGCCTGCCGTCTTCCTTCTTGATTATAGATACATCTAGGAAAGGTAGTTGATTGTCCTTTTCCACCTCCATTGTGAATTTGATCTTCTGGTGTATCTTGTTTAGATGCGGTAAGAAGGTCTGCAGTTTCTCTTCTCCATGGGTCCATATAATAAAAGTATCGTCTACGTATCTTAGTCATAGCTTAGGTTTGCCACTTGCCGTTTCTATTGCTCGGACTTCTAATTCTTCCATGAATAGGTTCGCTATTACCGGCGATAAAGGTGATCCCATAGGTGCTCCTTCCACTTGTTTGTACCGTTGATCTTTGTAGATGAAGTAGGTGTTGTGTAGGCAGTGTCTTGTTAACTCGATGATTTCATTTTGGACTTGGTATTTCAGTTGTATCATATCTACTGCTTCTTTTACTGGAACATTCGTGAATAAAGAGATTACATCAAAGCTTACTAGCAGATCTCCTGGTGCCACTGTTATGTCTTTTATACGCTCGATGAAGTGCTTGCGTTCTTTACGTAAGATTCGGCTTCTTCTGCATAAGGTTGCAGTTGCCTGGCCAGGAATTTCGCTAGAGGTTGCAGTGGTGATCCAATGGAGCTTACGATGGATCTTAGTGGTACACCTTCCTTGTGGACTTTTGGTAATCCGTACAGCTTAGGGCATGATGACGACTTCTCTCTCGGAATTAGTTGTAACTGTTGTTCTTGACTGAAACTGCAGGCTTTTATTTTGGCTTTAGTGGTCTTTTCCAAATATGTTGTAGGATCCGTTGAGATTGTTTGGTATCCAGGATCATTTAGTAAGGTTTCTATTTTTCTTTCATATTCACCCTTATCCATGACTACGGTTGCGTAGCCTTTGTCTGCTGGTAACACGATTACGCTAGTATTCGCCCGTAGGTCGCGTAAAGCTTGGATTTCTTCGTGGGATAAGTTCTTCTTCGGTGGCGTGGCTGTTCTCAGTATACGTGACACATCTTGACGTATAATTTCGGCGGTATTTCCTGGGATCCCTGTTATTGATGCTTCGACTCCGCAAATAATGTTTTCTATTGGAATCCGGTTTGGCGCTACTGCATAGTTAAATCCTTTCGATAGCACGCTACGTGTCGCTTCATCCAGCGGTAGATCTGAAATATTGAAAACTACCTTCTTTGGTTCAACTTGGTGGTTGATGTACTTCCTGGGCTGTTGTTCGGCTTGTAGCTTCTCAAATTTCTTTTCTGGTTAGAAGTTGCCAAATTAGCGTCAGTTTCTGCTCGAAACTCCGTGAGGTTATCTAGTGTTGACCATAGAGCTGGATGAATTGTGTTACTTAAACGTAGGTGTAAGTGTAGTAGCTCGATGTTGATGCTATTTAGTGCCCTTCTGGTATCGTGAATTGCTTCTCTTGTCAATGCTAGGCTTGCTCTTCTCAAGATGTTCCTCGTTTGGTTGTTCTTTTTGTGGAACGTCAGCTTCTTGGAATTTGGTATTATATTCTCGTCCCGGCAGCGTTCCAGGAATGCGAGGTTGCACAGCAGCTTGTTTCTTTTGGATCGTAGCTTCTCCAACTTCTTGACTGCTGGAAAGTAAATATTAAAACCACTCAAATAAATAAATAGAAATATATAAAACACAAACATGTAGTGAAATGTAAACTATTATTGTAAACGGTAATTATGCTGATTAATAGTAACTTATTGTATAAGGGTTTTAGATAGCATTTTATTCACGCAAGAATGTTTAAACGCGAGAGCTTGCTCGAGCGTTTAATTTTCTTAAGTGAATAAAATGCATCCAAAACCCGTATGCAATACAATGTTTTATCCACAATCACACTCATTTAGAATCAGAATTGCCGAATTTTATCAAAAAATTATTGGACATTTTACTGTCGTTATTTGTCGTAGTACCTTTGCTTTACTGGTTGCTAGTGTGTTCAACAATCATTATAATTCTTTGTGTTTTATGTAAAGAAACCCTAGAGTTTTATAAACCACATTATACGTTGGCAAGGAGTTCAATTATTACCTTATTATATAGTGATTGTGGATAAAAACTTTAATGTCTAGCAAAATTAACAGAATGGTGATTTGTATCACAGCTGGTTGTAAATCTTAAAAACTACACTATGATAATTTCACTACTCGAGATCTCACTTTAACTAGTTCTTAAAACTAACATGCATGAATAAATAAATTGTATAAACATTGTATAAATATATATATATATATATATATATGTAAACATAGATAAAATGACACAATATACATATACATACAGTTTCAAACAAACATCCCACCATTCGATGACCCATGGCTGATATGGTACGGTTTAAAAGCCTAGGGTTTTCCGTTTCAACCTCCGGTATAATTTTGTCTTGTTACATACACCTTGTGTATGCAGGTACGAACCAAAAGGGGAAAACCTTCAAATTAAACCCAAAGTCAAAGGGGCAGGAACAGGAAAAAGACAACGAGCAACAAAACCCAAAAGAAAAGACCTAAAAATAACACACCCTGTATATGGTATTGATTTAAATATTTGCACAGAATTTTACCTTTCTATAAACTGAAAGGTCTTCTATTACACAATTCCTTCAAGGTAACTAATAGGAAAATAGAAAAAGATTTTGAGATTTTAGCACATTGTGGAAAATAAAAAAGGTTTACCTAAATGGTTAACACTAGAACCTAATCCGTCTAGTTTGACGATTGATCACATATAAACAATCAGATGATCATTTTGGTGCGAGATTTTCTCCGCTAAAGCGAATTATATCAAAACCAATTTTCTAATTCATCTCACACATTCAACTTCTAATGCAAGCCAGCCATTTTGTTATCTCAACTCCACTATTGAGAATGCGCTTGACCGCGCAGGTACGACTTTATGATAAACAGAGGGAAAGGGAAACCCAGTGACAACAAAACTAACGGAGAAGCTTGGTTTTAAACAGTGACCGTCAAATAATCAATGGGTTGTGAATTTCAACGTTATAACGTTTCTTCACGACGATCTCTTAAACTTTTCTTACATTTAGTAAGCGTAGTCTTGTATTCGTCCCACTTTCTCCCTTGCTTTCTTGTTATATTAAACTTTTTTCTTGTCATTGTTTTAATTTGCCAAAGTGTAAATTAGTCCATTTATTTACTGTAAAACTATATTTTACTGTACAACTATAACAGCAGACAAAATAGTATATTTTTTTGAATCTGTACTAATGAATCGTACTATTTCCATTTAATTAATGAAACCCTTAGCATTGAGTTTTTGGTTTGTTATATTCCTTTAAAAAATGAGATCTTTAGTTAAAAAAAAGTAATTTTATTATTTTCTAAAAATAAAATATTTACATATAAGACTAGTTAGTCTTCCAGAATATACATTCAGTATATTACAATAAATCAATCAATAAATATCATAACTAAACAGCCTAAATATGGCAGTACAACTTTTAAACCCAACGGGCCTAATGTTTGTCAACCAAAATACTACTAGAAACAACACCATAGCCGTAGGTACTTCCAATTGGGCCATCAATATCTCCGTGTCCACTTTCAAAGCTGCCGCTATATCCTCCATAACTTAGTTCATCTTTAAGGCCACCTCCTAGTCCGCTAATATCGTGTCCGTTACTATATCCACCGCTAATTACTCCACCAAAACTTCTTCCAATTCTACCAGCACCACCTCCCACATATAGAGGTTCATTTACAATGATAGGTTGTGGTATTGGAACTTTCACTGGTTGAGGAATGGGTAGTTGTTGATATTGCGCTACTGGTACTGCAACCGGACGCCTAACTAGTGCAGGAAGTGGTTTTGCAATAGTGAACGGTTGTGGTACGTTTACTTTGTATGGAACTGTACGCAAAACTGGTACTTCGTATGGTTGTAGAACAGCTTCGTTTACTGGACGAGCAACAGTATAAGGAATATATTGAGGTGCAGGTACTCCTACAGTTTGCATAACAGTAGATACTGTGGCATCGCCATTATTTCCAACAACAGCTCCTCCTAATCCATTACCAAAGTCAGTTCCACGATTTCCATTATAACCACTTTCTATGTCACTATCAAGAATCCCTCGTTTTTTATTGTATTTTTCTGGAGTAGCAGCTGTGCTTGTGCAATGTCCTATACTGGCTAAAGCCAGTACAAGAATCACTACCTGCAATATAAACGTTTATTTACATTTTTATATGTGAAAATGTCCTTACCATGGGAGAATTCATGTCTTTAGTTTGAGAAGTCTACGAGGAATGATGCTTTTCGTTTTGAAAGAAGCGTTTATATACGAAAGTAAATAAAATAATCAGGATCATTTTGAATTGCTTTCTCTACAATCAATTAACTGTTATATGTATTAATGCGCTATTAAACATGACATGGATATTAATTAAATTTTTTTAGTTGTTGAATATTTATACAAATTAACACCAGTAATTGTATTTTCTATTTTTAATTCACAATTAGGTAAATTATTGTCAAATTTATTATATCAAGTAATTATTATGTAAATTCTTTTGCTAGTGTATATATACCTACTATCTTTTACTGATTTTTACTTCATTAATGTCTATAATATAGTCCATACAAGAAGCGATATTTCTGATCAATGAGTATCTACATATGTCTTAGTTATCTCACTGACATATTCTTGCGATATATACAATAATGACCTTTTGCATTATCAAACAAAAGAAGTAATTCGTCAGTTAATTGAAAAATTGCATGTGAAGAAGGAAAACAGCCTTACTTCTTTGTTAACCATTCACGTTAGCACCAGTTTTCAGTCGAGTAGCTGTACACAATTCAAACTTTTGTAAAATGTATTACCTAGATGCTTGTGGCCTCCAGCCTTTTATGGTAGCGATTCTATATGTAAACACCGCCTGTCGGTAGTAGTGGTTAAACGCTACAGACCAAAGTGATAGCAGAAAATTCCGGAAAGAGTACTCATAAAGAATCCAAAACCGAAAGCTAAACTCGTTACATAGACCCACCTCAGTTAAAACCGGAAGGATTATATAACCAAAGAGTTTTAAATGACTATATACTAAAACAAAGTACCTGAAAGCTACATAGCATCACCTTATTATAGTCTGAGATTAAAAATATATTAAATCAGAATAGCGAATGCTGTCTGCCAAGATAGTTTTCTTTTCGAAGACCTAGGAGTTTATACAGTGCTATTTAATCAAAAGGTTAAGATTCCAGCAGCATCTAAGTAGCAGTAACTGAGATCGGAACTTTGATTGAGTAATTGTTACGTAACTACAACTAAATTTCTGACTTTATAGGTTTAATTACTTCAGTTCGGAATATTTTAGTAAGTATGTAGGTGTCTCTACTATTTATTGAAACTATGTAGTTTTTATTATTTCTGCGTAACTTTTAAAGTATGTGGAACGGTATTGCCACTTAGTATAATTACTTGTAAAGACTACTTATAAAGACATTGCAACTTCAAAGTCGTATTATGATTGTAGCAGTAACTTGCCGGAAGCTACTTTAAAGTCTTTAAAACTTTAAAGTAGTACTGAGAGTTCCTGACACCTGCCTGAAGCCATTGTTTAACCCTTGAAAGTTACGAAACCTTACAGTAGTATTAAAAGTAAAACTTAACGTTTTTCCTACCCAGAAGAATCACTTTAAAATGATTTTTCGTAAACTACTGCATGTCCACATTTATTTGTAAAATATTGGAGGTCATTAATCAATTTGCAATTTGCTATGATTGTTAATAGACGTTTTACTATATAACCTTCAATAAAAATAGCAAATTGGTGTCAAAATGTGCCTTAGGAATAATATGAAAATTGTTTCTATCGTATATCAATCTGTAAGAATTTTTGTCATATTTTATTAGAGATATTTTTATTAAAAAATATATTTAAAGAAGGCGCGTTGTTAATTTTCGATCTATTATCATCACATTTAACCAAAAAAGTTGCAATGGTACTTGATATATCTTGGTATACTGAAGTTGCAAGAGTAAGAGAGAGCAACCACGCGACGCGATGTGTCAAAGACAAAAAAAGTCCCATGAAAGTAGCAATTACTACGCCGCCACGTAAGCCTAAACGTAACCAAAACGTAGCTGGACAAGTTCCAGAGAGGTTATCTGCAACGTATCTGCTACCCAGAAATTGTTCCCCATTTTGGTTCCAGGCTCGTAATAAAACCGTAGCAATTACGTGCTTGTGACTAGTGGCAAAAAATTAATAGTTCCACCGGTAGTTGCTGGTTTACATACAATCAATTTATCAACAACGGAGATGGTTATATAAAATCTAGCAACCTAAAATCGAAGGCTAGCATTTTTATATAAAATCACATTACAAGAGGCAAATGCCTAGATACCGACATAAAATCGTTTTCTGAAGGCTGAGGTGATTTTATAACACCATATTTCCAAAGCCCGAAGGTTAAAATAAACATATATAATTGCTTAACCGAAAAAGCCGGAATTGTTTCTCTAGTCTGCCTAGAACTCTATAAGAATGCCCTTAACTAAAGGCTGAACCGCCTTGCAGAGAACTTACATACTACTACCCAACCGACGACTAAACGATGGTCGAGATACTAGCATAAAACTACTTAGCTGGAGACGCGAGGCCAAAGGAATACTGCCGAAATTCTGAGTCCTAAGGTGGTTATATACATGATAAAGCAGAGACCGAAATTGTTACATTAAAATCATCGCGTCAGAGGCCAAGGAGATGATATAAAATCGTTTATTTCAGTCGGTGGCTGAAATGGTTAAATGGTTATATACAGCCACTTAATCAAAGTCCCGAGAACCAGATTGTTATATAAAAAGACACTACCGTTTAGGTTGTTCTGTTCCAAGAACAAAATCCAGATTATTTTATAAAGTCAGTGATCAAAAGCTAAACGAAAGGATGCCAACATTTTTTTGCGGAACCATTTTATCGAATGCCTGAGGCTGAAATGCGAAAGACTGAAAATTGAGATAATTATGTAAAATACTTTATTGAAGCCCGGCGGTTGATTACATAGTGACACATTACTACTGGTTAAAGGCTAAGATGGTAAAAAGGTACTTCACAGAAGTCTTGAGATCAACGTGCTTACACACATCCACCATACAAAAAGTTCGAAGCTCAGAATCTTTTATTGAACTCCAATACCAAATACCAGAAGGCCAAGATGTACCAAGGTGCAAAACCACGTTACTTAAATCTTGATACCGAGGCTGATTGTTACATAGAATCATCACACTGAGGTCAGAAGCCAAGATGGTGATGTAGAATGCTTAAATATAAGTAATCAACCAAAGATCGCCCAAGTAGTTATTTATACACAGTCACCTAACCAAAACATTGAGACCTACTTGTTATATAGAATCTCACCCGTGACATGGGCACGTGAATGGCAGTTGGATGACCGACTTTGTTATGTAGAAGCACTATGCGGAAGATAGATAATTTATGGTTATTTAGAAACAGAAACTGAAAGCCAAACGAAAGCATTCCGACGTGGTTACACAGAACCACTTTTTCGAATGTCCAAGGCTGCGGAACCACATAAACATCGAGTAAAATGCCTTAAACCAAGATGGTTACATGAAACTAACTGTAATTCAGTGGATGGTTGCAGAATAGCAACTTACCAACCACTCAATCAAAGACCCTATATAGACGTGGTTATATAGAACTGCCACGCCAAATACCCGAAACTAAGGTTTTTATATCACACCCTAATATCGAATGCAGGATGCAGGAAGATGGTTATATAATAATAATAATAATAATAATTGCTACAACCCATAGCCTGGAAACCAGGCCCCAGAAGCTATAAGCTTGTGCGGGAGGGAGGGGGCGATTATTATTATTAAGTAGGCCCTAAGTGCGGCTGCAGCCGACTTATAGATGGAACAGCGCAAATCCCACATTTGTGTCACAGCTAAGGAAAACTTCAGAAAACCTTAACCAGACCTGCCGGCACCGGGAATCGACCGCGGGCCGCTTGGGTGAAAGTCCAGCACTCTAGACATTACACTACCAAGGCTGTTCTGTTATATAGAATCACTTTACAGTAGATCAGATGTTGAAATTGAAAACCGTGATAGTTTCATAGAACCATTCAAACAAAGGCCGGGGAGGAGGGGAGAGTGAGGATTACAAACACTTTCGCATGTAATCTGAAACTTATTATGTCGCACTAACCATACACCGAGAACTATTTAGGATGGCACTGTTATAGACCAGTGGACGAAGAACAATCATATAGAAGTTCTATACCAAAGGCCCAAATCTTTATATACAAACAGTGATTGAGTGCAAACGTGGTTACAAGACCCTTTTTATCAATTTCCCGAGGCCGAGGTAGTTATATAAGCCAGACCGTACTAAATGCCTAAAATCAAGTTGGCTATATGGCACCACCTTGCCAACAACCAGAAGTTGAGATATTTTAGTTATGTAGAACCAATCTATCAAAATGCGACAGTTGTGTTAGTTACACTGCCAACCAAAAGTTCAGGACCACCAAATTTCTTTTAATGTTTGAGGGACCATATCTTTGATACTAATAGATATATTTAAGTGGTTACCTTTAAAATAAATGAGATGCGAAGTAAGTTAATCAAAGATATAGTGTAAAAACATAAACTTAGACTTTTCTTTACAGCTCCAAACAATCCTGCGCATTTCACTCTTAGGCCGTATGAAAGACAGGGGCATGAATTTCCCACTGACTGAAAAGTGAGTTGCGAGAAAAAACTTTTCTAAACCAGGCCAGCCGTTGAAGTAAGACCGAAGACTTGAAATTGCATGACTATAAGAAAGAACTTTACTTAAGTCTACCTTACCAGTTATTCATATTTCTTTACCAGTCATATTTATATCTGTCAAATGGCATAAGAGCGAAGTCCGCAGCATTTCTTTACGCCATTTGCAGAGCTATTAAAACCTCCATTTTTACGCCATAACTTTGGTTATATTTAACTAATAGACTTCGCACCTAATTTATTATGTTACCTAAGTTAAGATTATGCTCTACAAAGTAAATCATGAATCACTTAAATACATTTATTATTTTTAACGATATGGGCACTAAAGCTTTTTAAAAGAATTACGTGGTCTTAAATTTGTTGGACGGCAGTGTACATATTGACACCACACTGAAGCTTGAAATCTAAGATGGCGATAAAAGATTACTCAACTTACTAAGCTCGGATAAGTAGCTAATTATATAAAGCACCCAAAACAAAACAGTCTTTGGTAAGTCCAGTGGCGAATTAGTTACATAGAAGCAACCACCGAAGAACGAAGCACCAGATAATTTAACAGAAACAGTGATTGAAAGTTATACGGAATGATGCCAAAAGAACTACCTTATCAAATGGCAGAAGTTGAAGTAGTTATATAATCGACACCGTACTAAATGATTGAAACCAAGATGGCTACATGGACCCAATTTACCAAACATTATACTTATGCAATTAAAAAAAGTTTGTTTTAATAAATCCTTTATAAATTCAACGAAAACTATATATAAAGGAAAAAGCCATAATATACAGTGCGAATTTTATATCTCTGAACATGCAAATTAATTGTACTTAAGTTTAATTATTAAAGTAACACGTCAAACGACAATCAGTCTTACATAAAAGATGTAAGTTACAGTGCAATTAGAAGTTCCATCTGTTTAATAAAGTTTTATCTATTTGCTGTGAATTGTTGAATGCACGTGTGTGTTAGACAACAATATAAATTAAGTATTTTATTAATGAAAATGCATAAGCATTTTAATAATGATGATTATTTCCTACACCTTAATAGACAAAAACATTATACTAATGCCAATGTGAAATCTCTAATTTTTCTTCTATTGTATACATTATTATTAAATAAGCTTATTTAAGAAATATTGCGAGTTGCGTGTATGAGATTATTAAGTTTTGTTTAAGAAATCATTCGTTTTTTTTAATCAGCTGTTCAGTAATTAGTTTTTTTTTATTTTTATTTTAACGGATATTTCTGTACATATATCTACGAATATGCGTAGTAGTTTACGTTACTACAATTTAAGAAAAGGCAAACGAACCCCAAACGACTCTGTCAAAGAAAACCCCACTTAGTAAACATAAAATATACTTCCGCATGCCACATTTCCACATACATACATAAATAATTATAAGTAATCGCTTTTTTAAGGTAAATACAATATTGAATTTACTTAATTTAAGGTCTTGCCTGCGTCGAAGAGGTAGTTTCGTGTCGGTACTTTTAAGAGTAATAATGCATATTTACGTGTCGTTTAAAAAACAAATATTTTGTTTCCATAATTAGTCTTTACACATGCAAATTAGACATAAAAAGAGAATTTTCTCTATTATTGTCAAAATTCGATCGCCATTAAAGATGAAGGTTCTATTATTACGACGCATTATTGTTTAATGAAAGTGTTTTGTGTTTCCTTAAATAAATAAGAGTTCTTTAAGGACAAGTAAACATTATAAGCGATGTGCGTTGGATTATTTTCTTGTTATCGATTTGGAATCTTAATTTGGAGGCGTAATTTTTATTACATTACAAAAAAGACTGAATTGAAAAAAGTTGTTTGGGTTATTTCAAGCAAAGTCTAGTTAATACTTTTTTTGGTAAACAAATTGTCACATAAACGGTTGACTATGTCAATTTATTAAACATAACAAAGAAAATATGTTTCGGTTAATTCTATAAATAGAAAATGCGATTCATTTTGAATTTTTGTTTTGTCATTATTGACTGTGATTAATGTAACTGAAAATGGCTGTTTCAAAATTAATAAAAAATCAATAATTTAATTAATTTGAAGAAGGTAGATTGACATTTTCACAAAAACATTTTTCGTTTCTAAAAAAGGATTTTCCCGTCCTTTAATATTAGGATTCATTAGATGTTATAGGTTGACATAAGACATAAGCAAAATAATTACTATACGCAAAGTGTTGCAAATATAATACGCAAGTGTTTTAAATGCTAAAGGTATGGCCACACCATGAGATCCTGCCACCATGATCTGAAATGTGTTAAATGTGCCAGAAACCATCTGTCCAATTTGAGAAGAACAAAGATGCGAAATGCTCAACATCCGGAGGCAATCACCCTGTTAATTACAAAAGGTGTATAGTTTTTGAAAAGCTCCAAAAAAGTTTTTATTTTTAAGGGAACGAAAATTAACTGCCACGATACAGGTATTTGCATTACACAGAACGTTGGTCCAACCTGGAATATCCTGCACCAAAATGATCAAATCAAGCACTCAACAATCACAAGCAGCGCCTTACTTGTAACAAGAACAAACGTTAGCATCCCAACAATCACTCTGGTATACTACTCTTGAGACTATGATGACAAAACTAATGGCAGCATGAAATGCCAATAGGCTTGTCCAGCAAGGGCAGGAAATGGAACAGAACCTAGATGTTATCATGATTTGAGGCTCGGTATATCGATAACGAGTTGATTACTTTATGAATAAACAATTCTATGGATTTCTATATTTTAATGTATTTGATATGTAACAGCCTGTAAAAGTTGTTAGATAGATTTTTTGTCCTGTTTAACATGGCATGACATAATTGTTCCGGAGATTCTATTTCGCCTAATAATAATTCGGTCTAACAATTATTTTTTATTCTATTGTTCCTCCACTAGTTGTGTAAGATCAATTTATTTCAATACAAAAACTATTGTTTGAAACGCGTGCGTTGTCAGTTTTCAGGCTCTTGGCCTATTTTAATTTAAATATCGACTTCGAGCAAAAAATTGACGTGATAGTGCACTTCTGGCGAAAATAATAAAATCTAGATGACATCAAAACAGATCTTACAAATAAAATCTGTAAAATCTTTGGATCATTCTTAACTTTATTAAAATCTACGTAACATTTTTTAAAAGGAACAAAAGCAATAAATAATAAATAAAATTATAAAGTTTATTAAAAATGTTAATTTATTCTTTCAAAAACAATAAATACCGTATATTCTACAATTTTCTACGAATGAATATCATTCGATATGTCGTCAGGCTTATTTGTTCAACTCTTAATATTGTCTAATGATATACCAGAAACATCACCTCCGTAGTAGCTACCTCCATATTCGCCGCCAATATTTCCATGTCTATTTCCGATGTTACCGCCAAATCCGCCATATATTAATTCAAGTCCATCTACCAATCCACCAAGACCGAGACCGTTACCATAACCGAATACACTTTCAATTTCACCATCGTTGCCTTCTTCAATTCCACCAGAACCATCTCCGAAATACATAGGCTGTGGTTCATTTACAAACACAGGTTCGGCAACTTTTACTCGATCAAGTTGTGGAACGGTTACTGTATAAGGTTCTGATACTCGTTGAACAACAGGTACATGCTTAGATTGTGGTGCTGGTACTGCAACTGGACGTTTGATCAATGCAGGAACTGGTTTGACTGCCGTAAAGGGTTGCGGTAGATTAATTTTGTATGGAACTGGGCGAGGAATCGAGACTTCGTACGGTTGTGGTACAGGTATGTTTACATGGCTATTGATCGTATACGGAATGTATTGGGATACTGGTACCCCTGCGGCTTGTGTGAGTGTAGATGCAGTATCGCTTAATACATTTTCCAAGCCGCCCGTGAAAGTTTTACTGTTAATTTTATTTCCAAATCCATTATGATCTCCATTATAACCGCTTCCTATGTCATCAGAGGAAATTTCTCGTTTTTCGCTGATTTTTTCCGTGGTAGTAGATGAGTTTCTGCCATGCCCCAATCTGGCGAAAGCTAAAGCAAGGAATACTACCTGAAAAATAATTACTGTTAAATTTATGAACATGAAATGATACCTTTAGAATTTTCTTACCATTGAAGAATTCATGTTTTTTGCTTGGAATCACAACGGCTAATGATGTTTTAGCAGTTGCACAAATGGGTTTATATACGAATAACAAACTACATTTATTAAGGTGAAGTCCTTTCGCTAGACGGTTAATTTGTATTACAGTACTTGCATAGTTTTAACACTTCGTGTGCAGTCATTAAATCTTTTAGTGAATGTTTGTTTGTCAAAACTTGCATTATTGTTGTAGCGGTTACGCTTTGATGCAGCTGCGCAGCAGTTTAACTATAAGGGATTTAATTTAATATTGTTTCTAATTTCTATATAGTTGCATTTTTAAAATAATGCATTTTTTGTATTTTTAAGTATTTTGATTTGGTTTATACACAATAATCATCTTATAAAAGAAATCCTGTTTAGTTCTTTTAGATTTATTAATTTTTATTTCATATAATATACTTATAATTCTCAGAAATGCACACCGATAAAGAACAAACATAAATAAAGGTAACAAGGTAATGTAGTTAAGAAAAGTGGATGATCTGCTTGCAAGGCAACAATAATGACGAAAAAGAACAAAAAGATTTGAACATCTATTTAAAACTACACACTTTCCATTACCCTTTTTCTTCGAATAGCTTTATTACTCGCCTATAAGAAACTTGAGAGATCACTTATTTTTGTTTTTAGTAATTAGCCACAGCACGCTCTTTTAAATTATTAGCAGAAAATTTAAAACCATGATCTGTGATTCATTACAATTCAAACAAAGTTAGTGCAAATTTATAGTTGTAACTTAAAATCTGAATTAAAGTTAGTTGTATTTTAGATTTTTTAGGTACTATTCATTAGGTTTATTCATTTTATGTTGTAAATAAGCTTTTATTCTAAATTATAAAATTTAATTCTAATTTAGTTAAATTATTAAGATGTATAGTTTATAAAAAGGATATAAGTCAATTATGTTGTTTTATAGTAAAAAACATGTTGTATGTAGCCAGTCTCGGTGGATTAGTGATTTGCATGTTTGCTTCATAATCCAAAGATCGCAGGTTCGATCCCCGGCCGAACTGGTAATTTTTCATAGCGGAGAAAAATTTAAAACATGCCTTCTTTTCGGAGAGGAAGTAAAACTGTAGGTCCCGTGTCAATGCGATGTTTGGCACTATAAAGATCCCTACTGGGGGTGGAATTCCTCCAGATTCGGCTAAATTCTAGTAGGGTCGGCCAAATGATCATAGCAATCGGTGCCATGAGGTACGACGGATGCTCCGCCATCCTGATTCCTCGCCCAAACACAAACAAAAACAAAACATGTTGTATGTAACCCAGGTTACATGTTGGGAATAGTTTTTACACTTTTATGGAAGGTTTTATCTTCTGATTAAATTTGAGTTTGTTAAGTTTTTCTTTTCCCAATAAGGCTATGTTAGTTTCAGGAAAATATTTCACTGGAAATATGTAAAACAGATCATTATTGTGATGTTTACAATGTAACAATTTAGTTACGAATTCCTGTAGTTGGTGGAAATCTTGTCATATTAATGGAGATATTCGGCCGTATTGATGTTTATTGATTTTGGAAATTTAAGTTAATGTGATGATTTTCCATTGTTTTGTGTCAGCCACCTGAAGTACTGTACTCTGGATAAAAATAGTTAAAGTTCCATTCAGTTTAGGTTGGTATATTGTTTAAATTTGCAGAAGTCTCGTTCCATGTCTAAAACGTAAGGTTATATATTTTAGTTAAGTTTTTCTTTGTTATTTTATTATAAGTTGTGTAAATTCCATGTGTTTGAGTTGATTAACCCAGGTTACATGTTGGGAATAGTTTTTACACTTTTATGGAAGGTTTTATCTTCTGGTTAAATTTGAATTTGTTAGGTTTTTCTTTTACCAATAAGGCTAAGTTAGTTTCGGGAATATATTTCACTGGAAATATGTAAAACAGATCATTATTGTGATGTTTACAATGTAATAATTTACTTACGAATTCCTGTAGTTGGTGGAAATCTTGTCATATAAATAGAGATTTTCGGCCGTATTGATGTTTATTGATTTTGGAAATTTAAGTTAATGTGATGATTTTCGTCACTGTTTTGTGTCATCTACCTGAAGTACTGTACTCTGGACGAAAATAGTTAAAGTTCCATTCAGTTTATGTTGGTATATTGTTTAAATTTGCAGAAGCCTCGTTCCATGTCTAAAACGTAAGGTTATATATTTTAGTTAAGTTTTTCTTTGTTATTTTATTATAAGTTGTGTAAACTCCATCAGTTTGGGTTACCTTGTGTGACTATGTACGTATTTCATATACAGAGATAGCTGGAGAGTGATGGGTTTCTAATGTAATTTAGTTTCTATGAGATCAATGACAGCTGATTGTTTTTATTGATCTTCTTTATTATTTTTCAATTTAGACCATAAGTGTCTTATGTCATTTTAATCGTCTCTTTGTCAGCTACCTTTCTGTCTTTGTAGAATTAACTTTGGTGTTAATTATGAACAGGTGTTTTCATTAGTGACGTCGACGTTTAGTGATTCAAGTGTTTTGAAAAATTTCGTTGTGCCGTCAAATGTTTTGCGAAAACATATAAAATGACCTCGGAAAAAGAACAATTTTAGTCGATAAAAGTCAATGGGTGAGCCCTCGTCGACTCGTACAAAGATTTCTGAAATAAAAAGTTAGGTTAAATTTATTTTTTTCCATTTGTAAACAAATAAACATTATTAGATTTGGATAAATACCTGGTTTATGCAAACAAAGAAGTTTTGTTTTGTCAATTTAACACAAATATTAGAATTTATGTTCGAATTATTTTTAATAAATCACAGCAGATTTATTTATTGCCATTTCAAATATTTTATATGGTTTGCATATAGTTATGGTATGGATGCAAATGCTGTTTTTGAATCGATGTTATTTTTACCGACCGAGCACAACAAGAATTATTTGAAAGATATTTTATCGACAAATTTGGTTTGATAACCATATATAAGGTTGGCCATAATTAAAAATTGTTACCCGTTGGGAATAATTCATTAAAACAACTTCATTTCATTTCTACAAATTATTTAAGGAGTTATTTGTGACTAAAGCTTGTTTTTTAACAACAATCTAAAATCAATTATTTGTAAATATTGTTCTTGGTTGTTTATTGAATTTGAATTATTTGATGCTAGTCTGTTTAAATAAATGCGGCTGCAATCCCCCATTATTGTTAGGTTGGCATCCACCAAAATTTCATTTATATAAGCTAAAGGAAGATTTTCCTTGTTGATTTTTCCTGGAGGGAATTGTTTTTATTTTTGGTAGATTTTATTTATTTGTCTCGTCGAAGTGCAGCGTTCCAGGTGCGGCTGGTAGTAAGTTCTTTCCTTCCAGGTGCAAGAATCAATAAGATTTTTTTAAATTTTTGTTCAGCTGTTTTATAATTTTTTGTTATTTAGTTTTATAATTCAGCAAATATTAATTATTTATTATTTAGTAAAGTACTTTTCTAAAACTAAAAAGAATCAAAATAATGAAACAACAGATAGAATTGAGAAAATTACTCTGTTTTTGTTTTATTAAAAAAATAGTTGTTATAAAAGATAGTGAGTTTAATGTATTTATACATCATTTTGCAGAAGAAAAATTATATTGTTTAGAAAAATATATATAAATATAAAAGTTTTTAACTATTAAAAATAATGAAATAACAGAAAGAATTAAAAAATTACGTTTTTAATTTTATTAAAAGTTTTGTTGTTATAAAAGATATTGAGTTTCTGGTGTTCGTATAGTAATTTCCTTCTGAAATGTTCAATTTCCTTTATATTTTTATTTTTCTCTGAAAAAACTATTTTTTTATATCTTAATCTTCTATTAGCTATTTTACTATTTTTTTTAAATGTAAATTTAATTTAAACAAATTTATTAAAACATAGCTATCGATTTGTTTTCTTTAAAAAAAATTTGTAAAAAGATGCAACTTTTAAAAAATTGACAATTTAAAAAAGGCGTCAGTTAAAAGGATGTTCATATTTCATAATAATTATTCTACAACTAATGGGGTGTTACAGTTTTTAAAGTTTCCAGCTAAGTGTGCTCGTGCATGCACCACCACATATTAAAGGAAACTTATTAGAGAAACACAAGGCTTAAAAGTACACATCATGCAACCCTACAGACTTAATAACCGATTCAGGGTAGCACGACTGAAAGTGATAATACCGTGCAGTATAAAAGTGGACCACCATTAAAGCTGACCAATTGTTATGGCGTGATTTATCGTAACTCGAAGTAGGTTACTTCTTCTGTTTGATATATAAATATTTCCACAGTGTTCTTTTGTGTGCAAAGTGTTACGGAAAACTTTTATTGCTGTTATATTTACCTACTTCGTGAAAAATAATTAAATATACTAATTGATTTATAACATTTCCATGATAGATTAAAATCCTCTCCCCCTTCTACTTCTTCGCTCCTTCTTTTTAATTTTTAGTGTTATGCATACTATAGGAGGAAAACGGAAAATTGAATTTACATATTGCAGAAAACTACGTGTTTCGTTTTCATTCATTTGATTTACGTCAGTGTTGTGCCTTCCTTTCGATTAATTAATTGCCGCAACTCTTTTCAAACTAACCTAATGGATCGATCTAGTTTATTTTATATAACCTTGACAGTAAGGGCGATAGGTTCCTTAATAATATTAAACATTAAAATTTTATTGCGCACGTTTTTCTTCTAAAACTTTTTCTTCTATGTTCAGCAAACGTATACAATAATTCAGTTATTTTCGACCTTTGTCACTAATAAAGTTTGACCTCGCCCTTTAATGTATAGAACACGATTTTTCCTTGGATTATATACAGCATTTCGTGAAATGCCAAATATTAGTTTTTCCTTTTGGCATTACGTCGATCAACGCGTGCCCAAAAAGTTTATTAAAACCGCCGATAACAGGTTTATTAATGGTTAACGAAAACAGCAATTTCCTCTACTATATAATCGGTTTGGCGTTTAACCTTTTGTATTCTTTTTCTGTAGAAAGCTTGTATTTAAACTAATTAAATATTGTTCTTTTTTTCAGGACGATTGGAGGGTGCGTTTGAGAGGACTGGAAGATTTGAATAAAATTTTACAAAACCATAGGTCGATAGAAGCATTGGAACCGAAAGCTGCGTCGTTGTTTTATTTTTTATTTTCTTGTGAGCAACATATGCGGTTACAGACTGCAGCAGAGGTAAGGTTTGATTTTATGAAGGTATATCCAAAAAATAATTTTTTTAAATTGATAACAAGAAAAATATTCAATTGGTTTTAAATTAAAATAAAGAAGGGACACGAGAGAAATCGATTTAATGAACTAAATAAGATGCACAATGTACCTTTCTATTGTAACAACTAAAATCCTCACACTAACAAATGAATAAAGGCCCCGCGACTGGGTTAGCCAGTACAAATACACAATATAGAGGGCGCCACCTAAATGTATTGTTGTCATTCTTTAAAAGCAACTATGGGAATCTACAATTCGGAGAAAGACACTTCATCTGAGTTACTTTGAGTTATGTGTCACTTATTATTCCTTTATTTTTGCTAAATGGACCACAATCAATTGGTCATGACAAGCTATAACGAATGATTTAATAATTTTTAGCTTCGTTCATTAAGTCGAATTCATAAAAATCGGTTATCAAAATACATATGCAATGCACAATTTGCGTACATAAAACAAAAATAACAGTTAATTACTGTATGAAATCTAAGAGCATTTCGAGATTTTAACCTTAATCCACGCTGGCACTAATACATGCAAGACTAATCATCACAATAACTCAAAGAAACAAACATTACCCATACTAAAGATGCTGGAACGTAACAGCTGTAGTTGAACTCTGAACCCATTTTATAAAAACTGGATCTGCACTCATTTCACTTGTAGACGGGACGAACAATGGATGCTAATAACTCCAAAAACAACCAAATACGTTACGATACGGAACGGTAAATGTTCTTTTAACACTAAAGCAAAATAAAAAGAGAATTCCACTTGAATACTACTAGGCAAACGCAAAACAAATTCAACGCTGAAAGCTAAATGGCAAAACAGACTGCACGTACTCCTGCGAGGCGGTTCCTTTGAAGCAAAAAATGTGCATATCTTTCTAAAATCTATGAGGGGCGATCATATTCCAGAACTATCTACCCAACCACACGTTAAACATGACATTCTTGCTATCAATAGCAAATTTAAATGAAAATCTTTCTTATTATGGTATGTTTATTAAAAAATGAAGACACCATAATATTTTAAGATTTTAACACGTTATCATATAATAGAATCCAAACTTTTATTAATGTCTTGGAAAGTTGCGTTATGATTTTAAAAGCAATTTGTTCCTTTATAAACATTTTAATATTAAAGACACTATGCCTCAAACTAACAGACTGTTTGCCTAGAAAGGAATCATAAAAATGCAATATATTTTTTTATTAAAAACGTATTTATTGACATACGTAGGAATTAACCTTTATTTCGTTCGCCTTTTTATAATACAATTAGCAGAAATATTTTACGTACGTAACTAAGAAGAAATACGATCTTATAGAAAACTATATATATTTACACAAAACATCATTTTATTTCAGCGGGTACGAAGACGGAAATATTGTGGAATTTAAATTATGTCAGAGGAGATAACTTAATACTTTATCTAAAAGCGAGAAAATAATACAATTTTGGGCAAACCTGGTGTGTCTTCGTAGAGTTATTTTTAATCATAACACAACATTAAACGTTTGACTTATTTAGTCAAAGATATTTATTATTAGACTTGTAAGAACTTACCTGAAAAAGTTATTTTAAAGATGCTCTATAGGCATAAATTTACTACCATTTGGCAGCGAAGATGTTTTACATTTGCATATACATCCTTTTTAGTGGCATTCTTTGTCGTATACGGAATTTAATCCCATCTAAATTGATGAACCGGAAATCCAAAATGTTTTACCTGGCAATTTTGCACTTACGGGGTCGTCGAATAGCTTCTAGGTGCAGCTTATTTGGCTAGGAAGCTCAAATAACAACACATTTAATAATAATAACACAATGATATATTTACTAAAAGAAGATAAGAGAAGAAAAGGTACAGCGACGTTATATTTACATGTATTTACATAATATACATAATATATTACATTAATTTATGCGCAAGACGTTCTAGCGTTGCCCGCGGTTCATGTGCATAAAGGAATTACTGGGAGCATTTAGAATGGGAAATAAATTGACTTATAGAATAGAATAGAAAAACTGTTTACTGGTAAACTGAGATTATATTACATAAATCTTCCGGTGACGCATGATACATGGCAAAGGTTTTTAATTTCTTTTTTTGACTAATCAGCAAGGCCAAATTACGTTTGCCAATTTATAAGTATTTAAGATTTTAGTAACCATTTTTGGGTAAAGCAATTTTTAAGTTAGTTAAACTCTGCTTTGATATCGCCCTTGCTTTACATATAACGGAAATTTTAATCGTGGAAGTATTAAATTTTAATCTTGTTGCATGTAACATCTCAATAATATGAAGAGTACATTTTGGATCTATCTCATTTAAAAATTATTTAATAATGCCTTAAATTAGTTTTAGTTTTCGTAATTGATTTATGGTGTGATTTACATTAAAAAAGAACTACGGAGAAATTTTGTAAATCATAACATCAAACATTTGATCTACCAGTATACGTGATGTGTGTATAAATGAATTTAAGAAACCTACTAGCATGCTCTATAAACTACTCTACTCTTGGTTAAAGCTAATTTACATAATCAGTCTGAATTTGGTATTCAAATAGCACAAATGAAAAAAAATCAAGTAATAAATTTGTTGCGTTAGTAGGGGGTTGTCTAACTTAAAATGTTTGATAAGATGGTCGTAGTAATAAATTGCTTGAAATATTTCTCTAGAAAAAGAAATGAATAAGAAACTCTACAAAAAAATTTATAGCTCTCATTGATTTGACTTGGTTCTTCTAAAATAATAACACTGTTTCAGGATATCTTGAAAATTCTGTTTTCTAACATGAAGATAGCAACACTACAAGGTCGCCTAAACCAAATAGTGATGAGTTTATGTAAGATGGGTTCGCCAGCAGGAGTTCGCCTTAGTATTCTATTGATGCGCAGAATATCAGCGGAAGACTTTTTGGATCAGCTCCTGAAACCTACCATTCTTGGAGCAAAAAGTAGTAAAGTGAGTTTTTCCTAGCTAATGACGATTAATAAGCTTAATTATCAAAGCAGGGAAATTAAAAACTTTTTATTATTAGATAAGAGAAGGAGCCCTTCAAATCTTAATGACAATCAGCAGGATATTTCCAAGCACGGAGGTGAATGTAATAAAAGCAACGGAATTTGTGACGCCATTATTACATGACCGTAAAAAGAGGGTACGAAGGGCATCATTGGAGACGATTGCCGCTTTAGGACAGTTGGGCACACCTGGAGTAGTTCTAGATGTAATATCGAAGGTTTCCACGAATTATCCCGACAGAGAACAATTGTTGAGGGTTGTAAGAACTAGGTAAGATGCAAAGATGCTGGTTTTAAAAGTGGTAAACTTATTTTTTAATTTGTTTCGCGGGGGATTGCTATTTTAGTCTGTGTAAAATGTAAGGGTTTCTAAAGTTAAATTTAGCTTATATTTTTATTTGTATACCCCTTATACGTGCGTGTACGTACGATAAGGCATTGATTTAAATCTTTTTATTCATATGTTAAGTATTTAGAACACGTGGTAGAATTACTACAACGCATGCATGCATAAAATATTATTAGGGTGTATAAACATGTAACATCAACCTTTTACTTCCTTTGAAATGAATTTATTAAGGATATATTTGGAAAGAAATCATTAAGGGTTAAAAAGAAGTAACCCTTCTAATTAGAAAGAAAAAAAACCAATAACATCCAGGGTAGTTTTTAAATGAATAATCAGTAGAGGCGCCAGCTAACTCTTAAATTACGCAATCTAGATAGCCGAATTCCCAAATGACTAAAAAAATCGTACTGCTAAATAGTATCAAATAATTGATAATAATATGAAACTTTTACATCAAAACTATACGAGCTCGTACATTACAAAGTGCGTTTTCGAATTACGATGACGATTGTCACTGATTATAACACTTACAGAATCCAAGTTTGGATCACAATTACAGTTTTTATGTCGTTAACTTCGTAAATCGGAAGTTTCTAAACCTTATCCCTTAACCTTATAGTCCTCATCTTGTAACCTCTTTACGATTATGAATGCTTGAGTTTGGGGCCTTCTGACAAATGATTTTCAGTTTAATGAACTTTTGGTCCAATGACGTTTGAACTTGTTGAAACTTTTAGTTTAATGGATGTTTGGTAAAATGGGACTTGCACGTAAACACTTTTCATTCTAATGAACTTTCAATTAAGGGGGCGTTATTGGCACAAAATATTAGCTTCAAAATATAGCCCACGTTTTTCATTCAGTTTTCTTTTAATAATCATTTTTTTAGTAAGATCACGTTTGATATAGATTGCTAAACTGTTAAGGTAGAGTGGATCATAGTTTGTAAGGAGTAGATATATAAAATAAATTTTATAATCGTAGTCGAACATCGCCAATTTTGTAGAACTAACGTTTTCTAAAAAATAACCAAACTAAACATAATGCAGTGCGAGTGTAAAGTCTGAAACTATCGCAATAAATCGTTTATTAAACGTTTTTGAAAAAAATCCTCGAACACGTCAATTTTTATCTTAAATGAGACATATTCTACTGTAATCGTCACTTAAAGATCGTCTTTTGTTTTTGAGTTATGACGTAAGCAATAATTTTTTTAAATGGAAACCCTAATGTTTTATGATGCATTTGGAAAGAGCATGAAATTCTAAGACCAAATATGCTAAAAAAGTAAGGTACTGTATTTTGAAATTTTCGAGATAATTGCCGTTAAAGTTTTAAAACAAAAATCTAATAACAATCAAGAGTTCCAAGTTTTAATAAAAAAATCAAGTAGCCATGTAACAATTGACAGCGTTAAAATTATGACAGTTCTTTCTCAGTTTGTTTATCTGTTTTTATTGTGGGTTTTTTTACGTAATTCAGTAAATAATGGTGCGATATTTGACTGAAAAAGAGCGAATTGAAATGTTAATATTGAGGGGATGTGGCGACCGTACTAGAACACAACAAGAGGTTTGTGAGATATTTAATAACAAGTATCCTGATAAAGAACCTATCACAAGACCGACAGTTCCAAAATAGGAAGAAAGTTTTCTGAACTCGGACATGTGAGAGATCGACATAGGGGTGGTCGCCCAACAACCGAAGAAGGTAACGAATTAGATATTCTGTTGTGTCTACAAGAAAATCCCCATGGAACTACAAGAGAACTAGCCGCAAATAATGACATTTCTCAAAGGTCAGTTATAAAGATTTTAAAGAAACATAAATGGCATCCCTACAAAGTTCAATTAGTGCATGAGCTTAACGGAGATGATCCTGATCGCAGAACAGAGTTCTGTGAGGTAATGATGGAGCGGTGCAATATCGATGGCGACTTTTCAAATCGCATCATTTTTTCTGATGAAGCAACATTTCACCTTAATGGAACAGTGAATCGTCATAACTATCCATATTGGGCACCTGAAAATCCGCACTGGATGAACGAGACGCACACGCAGTTTCCTCAAAAACTCAACGTTTGGGCAGGAATTGTAGGGGATAGAATTCTAGAACCATTTTTTATCGAGGGTTCATTGACAAGTGAAAAGTATTTGGATTTCTTATGAAACGATTTAATTCCTGCTCTTGCGGTGCTTTATCCGAACAATGAAGATCCGGATCTACCAAGCGATACATTATGGTTTCAGCAAGATGGTGCTCCGGCACATTTTGCTATTGGTGTTGGGAATTATTTAAACGAGATTTTTCCTGGTAGATGGATAGGCAGAAGGGGAACTGTTGAGTGGCCTCCGAGATCACCCGACCTAACTTCGATGGATTTTTTTATGGGGCTATCTAAAGAGTAAGGTTTACATAAACCGCCCACAGACAGTAGAAGAGCTACAGCAAAGAATTCGCACAGAAATAAGATTAATTCCACCCGAGACTTTGCGTAAAGTTCGTGACGAATTTCAATACAGACTCGGGTACTGCCTTGCACAAAATGGTGGTCAGTTTTTGAATAAACTATTTCACTCTTAATTAGTCCTGATTAATTTCTTAAAAAGAATATATATTTTCAATATTTTAATATAGTAATACTTTTCTTTTTCTTAAAACCAGCAAAAACAACTGATATTTTTAAAGATATTTAGCAGTTTTATATTCCCCTTTTTAATTTTAACTACCTTAACTTATTCCTTGGCATTTAAAAATTAAAAATTTTTGTTAAACTTAAAATATTGTGAAAGTACACGCATGCCTGGCAACACTGTGAGCAGAGAACTGCGATGCGATTAAATTAATTCCATTTTACAGACTGTAGCGTTTATAGTTTCTGAAGCTTCCTATTATTGACACTGGCGGCGATAATGAGCCCTTAAAGAGACGTTCGCTCCAATGGAACTTTTCGTGCAATGAAACCTTTCACTCAAAAAATTATTTTAATTAATTATTATTTTAAATTTATTAAATTAATTTAATTTATTACTTTATTAATAATAATTTTAATTATTCTTTAGTTTCATAAATCTGTATATCGGGAATTTCTAAACCTTATCCCTTAATCTTACAGTTATTATTAATCTAACTTAGTCTAAAGTTTCGTTATAGGCAAGTTTCAATTAACAGTCTAGTCATTAAATAAAATCTAAAAATTCTTAACACAACAATATCTGCTGTAAGAAGTATGGTAATACTGTGTTCTTATTAATAGAAAATTTAAAAGTCGATATTTGACTTTAAGAATTCGTTGCATAAAAATTCTCATTCAACGAAAAGTCATGTTAGACAAAAGTACCATTGAATGTAAATTCTGTTGGACAAGAAATATCTATAGTGGAAAAGTTCCATTGCAAAAAAAGTCTTGTTGGACCAAAAGTCTCGTCGGGCCAAATATTTTTGAACCTATAGTTGAATAGAAGTTTACCCCAAAACGAAAAACCAGAAAATGATGGAGGAAAACGGAATCTTTTTCAAATTAAAACATTTATAGGACTATATTAACTCGTTCCAAAAGCCCATTCGACAGATATAAATCACTTACTAGCTAAATATGTAATCACTGTTCAAACGCGAAGAATAAACTAATCTCCTTTGTGCGAATTTTTGTTTTTCGTAACATTGATATGGTCACTAGAAGTGAATGTGAAAAATTAATCTACCCACAATTGAGTTAATTTTGTTGTTTTCTGACTTATTGATTTTAGACCGTGTAGAATTTGTGGTTTTAGTTTAATTTGAGTTTCTAGCTCTTAGAATTCTTAAGCAACTGAATACGGTTACGACTGTCAAGCACGAAGATTTGAAGAGTGCAAGACTCAATTATAATAGACTCAAATTCAAACAGGCACGTGTTTTATTTTTCATATCTATCTGTTGCTACATCTAGCTCTAGAAGTGTAAGCTTTTAACATAATTCTAGACTCTATAATTCAATGATGGCTCTAGGTCAGGAAGAGTATAGCTAGCTTTTACGTTTAATTTCGTAAACCTGGGGATAAAGAGACCGTTAAGTAACGACGTAGATCTTACCTACGTTAGATCATTAGATTATCATAGATTATGGCTTGTAAGTCTACGTCTTAAGGCTTTTAATATCCCAACTCTTGAATCTCAACATCTGTCAGCTTAGAGTATGGGCAATTTGTTTCGTAGATTTCCATAAAATCATCTGGTTTTTTATCTAAAATTCTCAGTGTCTATAGGTTGTCGTTCTAGTTAAAATTTTTACAAAACTTTTTAGACACCTTGTATATCTCAAATACCATACGCTCCAAATGCTGTAAATATCATTGCTCTTGAAAACTAAAAGTCTTTAGGTTGAAAATGTTGTAATCTGTGAATCTTAATTGTTAAATTAAAAGCCTTTGGTATTTTAGTCTGTAAATTTTACTATATGAATAAACTTTTAAGTCATCATTCCTTAATCTAACACCCGAATTTTTGTATAGTCTCTAA
Source organism: Agrypnus murinus (assembly GCA_929113105.1). NCBI lineage: Eukaryota > Metazoa > Arthropoda > Insecta > Coleoptera > Elateridae > Agrypnus > Agrypnus murinus. Next base: position 5,206,669 of record OV816029.1, read on the forward strand.
AGACATAATATTTCCACAAAAAAATTAAGGTCGTTACTGTAGATTTTTAAATATTAATATTAAATATTAATATTAAATATTAAAAACTACTACCCCCCGCGACTTCTTTTTCAAATTATCCCAAGGTCCCTAGATTTCAAAGAATATAGATTATATGTTTCTAAGTTCATAAATCGACTGCTTCTAAATTCGTAAGTCTTAAAATCTCTGAAACGTCTGTATACAAGTAAGTTAGTCTTTAAGGTTGTAACTAAGACTTTAATGTTAAACATTGAAACGTTTTGAATCATCTTTAATAACCTCTCACGTTGTACAGTTGCTACTGGCCGCCTAACATTATCTATATAGTATTTTTGGAAATAAAAATAAGCGAGTTGGAAACAAATGTTAGAAGAAAGAGTAAAAAAACTTGATGAAAACCAGATATTTTAAACACCTGAAATTTACCGACCTCCATAGAAATAATCAAACGTCATAGATTGACCTAACTATTTGTGCAGAAACAATAGTTAATAAATTACTCAGTTGGAGGATGGACGACGAAGAAACTTTCAGCTTACACATTTGCTTTGAGATTGAAAACGTAAATAAGGATGCAATAAGAAAAGTCACAATGTGGGGTAGATCTTAACGGACTAGGAAACCTCTAGGAAATTATCTTTTCATCGTAGAAGATTGGCGTAATGGGGGAACGAAGAAATAATTGCGCTTAGAAAAAAGCTCGTCATAGCTAGAAGAAATAAAACAAGGGCAAACAGCAACCTATACAACGGAATAAGACAAGCAATGATGAAAATAAACATAAAAAGGCTTTGTATAATAGACTCAAAAGACCTAAAATGGAAAGATTTGTCTAGAGAAATAGACTTCAAATCTTGGGTGGGGGCGAATAAGATTCCCACAAAGCAGAATGGAACTACCTTACAAGACGAGCTAACTAGAAAGCATCGTGGAGGAGCTGTTCCCCAAATGCCAAGAAATTACTGCCAACGTACCAGAATTTACAATGGAAGCGCTACAAATAGCCATTAAAAAACGAAATTGAAAACGGCATTGGGTCCGGCACGAAAATTAAGGTGGCAACAGACGTCAACCCGAATACTATAAAATATTAAATATTATGAATATTCATCTAAAATAACACCTGTTCCCGTAAGAAGACTAAATTAGTGTTAACAGAAAAAGAATCTAAAAATGGAGAAACAAAAAAGTAGGTATGTCTGTAGTCGATATTAGAAATGCGTGAATTAAATGTTCCATAGTTTGGACTAATCTTTGATTACATGGGTATATAGATTGTTGGTTATCAAAAATCTATATTAGTATTCCTTAGTATAATTATATGAAGTAGTTGCTTCAGGTAAAGTTAGTTTAAGTCAGGCTAGGTTAGATTACATTAGGTTAGTTTAGACTAGGTTAGGTTATGTTAAATTAATTAAGAGCTTAGTGGGTGTGGCGGTTGACTACCAATCTCAAGGGCCTAGGTTTGATTCACAGGATGGTCATAACGTCAAGGCATTTTTAAATAAATTTAAGGCTTCCAGGTCGACTCAGCCTGTGAAAATGAACCTGGAAATAACCTTCTGGAATAATGATAGGCGGTCGGTGCGTAAAACTAGCCACTTTAGCAGTCTACCCTGCTAGACGCCAATAGGTCTTCATGGTGTACAAAGAGGACTATTATTATTATTAACTAAAAGTCCATTTCTGTTGTTTTGAGAACTGTTACTATAGTAAATGCACAACTATTACAATACAATAAGAGATTTCTTTAGTCTCTTATATATTTAAATTAAATGGCAATCGTAAATTAACTCTTCCATGGTTTCACATGAGCTTGTTTGTTATCTTAAATTTACATAAATATAATTGTGTTCAGTAAGTGGTTTATATTAGGTTAGGTCAGGTCAGGTCAGGTCAGGTCCGGTCAGATTAGGTTAAGTTAAGTTGGGTTAGGTAAGGTTAAGTTAAGTTAAATTAAGCCAGATCAGGTTAGGTCAGGTCAGGTCAGATTAGGTTAAGTTAAGTTGGGTTAGGTAAGGTTAAGTTAAGTTAAATCAAGCCAGATTAGGTTAGGTTAAGTTACATTAGATTTACTGATTGTAACCACATAAATTCATCTGAAAAAGATTTAACATGTAAATTTAAAAAACTCAACTTTTTTTCCTTGGAAGATTGGCCGATAAAATTAGGTTAGGTTAGGTTAGATTTACTGTTTGCAACATAAACCAACCAAGCCAACGACGACATGAAAATTGGGTAGTCTCGAAATACACTGGTCCGGATGGTCGCGGATTGCGAAATATTTACCGATATATATTATTAAGTATTAAGTTGGTACATGTCAACCTAAGAAGCGTAGTAAAAAGCTTTGAGGAATCTTTGGTTATGCTACAAGATCTTAATAATCAATTTGATTTCATAATGATGAGTGAAACGTGAATGATGAACGATCATCAGCCGTATCAGACTTTCTGGTAGCATGTTTATTGCAATATTAGTGCAATATTAATATTTTAAACTGTCTTAATCAAAGTATTATATTATCCATTTTTAAAGATGAGGATAAGGTGAACTATCATAGGTAACTTTACATATACAGTCTTACTCGCCAATAATTTAAGTAAGATATCTAAGAAAGCACAACTCTAGATTCGTGAATTTCTTTTGCGAATTTAACGTCGTTATTGTAAGATTCTATAGTTTCCAATTCCAAGTTTGCTGAGGCTGTGATTTGTGAAAGTACAATACGAATACAATCGCAAAGTGCATATACGAATTAGTGAACAAAAGGGATTAAACTGTGGCAATGTTTTCCTCGATCGCTCGAATGCATTTAATACTGTTAACCAAGCTATTCTACTAGGGGGATATAGATGGCAGCGTCGTCCACAAAAGAGCACTTTCAGTAACAAGGCACAACAAATTAAGAGAGACACAAAAATCAGTGACAGTGTAACAGTTAAGTGTGGAATCAATGGATTACTTGACATCGATCGGCGGAAGGATTGTCTCTTTTGTAAACAATGTAAACGACAAGTTTTCTCTGGGAATGGTTGAAGAGAGGTTAAGACCGCAGTTGAAATACGGTCTTGCTTAAACTGGATGCTAGTCTATTGACATTTAATGCTAAAAAAGCAAAGAACTAGGCCTTATATCTCAACTATGAACTCTTTTGAAAAGCTTATACCTTTAGAAGTTTTATAGGAGTATAATATAATATAAGCGGATTTCATTTATAATTTTGAATTAAGGGCGACATTGCGTATGTTTGGTATTTTATTATTGTTTTACGTATCTTGCATAGTTTTGGAAAAAATATAATTTATTCTTGCAGCTGTTTCGGTTATGATCCAAACTATTACAATTATAACATCACTCTACTCTCACAGTACACTACTTAATATATTTTAAGCTTATCTTAGTATAAAAGTTTTAATAGCCTTCACATTTAGTTATAGTTAATGCAGAAATCTTAAAGTAGAAATTTTAGACATAAAGAAAACAAAATAATTATATTAAGTAACATGTTTTATTTGTAGGTTGTCTAGAAAACAACTCCCAGCCGTGGATTTGAATGGTAGCGTACGTTACTCGACACCAAGTGGAGAATCTGAAATAGAATGGATATCAATCGGAAGCGCGACTACTTCGCCGCAGTGTCTGCAACACGGTGCAGTTGCGGATACTTGCTCAGAGGGATGTTTAAGCAGCAGTGCCACGAACCATAACATGAATAATAAGACTGAACCCAACAGTGACAACGAAGCAATAAGTAATTATATAAACAATCAAATGGTCAGTTCTGTTGCTCCTATTGCAAGTGGACATAACAAGGCTAATTATTGGAAGAGTAATGCACGACATGTTGACACAAAGAACGATGGAGCTAAACCTGGGGATGGAAATGAATCTGACGGTTGGTCTGGTGATTCGGCTGAAGCGAAAGTAATCAATGTAAGGCTCAGAATTCTCTAATTCTCGTTATTCTTAATTGTTTAAGATGTTATTATAAGTCTACTAATAGGCAGTGAAGTAATTAATTGATTAAAGCGCCTACTTGACTCTTTATTATATTTACTGGCCAAAGGTTTTTTAAGAACTTTATTTATTTAGCGAATGTAATAAAACAATGATATTATTACTCTTTATTGTTACACTGAGTTTAATAGAATATAATTATTATTTAATTAAGTATTTTAAATGCATTTGAATCGTTATACCTGTAGCAGACCGATTAGTGAAACTAACATTTAAAGAATTTACAAATGGCTTAGTTTATACGCGATTGAGTATTACGATTGTTCGTAGAGTAATTTTGGAACACACGCGTAAAGAACTAGCGTTAGAAAAAATAATAGCTGAAGATATCTAAAATGCATACGTGATTGTGAAACTAGAAATGCGGTTATCTATTAAGTTGTAGACTCAAGAATGATAACACTATCTTTCGTGCTGCATCCTGTCTTATCTTATACGTGATTCGCATGATCAGATTAAAGAAAGGCGAATACTTTAGGTATATAATAAAACTCTGTAAGAATTCTTATATATTATGCTCGCTGTAAGTGACGGTACATATTCTGCAACTCGATATACTCGTAGTTTAGTCATAAGCTCTTAAGTGTTTGTTATTTTTAAATTCCACTCAGATTTCTTATCCCAGCTTTCTTTTCATAATAACTCTTTAGAGTTGTGACTAGAGTAATAAATCGTTCATGATTAAAAATTAAACAAATCATACCATAAAAGGCGGTTCTTGGAATGTAACTTATTTAATGTTTAGATCTTCCTCAGATATCTTTCCTTAGACTCATATCTGCGGACAAAGAACCTTTATCCATCTTACCATATTATGCCCAAATCTTCAGACTCTAAATTTATCTGATGAAAACTTTCCATCGTGCTTACTTCAGCTCTTCTTTGCTTGAACCTGACAACTTTTCCCTTGTTGTCTAGATTTGTAGTCGATGTACAAAGATGATATCAAGATGTCAATTATTTTACTGCACTGATCATCTATTTCATCTAAATAATATTTCTAGGACAAAGGAATTGGACAACACTTCGAAATAAGCACGACACTATTTCAGAATTTTCATTACTGCATACTTTCTTTGTTTACTAACGTTTTTTTCTTTTAATTTTCGCAACACTGATTCCTTTTTATTATTTCAATGGCATGTTTTACCCGAGGTTGTGTTTGATGTATTCCCAAGGCTTGTTTCTGCAAATGCACAATGTATAAGCCAATCAATTACAATGTTTCTTATTTTTAATTAATCATTGTTTGCTTTTATTAATATAACATGGACGTATGATGAAGAGAAAGTTTTATTTAGTAAAGATATGATCCATCTTGTCCACGTGGATAGGATAAGCTTTCTGTTTATCTCTAATCTGTTTGCAGCCTTTATTCGGATCTGTCAACCGAATTTTGAAATTACCTAAATTCTTGACCAGTACATTCTATGGATAAATTCCCTTTTAGCAAAAAAAGTTCCATATCAAAGCTACTGCTGATGTTTAGAGGCGTATCATGTGGATATGTACTAGAACCAATAAATTAAGACTCAAATTCGGAAGATATTTTCTTGTTACTTTAGGCTCTGTAGTCTACCATTAGCAGATGTCTTGACGTATAATATTATCCTAAACATAGTTAACTTTTTTTGAACACTGAGTGACCCCAGAACGATTTTACATGTTTTGCATTCACGTCTTTAATAAAATGTTTAATTTTTACTGCCAATTCATAAATTGGAGGTTAACTATTTCGTACTTTTCTGAGAACTAGCATTCAAGATTTTTCTATACGCCTAATAATAACTAAAGGTGCAGGTTATTTACAACACAGGAGCAAACGCGAAATCTCGAAAATCTATAAACTCTAAGAGGATGAAGACAAGATTGAGCCGGTATCTCCGATGGGAAGATGGTCAAGAAACCTGACCTTGTTGATCTTCCCAGTAACGATCCACTAATGCTCTTAAAGCTCTGATAGGACGTTAAGATTTCTGTTTGAAAATGCTGTTTGAAAAGATTTAAAGAAGTTGCAGTTAAACTTTGAGCTTACTTTAAAATTTCCCAGTTGAGCGTCAAAGAGCATTTGAGCTTTGTTGAAGATGATTCGAGGACTCTATATCCGAAAAATAAGGCGCTTCCCTGTCATGGTTTTGTTAAGAATAGTTTACTTCGCACTAGTTGTCTATAGAGATAAATTAGTACAAGAACTCGAGAATTTTTTAACAGCTTCTGAAAAATTCGTACCGTGATCCATAGTATATAGACTTGATGACCTCAGGAGTTCATACAATACACTGTAGAGAAGAACGTCCTCTTTAAATATTATATTAATATAAAAGAAACCCTAACAACTTTTAAATATTAAATAGTTCGATTCCTTAGAAACTGCTTCACACTATAACGTTTAAGGCCTTCGTTAAAAGGTCGTCGTTATGTTTTATAGATAAATTAAGTATTTTACAGTAGAATAATGAAAGAGTTGCTTTTAATTTGGCATCTATTTTTTTATTTATAAGAATTGTCGTAGCAACATTTTTATATGTTCAATTTCAATATGTTCCTGATCATATTTATGTAGTGGAATCACTATGTTACACTCCAGTACGCAAAAAGAGCAGAACTATACCGTAAGGTCATCACGAAGAAAACATTCAACAAAACATGTACAGAAAAAGATGGAATGTGTTACTGCAAATATCATCTAGAACAGATTCCAGATGTACAGGTGGTTGCTCTTTTCAATAGTTCCTTAAATTATGTTAAGATAATGAGAACTTAAATAATTAGCGTATTGTAGCCTCATTAAATTAACTAGAAACTCTTGGTCGCTGGCAGCAAAATAATGAGAGGCATTGGCTGCTGATAACAACATAGCTAGAGGTTCATTGCATTTTAAATCTAAACCTAATTATAACAAAGCCGGCAGTACGGCATGGTGGTTATACTGGATTTATACCGCTTAACGGCGTTAAGTCGAGTTTTCTCCGGAAAGTACTCGGATGGGTGAACCACGAGCACAGTGTACTTGCCTACATGGCTCCGCTGCCTCGTCTCACGCCCACATATCCACTCTGTGGTTCGGTGTGCTCGGCACCTCAACACCGAAAGGTATAATGGGTTAAAGATTATGTATATATATCTAATTATAACTATAAGCAGTGGTCTCATGTATATCTCTGTCGATCTTCTTTAAATTCTTACTAGAATGAAACAGGGCAAGCATCCACAATCAAATCAAAAATCCTTGGTGATACAATCAATAATTTGGCCAACTTTTATTTTACTCCTTTCAGGACTCCTTCAATGACGAAATATTAAAGCTTGAGATTTTGAATTGTGTTAAACATTTAAATTTCAGTGATCATACCCCTTTTCTGAAAAAGAAAGGCTTAATTAATGTAGACAGGAATACATTAAATAATGTAATTTACCTCATAACGGAGTACGTGTCACTATGCATGAACAATAAACCTCGGCAAATAAGTGAGTAAGAAAACATGATGGATTATCTGGTTCTAAATGCAGAGATGCTTTAGAAATTACAGCTAATGTAGCGGCAGTTCGCTCTATACCCGGAAGATCCTAAAACGACAAACGCAACCTCTGCAGACGCTAAATTAGAGAGACCAAACTCTTGTACATGTTTTGGGATATTGCTCATGTGGAAAGAATCTACGTAATAGCCGACATCATGCTGTTAAAAAATATAGCAAACTGTTTCAGAGATAAAGGCTCTGATGATAGCAATAGAAGAATAGTCATGATCGCCTTTAATGATTATTCTAACACCGGATACATAATCGATCACACCATCAGATTCGCAAAAAACATATACACCAGATAGATACACCAACCAGAAGAAGTGAATTTAGAGAAAAAAAATATAATATTTTTGGAAGGTTGTTGCTATAGCTAAGAATTTTTAAATATATTTGACATTTTGACACAATAACCTAAATTGTTAGAAACTTTTTAAAGTCAACAATATTTGTAGGTTTTATTAACTAAAGATAGACAACGGATAATTCCGCTGCCAATGCGATACAAACTTTCTCTGAAACAAAACCGAACCGAAAATAAAATTTCGTTGATGAAATTTTTGGAGACTCTTCACACCCACACCTCTTGGAGACTACCCCACACATACTTCCTGTTCAGTTTCCTTTTTTTAATTGTAAGAAGGGCGATTATATTTCAAAAGGTCTTAACCAACACAACAATTGTCAATTTCTGGAAACTTTGAATCCTAATGAATAGAATGTCCCGCTCTCTCTCTATCACACACACACACACACACACAGGCAATTAAACGACAAGGCAAAGTCGAATGGTATAAGGATATATTTATTCTTTAAAATACATAGTAAATGAACAAAGACAATAGCAAATACAAACACAACTTGGTAACTAACAAATAAAAAATCAAGGAGTTCCAGTAAACTCAACAGCATCCCACCCCACCAACCAACTCAACAAGCCTGACTCTGATATCAGTACTACCAATCACTAAAAGTGAATAAATCTTTACCGGTTGTCTATTAAACAAATGCAGACAGCTAAGAAGTTTAAGACCAAAAACACGTTTTCAGAATGTAACTTTGTTTAAACCATGGGGCATTAAGGTTAACACAGCAGAACCTATGTCCATGCTACTGCATTCTTTTTCTTTTTCTTGGGCTAGAAGTATAAATGGTATTATGCAACCTGCTATACAACTTGAATTAAACGGAAGTCTTGTGTAACAAAAAAATATTATAAACTAAATAATTTATTTGAATAATATTATGTTATTAGTTTTTTTTACAATATATAAACATAGAAGTAATTTTCAAAATGAACTACTAAAACATGAGAACTGTTTAGTTTGTTAAAAACAGTTACAAACTAAAGAAATGTAATATAATAGAAATAATTTAAAATTGAATAGCACTTCATGGGATTCATTCCTCAAACGTATTTGTTATAAATTTTTAAATTTGACCTACATTGTTTCTTTATTCCATAGAGAATATCTTTGTCTAATTTTGGTACCAGTATGTAGATCTTCTAAATCTTGCAACTCCACCAAGTGTCCAATAAACTTCACCATTGTCGGTACTCAAAACCTTATATGTGCCAAAAAGATTTCTTACAGGGTTGATTATATGGCATGGATCAAAGGATATTTAACAAAAAATGTCAAGTTCTTGGTGTCTTCAAAGTTGGCTCCTAACTGTGATATACTGAAGTTAACAGGAGCACCATCAAATGTTACTGAAGCTACGTGCACTTCAGCGATGTCAACTATTGTAATGCACTGTTTTGGTATAGCTGCTTTTTCAATGCTATTCAACCCAGCTATGAAAAAATATCAGACTGGCAGTTTCCATTGCACATTCAAAGCTGCCAACATAAACACTCGCACTTCTTTTGCTTTAGGGATCATCTTTCCATAAACATCAGTGCCAATATTTACATAGCCGCTGAATTTGGCTCCCGTTCATGCAATATGTCTCTTCATGGACATTTCATCTAATACTAAATTACAAACTGATTTGCTACTTTTGACTGACTACAACTCAATGGCTCTGAGAGCTTTTCTTATGAACCCTGGTGCACCACCCACCGATTGATACCATTTAGAAATTGTGTTTGGATGAGGTAATGCTTTATTAAAGTTCTGCCTTGCATACAGTCAATGCAACAGATCGCAATGATAATGGATATTCTTGCTTCATATATTGTTCTTTCTTCATTTACCTTTCATTTAACCATGGATTCTGTATTTTCACTTATATATGCCTTATCTTTCAACAGCTTTAACAGCCCTGCAACTGTCTCTACTCGTGATTTTAACTTCCGAACTGTCTGTTACAGAAGTTAAAGTTTTTTCTTTGATTCTGTATAACTTCTTTAACTAACTAACTTAATTACTGCTTACATTACCCACATAATACTTTCTACAATGAACAATACAAAAACTGATATTTAATTTAATCTCTTAAATAAAAAGGTATAATTACCATTTTTTGGCTTTTGGATGCTTCCACCTTGTAGTTCTTGAACATTAGCTAATATTTGAGCAGGTAATCCTCTTCTTCTTACTAGAAAATGAAGAATACATGTATGATTGTAAATACAGTATACACATTTATATCAATAAGTATTATCAATTTAATTTGTTGTGTGATGATGCTGTACTAAGAGTGTCTGAAGATGCTCCGGGAGCAGTTACAATAGCAGAATTACTTTTATTACGAGATCGACTTAAAGCACCTGATGATGCATTTAAGGTTCCAAACGATGCTCTAGTAGCAGCATTTGTAGCAGAATTGCTTTTATCCTGACGTAGACTAAAATGATGAAAATGACATGCATTGCAAAAGACATTTATTGCAACTATTTGATATTGTTTTCAGTATTGTAAATGTCTTAAGTGTTAACACTTAGGACTCTTACATCCAGTATTTTGTAAAAAGATGAAGATTGGCCAAAGAGACACCTTTTTGTCTGTCTGACATCACAAATTATAAGGTAGATTATTTGCTTCTTCTGATTATACAACCATATAATAATAAAACTAAGGAGTCCAGCAGTGACTTTTTTATAAAAATAAAACCTGACAACCGTCATATTTTTACAAAGTGAATGTATAATACCACTAAATACTATTATCCTTTAAATATTGATATGGTATTTTGATGGGATTAATCAGGAAGCTATTTAAATTATATCTGTAAAACGTTGTTAATGGACCAGACACAAATAAATTTCTTTTTAAACATTTAAATAGATAATTTTATTTATGAACACACAAAATAAATAAAAATTTAAAATTTATTGGAGAGAAACGAAAACAACCATTAACATCTTAAATTTAAATTAATTAAACAAACATGAAACAAAATCAATGAAATCTTGGTGTCAAATGGATTTAACAAAATATGAGTTAAGATACATTCTAATTCTCTTTGTCCTTTCTAATTCTTATCTGATCAATCCAACAAGCTTAAATTACTATTAAAAAAAAATTAAAATTGAAAATTATTTTTGCGCCACACAAAAAAAATTCATCACCCTAACTTGAAGGTTAGCAGATTCCTGTTATAGTTGGTAAAACTACCTGCTTATTTGTTGACAAGATGAGCACACTCCATATCACCCTTCAAATTGATTTTATTTGTGAGTTATGAAGATAATTATAATTATTAAAGGTGAAACATGTATCTTCCATGACGTGAGTACATAAAATAATTCGGTTACTTGCAACAAGATTCCATTACCTTCCTTTAATTCGTTCCATTCAAAATAAAATTCCAAAAAGTTCCTTCAATTTATGAGATCAGTCTGTACACCAAATTAACACTTCACCTTTTGTTTTACTTCATTTTTAGTTCACTTTGATTGTTCATTATAATTATTATTAATTAAATTATTAAGAACTTATAAAAAAGAATTTAAAAACAAGATGACATTTGTGATAACCTCACTTTGTTGACAGTTAAGTGACTTAAAACTCACCAACATAACCTCGAAATTTTATCAAAATAACGTACAACCTGACCTGACTTCTGCTCTGTATGGCATTTCAAGAGAAAGTAACCAAATGTTCATGTTGTTTTTATAATAATTGAATAACAATTGCGAATCGCTAGTGACTTTCCTAGTTAGGAACAAGATTAATTTAGTAAGTTACTAGAAACGAAAGAGTGTCTTTTACACTTTTACCCAACATTAATATCCTGATGCAAAATTAACTCCAGGATTTAATAACAATCGTCTTGAATTTCCTCACAACCATTACTTCACAAAAATTCAAATAAAAACATTTTAACATCTTGCTACATCCTTTTCTTATCATAAAATTAATTCTAAAATCTTATCAAACAAAAATTACATAAATTTTGACACCAAGATTATAAATATAAACTAAATTTTAACATTCTAGCAGATCATGCTGAAACGCTACAATTTTGGGATTTCAAAGGCCTAAATCTTCTATTAAAAAAGTTGCTCACTTTGACCTTTTAGTGTCGAAAGCACCCCCTGAACTTGCTTAACAACATTACAGTAAAACATTTTAGTTAGAAATTCAACATCCAATTACTAAGCAAAATCATGAATCGTCAAAGAAATATAACATTTTCTTGAAATTTAATAATAAAAACTGTAAGTAAAGTAATAAATACTGGTGGATACCTTCTTACATATGTAAGACTATCAACCAACTACATAGGATCATTTCAAAAATTTTCAAATGGATATAATTGAGTTAAAATCAAGATTGTTGATGTCATAGCATTTTTAAATATATTTGTCAGATGTTACCAAAATTCTCTGACATTTAACTAACCTTTAATGTATGAATTTCTGACTCGTAAACATCTGTTTATTGAACTCTGTCTCTAGGGGTAAAGATTCTGTTTATGGGCCAGCCCGTTATAAAACACGTAGAGAATTATAACGGGCTGTCATCAATATTATAGCAAAATATGAATTTATTTACGATTCCGAATAATATAAAATATTATACAATGTTCGACCATTACACGACCCTACGTAAAGTAGTAAAGTTCTAAGTAAGGGTCTTGCAATCTAAAATAACTATTATAGAACTAAATCCCATTTACAGATTGTAAAATTATAAAAAAGCGACAACTTGATTAATTTTGGTGTCGCCATTTTTTTTGGCCGCCAGTGTATATTTACAATTATAGGTTTTTGATGTAGGTACTAGATGGCGTTAAAAACTCTGAAAACATTTTTTAAGTAAAACAGAGATTACTCCATTGACAATTTGATTAAAAAAGTCATTGGCTTTGTTAATATCACCTTTACATTGGTCAATTTGACGTTAAAAGTTCTAATGATGTGAGAAATGACATATTCTAAAATTAAATTGTCAATAGTGATTTGTTTTATTTAAGAAAATGATCTAAGTGGGCCGTATTCACATCTCACTATTAGGTTAATAACTTATTTAATTACCATGGTGACTAATTCTAATCTCTTCCCAGCTATTAGTATGAGATAAAGTTATATCATTTCTTGTTCTGCTGATTTTAATCAGAACTTTCGTTAGAAAGACACCTTTAATCATGGCTTCTGAATACGGCCCACCGTGTTTAACACTATTTAGTACCCATATCAAAATATTTGTATGCTTGTGTACATGTAAGGACAGTCTATATAATAATACCTTAGTCTTTGATACCACAAATATTTTCAGAATAATTTATAATGTACCTATCACCATTATCTTCGCTATTTACACTTAAAATTTGCGAAGAGCCCTTTACATTAGTTGAATCTTTTCTTTCTTTTTTTCTTTCTTCTTTTTTACGGCATTATTAGCGTCAAAGAAGGTTAACTACAAAAAACAAAATAACACAATGCTACACTTTGAATCAAAGAACAATGTGCCTTTTGCAACAGATAAAACAGCAATAACTCACTTCTTTGATTTTGTAGTTAACAATTTAACATTCTTTTACAGTAATCCCTTGATTTGTTCTTCATTATTACTTACAGTTGTATGCAATTACTTTTCTTTACCTTGGTTGTGTTATTATATTCAATTCATCGAATTCATCTTCCCCATATGAGCTAATATTAGTAGCATATCTAAGAGTCTGCTGCCTCCTAGAAAATTATTTGATTTATAGCACCTGTTTTGCATCTCTTACATATATTAAAATTTAAACCTACGTCCATGGCAGTTGGTAACCTTAAGTATACAACAACCGTAATAAAAGCCACTCACCACTTTTTATTTATGATTTTTACTTCTTTTGGTTCAACACTATTCACTAAGACATTCGTTCAAAACAAGCTTCAAGAACCCCTCTGATTTACCAAAAACGCGATTGTAAACAAACGCCTTCCTTTATTTATAAATAACTGCCTTCCTTTGTTTATAAATAACCTGATATCAACACTTCAAAGCCTGAACTGCATCCTGCCTCCTTGGTCTAAACTATTATTTTTGTTTATTTATTACTACTACTTATTAGTATTATATCTCGTAAATAATGAAATATAGTTCTGAAAATAATTTGTTCGTTTATATGCATTTTCTTATCGAAGAGTTTGCTCAAAATAACAATGCACTTGTCTAGACGGGGCTCATAAAATACTAGAGTATATATTTTTATTAAAATAAAATTTATGCTTTGAACGAATTAACTTTTAATCCGTTTATCTTTTTACAATATGATAAGTAGAAATGGTTCAAATACGTCATCAAAAGGAAATGAGTTACTTGTGGTATTATTTTAAAAAATACCAAAACGGAAATCTTTTTTTATATTCTGTTTGAATTAAAAAACGCTATGAATTAATTATTAAAAAATAATAAGTTCGTTACACACGTGAGAACGGAAAGTTTAATTTTGCGAGAAAAATACTGGATACTCGTTTGAAGACATTCAATGCGATCATCACATATTCTGAAGTGCTACCTGAAAACTGACGTGAAGCTAAGAAGATGGAAGTCGGTGCATCACCGCTGTCGCGTAGCCAAAAAAGTCGTAGGTTTTAAAATAACTGGCGTCAACTACGTCGGGAGGCGTTTTTAAAGATATGCGAGAGGAGATGGGTTTATCTGTTTACGGTCTAGGACATTTGGGCGCGGCCGTTTAGGCGCGAGGACAGTTTGGCACCAGACAGTTCGGCGCAAGGACACTTCAGCGCAAGGACACTTCAGCGCAGGCACACTTCAACGCCGGAACACTTAGGCGCAGAGTAACCTTTTTTTATTTTTATGTACACATATACAACTTGTTTGCAGAAACTCGTGCATAAAAGAGCGCTGAAATTCTATACTTAACTTTACGTGTAATGCATGAACATACCACCTACCTTTTCGAATTATTCGCCGTTGCTTCGATTCTCGATTCGGGGTTCCTTTGGACAATTCGTCTCTTCTTGGCCAATTACATTTATTGGAGTTTATAATATTGATAATTGCACTGATCAAATTATGGAAAATCGGCACTTTTTT
Source organism: Agrypnus murinus (assembly GCA_929113105.1). Lineage (NCBI taxonomy): Eukaryota > Metazoa > Arthropoda > Insecta > Coleoptera > Elateridae > Agrypnus > Agrypnus murinus. The sequence goes on from OV816029.1 coordinate 5,221,676, forward strand.
TACATACGCGTGCGTGCTTGCAACATTATTTTTAAAAGATGAACGTCACACTGTTTCCGCTTGGGCACAGCAGTATGCCATGCATCACAAAGCGCGGCAAATCACAACATTTGAAAATAACAGCAACCCTGGCACGGTGCACAAATACAACTTCTTAATTCCAGGATTTTGCTAGGATTGGTTAAATCGTTTTATTCCAGTGCTTTTGTCTTTAAGCACTGGACTATATGCACTAAGTAGTATCCATTTATACGTGTTATCTTCTGTGACAAAATTCGTGAAGTGGGATACGTATTTATCAGTGATACGTTATTCAATGTTAATATCAATTTTCCTATGTCATTTAATTGATTTTATAAAAATTTTGGATTTTTTAAAAGTTATATTAACATGATATTCTTATCAGCAATAAGGGATTTATAACAAACAAATTAACTTCTTATTACAAATCATTCCCTTATGCAGAGATTTGCAGAAGAATATTGATTTTAATCTTTTAGTAGCTTAGAAAAATGAATTTTTCTTAAATCTGGCAATAAATACGTGCTTTTGTGGTTGGCAAATATTGAGTTTTTTTTCTCATCATCTCATATTTATCGAATACTGTATTAATTAACTGTATTTCGTTCATTACAATAATACTAGACAATTTTTCGCGCCGAAGTGTCCCTGCGCCTAAGTGGTCCGCGCCTAGGTGTCCCTGCGTCGAAATGGCCGCACCTAAACGGCCGCGCCCAAATGTTTTGTTATCTGCGCCGACCATCAGGCTGTACCGTTCAATTTAACTAATTTTTTGTCAACATCCGAGTTAATCCAATCATAGCAAGACGCAGGTAGTCGTAAGATAATTTACAGCGATAACGCTACGAATTTGGCAGTACAGCTAACACGTTTGAAAAGATTGATTGGAGTTCCTCGATGGACTTTAACTCAGTGAATAGTCTAGAATGCAAATTAAATTCTCGCAATGCCTTTTGGTAAACATTTCTTGAAGAAAGCGCTGTTGGGGAAAGCGTATATCAGCTATGAAGATCTTTAGTGACATTCTGAATGATGCCAAAAGCACCCGAATGCAGTACAAAGACGACCAGTAGTGGTTGTAAATTAAGGATGCTTAGGAGATTGATCTTCTGACCCCAATCATTTTGTTGTAATATTTGTGCATCAAATGAGAATGCCAGAGACATGCGTTTCAGTGCTTCCTTGTATCTTTGTTTTAAGGTTGTCTAAAATGTTATTACCTCTAGGAAGGCATAACAACTTTTTTGCATACTACACAAGTATGTAGCTGATAGTTCTTTTGCGTTTATATTTCTCCCTTTTAAATTTTCCCCTACAAAGACATGTTTCCCCTACAAACATAAATATAAGGTAAATACCTCAGTCTGACATATGAAACCATTGAATTAATTTCCGGATTTATTTAGCACAAGGTATTATCTCCAGGAAACAAAAGTCATTGCTTTTGACTGTACCATTCGATTTAACTAATTCTTTGTCACAAAACCAAGTTAATGCAATCATAGCAAAACGCAAGTCGTCGTAAAACAATTTATAGCGATAACGCTACGAACTTAGCTAGTACAGCAAACACGTTTGAGAAGATCGATTGGAATTCCGCGATGGGCTTTAACTCAGTGGATGGTCTATAATGCAAATTCATTCCTCGCAGTGCTATTGGTGAAGTATCTCTTGAAGAAGGTGCTGTTGGGGAAAGCGTCTCTCAGTTATAAAAATCTTTAGTGGCATTCTAAAAGCACCCGAAACGACCTGTAGTGGTTGTAAAGTGAGGAAGCCTATGAGATTGATCTTCTGACCCCAATCACTATGTAGCTTAGTTCATCCGCGTTCATATTTCTCCTTTTAATATCATCCCCTATGAAGACATGGTTTACAGCATCATCTTGTCATATCAATCCATTTCATTAATTTCCGGATGTATTTAGCGCCAGATATTATCTCCAGGAAACAAAAGTCATTGTTTTTTGAAAATTAAATTTTGCAAATTCGTCATCATAGGTGGAAATTCTTACTTGGAAAGCATCGCAGATTCTTGATCGAGTTACGATAATGAAAACAATTATGAATCTCCCATTAAAATAAAGTCATGTTGCTAATGCAATTGTTGACAACATCTCAGATAGTAATAGAATTCAACAATTATTGATTTAGGAATTGTTTTAAGTAAGTCGTACGACCTTAATGTAACAGGCCATCTAGTCATTATCATCTTCGTGCCGCTCTGAAAACGAAACAATTTCTATATTTTCGTCACATGCCATCAAATTAACCTGTACAAAATGTGCAAACTTTATTGATTTGACGTCATAACTCGAAAGGAATCATGCAATGTCACTGAAAGGACGCAAAAAATCCAACCGGTGCCAGTGGCGCCGCCGCCGTCTGAAATCGATTTAATTTCCCAAAACAACTGCATTATATTCTGTTTGATATTTTAGTGAACAACAGCTGAAGTATGAATAGCGCGAAATTCGGTTAGGTTGTATTAGTCTTCACAATATAATCAACTTGTCTTCTTTTTCCTTAAATAATGGAATTCAATTAAATTTTAAAAATGATGTTATATCGGTTGTTACCGTTGAGACCTGTTGTTTTAAATAATTATTTTGTGGTGAGTGTTACCTTTAAAAATAATTTAATAAATGTTATTACAAACTGTTTTTATTAAGATCCCAATCTTTTGTTTACAGGATGATTTAAAATCTCAAAACTTGCAAATTTGGGCTGTCGACCCATGGACGCTATCTACACCCGTAAAGTTATCTCCAGCAAATGGTAAGAAATTATTTACAATTTTCATAACTATGTCAGATTTGTTCTTTGTTTTTTTTTATATTAATATTCAAAATTCTATTTATGTTTGATCAATATTACTGCACCGACGACGTCTAGAAGCGATTTTTCTTATCCAGATGTCGTGAGTTGAAATGATTATAAAGTAAATAAAGCCAATGACCACTGAAAGGGTCTAGTGATACTATTAAATCTAGATTTTCCTTGTTTGCTTTATACAATATAAAAGGAAACAACTGTTAAACCTACTAGCATTCAATATAATGTATTTCTTTTATACTGTTTCAGGAACTCTTCGACCCCTTTATGTCATTCAACGGGAACAATTGCAAACCAACAGCGATTCGAGTAACTCACCAGAAAATTACAACAATGAGAAAGATACGAACGCAGATTACGTGCAAGATCAAAGACGATCAACCAGAGGACGCTCGTTTTCACCGCCGAAAAGACAAACGGAGTTTAACAGCAATAAAAACGAAGAACAAGATAGATTCATAACTCTTAATGGTGAAGACAGGCCTGTAAGGAGGACTCCTCCTACTGGACGGTTACAGAAGAGTTCATCATCTGATCATATACGATGTAATGAGAAAACGTTTTCACCGAGCACTTCTTCATCCAATTCAGGTAAATAAATAACTAAAAATGTAACTATTCACTATAGAACCTACTGAGCAAAACCATCAAGCCATTGATCCGGAAAACAGTTTTTCGATCCATGATCGACCTCATTATGGCTCAGTACGTAATAAAATAAACAAACATTAAATGTGATAATTCTCTATTTTAAGGTGCCTCAATTCGCAACGCGAATTGGCAAAAGAATTTCAAAAGCGGTATTCCGGTTCCTGTTAGTTCAGATTCGAGACTGCGGTTTAGGACTCGTCAGTCCGAAACGTCTTCTAAAGGACCGATGTCAATCCCTCCTCATTTTTATAGGTAAGTGCAAGCGTAGAAAATAAATATCTGTATACGTACCAAGACAGAAGTGAAGAATTAGAAATCTATAAAATTGCAGACGTGCCCTTGACTTCTAACCTTTGATTCACTAACAAAAACGCCTTTAAATCATAGGATGACATCAGCAGAAATTTCAGGATTCCATTCATCACTGCTGAAATATATTGTTGCTAAAACAGACACGACATTTCTATTTTATATCAGTTAACGTGATCTACATAAAACAGTTACAGTAGATTTATCTTTTGCTTTGATACTTTTGTAAGGTGCTAAGTTCTTTGGGTTAAATTGGAAATTATGACGAGAACTGAAGGCGACAATCACGTGTAAATTAAATTAGGCACTAAAGAACTTGATGGAATGATTATTTGTTGCCATTTTAACTAATAAATTGAAGACTAAGAGATATTTCTTTAGTTTCTGGCAAGTCTTTAAATGAAACAGTTTAACAGTGTGAGCACTGAGGTTTCAAAATGTTTATAACAGCACATGTGGCAGGACATGTTGATTGAATAAAACTAATGCGATTTTGAACTAAGTGAAGATTGTTACTTGGTAATATGTTATATGAGTCACCGCTCATCAAATTGATATTATTAATTTTTATCCAACACTTCTAAATAAAGAGGGCTAAATCTTGATGTTTGTAAGCAATTAAAGTTGAATTTTACTCACTTGTGGGTAGAAAGACAACTGTAGAATACTGATTGGCTGCTATTATAAGTAGCAACCAATCACCAGCTTATGTTACATAATATACCAGTCATCGGTCTAGAGTATTAAATTTATTACCGTCAAAACTACATATTAACCATACACTGCAAATTCAATATTTAAATTTAAATAAAGAGGTGTTGGATAAAGCTTTGTACGGCACACGTGATTTAAGGATATTATACAGGGTGTCATGAATTAGAAAGCATTAATTTTAAAGGGCGACAGAAAACATCAAAAGGAACAAAAAAGTCTTAATAAATTGTTTCTATGTTATTAGGCTTTCGAGTAATTTAGAAAAAAAACCATTGCCATATCTCGCAACCTTGCTTAAGTATAATCGCAGCTGGGTCTTGTTTTGGGACTTTGTTTTAGAAAATCAAACAAACAAACTGATAATGACAGCCGTTGTTTAAAAATAATAAACATCCGAAGAGGTTAGTCGGGTGACTAATTCCACGAAAATTGTAATCCGCGCTGTTTTTCCGTAAACACAATTTGTACGTTGTACGTTAAAAAGACACGCTGATTGATTGATTGACAAACTAACTGTAAAAATAAAACAATAATTGACCTACATTTTATATTTATTAATTTCCGGAATATTTTCAAAATTTCTTGACGTATTTACAAAACTTTCACGTCAGCATTTTGTGCGAATGTGGAGCAAATCTTATTACAACCTTTACAGGGTTGTCACGTTTCTTAATTGAGTAAAATGAATTTTTAATTGTAAAAAGAATTCAATTTTATGCGGAAACGACATACGATACGATAAAATGTCATTAAGGTTTGTTGTTGTGATAGATGAGATGCATCTACCGACAAAGCGCCATAATTAAAGTATTATTATTATTAACGTGGCAAAATGGTGTTAAAGTTTCCAATTTTTTTTTCTGAAAAAGTAGTACGTTCTAGAAAAAGACTTTTATGTTCCTTTTGATGTCTTCTATCACCCCTTAAAATTAATGCGTTCTAACTCCGGACACGCAGTATACGCGGGCCTATCGGTCCTCAAGGATTAGTTCGTGGATCATATGTTACTTAACTCACTTGTAACATAAATAACTATTATTGACGTTTCCAACTCTAAAGTTTAATTATTCTCAATTACATACCTTTAATGTGTCATGTAACATGCAAATATGCGCTTCACATTAGTAAAGCGCATTAATCTATTAGGATTAAAAATTAAATCTTGTTATTTATTAGTTTTTGAAGTATGCAGTAATAATTTGATAAAATTTGGCCACTATGCCCTAAAAATTATATAATTGGATAACTTATATAGAACTATAAAATGTGTCAGTACACAGTACCGCCATTTATTGATTGAATACACTGGTATTCAATCAATAAATGGCAGTTACTTTTAAACCAAATATAACCTAACATAACCTTACCTCTAACCTAACCTAAGTTAATGATTAAGAGTTGTCAAATGAGGGGTGATCCGAAATTTTCGGTTTTCTCACAGGTATCAATTATCGTGTCTTTCGATACCGGACATTAAAGTTTCTATATGCACATTTTTGATTAGTGACTACATTTTTAAATATCTTGTTAAATTATTTAAAGTTAATACACCTTATTTAATAAAATATTTAGTTAATAATAATTAAAAAATAATTTGTATAATAACAAACTCACAAAACTAAAATAACGAAAGTGTATGACAGAGTAAACGAATTTGCTTTTCTATTGTAGTTATTATCCACTTTGATTCAAAATTATAATTTACTCGTCACGCTTGCTAGCATGTAGCCGCTCCTACTGGACCTAACCCATTTCATTACTGTGTCTTTACTTAATCCAACGGTGTATCCGGTTTGAAGTTGAGACTTACATGGGCAAGTCTATAAAGGGATAAACCTACCGGCAAACAAATTTAACCCCCATCAACATAAGCCACGCTCATCATATCCACCCATAGCACACCTCTGTCTCATGCTGTGTCTAACCATATAGTTTGTTTGGATGTAGGATTTACAGGGACGGAGTCTGAAAGGGAAAATAAAACTGACAAACAAATTTTGAATTTTAGTATACAGAGAAGGTAGCCGAACCTTCGGCGTTAGAACTTAATTTTTCTTTTATTTTTAGTGATGCAAACACAAAAGTGCAGTGATTTTATTTGTATATAGGTAACATTTAGACAATAAAAGCATAGGAACAACTTCTTGATGTAAATATATTAAAAACGCATTTAACACTAAGACATTAATTTCAATAAAGTTCGTTTTCAGAGTGTAATTAAAGATAATTAAATATATATTTTTGTAATTTTAAGCCAGAACATTTTGAGTGTTCTTTTTAAGTACTGTTCAGCTTAAATACTAACATTTAAAGCAACCTAGAACGTTTCAAGTACATTTTCAGATTGATGACCACCAGCATACAATATTATGCTAAATATTGTAACGTTTTCAAGATATTAATTGCTTTTAAATGAGAAGAATAAAAATTCAATTAAACTAGATTACACTCCAATATATTAATACTACTATAATAAATGACCTGTATTATTTTATAATATTTAACAATTTTTTACCTGTAAGTTGAAATTAACCTAAGTATGAAGTACAACTAATCAGATAACTGCAAATAAAAATCACGTAAACATTTACATTTTAACCAGTTAATTTATTTAATTTTATTCACACGGCAGTAGCTATTCACTCTGTTTTTCAGAACTGCAACGTCTCTTTCGTTGCGACGCAGGAACTACAAACAAAAAATTACTTTTAGTAATCTGTTTTATTTATTTCATGAATATGGAGTTTCACCATATAAGGCTAGCAACAATAAACGAGGGTTTGCTAGCCTATCAGTCAATTACTAATGAATTAATTCGTTTTAAAGCTATTTAACTAAAATTACGTCAGCTTTAACGATATTGGTACTACTAACGGAAATCTTAAACCAACAAGCACCGATGTAACTACATGATGCTTGAACACAGAAGTGATCTATAGAAAAATTTGAAAAGATTAAAACAGAGATGGGTGACAATATTGCATCATTTAAGAAACGCGTAATTTCATTTGTCCCGCTTTTATGAAACACTCTGTATAGTTGTAAACATTTTTAAGTATGTTTTTTGGGCAACCAAAAACTTTTGGATTGAAAGTTTTTCTCGATGTTTAGTAGTTTAGGAGATATCAAATAATTGCACACAAAATGGGCACCCTGTATACAGAGTGTAACAAAAGTATTGAATAATGGCTGTAACTTTTTAATTTGAGGAGTTACAAACAAAATGTTAAATACAAAAGTTTTTCGATTATCCCGATGCATTTTCTAACGTTTTTAGTTTGTTCGTATCTTCTTTTGTTTTGGTGCTATAGTAACTTTGTTTTTTCACATGGCGTCCGTACGTTTTCTTTGCATTTTTGAAAAGTGTTTATTCCTCTCCATTTAGCAATGCTATTTATCATAACGAAAAAAATTAAAAATTAAAAGTAAAAAAAATATTTTTAGAAAACAAAACGCGAAAATTATTCAATTAATAATGGCGACTGGCTTGTAGGAAAATTAATCTAATAAGACTTGATTATCGGTTTTGGTCAAGTATATGAAAATTTAACAATTAAAACTGTAACAAGGTAATCTCGGACAAGTTTTGAGAGTATTTTTTGCGTTTTTAACAACTTGTGAACCAGGCTTTAAGTTATATTTTCATACAGATATTTATTCAAGGAAAAAAAACAATATTTACCCTATGGAATCTGACTGTCCTAGATTTATTTGAAATCAGCTGTACATAAGTGAAGTATACAATGTATTCGATTAAATCTACCTAGATACTCCTGTTTCTCTAGGCACGATATATCTCAACTAATTAAAAAAAAATCGTGAGACTGGTGGTGATGCAAGGTATGAAAATATTGGCGTGCCCAAATCCGCAATATGAATGCAAAATATAATATGGATGACAATTTAGTATTGTGTTCTTCAATGAAGCGACATTTATTTTGAACAGTGCGATAAATCGAAAAAATTGTCGTAATGGTCGAACGCAAATCCACACTGGGCGGAAGAAGGGCGTATACAATATCCGCAAAAAGTCAATGTATGGACAGGCATCATAGGAGGACATAAATATCATAGGACTTTCTTTTTCTTGATGAACTCTTACCACTAATGGATACCTTGAGTTACTTCAAAATGATATCAAACTCACAATTACTGCGATATGTCCCGGTGAAAATGGAGGTATTGATAATAGAATTATCTTAAAACAAAACGGAGTGCCCCCACATTTTACAGTACATGTCAATTAAAATTAATTTTCTTATTTGTTTGTTGTTATAACTTTAGTTACAACAAAATACTTAAACACAATTGATAATCAAGTATTACTAGATTAATTTTGCTGCCAGTTATCATTTTCTGTTGTCTAAATGGCATTAGTAATTGAGAAGAATAAACACTTTTTAAAAATGCAAAGCAAACATGCGCATGTCATTGAAAAAAATAAGGTCGGTAAAAATAATTATACAATGAGTATTTGGGTAAGTATTTAGTTGTTCATCTTATACTACATATTTGGAATTGTAAATATCCCAACTGTTCTAAGTACTGATTATTAACCTATAAAGACATAAATCTTGCATTTTAATTAAGAAAACTATTTTAAATAAGGAAATCATTATTTATGTACAGAATAAACACATTATATACAATATTAACAATATTTTACAATAAAGATCGATTTCTAGTCTAAGACTGTATCCAATTAATATTTAAAGTATTACACCCACCAGCACACGAATTCTTAAACACAAAAATACAATAGATAAATAATATACAACAACATTACAGTATCTTAAGTCCCAATAAATAAAATAAAATAAGAAATATCAGTACGGTATTAGCTCAACCTTAGAAATAATCACGTAAATCTGTTCGGTGGTAACAAACTGCTTTTTTTTAATCTTTGCCATAAATTCTCCAATATGGAAGTTGCAATTCCACACTAAATGCAAACCAAATAATTTCATTTGCTTCTTTATCCAAGTTATAAGGTTTGCAGAAATTTCAGAAGATGGTCATAAGTTTTTGGTACAACGTTTTTAGCTATCACAAAATCCATGTGTGTAAAGTCTTCATCATTTACAAAATATATCGGATATATATTCGATTCCTTTGACAATGTATGATTTAACTTTTTCAAATCCTAAAATATTAGTATTGTTGGTAGGAATGTAGGTATAACATATACACAGTTTAAAATTATTTAAAAATATCTAAGAAAAAAGGCTAATTAGGTCAAATATAAATATGCAGAAAATATAAAAAAAAAATCTTAACTTTATTAAGATTGGGATTCTAAGATTTAAAAGATATCTTGAAATTAAGTATTTTTAAAGTGTCGGAGATAAAGGTACTTTAAATTTTAATTGTAAAACAATAAGGGTTTTTTATCCTTGTATAATGTATAAGATTTAGTTCAAACAAAAGACATCTAAGGGTTTTAAAAAAAATTGAAAATAAATGTAAACCAAAGTAAATTTCTAAAATATATGTGAAGAGATACATAAGAAAATTATGAAACTAAAGCTACTTGAAATGATATTGTTTATCGAAAAAAAGTTTAGTGACTATTTCTTTATATTAATGCAAAATAAGTAAATTGTGAAAATATTAAAAACAGTGGAATATATTTATGAGATTTCTTGAATACCTTAAAAGTTGCTCATCTACTACTAAGATATATTGTTAATTACCTTCGTCGTTGAAAAGTAATCATTATGCCCAGACAGCATGTGAATAGGTACTTTTATGTAACCAAGATTATATTTAGGCGGTGAAAGTCTTCCATACCTTACGATGTTACCTATTACACCATAATTGTAATGGCTGAATCTATTGGTCAAATAAAACTGCCCATACTGAGAAACCGATCTAGCTGAGGGACTATCAGTATCCTGCAGCAGTGATATAGGTAATGTTTCCTAGAATAAACATGAGAATTAATTTATTCAATAACAGTAATATTCATGAGTAACTTACAGGATCTAATTCTTTTGGATTTCTACCAAGCAGAAAGCCCAAAACTTTCATACAAATATTTAATTGAAACGGAAATGTCAAGCACAAGAGTTTTATCAGTTTTGGTTGACGAAAAGGAATTTTACCATTTGATATCAACACAAGTACAACCTGCATAAGAGAAATATTAATCATAATCAATTAAAAAAAGTACGGTTCTGTACCTCTAGAATTTTTCTAAATGGGGCTAGAAATCTCGCAACGCTTTCCATGTGGTACAGGTAGGCAACAGGCGATAGACAAATAATTACTTTCAGTTTTCGGAATGCCTCGTTTGGGAAGCTGCTGCTGTACATAAAAACCGAGGTGGTGCCCATAGAAAAACCAATATAAATTATTTTCCTATTGTTATGTTGAGACACAACATTAAGTTGCGCTGGTAGGTCATAGAGTCCATGATGGTCGATAGCAAAGTCCCAAAATCGTGGGCTGTGCGTATGGAGATGTGTATGGTTTTTTGAAAAAGCATTTCCTCTGAAATTTCCTAACCATACATCGTATCCCGCATCAGCTAAAATAAAAGCTGAAAAAATACTTCTAATTATTATTATTGTTTACTATTTTTAATTTTTCTTTTTTTTAGATTTTTTACACCTTTAAGTTTCTTAGTCGTTGTATTTAGTTGGATCTTATTACCTTTTTTTATTTTTACTTCTTGTTACTTTGTTATTTGTTTTAATTTAAATTTTAACTTTACTGTGTATTCAAAATTCTTAATTTTAAAAAAAATATTTGAGTACACATCGGTACGTGGTTGGAAGCACATATTTTTCTAGTGTAGTTTCTATTGTAACCAAAAATTCCAAATTTAAAAATCATTAAACCGAATACATACCGTATTTTTTGATAAACTATTTAACAGACTGTGAAAAGTTTTTGTCGGCTTGTGGCATTTATTTGGCCGCAACCGGCAGACTGTGCTGTGCGAGACTGATAGTACTTCAATTGGCAATAGATAAGTAGGAAAACTAACATATATATTATTCGAAACCTCCAGCCACAGAGGTTTTATTTCATATAAATAACTTACAAAATCTTCTCCCGAATACGAAAACATGCAACATAATAATAGTAAAACCAAACAACATAATCGCAGCATCAAGGTTATCAAACGGGCGCATCTGCATGTATCTTTCCAGTGAACCGCTAGTAGATAAACTAATACAAGAACACAAGACAATAGTTGTTGCAGACCAACAAACCAGCATCCGAAAAATGATTACTCCTTCCAAAAAAATCATCCTATCAAACGTTTGTCCCATAATTCCAAATAATGAAATAGAAAAAACCCTAACAGGCTTTGGATTAAAATTAATGTCGCCAATTTACTTTATTAAAGTTGGAATGCCTGACCCAGCATACGCACATATAATGAGTTTTAGACGATTTGTGTTCGTAGAAGCAAATGATGATTTAATTTTCCCGATTCAACCATCATTACATTTGAAGGCGACAATTACAGAATTTACATTCAAGATGATACACAGAAATGCTTTAAATGTGGACAAGACGGACATATATTTAGCAAATGCCAAAATATACCAATAAACATAACTAAGACAGAGAACCCTAATCAAAACATCCAAATAAAGAAACGTTTACACACTCAAACTAGCGAAGAAACGCCAAATGAGGATGATGATGATAGTATAACAATAACAGAACAAGAAAGCCAGCCATTTAAATCACCCACACAAAATGCAAACACGAATCCACGAAAGAAAAAACCAAAATCAAAGCATGAAGAAAACAAATCTATAAAAACCAACGTAACGGAAGAACTGGATCTACTGTGCTCCGCTAAAAAATATATTAGAAACAAAACCAAATGACTACCGAATAACGTACGATGATCTTACAAAATACATAATCGAAGTATACTCTGCCCAAGACCCTCTAAGAGTAACCTTAAAATACACCAAAGATGTTCCAGAATTCTTAAGGACACTGGTAAACTTAAGAGGATTTTTACAAGAGAGAAAAATAAAATACCGTTTTACGAGAATAATGTCAAATATTAAAAAAAGTCTTAACATCGATGGAACAGACGATGATTATGTCACCGACAGTAGCACACAGTCAACATAGTTAATAAAAATGGCTTCTTCACAAAAAAACATTTTTAAACTTATCCAGTATAACTGTAATGGATATTACAAACGATACAATGAATTACAAATAATGGCTCTAGAAATTCAACCCAATGTAATCTGTTTACAAGAAACCCATCTCCAAAACAAAATAGCACCAAAATTTAAAAATTTTCAAGTATATTTCCAGAACCGTGAGCCCAGTGACGGATGGGGAGGTGTTGCCATACTAGTAGGCGAGAACATACCAACAGAAAAATTTCCAATAACGTCTAACCTTGAAGTAGTTGCGGTGCAAATATATATGCCACAAAAAATAACTGTATGTAATATATATATTCCACAAAACCATAAACTAGAATTTGACGACATAGAAGAATTGGTACGACAGCTACCCAAACCCTTCATATTAGTTGGAGATTTCAATGCCCATAATACAATGTGGGGAGCAAAGCAAACGCATGGGAGAGGAAAATTAATAGAAAAACTAATAAATAACAATGATATCGCTTTACTAAACGACGGTCGCCCCACGCGTTACGACTCTAAAACAAATGGTTTTACTGCAATTGACCTCTCCTTGTGCAACACAAAATTTAAGCCGGAAGTATCCTGGAACCCACCTACTGATTTATATGGCAGCGATCATTATCCACTTCTTATAGAGATAGAGAAGCAGAATGCTTCACAAATAGAAACAACTCCTAAATGGATAATAGCAAAGGCTGACTGGGCAAAATTCGAAGCGACTATAATTTGATAGGAAAGACAGTTTTAAAAATAAAATTAAAGCTCCGAAAACTTTTTAAAAACGAGCACTACTTAGAAATTATAATAGGTGTCGTTGTTAACTTTGGTTAACATATGGGTCGCGGGTTCAAACACCAAGATATCATATTTCAAAAGTTGCTTTATTTTTGTTTTAATTTAAAAAATGTCTGAATCATTTAAAAATAGTTTTATTAACAATTCATTATTTAATCTATTAATAACTTATTATAAATTAATTTTACTTTAATTGCTAATAGTATAATGGTAGTTTAAAATTTTTTTAAAATTCGAAATTCAAACATTAAAAGTTTTTTATTTTTTTAATTATCATAAATTAGAATTATTTTCAAATTATTAAAAATATTTTTCCAATTAGAAAGAGGTAGTAATTAATTTAAAAAAGTAAACAATGGCGATTTTACATTGTAAAAAAATTAAAATATTAATTTTTGTTTATTATTATAAATTATTTTTAAAGCATTAGAAATCTTAAAAAAAATAATAATAAGATTTATAACAAAGACTTTACATCATGAAGTATTATTAATTTTTTTTACTATATTATAAATTACAAATGCTTTTAAATCATTGAAACTCTTAAAATAAAATCAATAATGACTAGCGTGAAAAAAACTAGAATTTGTTTTTTAAAATAAAAATTAAACATCTTATTTTTTTTTAATTTATCATAAATTAAAGATTATCTTTAAGTCGATGTTGGATTTTTCAATGAAAATAGATAATAAATAGAGTAACAATGGTCACCTTGAGATTTAAACGCAAATGGTGTTACGGTTTTAAATTCTTTTACAGTATGACTTGAAAAATTATTTTTAATTCATTGAAAATATGTTTTTTAAATTAAGAATAACAAAAAAATATTCTTTACTAAAGAAAATAAACCACTTTATTAAAAATTGTAAATTTTTCACTATTATGTAACTATTATATACTATTATTTAATCATTAATACAGGATGTAAATAATATAATTGGAAACCTTGTAATGGGGGGTTAGCTGTAATGATTTAGAACATATTCTCCTTATCAACATGTGGTAACTTTCTGCTAGTTTTCCAGAAGTTCGCATTTTAAAGTTTAAGTACGCCCTTTGTACTCACCTTACATTAAAAATATGAAACAAGCAAACATTTTTTTTTCAATTCTTTAAAATTTTGCTTATTTCGTATTTATGGATATTAATTATTATTAATACTATATTATCTACTATGAATTGCCTTTTAATTCTAACACATTATGAATGAGCGATTGAAACCTATTTTTAATAACCCTGAATTTTAATTGAGTCCAGCACACATTAAAGAAATTGAAAAAAAAATTAAATTGCATATTTATAACTATGAACTAACGAAAAATGATCAAAATAAAAATTATAAAAAACAATTACATGTTAACAGCACTGATCTTACTGTAGCACAATTTCCACGCCCTCAACAAGAACATCTAATTAAATAATCGAGCCTACCTTAGTGACCCGTCTGGGCTAGATCGATATCTGAGATTTTTGTTTTCTTATACAGTGTTAAACTAATAAGAATCAGTTGTATTTACATTACCAAGTGATTTATTTCCTCTGTTAACGTAAATTCCACAGTTTAATGCAAGTCCATGCTGTAAAAATACAGGCGGATGTGGTTCGACTGCAGATGTCCATCTGCCGTAGGGAATTCGATAAACTGTTAGAATATATCCATCCCTGGTGGTTGCATAATGGGTTTCCACTGGATATCCATGTCTATGAATTATATCTGGCTAACAAATTCGGAAAGAAATTAAACGAAGGGTTAAATAACACTATATTAAAATCGGCACTTACAACACTTAGATCAATGTCGGGATTGTAATAGCAATTTTTGTTTAATGGAGGAAAACGATTGTAATCCTTGAACGTTTTGCAAACATAAGTTTTGTGAGCCATGCTATAGCATGTTAGAGTTGTGGTTAGAATTAAAAATATAATCTTAAATGTAGCACAACTCATTTTTTTATCTTATAATAATTACTACTAATGATTTTAAGGCAAGGTAAATTAGACTAACAAGCTCATCCTAATAAGTCCAGTTAAATACGCTTCATTGGTTATTTGTTATCATTGTATTGTATTTCCCGCGAATTATATAATTCACATGTGCACGACTGTAAATATTTATATTCTACTATTGTATACACCTCGATTAATTGAGGTAATTAATCTGGCTAAAGTTATTAATAAAAAGCGATCCTATTTTTTTGACATGGCGCAGTGGGCGCGTTTCATCGATTTCTTGCACGAATGTCTATTACGGGTGTATTGTCTTAATGAATACAATAACACTCTAACGGCTTGTGTTGATATAATAATATATTTTATTAACAATAACACAATCAAGGTGTATTCTTGCGATGGGAATTTAAATAAAGAAATTTAAAAATATTTTATACAGAGTGTATCCAGAATGACCAGAAACACCTGGTACTATAGAAATAACATCCCAAATGAATAACTGAATTTTTTATTAAAAGGGCACTTGCTGTGTTTCCAGCTCATGCTAACTTATACAATAATAAATAAATAATCTTAGTTACAGACTAAATTAGGGCATCTTCGTGATAGTTTCCTTCTCCTTTTTTAGATAATTGTAAAAAATATTTGTCAGTTTAATATTGACCACATTTTTAATTTTTTTCAGTTGTTTGCAGTACACACTATATACAAGGTGTCATAAGATAGAAGGCATTAATTTTAAGGGGTGATGGAAGACATCAAAAGGAACAAAAAAGTCTGAATAATTTTTTTTCTCTGTTAATAGGCTTTCGAGTAATTTAGAAAAAACCATTGCCATATCTGGCAACCTTGCTTAAGAATAATCGCATTCTGCAACTGAAGGTCTTGAACTTGTTTTAGAATTAAGATCGGTTAGTCTAAACAAACGTACGATGACGTGTTTGCTTAAACACGTCATTGCTTAAACGTTGTTTTGCTTAAAAAGCTAAATGAAGCACGTTTTATAGCTTTTTATTACGAAAGGTTTTTAAAAACAGTAAATAAGAAATCTAGGTCAGGATATGATCAACATCTGTGTAAATATGAGTTCAGATCAGATTACAAGCAGCACTTTTCTCTGGTGTTAATTTGAAATAAATAATAACGCCAGTGGCGGCGTTATACGGATGAATACTTACTCCCAAATAATATGTAACTAATGATAGTAGTTATTTCTGAATTATGGTAAACAAAGAAAATGAGATATGAATAATGTTGCTTACAATTTTATAATAAAATCTAACGATTAACAAGCTATAATTAAGAATCACCTTAAAATATGATTATAATAAAAAGGATGTATCTGTTATAACGTTTAACAATAATTGTCAATATCTCATTCGTAAATAATCTCCATTTTACTAAAAGGTTTCAATCATGCTGTTTGTTATGAGTTATGATGCTTTCAGCTTTGTTAAATTTTTATTGCAGTTATTAGAAAACCCCATTCTGCGTACGTAGGGATCATGGTAACACTTAAAAAAGCCAACTTCTTAATGCAGACCCGATGACGTGATCCGAATGATTCACTAATGTTAAATGATCGTATTACAGGACCATGTGTTGAAGAATCATAAAAGGCATTCTAGCTTACTCTTTTAAAGTGTAAAGTCGATATAGTTCTATTATTAATAAATATAAGTTGGTGAAGAGTGTTGATTTGTGTTATCTTCCCTCATCCGACTACACTAAGGCGTGGTATTTAGTTGTTTCTAACAGTTGAGATAAAGGGTGCAAAAACACAATGTTGCATCATTAACAACTATGCCTGGAATAATACGAATAATACCGGTAAATATTTCTTGCAGTGCCTACAATAACGGCTTTTAACTTTTTAAGTTGGTTCGAGTTGCATTTGGTTTTTGTATGAAAATAACCAGGATGTTTTGGCTCTTTCTTTAACAAAAATTTTAAAGCGGGGATATGCGGGCGTTTTTTTATAACTCCAGCAGAATTTGAATTTTAGCAAGAAAAAGCTCTTACAATTTAGGATTTTTTAAAATAAAACACATGTTCATGTTTTTTTAAGTTATGTAGCTGCAAATACTATCATTTTTAATTTTAGTTTCAATAAGGTCCATACAAGAAAAGTAATTTAATTTTAAATCTCAGCCTGGAAATGTCGAGAAATTGTTGGTTCAAAGTAGTGACAACTTTAAGCATCAAAGTTTTTATTAATAACAAAGATTTTTAAATTTTGTCACCGATTCTAGATGCCCTGAACATTTTATAATCAAACGCCAATATATTTTTTATTCTTTACACAAGTTGAATTTTTACCTCATTGCGCGGTTTTTGTTAAGGCTCGCCCCACAGTGACCGGTTGCCATTGCAAAATTACTGATTCTGAAATTCGTTAATTATTCTCCTCAAAAACATCAATTAATTTAATACGACATTCAGTTAATTCTATAAAATTATTATTACTTTAATTAATTTAATCAGCCAAGATATACCGGACGCTTATGATCTAAAGAGCTTTTTGACAAAGTGTTTATCTTATATCGCTCTAAAATGGTACTAAAAACCGTTATTAAATAAACAAACTCGTGCATTGACAGATCATTCCAAGTTCAGAAACCTAAAACTCAACATTATAGCATTAAACGGGTATTATTTATACAACAATCAGGCACTGACCCAAATAATCTTAATCAAACGTGCTTTTTTCAAGTTCAAGAAACATCCACATCAGCATTTTGTGTAAACTGGAGCATATGGTTAACAATTTTTACAGGGTTGTCACGTTTCTTAATTGAGTAAAATGAATTTGTAATTGTAAAAAGAATTCAATTTTACGCGGAAACGACATACGAAAGGATAAAACGTTATTAAGGTTTGTTGTTGTGATAGATGAGATACATCTGCCCACAAAGCCCCATACTTAAAGTGCTATTATTAACGCAGCAAAATGATGTTAAAGTTTCCAACTTTCTTATTTTTTTTTGAAAAAGTGGTACGTTCTAGAACAAAGTTGTATAATACTTTTTTGTTCCTTTTGGTATCTTCTATCACCCCTTAAAATTAATGCGTTCTATCTCCGGACACGCTGTATGTATATAAATATACTTACAATTAGTGCATAGTGAATCCACTAATAAGATTCTTGTTGATTCTACTTTAATGAATACCTTTCTGGTGATATTTTTTCACGCATAAAAGTTTTCACAGAGTTAATATTACTGACAATAAGCGAAATTTCGTTTACGAAGTGTATAGCGACCGTACGAACTGTACCAAGAGTAAAAGAACACGATTGTCGTTACCGAAAGTCTAGACAATACTTGATATTTAGTCTTTGAACATCAGATTATCTTCCCATTGATTAAATTAAAAAACAAACAACAAAACGGTAATACTGTATTTTATAAGTTGCGACAAGGGCACAAATTTATATGTCATAACGTCTCTGTTATTGTTGAAAAAAAGATAAAATGTGAAAATCAAAAGATTCTTAATTTAATTAAATCTCTATTTATAAATTGTTGTTAGGCGTAAAAACAAAATATATCATCCTACTTATTTTAAGATAAGTTATACATAAAATAAATAAAGATTAAAAAAATTTTGTTAAATTGCAATCTGCAAATTGTTTTGATAGCTAAGTTGTCATTACCAAAAATAATATAAATATAAACAAACACGTCGCTAAGGTAAATGCAAAAAATAGATAACTGGATAAAATGATAAAAATAATTAGAATTAACTATCTTCACGCTTCCAGTAACGGAGAATTACTGAGCTCAATCTGTTCATTTATTAAAGGTACCCTGAATCTGTGTTCGTTGATCTCAAAAACTTCTAAAATGTCTAATTTGCGTTTGTTATTACAAAAATGTGGGAATTTGATATTATTTTGGTAAGTCATTATGTGATTCTGTTCTAAAAGGTGTTTGGTGTAATTAGATTTTTCGGGATGTTTATTTCTGTAACAACGCACGTGCTCTTTATATCTTATGTCAAAATTTCGAAGTGTTTGCCCAATATATACCGAACTACAAAAAGAACAATTCAAATGGTAAATTCCTAAATTCGCGTGTTTGGTCTTTAGCATTAAATAAGAATAAAAAAGTATTCTTGTTGGTTTTAAAGTTTATTTTGTAATTGTTGGTTTTTCTTAGTATATGTGCAACTTTTACTGATATTTTGCCAAAAAATGGTATAGATATGTGATTTTTGTCTTCTGTTTGATTGTCAATGGTATATATTCTTTCGATAGCTAACCTGTAATATTTTTTTTAACTAAAGTGTTAAACATGTTACGATTATAATGATTGAATGTACTAGATGTTTAATGGTTTAAATCGCTTTGTTAAAATCTGACTGTGTGAGTGAAATAGTTAAAGCTCTGTGTACCAAGGATCTGTGAGCTGCTAGTTTATGTAATTTGCGCTGACAGGATTTATTTGGTATGGTTATGTTTGTATGTGTTGGTTTTCTGTATATGGAAAATGCAAATAGACTGTCTGCGTTAATTTTAATAGTTAAATCTAAAAAATTAATAGCCCTGTTTTGTTCTGTTTTGAATGTAAATATTATGTTTTGGTGGAGACTATTAATAAGAATTAAAGATTTATTGATAATCTCAAAAGAACTGTCAAAACGAGCTAAAATGTTATTAACATAACGAAACCAAAACATAATGTGTTTAGGGAAGGCTTAATTCAAAGTTATACATATTTGTAAAATAATTAACGTATAGTCATAATAATGTACGTACATTACTAAAATTTATACGAGTTTCTCACTTCTTAATATTAAAGAATTTAAATTGTTATTATCAATTCATACATTCAACACCCATTATTTTCATACAAATTTATTCATTGGATTGTTTTAAATAATAATACAAAAGATTCGAAACTTTTAATTTAATAATGAGAAAGTCAGAAACTTTTGTATTTATTTTAAAAAATACAATTAATATTAATTATTAAACGCCTCAGAAGTGTTAAATAAGCAGAGACAATACATATGTATAGACTATAAGTAGTTACAAAATCTTATACAGATTTAATATTTATTTAAACTTATATAATTATGAGGTATAATATGAAAACCATATCAATATATAAAAAATGAGCGTGATTGCTAAAAACTAATCTTTTAATTGAAAAATATAAAACAAATAAAAGGACGAAGCGGGGCAGTTGGCAGCAGTACAATACATAAATCCAATTTCAAAATAAACAGCAAAAAATTGGAAATAAATTTATTTAATAAATACAATCAAGGTTACAGATATAACAGTTAAGTAAAAACATTAAATATTGATCATACAATTGACAATAACTAACATAAGTTAAATGCGATTGTTGAAGGACGTTGCTGTACCAAATGAAAACTAATCTCTGCAGGGGAGTCTGTCTCTCAAGATTGTATAGGAAACAAAAAAGTCCTTAGATGCATAACGCAATTCTAGAAAAAATATAAAATATAAATATGATGATAAACAACAATTAATATAATTAACAAAATAATAATTGAAACAAGACAAAAGTAAACTGGTATACAATAATAATATACTTAATAATGTAAGGACCTTTACATCTATCAAAATATGAAATGTCAATTGGAAAAATTGACATGCGTGACTTAACTCTACATAACACAGTGCTCAGTTCATATTTAGGAACTCTAGGTATTACCAATGAAAAATGATTTGTGCTTGACGTTTCGTCTTTTAGGTTAAGAGCGCATAAACAACTGCTATGTGTAATAAAGTCGTGGCAATCACTCTTATTACACTGTCGTTGGTTCTACTTTATTGCAATTAAATATAATATTTAACATTTTCTATATTATGAGATGCTTATTAAAATCTGAATTTTTTATCTGCTGTGACTATGAAATTATAATAACCATTTTACCCAATAATTTAGTTAATATAGAATTTCTTTTATAAACTATGAATTAATATTTTATTTAAGATAAAAAAAAGTAGAACCGACAACAGTGTAGCAATCAATCCCAACGACTTTGTTAAGGGCGCGTTATCGCCGCCAGTAATAGGAAGCTTCAGAAACTATAAACACCTAAAGATGGCGCTACGGTCCGCAAAAGGGAATTAATGCCCCGTTATCGCCGTCAGTTTTCATAATAGGAAGCTTCATTAACTATAAACACCTAAAGATGGCGCTACGGTCTCCAAATGGGAATTAATTTCTTTAAAACTAAATTTGAAAATCGCAGTTGTCTGCTCACAGTGTTGCCAGACATGTGTGAACTTTCAAAATATTTTAAGTTTAACTGAAATTTGTAATTTTTAAATGCCAAGGAATAATTTAAGGTAGTTAAAATTAAATAGGGGGATATAAAACTGCTAAATATCTTTAAAAATATCAGTTGTTCTTGCTGGTTTTAAGAAAAAGAAAAGTATTACTATACTAAAAGTATTAAAATATATATTCATTTTAAGAAATTAATCAAGACTAATTAAGAGTGAAATAGTTTATTCAAAAATTAACCGTCACATGCTCTTAAGTAAAGAAAAACAACATTTACTTTGGTAATTTATTAAATAATAGTCTATAATAACTATTGTAACTAATAATAAAAGATTAGGTAAGTTAAAATATGGGAAGGGATATAAACAATAATCTGTTACTTTACATCGACAATCACAAAAATATATGTAACAATAACGAAAATGCGTTAAATATATTAACAGTCAAATCAAACTCGTTGAGACTTCCCACTTTTTAACTCGATCCGCGTACAGCGCGTTCTGTAAGCAAAAGCCGGAACTAAGGATGATAGTTGTCATTTACCAAAATGTTTCAATAAACGCGGGATATGACCTTTTTTTAGTTCATGCAGTTCTTTTATACTGTTGTATATTCGGGCATTTTTATCTCAAATAACACTTGAACGATAATTTAGGAAGTACACCTTACCATTTTTAAAAGCTCGCTAGCTATAGTTTTTTTTTTTATAAATTTACATTTTTTTATTCGTTAAGGAAATAGCTTTTGTAATTTTGTATTTGCTATAAAGCATAATATAAACTAGATAACACACTTAAGAACAGATCTCATGCACAATAAATGTAAACCAAGTGCAATTTTTAAAAATTGCCATGAAATTCTTCAGAGCTGTTTAAGCGGTACCTTACCTACGCGATAACGGAGCCTTAATTTAATCGCATCGCAGTTCTCTGCTCACAGTGTTGCCAGACATGCGTGAACTTTCAAAATATTTTAAGTCTAACTGAAATTTCTAAGTTTTAAATGCCAAGGAATAATCTAAGGTAGTTGAAATTGAAGGGGAATATAAAACTGCTAAATATCTTTAAAAATATCAGTTGTTGTTGCTGGTTTAAAAAAAGTATTACTATATTAAAATATTGAAAATATATATATATTCGTTTTAAGAAGTTAATCAGAACTAATTAAGAGTGAATTAGTTTATTCAAAAATTAACAGTCACACGCTCTTAAGAAATCGCCTTCTTCCCCACGGCGTGGTACCCCGGTGGCCATTTATACTTTCAGCATTGAAATGATTACGTTCCTTTTGAGATTTTTAGCTGTGGTTATATGACATCTCTAATCTAGTTTATACAAGCCTAAGTCACGAAGAAAACCAAGTAAAAATAGAAAAATCTGAAAAATATAGATTTTTGAAGTATTTTCTACTCCATCTCCACGATGAGGTACCTGGGTACTACTGTTTTTTTATATGTAATTTAACTGTTTTCTATCTTTGAATGAATGATTATTATTAACTGTAACATAGATCTTCTACTACACGCTTTCCTTGATTTTGTTCCCGACCTTCGATCGACTTCCCTGTATATATTTCGCCGGTGAGTGGGTATGAGTTTGACGAGTCACACACCCACCAAGTTTTTATACCATATTTGGCGGGTTTCGCTGGCACATATTGGGTGAATCTCGTTCTTCCTCTGTATGGAAATAGCTGTTCGTCGACTGTAAGGCATTCCGATTGCACGTAGTGTGATCTCAAATTTTCATTTAATAATTCCGAAATAGCAGCTGCCGTATCGCTCTTCAATCGCTCCGGTCTTGTATTGACGTTGTCAAATCGAAGAAATCTAGTAATATCCCAAAATTTACGTCCGTAAAGCTGGCAATGACAATCAATACTAGATAAGTAAGCAAAAATACTTATACATTGTCATAGATTTTGCTATTGAACAGTATTATAATGACTGTATTATGGTTATTTTTTAGAAACCGTTAATTCTACAAGATTAGCGATTTTCGACTACGATTATAAAATTTATTTTAGGTATCAACTCCTAACAAACTATGATCCACACTACCTTAACAGTTTAGCAATCGACATCAAACGTTATCTTGCTAAAAAAACGATTATTAAAAGAAAACTGAATGAAAAACGTAAGCTATATTCTGACGCTAATATTTTGCGCCAATAACGGCCCCTTAAACGTAGTTGTTAAGATCAATGTGCATTGGGGAACCCAACACTACAATATTACCAAATACCCTGTTTTAAATAAATAAATAAACTATAAATAACCGGAAAATTTATGTGCCTGTTATTATCAGTTTGTGGCGATAACAATAAATATATTTGTGGAATAAAACGAAAAAGTTTGTTTTCAGGGAGTCAGTTTTTCAAAAATAACCCACCTGGTCCTTAGGAACGTATCAACGTAGGTTATAGTGTAACAAAAGAGTAAACAAGCACCTTCCTTATTTATAATGACAATGACCTGATAAAAATTAATTACCCCTGTTCTAAAGAAAAATGTAGGGGCATCAGACTCCTGTGGATGTATTGGCACAAGTAAAAATAATAAGTAATTGTTCTGGCACAATTTAAAATCTTTGTTTTGTTATATGTTGAGCATAATAAGTACAATTCAACTTGTGTAACTAAATTGCAACAACAACCCGTGAAAGTGTTAACAACGTAGTCAAAACCATTGCAATTCACACAAGTGGGTATAATAATTACACTGAAAGAGATTTTGTTAGTAGTATTAATGGTTTAATACTATGGTTTATGGTTTAATAAAATGTTCCGTTTCAATTGCGAAAAATTCGTTGTTCCAACAAAAATCTATCAGTACTATTATAGTAGTATTATCTACAGTGTGTGTGCATGTTCGTGCGTGTATAAAACCTGGAACTATTAGAATAAAACTTTTTTCTACGACCCTTTATAAAAGACATTTTTCGTCACCGAATACTGCAGCGAAAATTTTATTTCCGTCACTAGTGAGAGAAAATCCTATAACGTTAACTTTCGTCACTAGAGACGAAAATTACCTACTAATTTTAACCTCCGTCTAGTTGCCTGCTGTCGCTGTATCGCGTCATTATTAAATCACGTCAGTTTGTGCTGTTCGTAGCTTTATCATGATTTCTGATTCAGAAAGTGACTAAGATCTCCCCAATATTCCACCAGAAATAGTAAATCAAGTTGGGAAAACCTGTTATGGTGGACTTATTGCCAGAAAAATAGAAACAGAGGTATGAAGAAATCTATGGAAGATTCATGGAATGGAGGGGGGGAGCTGATAATCGCGAAAATTCATATTCGGAAACTGTGCTGCTTGCATATTTTGCAAAATTGTCGGAAAATTTCAAGCCATCGACCTTATGGTCTATATATTCTATGTTAAGGACAAAAAATATCAATAAAAAATTAGATCGATATCAGATAAGTAATTTAAATGGTCGTAGAAAAAGCATGGTGTTTAACTCGTCGAAATCATTTTTTTAAGCTTGCGAACATTACCATAGGTAGGTAGGTAAACTATTCTCTCGCTTTAAAAAAATGTTACTTTCGTCACCCGTTACACTATTACTATACTATTATCAAATGTTTTTAAAATAAATCCTCGAATACGTCAATTTTTGTTGCAAAAATACATATTTTACTGTAAGTGTCATGACGTCAGAGATGATTTTTTAAATGGGAATCTTAATTTTTAAGACCAACTGTGCTGGATAACTACGACATTGTGTTTTGGAATTTTCGAGTTTTTAATAAAAATATTTTTAATATATTACTCCAATATATATTTTTAATAGTGCGAAAAAAAGTATAATAGAAGAAATAAAAAAAACGAGTCAAAATTCAAATATATCAAAATTTTCGTGTATTTTTACTGATATAATAATAACAACAGTAAAAGTACGTATAACAGAAAAACTTTGAGCTACTTGTTTCTTATTCGATTTCCTTTTTATAAAAAGCAGTTTATCTCGATAATTTTAAAATACAATGTAATGTTGTTTTAGTATATTTAGTGTAAAATTTCAAGCTCTGTCTAAATTCGTTATAAAAATTCATTAAGGTTCCCATTTAATAGTTATGGCTTCACGTCGTAAAATGTCATTAAAGATATGTGATTCAAAGTGTTATTCCAACAGTTCCAGACTTTATATCCGCACTGTA
The DNA here is from genome assembly GCA_929113105.1 of Agrypnus murinus. Classification (NCBI taxonomy): domain Eukaryota; kingdom Metazoa; phylum Arthropoda; class Insecta; order Coleoptera; family Elateridae; genus Agrypnus; species Agrypnus murinus. The sequence goes on from OV816029.1 coordinate 5,247,519, forward strand.
TGGTATTAAATAAAATGTACTGCTTTCAATAAGTCTATTTTTGTCAAAGATAAAATTTGATATATTCAAAAGAATTTATATTTATTTTCCTATTCGATCTCTTTGAATAAAAAAGTTTTCGATTTAACAAATTTTTCGTCACGCTGAATACGTGATTTAATCAACCAATGATTTTTTTATGATTGAGTTTTGTTATATAAATACATCAAAATTTATCTGATAAAACATTTTTGTTAAGGGCTTATAGTATTCAAGCGCATTCATTGTTTTGGTGTGGGTGGATTTGTTTGCTAACATTACACGCCCATATTAACTAGTGGGAATCATGCACCTCTTTCCTACTCATTTCCGCTTTTTTTTGTTATAAAATTCCAACAACAGAACGAACTAAATCTTAGATTTTGAAAGCACATTACATAAGTAAATGAATTAATATTAATTGTTGATTAGTTAATATTAATCAATTGATAACTTAATGTACTGTAATTAGTAGTATTGTAAAAGTAATTAATAATAAAAAGAAACAAATAAAAAGGTGTGATAAATTCATTAAAAAAAGAAACATACGACAGCAGCCACCATAGCCGAATGCAGAGCTAGATTTGGGATTCCAAATCTCAAGTTCTAATCCCAGTTTAAATAATTTGTTATATATATTTAATATGTTTTATAAATAAACCATTTTTTATAAATACAGTCAAGTTTCTTAATTTTAGTCATTGTTTAACAAACAGGGCTTATAGTTGACGCGACGCTGATTTCAATAATTTCTTTTTTAAATAAAAGTAAATCAGAAATAAGGAAATACGTTTGTTTGTTTGTTTATTTTTGGGCGAGGAATCAGGATGGCGGAGCATCCTTCGTACCTCATGGCACCGATTGCTATGATCATTTGGCCGACCCTACTAGAATTTTGCCGAATCTGGAAGAATTCCACCCCCAGTAGGGATTTTTATCGTGCCAAACATCGCATTGGCACGGGACCTACAGCTTTACTTCCTATCCGAAAAGAAGACATGTTTTTAGTTTTTCTCCGCTATGAAAAATTACCAGCTCGGCCGGGGAGGAAATACGTGTTTCTGCGTTTAATCTAATGCGACTTATTTTAAGAAATCACAAATTAACGCAAACTCGACGGATGAAACAGCCCTTTTTAACAGGACTAAATAAACAAAAGAGCCCCGTATTTCTTAGTCTAAATTATTCTGAATTATTCTTATTGCAGGTAATAAGGTTTGTCTTACTGAACACAAAATATGATACTTACTGTATACAGAATGCTCCGACTTTCTTTAAGACATCTTTTCACAAATTATAGGTCAGGATGTAGGTATTAATATCCATGACACACAGATTATAAGGAAAAGTAAGGTTTCTTAAAAGTCACAAAAAAGAATGGGCGCCAGTTATTTGAAATTAGTCTAACACGCCCCCAAATAACAAAGGGCTAGATTAAGTTGATTCAAGATTTAAAAAAGAAACTAATTAGAATTAGTTTGAGTGACGTTAACACAAATTAAATTATCAAATAATTTCAATTAATGCTAGGTCCATTTTCAATACGGTAAGGTTTAATTTATAAATTCATTTATTCCAAAATAAAAAATATCGGATTAACTCCGATGACAATAAAGAAGTTTTGATGGTAATAATTTTAATAGTAAAATAAAAAACCTTGATAAGAATTCTTATTCAAAGGACCAAAATACGTAAAATTACAAAAACATTCGATGAAACAAAAACAATACAAATATATTTCACAGTTACATAAACTTACTCTTATCGAACAAAAAATCCTTATTATCTTTGATGCGGAAGTAGAATTTTACAAATCTTCAAAATGTCACAAAACACCTCACAATAAAAGACCTTATTCACTAAACTTTAAAACTTTGAATTTTGGTAAAGATGCTGCAGAGATGAACTGAAATTTCTTGAATGAAGTTACTAAAATTATTTCTATAATTTTTCGGCACTGAACCACCATGATAGAATTCTTAAACTGCAATGATTTTAGAAGTTTAATTGTTAATTTCAAATTTTATCAATAACTGAAATTCGTTATTAGAAGGCTATACTTTCAAATACTTTAAATTCTCTTCTTCAGGTATTAACTAATAATCTTCTGCATTATTCTTTAATGCGTTAACCGAGAAACAAACTTTAAAATTCAATAGTAGATTGAATTTTCACTAAAACTTTTAACGAACGGGAACGGAATTTGGTTAATTTTATTAACACAAAACTAAAACGGTAGGTTGAAGCCAATAAGCTTCCTGTATTTAGCGAAGAAACGCAAAACGGTAATCATACAACTTAATTAACTTTATTCGATAATAACGCGAGAACTAGAATACTGGGACAAGCCCACTAACTTGAGGTACACCCCCATTGTCCGAACGGACGCCACTTTAAGATACAAGACCCGCTATCCGAATTGAAGCTTTCGTGGAGACTTGCTTTTTTTTAAACTCTGTCCCTCGACTTATTAACATCATTATTATTAATTATAAGCACGGGATCCAAGCTCGGCTTTATCTGTATTTGTATTTACTAACTATAAACTGTAAATTCTAATTAAAAATTGAAAACCAACTGAATACTGAAACTAACTGAAGGCTGAACGCCAACTCTGTAGATTGACTCGACGTCAACTGTACTGTCTGAAGACTTAATATCAACTTAACTTAAAAACTCAGAGTTATTTTTCTATATCGGAGTGTTTTCTAGCGGGGTGCACTTGTACATTGGCCAATAGGAATCACATGATCTTGTTTAAGCGAATCAAAATTAATGATTCTCACACAAAGAAGTCTGAAACGCAATACTTCTTGCAACGTAAATTGCAGACGGAATATATTTTGAAATGCAGATGGTTTCTTTAAAAAATACCATTTTGCACGTACAAACGATCATTCCTTGAAACGAAATAGGTTTTTATAATATTTTCGGGGAATAAAAAATTGAAACGTATATGAGAAAGTTTGAAAACATGATTTCACGCCAATCAAAAATGTCAATCTTTTAAATTTTAACAACAGGATCATTTGGCGCTGCAAGCACCTGTCTAAACAATATCCTTGTTTACGACGGAAGCTATACTTCTTTATTATTTTATTATACGAGACGACTCCACTAGTCTGGAAATATTTTAAAAGATGACCTTTAACATATTTTCATGAGGTTTATTTATACCGCATGCCAATATAATTTTGAATTACAAGAAAAACGCAAACTTACAGGACCGCATTTAAGATTTTTTAGCAACTTCGTGCCAAAATTTCATTAACTCAAGACTGGTAAAAAATACCGTTATACGGAACGTATTAACGGAATAACAAAGTCACCAACAACAGGGACGTTGGATCAGTAGTAGATTAGCCATTTTGCAAACGGTTACCCCGGATTTGCATCCGACTAACTGCTTTACTTTTTTAAATATTATCTTTTTAGTAAGAATGCATTCCTGTTTACAGTTTACTTTCAAATAATTCAATAAAAATTATTATTATTATTATTATTATAAATCGTATATTGCTTAGTTTAGTAATTGTAACTGGCTCAACTTTTTATTCGAAAAGTTGGAAGAAGACCTATTTTGTATTTTTGTTATACCTAAACATGTTGATGAGAAACAAGTAAAAAGGAACGTTCCTAAAGACAAGTATAACTGTTCTTCAGCCAAAGTGGTTTTTACGGCAGGTCATTTTACAAATAGCAAGTTGTACCAACAAATATTCTTAGCTGTGTAATAGTCATTTTCATACTGTATTTAAATTATGCCAGAAAAGCAACAGAAAAGTAAAATTTAAAAAGAATTGATTATAAACATGTAACTGGGTATGTTTACTGTAACTTACAAGAGTGGTAGCAGAAAGAAATAAATACTAACTTTGTTGAATTAAATTTACAAAAAAAGCCCAATTGCAAATAGGATGTAGTTTTACTAAAAATTAACAAGAAAAATAATCTGAAAAGAATTAAAAAAGCAGAAATACCGCAGCTGGCGGGAAGCGAATCTCCGGAAATCGGTTGCAAAGCGGCTAGTCTACCGCCCAGCCACGGTGTCTGTAAGTGGCGACTTTTTTTATACCAAATTCACACCTTGCATTTTGTATGCGTTAATTTGTTATTTTTTAAAATAATTCGAATTAGATTAAATGCAGAAACACTTATTTTGGAATTACTTTTATTTAAAAAAGAAATTTCGCAATCGGCGGCACGTTAGCTATAAGCTCCCCTGTAAGTTAAACTACGTATATTTATGTTAATTGAAAATAAAACTAAACGATCAAACATAATGGGCCGTATTCTCATGCCATCATTAAAGGTGTCATTAACTAAAGTTACGATTGAAACTATCGGCTGTGCCTGTAAGGTTCTGTCAGTCAATGAAACAAAAAGGAAAGTGAAATACGATTAATAAGCGCGTTTTTTGGTTTTTTGTAAAATTTTATACGATTAATCGATTTTTCTACGTTTTTCTTGTATACTTTTTTCCATGAAAAGTACTTTTTCCTCAAATCGAAAAAAGCACGGGGATAGAATGAGCTTTCCTCTTTATTTTGGTTGAAGTAGGGTATGAAAATTTTAAAAAATAACTGAATGGTAAGAAGAGAGCGAAAAGCATTTTTTGGATCATAAATTCCTACGTACTGTAGACCCTTAACTGTCAAATATTCTGATTTGATTGTCGTCATTTCAGAAGTGAACAAATAGAACTGAGAAGATAATATTTTAATTGAACAATTAAAAAAATTACTACCATACAAATTGGTAAAAATTTATCTCTTAACTACATATTTTCATTTTCGTACAGTGAATTATTTTAAATTTTTTTGATTAAAAGTGACTTTAAACAGCTTTTTCCAATTCTGGAAATTATATTAATGAATTTCCTTAGACAAAAACAATATATGATCTTGCTAGTTCTACCAATCGGGGTTAAATCAGTTGTACTATTGAATGTACGTATTACATTCTGTTTTAAAATTTAGAGAAAACAAGTAATATATAATAAAAGCTTCAAGGCAGAGGAAATTTTTATTTGCACTTTCAGAATTCATTAGTATATTGGGAAATGTACGAGAGTGGTTTGATAAGTCAGTGACTTTTTGAATAAAAGATATTTATTTCGGCAAACAAGCGTTTTATTTCTCAACATAGTCTACTTTTAGCTCGATACATTTAGTCCAGCGTTTTTCCATTTTTTTATTCCTTCCAAATAATAGGTTTTGTCACGGACCTCAAAATAGGCGTTTGTTTCAGTGATGACCTCTTCATTAGACCCAAACCTTTTACTTGGTTGATTATACGATGATTCCTCAATTGTTTAGCTTAATTACTATAAAAATGCACAAATGAATGCATAGCTTCTAACAATTGTAGTAAAATTAATTTTTTTCAGAAGTATTGTTTGCTAACTTTCCGGGTAGCTCTAATAAATAAGTGTATCTAACAACTTAATCGATGAGTATCACATAATTACGATACACATCTTAAAGAATGCATTGAAATTATATGTGAAATTAAATTGTAGAAATAATGTATTGTTCAAGAATGTTATAATTATAATAAATACCTCGTTAAAATCAAACGAAGTACTAGAACATAATAAACAATTAGGTTGTAAAATTTAAACGATTTAAAGCATGGGAAAAGGTTAACATTTTAAAAGTCAGGCTTTTAAATTGAAAATAGTTTGTAGTATTATTGAAATCAAATTATTTTTATTGAAATATATTAACCACGTGATGTTTTAATCAAGATAATGAAGTCTTGCATTTTAATGCTTATATTAATAATAATCATAATATTTTTACCGTTATGTTTTTATTGTTAAAAGTATAACAGTGTGCAGTGATTAACTCAGCGTTGGTCAGATGTAGTAAACACCAGTCTATTTTTTAATTAAAAAGGCGACTTTTAACATTTTATAGATTTTAATGTTTTTTATTTCTTAATAAAGCATTTATAAATATAACGTTATTATTTTTTTAAATTTCAAGAATTTAGATAGATATCCCTAGTGGAATTAAATTATACGTAGGAGACTTAATTAAAATATATTAAAATTAAAAAATCGGCAGCAGGTAAAAGTATATTTAAAACAAAAATAAAACTGAAGAAATTTTGTTTAGAAATCGATTGAGAAAGAATGCTGTAAATTCTGCAAACGTTAATTCTGAAGAGGGGATAAATGCCGTGGATATAGCAAAATACTAAAACAGTAAAATGAACTAAATCCATAAATTAATTAAATTTTTGGACAATGTTCGACTATTTCTTTTTGCTGCTATAAAATATTGTAGTTTACTTGTTCTATTAGATTTCTCGTCATGTTTGTCATTGCTGAAATTGATGTACAGTTTTTGAAATATTTTGCTTGTCTTAGTGCTCACGAGTTTATTGATTTATTAAATATCTTGTGGATCTCGATTTTAGTTGTTTTCTGCTAGTATCTCGCCATTTGTCGGCCTATGGGGGTAAATGCAATTGAGAAACAATATTTGTTTATGGTGGTTGTGTTGAGAATCAATTTAAATCAGTGTACATGAACTAGATATCAATTAGGCATTCTGTAATGTTTTTAAAAAGTGTTGTTATTAAAAACAATCAGTTTTTGTATGTCACATGTAAATTTGATCTTCTTTCTAAATCTTTCTTCAATTTACAATAAAGATATATTCTTTCCAGTATTTTAGCACCATTATGTCTACAGATTATGAGGCCCACACACCAAACATAATATTGTAATTATTGTGGGTAAACAAAATACTGAAAGAAGGAATGGATGATTTCGGCTGGAAGTTCATTTAGATCAACATGATCTCCTGGAATATGCAACAATGAGTGTTCAGGAAATATTGGATGCTCGAGGAAAAGGAAAAGTACTTGCTAATGTAAGTCAGGAGGAAGAAAGACAAAAGTTGATAGATATTCTCAGAAAAGAGAAGAAATCTAAGGGAATGATTGTTAGTAGAATAGCTGACAGTTATTTGGAATATGTTAAGGATACAAGTACTTCAAAGGAAATATTGTTAAGGTTAGAATCTGTTTTTCATAGGAAATCAATTGCTAGTCAACTGTTTTTAAGGAAAAAGCTTCTGATTTTAAAATTTAATGAAGGAGAATCCATGGAAAATTTTCTATTACAATTTGACAAGACTGTGAGGGAACTAAAATCTGTTGGTGCAAAAATAGAGGAAGAAACTCTGATGTGTCAACTTTTGCTGTAACTGACAAAATCCTATGAAGCCTTGATAACAGCTCTTGAAACCATTGAGCCTGAACAACTTACAGTTACAAAGATAAAAGGCAGACTTTTAGAAGAGGAAAGAAAACGAAATGGAATGGAGGGAGAGCAAAGTGAGATGTATACTCGTACTAAAACTCAGAATGCAGTTTTTAATGTCAAATCTGGAAAAACCAATAATGTAAACAATAAAGTGAAACCATAATTCAATTTTAAATGTTACCGATGTGGCAAGCATGGCCATCGTAGATCCGAATGCAGAGTAAATCTAAAAACTCAACCAAATAGGAATGTAAATTTGGTTAAAAAGGAAAATGTTCTATTTCTCGCTGTTTGGAGATGATAAAGAAGAGGATACTTTTCATGCTATGACTGGAAAAGTGGAAACCTTTGAATGGCTGGTTGATAGCGGAGCTTCAGACCATATGGTCAATTCTAATGAATACTTCTCATCTGTAAAAGACTTAGGTGCAAGTAAGAAAATTAATGTAGCCAAGGCTGGTGTGGTTCTTAGTGCAGCTAAAAGTGGAACGATAAATATTTTATCTTGTATATAAATAATCGACACATTCCCATTTCTGTTAGGAATGTATTGTATGTTCCATCTTTAAGTAACAACTTACTCTCAGTTAAACGGTTGGAAAAACAAGGGTTCAAGATTATTTTCTTGAATGGAAAAGTTCAAATATATAAAGGAAACAATCTAGTTGCTGATGGTTTCGGAAAAAGACGTCTGTATGTTTTAAATTTCTCCTTGAATGTAGGTCAAGCAAATAACAGCAGTACAGAAGAAGAGTTGTTTAATGTGTGGCATAGACGTTTGGGTCATCTTAATTGTGATTCACTGTTTCAGCTGAGTAAATCTAATGCAGTAAAAGGAATTCCCAGATTCAGTGGTGTACACAAAAATTTGTGTGTAGTATGTTTACAAGGAAAGCAGTGTCGTGCACCTTTTCAAAGTACAGGTGCTGAAAGATCAAGAAGGGTACTAGAACTCATACACAGTGATGTGTGCGGTCCAATTACGCCAAGTACTTGGGACGGTAAAAGGTACTTCTTAACTTTTATAGACGATTATTCTAGATTTACCATTTGTTCATGTAATAAGTAATAAAAGTGATTTACTAACCTGTTTCAAAAACTATGTAGCCAAAGTAACCTCTCAATTCAGTGTAAAAGTTTCAAAATTAAAAAGGATAATGGTGGAGAATATGTGTCAAAAGAATTTATAAAGTTTTGTAATCAAGAAGGAGTTCGCGTGGAATATACCAATCCTTATACACCTCAACAAAACTCAATTGCAGAACGCATGAACCGTACGCTCTTGGAGAAATCCAGAGCAATGGTTTTTGATACAAAACTGAATAAAGAACTCTGGGGTGAAGCAGTATATACTGCTGCTTTTCTGATAAACAGGAGTTTAACTAGAGGCCTTTTTGGTGATAAGCAAGGAAAGTCTCCAGCTGAAATTTGGTTCAGAGAGAAATCCGATTGATCCAGAATGAGAGTGTTTGGTTGTAAAGTTTATACACATGCGTATAGACTTTACTTACTGATGCACTTCGAAGAAAGTTAGATTCCAAATCTGTAAAAGGTATTATTGTAGGATTCTCATCAAATGGTTTTAGAATCTGGAATCCAGAGAAGAGAAGAATTTATTGCTCGAGGAATGTAATTTTTGATGAGACATCTAAAAAAAACAAAAATACAGTTGTAAGTTTAGATAGCTGGCAAGATAAAGATGAAAATAAAGATGAAAAGCAGGATGGTGATACAATTCCTAGAATAGAAGATGAGTCTGATACGAAAGAAGGTAGAATAAGAAGAAAACCGATGTGGGTGGAATATTATGACATGTCTTATTATGTACTATCAGCAGACGTAGATGTTGATGAACCGAAGAATATAAACGAAATTGCCAGTTCAGACAAATGGAAATCAGCAATTGAAGAAGAAATCTCTTCTTTGGAAGAAAACAATACATCGGTACTTTGTCCACTACCTACAGGAAAGACGGCCCTGGAAAGCAAATGAGTATTTAAAATTAAGCGAAATTCTGATGGGAAAATTGAGCGTTATAAATCTCGACTTGTAGTGAAGGGTTACGCTAAAAAAGAAGGCTTAGATTATAAAGAAACGTTTGCTCCTATGGCAAAAATGAATACTATCAAAACTGTACTTGCTGTAGCCAATTATAATGAAATGCACGTTCATCAAATGGATGTTAAGAGCATTTTTTTCAGGGTAACTTGCAAGAAGAAATATATTTACAATTACCAGATGGATACACCGTTGCAATAGAAGATAGAGGAAAAGTTTGTAAACTTCAACGACCCTTGTATGGACTTAAACAGGCACCTAGAAATTGGAATATTCGATTTGATACATATGCAAAGAAGATTGGTTTTAAAAGATGTGAAAGTGATTATTGCCTGTATGCAGTGGCGTGTCGTATAGGGGGCCAGGGGGGCGGCTGCCCCCCGCCCTTATGGTCCTGGCGCCCTTTGTCCTGGGGCCCATCCTCTATAAAGCTGAATCTTAATATATGGTTAGCATTATTATGTTGTGTTCTTTTACATAAGTATAGGTCTAATATGATAAATGATTTAAAAAACCGTCAAAAAGAATCCGCCAGTCCCTTTTCAATTGCACTACTATAAGTTAGTACTGATGCACTCATCATAATTCATAAACAAACCTCTTTCAAAAATTGTAAATTGTACAATTTCATTTATTCTTCCCCTAATGTAATTTTGAAATGAATTGCTTCATGTTTGAAATAACCATGTACTTAAAAAATACATGCGTCATTAAAATATCTCTAAAGTATTACTTTAAATTTATTCTCGTGCTTGTCTTCTACGTTGCATTTTAACAAAACATTTGTATTTACAACGAAAATGAAACGATTAGTTACATTTCTTACTTCCTACCCTTGACCGGAGAAAGCCATATTTCTAAGAACTCGGTTAGTTAGGGTCAGGCGCGGGATACCGAGAGTATCCCGGTGGGCCTTTATAAAGTTGCCTCGAAGGGCTCTACGAAACGGCTGAATTTAAATTATATTTATAAAACTTCTGGCAATAAATTCTCCACTTCTTGTCGGATGTTCTCCTTTAGGGCCGCCAAGGTCTGTGACTTGTTCGGCTAGACCTGTGACTTTAAAACCCCCAAAAGAAAAAAGTCTGGAACGGTCAAATCGGGCGATCTTGCGGGCCAGTTCAAATTGCTAAAACGGCTAGGAAACGCTTGCTGCAGAATGTCCACTGTCGCTCGTGCTGTGTGCGGTTGCACCGTCCTGCTGGAACCACATGTTCTTCAAACCCAATTCATCAGCAAGAAGTTGTTGATCATGGTTCTGTTGCGCTCACCAGTCGCAGTAACAGTGTTGCCGTAGCCGTCCTTGAAAAAATATGGGACAATCACCTTTCTTCCGTAAACGTCGCACCAAACAGTACTTTCAGAGGATGTAATGGCTCTTCATGCATTACACGCGGATTTTCAGTGCCCCAGAAGCGAGAATTTTGACTATTCACGTATCCGCAAAGGTGAAAATGCGCCTCGACGCTCATGACGAGTTTAGGAGGGCTTGGCTGCAATTTACACACGATTGGCGGTCTGCAGGCAATAGCTGATGCACTGTTTGCACTTTGCAGGGGAACATCTTCAAGTCTTTCGCAAGATTCGCTGTAAAGACCGTCTATTGTTGTCCAATTGCGTGGTCTGTCGTCTGGTTGATGTTTGAGGGTCCTTTTGAACATCTGTAGCCACAGTAGCGATATTCTCGGCCGAACGGCTGCTCCGATGCCGGCTACCTCTGCGGCTACGGTTCAGTGTTGAGTCAGTTTCCTGGAGGCGCGCGACTAAACGCCGCAGTGTTTGCCCAGTTAGTGCCAGATAATAAGGGAATTGACGACGAAATTCACGTTGAGCCAAAACCACCGACCGATTATTTATCAAAAACATTGACACAATTATCTCGGGTTTTTGACGAGTATAGCGATTCGCGATTTGTCTACGTGTATTCTGCTTCTGTTTACTTTACAAATGTCAAAGTTGCAATGACATAAGACGTCGTTATTTGCAGAAATGAGAGCATGTTTCGATAGGGCGATGACTTTTGCGCCACCTAATATTTAGTACCTAACAAACTTTATTAAAACCCTTGGTTAGTTTAAAATGTCTAATAATTAATCTAAATAAATAAATTATCCTTAAAAAATTAACCGAAGTGGGGTGATGGAGCCCTCTAAGAGAATATTTTCCCGGACCCTAAAATTGACCCAGCACGCGCCTGGTTAGGATATATTATTTTGTGTATGGGTCAAAGAATTCTGGGTTGCTTGAGAGTGCAACGTGACAAGTTCAAAATAGTTTGTGAGTGTATGAGCTTGTGACTTCATTATTGTGTTCAATAAATAAATTCGTGTTGGATACTAATTAGTTTCTTTTGTTAAGCGTTTTTCTAATTTTTCTAAAAAAATTCATCAATGTATGTAGATCCACGATTTCTTTTTTTATAAGAACAAATAACTTGGCCATGTTAAGTATTGAAGCTGAAACAGTACAAACTATTGAATATGGCCGTGTTTTGGATTCTTTAAAATTCGTAAAAACGAGACGGTTGGCACTGTAAGTTAAAGATTCAAATATACTATTTATTTATGTATTATTTAAACTAATTAAAACTATTATATATTTTTCAATCAAACATGTTTTATTCTTGAAGTTAATAAAGTGATTTTCAGATATGTATCTGCGTCGCCCCACTTTTCAATGATATTTCTTTTTTATACTTCTTTTTTCTTTTATTTTAATAGCCAGCAAAATTCTTTCAATATAGATACTATTAAAAATACTTAACGAAAACGAGAAATATTGAGAATGGCGCTCCAAAACATGCTTGCCCCCCTCGCCCTTAGAATCACGACACGCGAACTAGATATCAAGTAGGGATTCTGTAATGTTTTTAAAAAGTGTTGTTATTAAAAACAATCAGTTTTTGTATGTCATATGTAAATTTGATCTTTCTTCAATTTACAATAAAAATATATTCTTTCCAGTATTTTAACACCACTATGTCTACAGGTTGTATGCCACTCATTAAAAGTGCATCCTTATTATATGACGATTATCCATTGCCTTGCAGTCCACTCTAATTATTCTTTAGTTTGACATGTTAGAATTGTGTAAGCCATGTTGTGGTATATGAACTTATTTGCAATAAACAGAATATATACAAAATTATTAGCTGAGTAGGATATGATTCAACAAATCTGTTAACAATTACAGTATGTAGGATACAAATACGGAATAAACACTTACATAAATATTACTATACATTCAGTAGGTGTTCCTGCAAATTATGAGTTATGTTTTGTATATAGTAATGCGATGATTGTATTTTTATATGTATTTGTAAACTTTTAATCTTGCTTCATGATTTCAACGTAAACTTATTTACGGTTACCCAATTGTACAACAAACTGTTCTTTGCTCTTATTTATGTACATAATTATGTGATGAAAAGAAGGTTAAGAAATTGTAAGCACAAAAGTATGTAGTAAAATAAAATAATTCTTTAGTAAGAAAAAGTAAGAACATAACCGTTAATAAAGTCCTATAGTAGGAAATACAGAATCACAAGCAAACTAAAATTGTATATATCTGTTAAAAAAAATTATTTGTTTATTTTAATTTTATGAGGACTGGTGGCCTTTAATAAAACATTTATATATGAATTTTTTAATATTAAATATTATTTATTACTTAATTATTGATAAATTTTTAAATTTTAAATAAATTAGTCATTACAACTTTAATTCTCTTTAATTGTGCGGGGGTTTTAAGCTATATTCATGTTTAAACAGAGAATTTAAAATGATTGTTTTGGCTTGATTTGGTTAGTAGATAATTGGATATCGATACCTGGAAGTTCACGTTCACTACCTTCCACGGTTCTCCAAGAGATTTCAGAAGTTTCAAACGTTTCAAAAAGTTGAAAGGTTGGCTAATTCTAATGAAATATGATTTAGATTTAACTTAAGTTTAAATAACATCTTTGATTGTGGTTGAATTTGTGGTTGTGGGTAAACAAACTTACTTACAAAGCTAGTTTTAAGTGTTTAAAATAGAAGCTTTATTTAGAATAGAAATACACTGATGGTCCAGTAACGCTTAAACAACATTAAGTTTGAGTTTTATCATTTTCTTTTGATTTATACTATTTGTAAATCTTAACGCTTTAATTATCACAAAATAATTTTCCAAACGCTCTTTTTCTAATACTTTTCTTATTATTCAACCAGTAGTAATTGAATTAAATATGATTTTATTTACTTATATACGATTATTATACATAAATCATATAGTACACACTACACAGATATAATTTCTTTTAAAACTAATGAAAAATATTTACATGTTCTTTTACTCCTGTACTTTATTATCTAAGGATAAATGTGAATGATTAAAAATGCAACTCAGTATACTTTATGCTTATGTTTTTTATGTGAAACTTTAGACATGCAGAATATTAATTGGCGAGTTGATTACATACTTAATAAGACGTAATGACAAACCCATTACAAATATACTTATTTATGATTTAATATGAAATATTATCAATTAGCTACTTATATTTGATTTTAAATGTAAAATCTTGGATAGGAGATTATCTACACATTATATATGTATCATCAGATATTAGTCTGTAGGTTAATAAATAATATAACTTGAACAATCTCTAATGTAGCAGGATATCTCGACTATTAGAGAAACAATATGAAATTTATAAACAGTACCTAAGTCCAAAACAACACGATAGCGATACCATTTCGAAGTGGTTTTCTTTTCTTATGTAAATATCCCTGTTGAAAAAATTTCTTGGGTTTTTTGCTAACGCAACTTCTTTTCACAACCCACTTTTGGGTCCCCTATTGTTAATTGTTTTACTGATCTTCTGATATTTTTATTTCAAACTATCATATCTATAACCTTGCACTTGTTTATAACTGATTCCGTCCGTGTTTTTATATTTCATTATTATATATTTTTAAATCAAAATCTTTATTTTTTTTTCATCAATCAGTTCTATTGAATTATTTTTATTTATTTGTTTGATTTTCAATTATAATAATTATCATTGTGATGCTTGAAAATACTATTTATCAAAGAGCATATTTATATATGTTATAAAGTTATTGTCCTTAATTACTCAATGAAATATAAAATAATTAATATTTTTAAGTCATTTAGTTTTTTTTTATAATAGTATTATATAAAATATCTAATAAATATTTTTGATAATTTGAAATTTTAATTTTATGAAGTGAAAGACATAATATATCTATTTTCTAATAAATAATAATAAAGCAATTAGTAAATAATAATCATTCATATACACAAGTATGTTATAGTTATAAAAATGTAGAGTGATGAGGGTGTTAGTAATTCAAACAAAACAATATATTTTCATTCAGTTTTATTATTTATAAAAGATTATTAAAATATTGTAATACGAGTTTGGTAAAAAAGCTTTTTTTGTAAGTAGGATGTATAAAAAAAACCTTCAAACATCTCATTATATGTACTATTTATTACACGTTTTTTTAATTGAGCTCTGGCTGTGAGAGTAAAACTTGCTAACTAGTTTACTAAATTGAATAATTCAATAATGTGTGTTTACTAAATTTATTTCTACATTATACGTGTATAGTTTCATTTTTAATGTGAATTTGAGATAAAGCATAACTTAAACAATATGATTCTATTATTCATAATATATTTCATTATTATTGTGCGTTATTTGATGTTTGTATAAAAACAATTTCGTTTGAAACCTATTTGGCAACATAATAAATATTACTTGTCCATTATTACGTTGATTACTTATTAACATTCTTTTTGAAAAATGTTATCATTGTTATTATATAGAAATATATTTTTAAAATTTAAAAATAGTTTAATTGTTTTAATAAATATATGTTTCATAAATATTTTTCTGTAATAATTCGAAGATAATTAACAAAAATATATATTATATAACATACTTTTCAGTTTCTCAATAAATATACTAAGAAAATAAATTTTCATTTTTCTATGATCTGTGCAAGATAGTAGGATGTCCAAAATTAGAACTACATATATAAAATGTATTGTATAAGAAAGAGATTTTAATGTTTATTTCTAAACATAAAAAAAATAAATTTATATTTAACATTTTAATAATTTCGAATTAAAAAGAAATATCTTGCATTACTAATATAATATTAATATATAAGAAAAACACCCATCACATTAACAAAAAAAAGTTAGATTTGAACTAAGTATTATTGACAAATAATATTATAATTCTATATCTATGTCGTTCTATAAAATTATTATTTTACTTTGTTGGTTTTCTATACTTTTTATATTATCAACGTTCCTTATAAATATCTTTTTTATGTTATTACATTCTATATTATTTACCTTCTGTATTTATTATTCTATATTAATACCCCAATCTAAATAATTGGTTAAGTTAAATTTAATTACAAAATTTATTCTAATTCTAATATAAGAAATCTATTCTTCTTGCTTATTTAACTTTAAAGCTGTTTTTAATTTTATTGGGGGAGATGAAATTATTTCAGTTAGTGTCGTTTAATTAATTTTCATATTAAAGATTCTAAAACAACAGTCGTTTGCTGATATAAATTATTTGAAGTACAGCTAAACTAATTTTAAATTAAGTGTTTTATTTCTAAAATTTAAAATTTTTAGATATAAGACACTCTAGATTTTTTAAAATCCAATCAAATAAACCTGAATTATTTGTTTTATTCTAATTTTTTTATTAATATAAGTGCAACTAATAGTTAGAATTATTTAATAATATTGGTCGTTCATATAAAAAGAATTAGAAATCGTACTAGTAAATCTTTATACAGTGATCAAGCAAGCAGGCAGTATACATAATGAATTGGAGTCAGTTGATGATGAGCGAACATCAGTGCATGCAAAGACTTTACTAAACCGAACTTGGTAGGTTGGGGTTTTCAAGCAAATGATAATCGATAAATCGAAGGATGAGATGGTTCCCGAAAAGTCTGAAAACTTAATTGTTACCAATGTGCCTTTTGGGAAGAATGGAAAAACACATTTTTTCAGGCGAACTACAATATCCGCGCATTATTTTTTTTGTAACAATCCCTCAACATTGTCGGACTGCCAGCATTAGGGTCCACCGGGCAAATAGCACAGAGGGGTTCGTATTTTTTGTTTTATAAATTTAGGAAGACTAAAATAATTTAAAAACAAACATACGTAAAAAATAGACAAACAATTATTACATCTAACGTACACAATACTACATCGACAAATCAACACAAATATTTTGCAACTTTGAGTGCTGTAAAGACATATTTCGAAGTGTTTGTCCAATATATACCGAACTACAAAAAGAACAATTTAAACGGTAAATGCCCGATTTCATGATATCATGTGTTCTGTCTTTAGCATTAAATAAAAATGAAAAAGTGTTAGTGTTGGTTTTAAATGTTATTTTTTACTTGTTGGTTTTTCTTAGTATATGTGCAGTTTTTTCTGATATTTTGCCAAAATATGGTATGGATACGTAATTTGTGTCTTCTGTTTGATTGTCAATGGGATATATTCTTTTGATAGCTAACCTATAATCTTTTTGTTTAATTAAAGTGTCAATCATGTTCGCATTGTAATGATTTGCATGTGCTAGTTGTTTAATGGTTGATATCTCTTTGCTAAAATCTGATTTTGTTAGTGGAATAGTTAAAGCTTTGTGTACTAATGATCTGTAGGCTGCTATTTTATGCATTTTATGGTGACAAGATTCATTTGGTACTGTTATGTATGTTTGTGTTGGTTTGCTGTATATGGAAAGTTCAAATAGATTGTATGCGTTAATCTTGATATTTAAGTCGAGAAAGTTTATAGCCCTGTTTTGTTCTGTTTCTACTGTAAAATTTATGTTATGGTGGATACTATTAATAAGAATGAAAAATTCATTTGAGATTCTAAAGTTAATATTAGTTTCGGTTAAACCAAAAGTCTAAAGCTAACGGTTGTATTACAGAAAGATGCGTATTTATGTCTGTATTCACTAGTCCAAATTTGATATGAATCGGTTGAAAAATAAAGAAATTATTTGGTGTAACATATGGTTATTGTCACCTGGTCTAAGAATGCAAACTTGAAACAATACTTCTCGCCAGTAGTTTTTCTATTTCTACTAATAATGAATCAAGTGAGGCAGAAAATCCTTAAATTCTTTTAAGTCTTAAATTAACAATCAAACAGTGGCGTAGCTAGAGATGTGTGCGACGAGGGGCAACAAATCGTCTGCCGCCTCAAACCTTTAAATTCTTTAAATGCCAAAAATCCGTAGACAGGGGTATGTGTATGAAATGACAATATAAATTTTAGTAAGAAAAACTATCTATACTTCATCTTTCTAACACAATACATTTAAGGTTAATATAATAATTAAAATTTTAAAAGATTACATAAACACGTGCATATAGAGGGTGTAACTGATAAAAGAACAAACCATGTAATGGGGGTAGGGTAGCTGTAGCTATTTAAAACATATTTTCCTTATCAACATGCCGTCGCTTCCTGCTAGTTTTCGAAAAAATTGCATTTTAAATTTTAAGTACGACCCTTGCACTCACATTACTTTAAAAATACTAAACAAGTAATGAAGAACATTTTTTTTTAGTGTATACAGGGTGTACTATCGGTTTCGTTACATAAGCGAATAGCCTGTAACAGAATTTCTCAGATTATTTTAGAGGAACAGTCACTATAGAAAAGTTGTAGATCTTATTGAATATCATTCAAAACTCCGCCACTAGGGTGGCCGTTATTTTGCGAAAGTTAAAATTTTTTTAGGTCGCTGTCGCTGTGTTAATTATGTTAAGCTACTAATATTTTATTACTAGGTTTTACCGTGTAATAAAAAGGGTACCAATAAACATAATTTCCGAAAAGCTTTTTTATTAAGTAAAACGATTAAAGCAAATTCGGTAAAAAATATTTAAACATCAAATGATAAAATAATATTTAGGTAGGTTATTTACTTGCTACGGCACTATTATTACAATTACAATTACGATTTTTAATTTTATTTAAATAGTTTAATACTAATGTTTTTTCCGTTGTATAATATAAAGAATAATATTTCACACAAAATAATTTTCTTACAATAGGCATTAATTGTACAATTTATAAATATTTGATTATTATAACATGTCTTAATATTTATATATTATAATATTTCAATTATTTATAATTATTTTAAATTATGATGCACTATTTACAATTTTCATATACATTTCAACTGAAACCACAGGCTAAACTCTAAATATGAAGAGGAAAAGAAATGGATGCTTGTATGTACATCAATTAAACACATAAATAACTTGAAAAACACAATCTTTATTTAATTTATGAAAATAAATGGAAATCAAAATTTAAAAGAAACTAGTAAAAAGAAAAATTATTCAAAATAGAACAATAAAGTCAAATAGGAAATTAATTCCCAAGCTTGCTCAAGTGTTAAATAGTCGTAATAACCTGACATAGGGCTATACAGTTATTCACTTGAACAAACTAACATAAATCAATACTCAAATGAGAATATTTACAAATGTTCAAATATTTTATTATAAATAAATTTTAATAAAAAAAATTTAAATTGTTTTATTTATGAGAAATAAATTCTCTTGAAAACCTTTAAGGTTAAAAAAATAAGATTCTGAAATTATTCAGATTAACTTTATAAATTTTGTAATTGACAAATAAAATTAAAAACCTTTTATTTCGACCAACCTGGTATATAATGTAAATAGAACTTCTTAATATTATTCGATATTGGTACTACTGCATTCATCTATCAGATGATTTTGTATTGTGAAAACGTCAATACATGAAATCAATAATGAAAAATAAATTCTCCAGAATTTATTTTAAATAACTCGTTCACACTTCCATATACGTATTGAAAACAATTTAATCTTCTTTAATTTTTAAATTGTTCAGGTAAATTATTCAAATTTATTCCGATCTTGTTTATGTTTTATTTGTTGACATAAACACAAGGTCAAACATATGATTATAACATAACCCAACTTTAATTTACAGATTTTAAATCCGGAGTCGAGCATAGATTTGCCAAAAGCTTTTTATCGACTGACTTTGTTAATTTTGGCTGAAGCTTATATAGGTTTAGTAGAAACAAGAGCCAACACTGTCACATTTTCAAACAATCGCAACGCGAAAGATATTTATGACGTCACAATTTCCACACAGCTGATAAGTTTTCTCAAGAATCTTAATTTTATAAACACTAGATTATAGCTGGTAAAACAAGGATTAAAAAAATATAAACACTCATATCCTAAAATGCATCGTAGCGAAGATATTAGACAAAAACGATTGACAATGAACAAATCTCATTATGACCTCAAAATGACACACAAAATTCATTAAATCCAGAATTATCCTTTACAAAATGTATACGTAATTACACAATATAACTAACACATATATATTTTACACAGGAGCATCTTTACAATTTAAGAAAAACATAGATTAAGATTCCATTCTACGGTCTTATAAACCCAATGATGTATCTACAAAATCCATCTTTTACATTAATTCTAATGAAGTCAAATTACAGTTAAATTGTCCAGCATACAGTCCTCCAAGTGTTTACATTAAATCAATGGCGAGAAAACTAGTACAAGAATCAATAAGTGTGAAATACGAAGCATATCACAAAACCGAAACCTTCAGCAATAAAAATGCTTAAGATTATTAAATACGAGTTGATAAGCTTATTGTGCTATATTAGTCATTACAAGATTGATCTAATTTACATGTTTTTAGTTAACTAGCAGCCCGAAACTAAGTTAGTCTCTTGGAAAACAGAAAAATTCATCCTGCGTTAAAGATCGTAGACTCTAAATTTAAACAAGAAGATTAAATCTTCCAGACAAATGGAAAAACCATCCCAATATGCAACTTGGGTTACATAAACATGTATTATCATGAAACAATCTAAATGATTGATATCCTTTTTTTAAAAATCAAACCTTTTTTTACATATGAAAATTGAAAGGTTAAGTTTGCATGATATTTTATTCTTGATTTCTATTTTAAATATTGATGAATCTAACTGTGACCCAATGTATGGCCTTTAGATTAATTAGACCTAACATCCTAGCATGTCTATCTTTTATTTTTATATTGATGCGTGAAGTAATTATTTTTACGTTTACGATCATATCGTCTATTAAATCTTCAACGAGATGGATTTATATCATCTCAAAATTATTATATTTCTTCTCAATATTAAAATATAAATGTAACTTAAAGTCCTTTTCATGTACTTATAGGGTAGTTGACCCTAACGGTAATAGTTACTATCAATAAACCTAAAGGTAAACGCTTGACGTCTGTATATTTAACCTTTAGAAAGCAAACATCGAAATCTAATGATAACATTTCCAAGACCAAACATATTAAATATTTCGCTTGTTTTTCTCGAACATTTCGATTCTACTGATTGTTCATTAGATTTACTTAGAGAACTTCCAGAGTGTTCTGAACTGAAATATACCTTTCACCTTCTTTAATTTTTCATTACTGTATGCATTTTCTTACTTTCAATGTTTATTAATTTATGATAAATTTTAGTGGGCTCTTTCAAGGTGATTGCTTTAAGTAGCATGTTTGGGTAGGTCTGGAAAATGTCTATGGTTAGAATAATTATATTTTAAAAATCGATTTTGAGGAAGGGTCAAGGTACCTACCAAACCGCTTTTTATCTTGTTAGCACGCCATTACTACTAACATGTCAACTTTGAAAAGCATGACCTTTCGTGCAATAACGGGTAAGTATGTAAACCATACGGGTCCGTGTAATTGATTGATAATAGTGTGATAATAGTCATGTCATTAATTAACATAAAGAGTATTATGTTTAAATTTATTATATCTTCAATTTATGTAAAACTTACTCGAATTCACATTGATATGATCATTTTTTTATTGATTTGTGATATAATCAATTTTTTAATTTACTGTGTAATTAATTTTCACTTTTATTTGCTTTAGTTCACCAACCTGTATATGTACTGTTTAATCCTCCTTAAACACTATTGTCGTTTTATTAATATACCTAGTCAAAAGTGTATTTCTTTTAATTGCGACATTAAAAATAATAGTATATTGTTTTATGCGGAGGAAAAGTATGACTTTTCATGGCGCGCCTGAGTTAGAGAATAGAAGGCAAGCCATGAAAAGTCACTTCTCCTCCAAATTAAATATGCTATTTTTTCTTCAAACGCTTTAAAATACGTATTATAAAGCTGCCATGTTTTTGTGTTTTTGATACTCAGCTCTGGGTTTGATTTATGCATACAATACTAGAAATGTAGTAGGCGATTAATAAATGCGAGTAGTTTCGATTGTTATACAAAAAAACGTTTTGACAGATATAAATTGTTCAACTTTTCCCTCCATGGAGGGAAAAGGAAAAGTAAAACTGTCGCCGGCGGAGAAGTTGCATTTTTCCGCAGCCACCTCAGTCAAATTATGACCTAATTATTTTACGTTTGAAGAAAAAAGTAATTACATTGAATGGATTGATTGATATAAGGGAAGTAGAAAAACATTACAGGTAATAAAATAATATTTTTAATAAAACTTTCTGTAAACTAAAAATGCGTCTATTAATAAACGTGTTTTGGGTTAATTAAAATCCAAAATAAAATAATATATACTTATCAAGAATTTTAATTTTAATCGATTAATAAACATTTTATAAGCAGAAAATTTATTTCTAGTGTTTATAATTTAATTAAATTATTCAATTTCAAATTTTTCTTCAACACTTTTCAAATTTTGGAATTGGTTCAGCGGTAGTGGAAACTAGTAAAGATTGGTAGTCGCTTGTAACGTAGGTTGGAATCCTACTCTATCCGGTGTTTTTAATATATTTATCTTTTATATATGTTAATCATATAATGATTATAATTGGATGTTATCATAATGAAAATGGATATAAAAAATTGTTTTTTTATTGAAATTTCAATACTCTTTAGTGAGAAACTGTAAATTATGTTCTATTCTAATAATTCGATGTTTTTATAACAAATATTAAAGTTTATAATTGATATTTTTAATAAAAAATAAATATATAGTATTTAGATCATGAAAAGATCAGAAAATTAAATAATATAATTTATACATCAAAGTTAGTAAAAAACTACCTCTTTAGTTTCGTACAGGACAATAACTTATTGTGATATTATTTATAATTGACTATTAAATTTATATTTAATTACATTATTATTGAAATGCTTTTTTAGCAGTTTTGACATTATTTTATTTTATTTATTTATTTTATTGACATTATTTCTTATGTGTAATGTCGCGTTAGTCACAATTCTAAAACATTTATCATACGTTAATGTTGTGACTAATTATAACATAAATTTTCACATTAAAGTTTTTGTTTGAAAACATTTTTCACCTACAGAGAAGCTTATTCATTTTGTCCTTAGAAATTTATTGTGGCCGTAAGAAAATGTCTATTGATTTAATTATTTTAACATAAAATTTCAATTAATATAAGTACTCACTTTCCATTTACAGAACATAAAATAAAAATATTAGTAATAGAAATATTTTTTTTTCTTTTTGGCTTAGACTAATTGTCGTTCAGCCAGTTTCTGTTATAACTAACAATCTCATGAGAAATGTATAAAGATACCTAAAGGGATTAAAACAGGGACCCATCAGGACATTTTATTATAACAAACAAAGTTAGGTCACGGATAAATAGGTAATAAGATTAACATAAGGAAAAACAAATATATCAAGAATTCCCTAATCTCCTAAAGAACCATATTTGTTTTCGTCAAAAAGTCAATAATATAATTGTAGGTCTTTTTGTTACCACTAGCCAAAAGTGACTGAATATTATATGGTGTAGGGACATTGCTCTTAATTAAGTTTTTCTGAAGTAGATTTGCTTGTTGTATATTTTTTGGGCATTCAAAGAAACAGTGATCAAGATCACCAATACCGCCACAGTCTTCACATTTTTATTATCTTTTACCTTTATTCTAAAAAGATGACACGGATAGCAAGCATGGCCAAATCTAAGCCTACAAATAGTTGTTATATATTTACGTGGTGTATTATAATTTTTGAACCAATATGTGTAAGGAATAATTGGTTGAATCGTAGTGTATCTGGTAGCATTTGTAAAGGAGTACTCTTTCCATTCATATTTCCATTTCTTTTTTAATGTATGTTTAGCTACAATGCCTGCATCAGGCAGACTCGTCTTATATAGTGTAGGTGAACCCGATTTGATGCTGGTTTTGGCCAAAAAGTCTACATGTTCATTGTCCTTTAGACCTATATGAGCCTTGACCCAGACAAAATGTATCGTACTTCCCTTGTCAATAAGTTGTTTTATAACCTTCTTGATCAGAAGGGTGTAAGGATTCGAGGTGCTTTTAGGTAATGTTACATTTTCTAAACTTGACAGAAAGGGAATCAGAAACAATGATTGTGGATTTTAATTCAGAATTGCAAACAAATGGTATGCTTTCCAGAATAGCAATCGCTTCAGCAGTATAAATTGAAAAATGTTTCGGAAGTTTGAAACTGGCTTCCACTCTATCTGAGGGTATAAAATAGGCACATCCTGTACCATCTTCATATTTCGAAGCGTCTGTGTAGATAACTTTAGCGGTTTCCCATGTACATAAGGTATCACGTAAGGTACTATTACTTATGTTAGTGTTCTCGTGATATTCGGGTTTGACAACATCGATTTTCAGAAAGAAGGAGAAGTCATGCAAATCTAATTCTTCATATACATTGGCCAAGCTCTTATCAATAGAGGTCTTATTTTGTAGGGCGCAACATAGAGGAGGCGAATTTCTCTTTTCCCAATATTTATTTGTGAGATCGTATTCATTGAGTTTGGATATATTTGAAAATAACGTTTGGTTATGACTATAGGTATTGATGAGAAATTTGTCACTCAGATAGTTTCTTCGAATATGAAGGGGTGGTTCGATGGCTTCCACACGCAGTTTCATTGCTCCAAGACAAATTCTCAGAGCAGAATTTTGCATGCGGTCCACTCGTTCTAATAAATATTTACTAGCTGATCCGTATAATAAGCACCCATAATCAAGGATAGACCTTATATAAGCACGATAAAATAAAATAGATATTTCCACATCTGAGCCCCACCATACTTTTGTTGTCATTTTTAGGAAGTTAATTCGATGTGCCATTTCCACATTAGTTTTTTTATCAAGTATTAGACCTAAATACTTCACTTGATTTTGTAGTGGGAATTTTTGTTTACTGAGACTTATGCTGTTGCTGTTAGGTATATTATGTCGCGTGAATATACAAACCAATGATTTGCTAATTGATAGCTGAAAGCCATTGTTCATAAACCATTCAGATATGATATTATAAATATCCTCCAAGTGCGTTATCGCTGTCTCATACTTTTTATTTTAACTATACATGCAGAAATCATCGGCATATTGAATTATTGTGTGCGGGATGTCGTTAATATGCAGTTTGTGCAAATCAGCAGTGTACATATTAAATAAAATCGGAGATAAAACTGAGCCTTGTGGTAGACCTAACCTAGTAATTCTAGGACCCATTAAATTGTTGTTATTAGTTCTTAAATAAATTATCCTATTTGTGTAAAAATTGATGATGGTGTTCACCAATTGAGGAGGTATTTAAAATAAATTTAACATTTTATCTTTTAAAATGGTAAGGCTCACTGAGTCGTATGCTCCTTCTACATCTAAAAATAAGGCTGGAAAATAGTTATTCCTTGAGAAGTTATTCTGTATATCTGTAACAAGTGTAGCGAGAGCGTCTGTTGTACCATAATCTTTTTTGTAACCAAATTGGTTTTTGGGAAGTAAATTTCCTTTGAGTAACCACCACTCAAGACGGTGTTTGATCATTCTTTCTAGAGTCTTGAGGATACAAGACAGTAATGATATGGGACGGTATGAGCTAGCAAGGTTGTGATCCTTGCCGGGTTTGAGAATGGGAACTACTATAATGTTTTTAAATGCGCTAATATTTATTCCCTTAAAAACGATTTCATTGAAAATATCAAGAAGTGCATTTATGGCTATTTGTGGCAGATTACTTAACATAGGATATTTTATGTTATCATACCCAGGAGAGGTGCTTGGCCTATTATTGAGAACAAATTCTAATTCAGAATGTGAGAATGATTGTAAAAGAAAGTGGTTATCCTTATTATTGTGTTGCTCGTCTCGATCTGCAGTATTACTTACGGATGGCGGAGCTATTTTATTAAAAAAGTCTTCAATACAATCATCATTAAAATACGTGATGTTGGACTGTCGCTTCCTGTTCATTTTTCTGACTTGATTCCACAGGGTAACAAAAGATGTATTTTTATTTAAAGAAGAGCACCATTTAATCCAACTTTGTTTGGCTTTTTGTTTAAGAAATTTTTTTGTACGAGCAGCACACGCTTGACATTTTATGTAATTTTCCATGGTCGGAGATTGCTTGTAGTTTTTTAAAGCTTGTTTTCTTTCAAAGATCATTTTGTCGCAGTCGGCGTCCCACCGGTGGAGGACGATTCCTAGTTTTGAAAGGTTTATATGAAGGTATTGCTTATTCGACAGCATAATTTATGCTATCAAGCAGAAACTTATACTTTTCATTGGTGTCAACTACATTAGTAACGTTATTGAATGACAACTCTACGAGATTTGTAAATAGGGGCCAATTTGCTTTTTTCAGATTCCACTTACTCTTTGGATGTATAATCTCATTACAGTTGGATTTAGTAGAAAATGTAAGTGTTATACCAAAATGATTAGAGCCGAGTGTGTCAGATGTAACTGACCATTCAAGTTTATTGACTATATCAGGAGAACATAGTGTAATGTCTATCATGGACGGTAGTGTACCGGGTCGCGTTATACAGGTGGGTTGCCCATTATTCAGAATAATAATATCATTGTCATTAGAAGTATTAACAATTTGATACCCTGTTGCATCATTTTTAGGCGAACCCCAAGCTGCATGATGGGCATTTAAATCTCCACCAATGATAAAAGGAGGATGTAGTAGAGAAAATAAGTTTTCCCAGTCATCTGTCTTTGTTCTAATATTGGGTGGTCTATATATATAGATAAAAAACTAAATTCAAGGTTTTTAACTTTAACTTTAGCACCACAGACAAGAATATTTTTATTGAAGTTTTCATTTATTGTTATATTGGTATATGGCAGGGATGTTTTAATTAAAATCGCAACTCCTGCATATCCATTGTAATTTACATGTGTTTTAAACCAAGTTTCGCTTAACAAGGCAACATCGATTTTTTTGGATGACAAAAAATGCACGAGGCTATTTTTATTAGACACAACAGAACGACCGTTCCATTGCATTATGTTAATATCTGTTGAGTCGGCGAAGAGGATGCAATTTGAAGAGTGCCCTCCAACACCGCTTGTATATCTTGATTTAAAATCTCATTATTAATTGTTTGAGTGTCTTCTAATGTACGAAAGTTTTTGACAAAGGAAAGTATATACTGTGTGAGAGAATTTGCCAAATTTTTTTGTATAACTAAATTGTTATTACTTGGTATATTTACATTGGAAAGAAGAGGATTTGATGGTCCAAATCGGAAGGGAAACATCGGTGTATAATTGGGGGATTTAGATAAAGGGGAGGTAATTTTCCTTTTTTTTTTTAATTTTATTATTATCGTTTGTGTTATAGTTGTTGCTTGAAGGTTGAGAGAAAGAGGCATTATTTGGTCTTGAGTAGTTTTTATTTGTTAACGATTGGGAGGCTGAAGTTAAATGGGAAGCTTTTGGGAGTTGTGGAAAATTAGTATCAAGCTCTGCCAAATCGAAAAATTATTGCGACTTGCAAAACTTGAATATGGTGTCTCGCAGCATTGTTTAGCTTCAAGGAATGATGTTTTCTGTTGAATCATAATATTTTTAATCTTCTGCTGTTGTTAAAATTTTGGGCATTTTTTGGAAATCGAAACATGTTCTTTGCTTTTGTAATGTACACAGTAGATATCGATATCTTGACAATTATGTCCCTCATCTTTCACTTTGCCACAGCGAATACAAGATATCTGCGAGCTTCGACATTGCTTTGATATATGTCCATATCTCAGGCACTTATTACATTGCGTTACTTTACCAACAAATTGTTCAACAGGAAAGTATACATAATTTATTGAAACATAATTTGGTAGCAAATTACCCTCAAACGTAACTATTATGGTCTTTTTAAGAATATAGTTTACAGTGCCATCGATTTCCGTTCTCCTGTGCGTTCTTTTAATGTTAACTATTGTTGATTATTAAACCTTTCACCTCAAGTAAATGATAGGGTATGTAAGCAATTAGTTTTTCTTCTTTAAGCTTATTGTTATTAACTAAATTATTAGCATCACAAATTGATTTTACAGTAACTTTAATTCTGTTTCTACCTATGCTTTTAATTTCAATAATGTTGGAGATATTTAACTTTTTATGTAAAATGTGACCGACTGTTAATGGATGTAAACGCCCTAAATTATTTCCTATACTTCTTTCTATGTAAACATAAACATTTTTAAGATTGTACTTATCTGAATTCGCATTAAAGGATTTTATCTGGACAACTTTTTGAACTGGGTTTCCTTGCATCGCTTCTTGTGTTGACTGATTTGTCGCATTGTTTAAATTGTTTACGTTCATCTCTTCATCATTATTCATACTAGACTCCACAAAGAGTTTCTGGGGCTCGTGCCTCCCCGTTGGGAGGTCACTAATTAAGATTATTCCACGCAACTGTGAGAAAAATTAAAACTTTACTTGCAATAAATATCACTGTAATACGTATAAATAGCCGACAAAAGGCAAAATAATCGCACGTCCACTCGCTATATAGGTACGAACGATACTGTAGAAATAATAAGTACTACATAATATTGAAATTTAAAAGATTGCTAAATGCAAATGAGATAATTTGGTTTGACGTTATGGTAGTAAAAAACTTAAAAAAATTACCGAAAACAAGTTAAAATATAGAAATAAAAGTTAAATCAATACATTTTTTACGCCACCATAGTAAGATTGCAAGGAAGAAATAAATCAAGCTCACGTAGAAGTGAAATATTTTTTCAAGCAATTTTAACAAAAATAAAATATTTGTCCAAATATGTATATTTTAGAAAAATTATCTCAATCTGATATATATAAAAAATTATTTTTTTATATTCTTTTTGAAGCTGTGTTAAAATAAGATCATTCGAATTAAATAATTATATTTAAACTTCTAAATTACATTTGATTTAAATTTTCAAAACAAAAAAATACTTTAAAATAAAATCAAGAAGTTTAAAATTCAAAATGGAGACTACTAGTTTGCTATTGAATATTTAAAAATTAAAAAATTATAATAGTATTGAGATATTAGTTAAAATGAATGAGATGTAATTAAGAAAGCCCCACGTGCGGGCAAACAATAAAACTATGAGATGAAATTTATAATAATAATCATAATATAAATTTTTATTTATACTGAATTTGGCTAGCTTCAAAGACAATCAAAATATAACAGCTCAATATCTTTTCTTTCTCCCCATAGACTAACTCAGGTATAAATTTGATAAAGCATGAGATTATAGTATAGCCTACAGAATCACAAAGACTACTTTTATATATATATATATATATATATATATATATATATATATATATATATATATATATATATATATATATAAATACCGAACCTACCAAAATATAGCTGTGCTGGAAGTATCAGCTTGACCTAAAATAACACTACTTTAGTTTTTGCCGGCTAACCCCAATAACCCCGAGAGGGGCGGGGTAATACAAGATATACAAGATAAAAAAACAAGCGTCACTTCGTTTTAAAACAATCCTCACTACTAAAGCTTCAAACTTATTAGATAAACGAAGAAATAGATCTTTTACTAACATATAGACAACTTCCACAATTTTGGTCGTACGGTGCATATACTTACAGGTTATAAGCTGGAAAGCAAATATTAAAACCACACAATAAATAAATAGTAATAAATAAAACACAAACATGTAGTGAAATGTAAACTTTATAAGTAGGGCTTTATTATTTCTCGCAAATTGCAAACGGTAATTATGCTGATTAAGGGTTTTTATGTCTAGCAAAATTAACAGAATGGTGATTTGTATCACAGTGGTTGTAAATCTTAAAAACTACCCTATGACAATTTCACTACTCGAGATCTCGCTTTAACTACCACTTGGTAGTAAGTAAATATACATGCATGAATAACTAAATTGTATAAACGTTTTATAAATATATATATATATATAAACATAGATAAAATGACACAATATACATACAGTTTCAAATAAACATCCCACCATTCGATGACTCTCGGATTATACGGTACGGTTTAAAAGCCTTGCTTAGGGTTTTTCGTTTCACCCTCCGGTATAATCTTGTTACATTCAACCCTATACTTGTGTATGCAGGTACGAAGCCAAAGGGGAAGACCTTCAAATTAAACCCAATCCAAAGTCAAAGGGACAGGAACAGGAAAACAAACAACGAGCAACGAAACCCAAAAGAGGAAAAAACAAAAAGACCTAAAAATAACACACCCTGTATATGGTATTAATTTTAAATACTTACAGAGAATTTTACCTTTCGATAAACTGAAAGGTCTTTTATTACACGATTCCTTCAGAGCAACTGATATGGAAATATTACCTAAAAATAGAAAAAGATTTTAATGAGATTTAATGAGATTTTAGCACATGGGAGAAAATAAAAAAAAGTTTACCTAAATGGTTAACACTAGAATCTACTCCGTCTAATTGACGATTGATCACATATAAACAATCAAATGATCATATTGCTGGATGCGAGATTTTCTCCGCTAAAGCGAATTATATCAAAACCAATTTTCTATTTCATCTTCCATCAACATCTAATGGCAGTCTACCATTTTATTATATCAACTCCACTATTGAGAATCCGCTTGACCGCGCAGGTGCGACTTTACGATAAACAGAAGGAAAGGGAAAACCAGTGACAACCAAACTAACGAAGAAGTTTGGTTTTAAACAGTGACCGTCAAACAATCAATGGGTTGTGAATTTCAACGTTATAATTCATTTTATAAATCCCTGTACTTGGATCGCTGCACTTGAAATCTGCATTGAAGTTATATAAATTGTTATAGTATCGGCAATGCAGCATCCATTCAAATTAGCTGATCCAAATAATATTCCATACATAAATGTCAATATACAAATCGATGATAATTATTGATATGTAATTATATAAATTTATCCTCTTTGGTTTATAAAAATAATCGAGCACCGTTCCAAATAATAGTGTTGGAGAATAAAAATAAATCTTCTTTGATTTATAAATGCAGGTAAATATTCATTTCACAAAGTCACTTTAATAAACCTGATGCTTACAAAAATCTTATTTTTTTTTAGAATATTAAATGTGAGCCGAGCGTGGATTCTTTTAATGCGTTTTATTGACTGAAATTGTTTTTTTTCCGGGGTCCATTTACATGATTTCACAAAACAGTTGAAAAACGCAGCCAAATCTCACAAACAACAGAACATCACAATCTGTCATGTCACAGAAAATAAACACCTGATCAAAATTAACGCTAATCTTAATTCTAAAAAGACAAAGGTAGCTGACAAAGAGACGAATAAATTGACATAACACACTTGTGGTCTAAATTGAACAATAACAAAGAAATTGAATAAAAACGATCAGCAGTCGCCGATCTTATAAAAACTAAATAACATTTAAAACCCATCACTCTCCAGGTATCCCTTTACATCAACTATTTACATAATTACTCAAAGTAACCCCAACACATGGAGTTTACGTAAATTCTAACAAATTAACAAAACAAAACTTAACTTAAAATATATACCCTTACGTTTTAGACATGAATACGATGCTTCTGCAAATCCAGTAAACATAACAACATAAATGAATTCAAATATGAATTAATCTTGTTCAGAATACAGTACTCCAAGTGCCTACATCCAAACAATAGTGTAAAATATTAAAAAAAAACTCAAAATTTGGAAAAACAAAACAAAGAATATCAGCACAGCTGATATCTTCATATCCTTAACTTCAAATTTTCCAAAAGCTGGAATTAGTAAGTTAATTATAACTTTTAAAACATCAAAGTAATGATTCAATTCAACTATTTCCAGCAAAATAGTAACCGAAACTGACTTAGCCTTATTTGGGAAAGAAAACTTGTTTTGCGTTACACAACGACAAACCTCAAAGCTAATATGAAGATAAAACCTTCTAGAAACGTGAATAAACCATTCAAAACATGTAACTTGGGTTACATACAACATGTTCTACTATAAAATAGTATAATTGATTTATATACTTTTTATGATTCAATACTTTTTATAAAAATTGAGGTTAAGTCCTAATAATGACCATGGTACTCCTATGTATCTGTTTTATACTACTAATTATCCATGTGGCCTAGCATGTATTCTTTAATTGAATAAAACTAATATCCTAGCATGTTTATCTTTTTATTTTATGCATGAAACAAATATTTTTGTGTTTTCGGAGCCTAATCGTAGCCCTCAAATATTCTAATGTTTTATCTTAAGCTTTAAACTTGTAAAATCTAAATATCGCAAGCTTTAAACCTTAAAAATGTATAATAGGATTTTAAAAATAAATATTGTTTTCTTGAATATAAAATAAAATAAAAATTTCAAATCATGATAATATGAAACTTTTTAAAGTTTTATAGTATTATTTTTATTATTATTGGAATGTTTAGTTGGAGAATGTGGACGTACAGTACTAGTTATCAGAATTAAATGTACGATACATACCGTAAAAGTGTAAAACGCCGTTTTAAATACCAAATTCCAATAGGATGTAGGGAGTAATTAACAATAAATAAATAATTAAAGCTAGTGCGTGTGGCGATATAATAGTAATCAAGAATGTTAAACAAAATGTGAGTACGATACTGTGACCTTGTGAAGAATTAAAATCGATCAAGATATACTATCGCAAAAGATAATTTAGCGTGAAGAATTTATCCGATAATAATATTACTGTGTACTCAATACTATTTATAAATATAAAACGGAAAGAGCTCTCAAAGTGGTATAATTTGCTCATATTGCATTCACGGCAGTGTTGCTTAGTTAGTTAACTCCAGCTGGTAAATTTAGTCTTTATTACTAAAGAAATCTGGCTGTGATCTCTAGAGTTACATTCAATAAAACTACCGCTTGAAATACTTTCATTTTCTTGTTACAATTTCTGAGATTATTTAAATAGATAAGATAAATGTATACTCATTTCTTGTAGTTATTTCAAGCTCAGTCAACTATTGAATTATTTAAATAATCGGTTTTTTACCGAACAGAAGTTTAAACATTTATAAAAATGGAAGCTATCACGAATTATAATTCTTGTAAGTCCTGCATTTACTGAAAGCAGGCATTAAATTTCTGTAATATGTCATGTTTGGCTTTCCGACAAAAAGCACTGCAATGATTGATTCAAGGATTGTTAAAATTAAAGTCATTTCAGAAGTCAAAAGGCAAAAGTCAGCGTGCAGAAATCTATTCTGGAAGTAGATTAGCTGTACGTATTTTATACTGTCAAAATAAATGATGCCGTTTAAAATAACAAAGTCAAGTTCATAACTGTTTGGGTTCTAATTAAAAATAAAATATATCCAGTGCGTGTGTTGATATAATACATAATAATGGTTAATACATAATAAAATTTGTAAATATTAGACAAAGTGCGAGTACTATGCTGTAGGTGACTTTACGAAGAATCAAACTAGGTCAAGGTTATACGTACTATCGAAAAATATAACGATGATGCGTAAAGTATTTATCAGAAAGTAAATATAAGTATTTACAAGTACTGAGAAGTTATACAGAGTAAACAGGCAGTATAAGAAGAGATTATTTATTATAAAACGCATACTCAATAATAATAATAATAATAATACGTTAATAAAATCATGCATTTTGATCAATAGTAGAATATGCCAAGGCAAAAGAATAAATATTTAACAATAATATTCAGATAGGTATCCAAAATTGTTTGACTTATACTTAATAATAATTATTTAAAAACTATATAAATTACACTTAACCTGAAGATAAAGAATCGTTCTAGGTAGCGTTCCAATCGGTTAATCCTATTATACACCTCAACTTATATAAAGAATGTTGTACATATTATATAACTCTCAGTTTTTAGTCATCTTTTATTTTAACGGCGTCCAAGGAGTTGGTTGCATTAGTACAAGATGGCGAGGTTGTAACAGATGTTGGTCGGCTGCAGCATCACCCAAATAAAAATGGCTGTTCTACCTGACCACGTGCATAGGGTACTGATGACTGTTGATTTTAATAACATGGGACGGTGAACCAGAAGAAAATGTGGTTGTGTGTTTTAGGGAAGGGACGAGAGCAAATGACAACCACCTCATTATGACATGAATTCATTTTAAAGGGTATAAAATAAGAAAAAATTTAGTTGAAAAAAAGATACGAGGGCAATTCTTTAATGATCCTCCATTAATGCTCCTTAAACTGTTTTTGAGATATTAACATCAAATGTTTTTAACTATCCCTTTATCTACAGCCACCTTTGTTTTGTTATTTAAATTTTTTGAAAAATTGTAATGTTTATACCCAATAAAATAAGGTGAAAAAAGGGTTTGATGTTTAACAGTTTTGTTAGAATAAAATAATGAAAATGTAGGTGACTATGATTGAAGGGGTCAGTTAAAAATATATGATAACGGGCTGAGATTAATATTCAAATAGTTTAAGAAATATTAAAGGAGGGCTGTTAAAGAACTGTCCCCTATGTCTCAGCAACCCATGGCCCGAATTCTTTTGCACTAAAAGTCCCTATTTTATACCCTTTAAAATAATTTGTCACAAAGGTGCGTTTTTCATTTAATATCTTAAAATTCAGGTTACTGAGGTTGCGAGCTTGAAATTTAAAATTTTGATGATGCCATAATGATTAAGCGTCCCCGTAACGTGTTTTGTCCGGAATCGATAGTCTGCATATTTTCCCCCATCCCCCCCCAATTTATAAATAAATATACATAGGATAGAAACAAATAACGTTTGTTTAATTATTATGTATTAAGACAATTATTTTTCCAGAAATTACCCATCCCCCCACAAATAATTCTCTGGATTCGCCCCTGTTAAGAAATATTTGAGGTGAAAAGTCTTCAAATAAACATACTGTATAAATTACGTGCATTAAGGAAATATATGGTAAAGTCATTTAAAAATAACTACTCCGATATGGCATGGAACATCTCTACCAGTCGCAGTCGGTGGTCGTCGAATTTAATAAAACCAAAGACACCAAAGATCGTAGTCGTAGTTATGTTGAAATGCTTCTACAGTGTCACCACGCCTCTGAGACAGACAGAGTTACACAAATACCCAATAGTTCCAGTTTCAAAAACAAAATAGTCTGCTGCCAGTCTCGGCGGATTAGTGATTTGCATGTTTGCTTCATAATCCAAAGATCGCAGGTTCTTCTTTTCGAATAGGAAGTAAAACTGTAGGTCCCGTGTCAATGCGACGTTTGGCTCGATAAAGATCCCTACTGGTGGTGAAATTCCCCAAGATTCGGCTAAATTCTAGTAGGGTCGGCCAAATGATCATAGCAATCGGTGCCATGAGGCACGAAGGATGCTCCGCCATCCTGATTCCTCGCCCAAAAACAAACAAAATAGTCTGCTAACTTACCTTTTCCTTTAAATGTCAATTGAGGTTATACACGATTGCATAAAATAGATTAGTCAATAGACAAACGCAGATAATGAATAATGTTGTTTAATACTGCCACAAAATTTATTTCGATAATTTAATTTTACCCGCATATTACAAGATTAGATAGTCTCACTTAATCATGCTTTGTTTATCTCACTACTAACTAAATACTTTTCATTAATGAATAAACTAATTAATCCCTGCAAAATAAGTATCTCGTACTACTGTGATCATTGAAAGAGCTTACAAAATAGATACAAATAGACGGTATATGGATCTGATAATTATTAAGTTTATTTAAACCTTTTAAATAATGTCGTCACTAACAAAAACCTCTTCAGAAAACCAAAATGCCGGCAAATCGTAATCACGATATCTTAAATAGAAAAAAACTCGAATATAGTCTTCAAA
Source organism: Agrypnus murinus (assembly GCA_929113105.1). Lineage (NCBI taxonomy): Eukaryota > Metazoa > Arthropoda > Insecta > Coleoptera > Elateridae > Agrypnus > Agrypnus murinus. The sequence continues at coordinate 5,283,141 of OV816029.1, forward strand.
ATACGTTTTTACGTCGTTTTTAATTACTACCAAACATTTAGAATTTTCTAGAAATAAAATTTAGTGAAAGTTTCAACCAATTTAACTGGTTACTGTAGGTCGGAAATCTGATGCTATTGTTTTAAAGTATTGGTATAATAATGGCGTACATGAATAGTACAAACCTCTTTGTATGTATATACTAACAGGACTTAAAAATTATTACTTACTCCGTAGAATAAATAAGAGCTAAAATAGTTTATAATAGACGGTAAATTTATAAATGCACGAGTCTATCACTTTATCTGCCGGGTCTATCAGCATAGCTTTAGGCGTCTATTTTAAAAATGCTTAAGTTATAAACTTTGAATTTTATATTGCTTAATCTAAAGGAGAAATTAAAACAAAAATAAATCAATACAATTAAACATGTTGTGGTATTCTAAACCGTATTTTAAACCGTAACAAACATTTTTATTATTTATGAATCCAAAGAAGTTGTTGAAGTACAGGAACAGCGTATAAAATGTTAAGTAAAATTAAAACTTAGTTTTATTGTTGTTAATTTATTAGTGTTATTGTTGTTAAGTTGATATATCAGCTTATTTAATTTAATTATTTTTTTAATTCCAAATTACATAATTTCTGTTTTATTAAGACTTTTATTAGACTAAATATAATAAATATAGTCTGCAATGAGTAATTTTATGAGTAAGTTTTATTTGTTTTTAATAGTTAATAAAAAATAAAGATTATTGTAGTTATTTGTAGGTGATTTAACAAAAAAATAATAAAATAATAACTACATTACCAGACTATTAAACATGCATTATGATCAGTCAGAACATTTATTAGTTGACGAGAATCATTTCCGATGTAGTAAGATTTAGTCTAAAACCTTGGAAGTACTGGCACTCTCTTGACAAGTCAAAGTGTTCTAGGTTTGGTAACATTCACCTCCCTTTCGGGCGCATGTACATCAAAGACTACAAAAGGATTGTCATACCGCGCTTTTTCGGATTTGAGGAAAACGTACTTTTCATGAAAAAAGTATACAAGAAAAACGTAGAAAATCGATTTTTAAAAAATTCTAGAATATTTACTAAGCAAATTGCGGAAAAATCAAAAACGCGGGAGTAACTTATTATTCCTATTTCATTTTGCTGTTTGTTTCATTTTAATAGATGAAGTAATAAGATCAGGAGACAAATAATTGGAAATCAATTTTCATTGCATTTTTAGTTATTATTGGTGTTAATCTTCGGCCACTACATTTGCTAAATACCAAACTTGGTTCTGCATACTCTAGAAGCATACGCGCGGTATTGTTTCGCACGTGGATGTAACGCAGTTAGGGTAATTTTCTTTAAATACAGTTTTGAAATATTTATATTTGAAACGCTGTTTTTTGCTTGGATGATTTGTATACAAATATCTTCACAAAATATAATCTACAATTACAAATAAATACAAATCATAATGTATCATGTAAATTTGTAATTACAAAATGCTAGCTATCTATACCAGTTTAGATAATGATTTTTATAAGATTATGAAATATTTATATGTATTAATGTATGTTTATTATAAATAAACAATTCTTTTATAAATATAATATTTATAAAAAAGAATAGTTACATAAAATTATCCCTTATTGTTATAGTCATTAAGGGGGCCCTTAATAAAAATTACGAGATAATTTTATGTAATTATTTTTTTTATAAATATTGTATTTATAAAAAAATATTATTTATAAAAAAAATTATCCAAATTGTGTTAGAACTTGAGTTTTGGAATTCCAGATCTAGCGCACCCTGCATTCGGCTATGGTGACTGTTGTCGTATCTTTTATCTTTAATGAATGTTCATTTATCATGCTTTTTTGTTTGTTTCTATTTATTATTAATTACATTTTAATTCTTTTTTTACAATATTTACTAATACTATAAAAAAAGAATTAGAATGTAATTAATAATTACTATTACAGGTAACTTTTCAATTAATTAATATTAATTCATTTACACATGTAAAATGTGCTTTAAAAATCTTCGTTTTGGTGTTGGAATTTTATCAAAACAAAGTGGAGAATTAGTAAGAAAGGGATGCATTACTACTCAATATGGATGTGTAATTTTAGCAAACAAAAGATTATTTCGAGGTTATGTCCAAAACGATTAAAGCGCCTGCATACTATAGGCCCTTAACATCTACTATTTTATATACCTGAATACCACAACCTCTACCATGTCTATCTCTGCAATAAAATTGATATCCTGGTGTAAAAACTACCTAAAAATGTAAAACAAAGGTGTATTAGTATATTAAGTATCGAGAACAGTAAGGACAGTTTACCGATCGACGACAATGTTTGGCGACTGAGCGAAGCGAGGTCGCCAATATTGGAGGAGATCGGTAAACCCTTACTGTTTGAGATGCTTATACTATTTTTTGTACGACCATTATGAATACAAATGTATTAACTAAGGAAATATCCCAAAGATGGTAAAAAAATAGATTCAAGATAATTTATTTTTGCCCTGTATATCCACCAACCATTAAGTAGGTTTGTCGTTACCATGGATACGTTTGTAATTTTATTTCTGAATGTCACGATATTTTTGTAGTTTCAACATAAATAAATAGATAGTTGTTATTATTATTTATTGGGTATTTTTCACAGCAAATTTAAATAAAAACATAATTTTTTTTAAATAGTTCAATAATTATTTAGAAAATAATGATTTTTCACGAAAGAGACATCTAAAGCTGATGCATTTATTTTATAAATTACATATAATTTACTTACCGTTCTGTTTTTGACAGAACTGAACGGTAAGTAATTACTTACCGACGCGTTGTTGCTTAGTAACCAGTAAACATAACCTACTGTTCTAAAACCAAGTTTGGTAAACAATCCGAAATAGCAGGGTCGTACAAAAACATATTTAAATGTCTGTGACATTATTTTTTCTTAACCTAAAATTGATTAAACTAAACCTAACTGTGACAATAGCACATTTAACCTCAAATTACATTTACAGCCCATAATTTATTTACAGGTACATCCAACACAATAACCGTCTGACCCCATTTATGTATCGCGGCTATTATTTTCTGAAGCATCTTAAAATTAACTTTCAGCATTCAAAGTAATTGATTTTCTTAAAGGTACAGTCATAAGAATTTTCTACATAACACTTTACACCTTCTTTTACAATCAAAAAGCCATAACTAATCGTGCCTTATGTATGTGGTATTTCCCGAGGTTGATTTGAATATCGCGACATGCAAAGCTGCGGGCGCCAATCTAAATATAGTGTCGTTGTATACTTACTTTTTATTTAATTTTATTATTGTGTTTTTTTATTTCTTTTAATGAAAATTGATTAAGATTATCCTAATAGTAGTCTACTAAAATTTCGTCCTGCTGAATATTCTATATTCAGGTGTCCTAAATGAATGTGCCCTACATAAAATGAGGTTACATATTTATATGTAATAACATCATTTATTTTATGCTATACATCGATTTGAATTTTTAATTCTACTGCATCGACCTCGAGCACATTATACAACTGCGTATGGCATATAACGCATTAGAAGTTAGCCGCAACACCACCACCTTAATAACTTAACAAATAAGGTCGATAGTGTGTAGGTATAACAAAATCTACGCTTTTGTTGAAGAAGCCTTAGTGGTGGGGGATCGGTCAGTCCAATCAATGCCGCATACTTGAGTGAGAAAATTACAGTTTTATTCTATACTCCCTGAAAATCGACACGTCCATTGGGGTGCTTTTGAAAGTTTTGCGGTTATATTAAATGTTAGTTATGTTTATTTGAAAAAAAAACATAAATAATGTTGTGTGAAAAGAATATGATTGTTAAGAAAACTGATAACCTCTGGGGACTGAAAGAGGAAGAAGAAAAAAGTTATTGGCGCACTTTTCCGTCCTGTTGTACGTTTTTGTTTAGGAAGAGGAAAGTTGTTGATGTAACTCCGCCGCAAAGTAATACACCTGTGGTGGCTGTTGCTTTGTTTCCAAATGAAGTAACGTAAGTAAAAATAGGTTTAGCTTTTTCAGTTCTATTTCTGGCTGCAGTATTTGTATACTTACATTTTGAATATTGATTTTACGCAGTTATTTATATTAAAAAAATTGATTGGACACTATTCATATAAAAGGTACAATTAATGCAAATTACGAAATTTCCCAGAATAGGCTAAGTCATTCTTTAATGGAACAAAAGTTAGATTTTTGCAGAATTGTTGATGTGTCAGTCAAAATGAATTACAAACAGTCATTTAGAACTGTCTACATCAATTTTATGCACTAATACTGTTAATATATTCGCAGTCGACTGTTCTAGTAATTGTTAGGTAGGCGTTTCTAATAAAATATTAATTCTGATAACGTGGCTGTCCTAGTTTAAAAAATATGGCTTAATGGAGTAAGATGGTAGTTTTCTATCACAGCAGGACGGCCTAAATTGCAGAAATTAAGACGTTGAAAAACCTTAGAAGACTTAAAAGCTCACACGATCAGGAAATTAAGTAAATGGTAGTTTTACCAGAAGCGTACGTGGCGTAGTAGGGTGTGCAGAATGTGCTGCTGCATCTTCCACTCAAAACTTCTGAATTTCTTATCTGCAAAAAGTTCCCACGAAGATCGTAACCAGCAATAGGCTTTTAGAACGTAAGATACATCCAAAATTTTACATAACAAACTGTCAAAAGCCCCAACACACTAACCCAATAACTACATTCAAACTTACACAAGATCCTATACTTCTGGGACCAGATATGTTACGGTTATATCCAGTAGTTCTCTCAAAGAGAAATAATCCTTATATCCAAACGAATAGTAAATGAATAAATCAATGCATAAGATAAGAAACAAAACTAATAAACAAACACAAATAATGAATAACTTTGATTAATCATAGCGCCAAACTATATCTCAATATAAAATAATATAATTGAATAGAAGGAATAATTTCTGCCCAATCGCTTATTTCGTATTACTGTGAACGTTCAAAGCCTACAAAAAGATACACAGGCGGTATTTTGATCTACAATTGTTAAATTCACTTAACTCAATCAAATACAAACCATAATTAATAAAGTTGCACACGCAACCATTCTTTTAAAGTTCACTTAAAGTTTAACATTTTTCTCCAACCGGATTAAAAAATCGTTGCTTTAATACCATTATTTGTCAAAAATAATCATACATATTCATGTGTCATGCTAACAGTTTTGATATGAGCAGAAAAAATTGTTTGTCTTATTTTTGATTAAAAGATGCCAGTTTTCATGCTAATACACAATGTGCTAAATATTGCTTTCAATATTTTAGTTACTTGAAACTCAACGATTATTTTCAATCAGTTATCTTCAATAGGTCACGAAGATGTGTATAACAAATATATTGAGTTCGTAGTACAAGGAACGTGAACGACCGTGCCAAGTATAACAACTCTTTAAGTTTGTCTTGATCACTTCACTAGTTGGAATTTACATACACTTAGGCTTCCACAACAAACAGCCATCAGTAATAATAACCACAAAAAAATGAAATCCTAAAAAATGTTCATTGTTAGAGTAACCTATCCCCTAAAGTCACTAAAATGGTTCAATTAAAATGAAAAATTGTACTTAGAAATACGTTAGCGTCCTAGAAGTATTTGCGTGTACCTATGCTCAAATGAAACCTGGCTTCTAAATATCTTTAAAAAATTGTGGTCCTGACTATCAAATAATCCAATGTAATCAAAAGCGATTAAAATTCAAGCTGGAAGAATTCAAAGTGGATTTCCGAAATACGAGTTTAAGTTCGCAACAAGAATTATTTTACAAGGTACAAGACGACAAAAATCAAAAATTTACTTAACAAAAGTTACATCAAAATTCAACCAAACAAAGTGTCCTACTATAGATGGGGAATACGACGCTTTCAATGCTTTATCGAAGTAACTAAAAACTAAAAGTCATTAATACTATTAAAGTATAAAAAGAACAATCAAAACGAGTTAAAGTTTGAATCTCTTAAAGGGAGATTTTTGGCAGAAAATTAATCGGTACAATAGAACACGTTAGGGCATTTTTGTACTGTAAAAATTTTAATTACTTTAAAACAATAACGCCTATGATTAAAGTTGAGACGTTTGATCGAAGGATCAGACGGAACATCCCTTGTACCTCATGCCCTTGTTAATCGTTTCGCAAGTTTCATAGCATACAAATTTCTGAATGGCGTGGTTTTGCTTTAGATTTAGGTACCAAAGGATTACATATAATTTTGAAGTGTTATTAACGTTCCAAAAGCAACGTTTTAGAATTCAATGTTTCAGTCAGAGGCAGATTTTATATGTTTTGAAAGCTCTGTTACAATCTTTTATAATTATCTTAACCTCCACCTTCCTTTCACATCAAAAACTACAAAAATTTCAAAACAGACTTTTAGAATTCAAGGGTTCAAGGTATTTCTATCTATGTATCTAAGTTTGCAGTTTACATCTTGTAGGTGCAAAATTCCATTATTTTATAGTTTTAGAGCTTGTCTGGTTACCATGGCTGAGCTAGTAAAAACCAGTAAAAGACAAGTCGTCATTTAAATTTCTTTTGGGCATGGGAAAATTGAAAGAAACTTAGTTTAAAAAGTTTAGTTTATTGTTGTTTCTTCAATGATTTCAAACAGTTGATTCAAAATTAAAAGTAAGTAGTTTTTAGAGGCAACTCTATAAACACATTAATAAAAGCATACAGAAATGAATTTCATACATATTTCACAAATCATAAATATTTCACAAAAAAAATCATGGAAAGAATTACTCAAGTGCTGTTGCTGGGATGGATAGAATAGTAAAATATTATTTTCCAAATAAATAAATTATACAAACAAATTAAAAAAAGGATGTAATATTACAAATGTAAAAATTTTACTAATTTACTAATTTCTATTGTAAAAGTCTACTAATTTTAAGTTCCTATCCTCTTTAGAACTGAATTTAAACAAATTTATTTTAGTTTTACATGTGTATTACAAAGATTAAGCTAAATTATTTAAATGTTGCAAATCATTTTAATTTAAATAAAATTACACTTAAACTTTACTTTGCGTTTGAACGCATTAATTTTACATTTTTTTGTCATTATAGAAATTTCACATTCTTACGAACTTTAATCGTTACAAACTAATCATCTTGAATGTTTTGCTTAATAAAAGACATCGAGACGACTTAAAGACTGTCACACGATTTTATTCTTCATCAAGCAATACTAATAGCTGAAATACTTATAGAAAACAGATCCCTCGTATTGTTGGTTCAGCTAACTTGATAGTATTTCAAATTTGTTTTCTAGAGTCCTTTAGATTCTCATTTCAATCGACCTAATTACGGTTTACTCAAAGAGGAATCGCAATGTACATGGGGGTGAAGAAAAACCTTTAATAAATGAATTTAAATTAGATTGGAGAAATAAACAAAGATTGACTAGTAACTTAAGACTCTAAAAGTCAAACGTAGGAGAATAACTAGCAAATTACTAAACCTTCTAAATTATAAAAGGTTATTTGTTACCCTTCGCCCCGTGACAGATAAGGAAACTCTCGATAATTAATATGTTCAAAACAAACGTTAACCGCTTCAAAGGATTAGAATTTAATTAGATCTTTACATTTAACGATGAAACACCCACAAGGAACAACTTATTTACGATTCACAAAATAAAGGCATGCTGGTGCCTCAACAAAGCATACATCTAGTAATGTTCATTGTCTAGCGAAACACCTCTGAGAAGGACCAGACATACAGTTAATGTCGACAAGATTGGAAGATGGTTTCAATTGTGATTCAATTAGATTTTTTATTGAAATTACTTAAAAATTTGTATTTCGAAATATTTACAAGGAAGATTTCCTATTTAATGCAGCTTTATATAAATATTTTAAGAAAATGATATATTCAACGAATCCAGAAATATGAGAGCGGTTTTCCATGCACTCGAATGAGCAGAGTGTCATATAAATAGATTCACCAATGTATTGATTACGAACAAGGTAGAATTAGATAGATAATTTAGATAATGAGAAATGTTCAGATACAGGTCTAAGTTTAACATGCAGGTCTATGGAAAAACTATTGAGTTTAGAAGATTTGTTTACTTAACCTAACTTTTAACCTAGCCGTGTCTAAGGTATTCTAACTCAACCTATTATAATTTAGCAGTTAGAAGGTTAGAAGTTTATGGAAACCTAACTTATCAGAATTTAGTGATTCGTAGTTTTTAATGGGCATATTAACCGGTAACCGATATTGTGCTACCTAACCCTTTATAAACTAAAATCGTCCTGTTAAATAATTAAATAGTAGATTGTGTCGTAAAATAATTTTTAACAAACATTTCATAAAGATTTACCTGAAAGGTGTTTACTTCAAATTCACACGTTCTTGTTTGTCTAACTACCAATTTCCGTGTATCGAAGCACTTACGTATATTAATAATGTTATTAAATCGATTATTTATTAAACATTACTTACCTATTGCTTATATTAACACCTCGGATATCTCTATCGTTATCATATCTTTTAAGATCCACGATCTTCCGGTTTAAAATGGGGGCGAGCGTAGGGAAAAGACAGATTTTTTTATCGAGTTTTGTTTTTCACTGCACATCGTGTGGTCGTAACACGGAATTTGTGGGACAATAAGTGAGATTTTTTACTAGTGAGAAAAGAAGCCAGACAGATCGTAGGTTGTAATAAAAGTTTGAATACCTGTAAAGTTACTTAGAATGAACCGAAACAATGGCGTCGCTCAGTTGAAAAGGCCAATTTTCAAAACAAACCTAGATGAATGATAGAATCCATTCATTTAGTTTATCAACAACATCTTAATTAAATTAAGTTGATCTTAAAAAACTTATCTAATAATAACAGGTGATAATTTGATAAGGACAAAACAAATGCAGCGAATCTAATAATCAGCAATTTAATAACAAACACAATGAAACAGATTTAATAACAATCCCAAGGTTAAACTGATTATAATAATAATGAGAATTCATACATTATTCAAAAAAATGGTATGATATAGTATATGATTCCAATAATAATAAACTACCATCATTAACTAAAAACATTTAACAAACAGAAAAATATACAGATATTTAAAATAATGAATAATGAGTGCAGCAAAACGAACTTACATTAATAACAAGCAGTGATTTTTATTGAATATTTTTTTAAGATAATTCATCTCAATCCAAATCGTTTGCTGCTAATGACATTTGATATTACAAAAAAAAATAGTCCAGATTAGTATCAGTTTTAAATCATTGTCACAAAAGCGAATGCACTTGTCGCGTCAAATTTCTTGTATTCAAATTATGTCAAAAGGAGGTTTTTGTTAACAAGGATAAAATTTTCTATGAACTTAGTAGTTTTTCAAAATGCTAACAGAAACATAGCAAATTTTTAAGAAAATAATCGGGGAATTCTATATCGATTTTCACCTAATACCAACTAATTTAACAGCTCGAGTAAAATAACCAAACAGTACTATAGAAGTGCATAACATATTGTTATGATATTACGGGGGTTATTTTTAATCTAGGATACTATTATATTTTACTCTGGATTAATTGATTATTAATAAAGACAACACCAAGTAGATCGACGATGAATGATTATTTATTTATAACTTGTTAAAATTGAATTAAAATTGGTAACACCAACAAATAAAACATACTTTGTATAAAGCGCAATGAAGGCATATACAAAATATAAACCGTAAATAAATTGTTTGTGAAAGTCAGTTCTTTACATAAATGAGACTTGTCCAGGCGGATCGCTTTAATAGGCCACTAAATAATATAGATCTAGCAAACATTAACTTCACACACAAATAAAATAATAAGCCAGATGTAACTTTTAAAATATTCTTATGACAAGTTTTATTCAACAACAAAAAACACAAAATAAACAAAATAAATTAAAATTAAAAACGTTTAAAATTAATGAAATAAAAAGGAAACTGGATATCAAAAATAAAAGAAAAATTAATTCTAATACAGTATAACTCTTTTATCTTGAAAATTAACAGCTCTATCATTAATCTAACTACTTTAAAATAGATACTTTGCATTCTTTACAAAATTTAAATTATTGGCGCTTTTTAAAAAATTGCCGACAGAAATTAGTAGTAATCTGCAAGATTTCTTGCTTCCACAAGAGTCAATGCCAAAATAAGTCTTGTATTGTTAAATAAAGTTGAACTTATATAAACCAGCTGTCTTTCGGACATAAGATAAATCCATTTAAATTTATAAAATTATTAATTTCCATATTCCATCTGAATTTCAATTTCTTTCTAAAAAAAACTTCTTTTCAAAAAAAAATAATTCACTAAATAACTTCACAGCACTGTTTATTTATTTAATTGAAATTGTTTATTATTATTCGCACTACTTAAATTCAAAAGCTGTTATTATACAAAACATTTTGACGTAACATCAAAATATGACCTCAAATTTTTGACGTATGGTTGACATTGACGTTTGATTACTCAAAACATAACCTTAAGATTTTCTAAATTTTGTTCTGCTTATAAACGCATATAAAAATAAATTTCTCAGAAAGAGCGTCACCAGATTTCCAGCTCAATTTATATGTTTTCAAGAAACAAAAGAGAACCTGGTTATTTTTATAGTGGATTATACCAAATTAGTAACTTTTTTAGTGAAAAACAATTCAATAAAATTGTTACTAAAAACTACATAACCATATTGTTATTTAAAATTAAATTAATTGTTTAAACAAAAATTATAGCTGGATAGAGAAAATTTTCCTATTTTCAAAGATACGTAAAACTTATACTAACATGTAATAATAAGCTTAGGATTGAATGGAAACTAAATCAATATTCCAATGAATAAAAATTTACATTAAAACATGAATTAATTAATTAATACCCTTTTTACCTGTTTTTATGATTACAGATTCCCTTCTTATATCCTATCGAATAATAATTACATAAATGTTGATATCCAAATTCCTAACTAATAACTAAATTACATACTTTCAGAATACTGTGGTTAATCGCAGAAATATTTGTTTTTCAAATGGTTAGATCTTAAACAATTAATGATTCCTATATTGGCATTTATATCTCAATTGTTCCCAAGAACTTGTTTGACATAACCACAATAAAATATTTAAGTTCAAAGACTTTTTCATATTGAACACTAACAAATATAAAATGAAACTACTCAAGTCGTTGATCAAGAAAAATTTTTTTAATTTTTCAACAACAAAAACAGTGGGTAGAGCGATAAGTATCTGCATATATCTTAACAACCATACCCCTTATCTGTTTTAGGTGAAACCAAGCCTTGAAATGACTTTAAAGTTTATTTATCTACAAAAATTAAGTAGCAATAGCTCAATGTTGACTAACCAAGAAAATCTACTAAATTTCAGAGAGAAATCAACTTTAAAATTTATTGTTTTTCTATTTACTGTGTTATAGAGTGTTTCTTTATCAAAATGAAACATTTTTATTTATTTTAATTACAATTCAAATTAGTTAAAATTCGATTCGGGCGATGTGTCCACTTCGCGTACGGTTGCTGTACAACCACATAAACGGTTATTTAGCGGAATCGTCGCTACTTAGCAAATGAGCACTCAAAAGTACAGGTATCCCAAAAAACTTTTTTTTGTCTGGAAATTAATAGCATGTGAACCGCAAGGTGTCTTTCTAATCCCCACAAAAATTTCATAAATATTTGGCGTACACTTTCTGATCAGAAAATTATTTAATTTACTTTTAATGAAATTGTCCCTATAAATTATTAAATATCGTCCGATAAAAATAAAAGTATAGCACTTATAATATACACAGAAATATAATATTTTATTGTTATATATTGCTGTGAAAAAATAAAATAAATAAAGTTAAATAAAATTAAATTTACCCCACGTTGGGATAAGCTATAGATAAATGCAGTGATATTGGTCTAATTAAATATTAAAATTATTTTAATAATTTTTTAACATATACTTTAGAAATGCGGATACATACCTTTAAACGTAGACATTTTTAATAATTAACTTGAGATCTTTAATTATCACTGAACTTTGGAAATATTTTTCAACTTCCTCTTTATACTAAATTCTTACTTGATTTTAAAATACTTTGTAATGTAGGTTTAAATAACGCAATAGTTATATAAAAACGTTACGAGAGTCCTTAGCTAACTTCAAGATTGCGTAAAATAAGTTATAAAATGATCTCAGGGCGATGTAGATTTTCGTGGTTGTAAAAGATGAATAAAATATAAATTGAAAACTAAATGACTATTAAATTAAAATCTAATAATAAAAGTTTATTAAATCGAAATTGCTTAATTAATTCTTCCATTCCACAATGGTCATCGCCTACTACTTCTTGCCTTTTAATAGTTGAACCAGTTCTTTCCTTGATATTGTCACACATTTTTTTCGCCAAACCATTGGCAGCTAATTTCACTTTTATTACTTTATTGCCAGTCTCAGTGCCGATTTATGTGCCTTATTGAATTATACCTTCTATCACATATACACTTCCCATATCTTTATCATTCAAACATTTTCTACAAAGGAAAATAAATAGTGATAAATCACTTATGCTTTATTTTATTATTGAAGGTTAGATTTCAGGCATACAAAATAAATATAATTTAATGTAAAACATTAATTCACAAAAAGAAAAAATTAACCTTTATCTAAAAATGTATATGAAATAAATTTACTGTTTGCTTGTTTAAAAATATTTAATATTGACTTTCAAAGTCAGAGGACTCCAGAAAAAAATGCAGACTAGGTATAAACTTGGATACAGTAACTCTTAATTTTTAAAAACTTTCGACTCCTCAATCCTTTTTTTGTAATTCGCATTCAAAATGTAATGAAACAGACAAATAAATTTAAATGTAGTAGAAACATACTTAAATACACCTAAGACATGTTGTTAGTTCTCTTTACACCGTTAATGAACTCTATTTATAGTAGAATTTTATTGAAATTTTACGCTTTCATGTTGACTCTCTATTAATAATGTTGTTTGTGTGGTAGTTACGTCTAGACGTGTCACTATATTAAAAAAATCGACTATTTTATTAATACAACTATTTTATACTACTAGCATCTGTTTTTTTTCTATTTCTTACTTTTTTATTCATTATCAAAACATAACATTTAAATTTATGCGATGAAAAAAGTATAAGGCTATAGAAACATTTTTAATTGTTATGACATGCAAACTGTTCGTTAGTTAAAATATGTAAAACAATAGTTTATTAAAAAACAAGCACGTTTTAAAATAAATGGCGTGATTTTGCTATCAGATTCGCAATCTATGATCACGTTCACGTCAGAGGAAAACAAAGTACCTTCTTCTAATAATTTTTGTAAATGTCAAGGACATCCAAATTTAATTTAAGGCTTATGAATTTGTATTTTTTGTAAAAAAATAATAAGATTTACATTCTTAATTTATTGTTATGTATCTAAGGTATTCATATCGCATTTATCTGTTGAAACTTGGTTAGTGCTTTTAAAAATGTGTAACTAAATTAATACAAATATTCCCAGCAAAAGTCGATTTCCAATTTGAATATACAGTAATATAACCTAGTGAATCTATAGATGAGTTCATTTAACATTTAAACAAATTTAACTTCATTTACATAAATTATTTAACAAATAGAATTATTATTCAAATTACGTTCAGGTATCATGACTGATAATTACCAAGGCTTGTGAATTACAGCAGAGAAGCAGGAATAAATAAGTAATATTAAGGGCGCCACCCAGACCGTTAAATATTGTGATATAGTCAGAAAATCACAGTCTTGGAAAAGATTTCCCAAACAAGAATTGATATTAAAAAAATTAAATAAATCTTTCTAGTAATAGTGAAGTTTATTTTATGAATAAAACACTAACGATTAGTTGTGCCAGTCTGTCAGCTTAATAGATTTAATCTTTATTTAAGTGATTTATTAATTTAAGAAATTTAAGCTTTACTTTAAAGGTTTAAACAACTTCTCTAATATAATGCAAATTAGCTATTCCTTTTTAAATTTTAATTTAGTAAATATAGCTCCTAAGTTACTAGTGCTTGGTATTTATTATAATTTGGAATTGCAAATTCTATAAAATTATTTAGAATTAGTAATAAACCGGACACTGTATAATATTTTTCGTTCTCTAATTCATTTTGTCACAGCCTTCTTTATCAGATATAAAAAAGTCAATCGTGCATTACTGAATTTTAATTTTAATTTAAATGTTATTTGTTTCGTCTACTGGTTTATACACTATATTTATTTATACACTTTATTTATACTATATAATTTAGTCTGATGATGTTTTAGAATTGTTCTCTGATTTTACCTGATTAATATTTTGCTTTTTAAATTTATATTTAAGATTTAAAAATAGTTTAATAACTAATTTAAGTATAAGTATAATTCTTTTAATCATCATAACATACATATATTAAATATTTTTGCAGATTTAACTTTCAATATTTAATTGTAATTCTAAGTAAACCCTAAATATGACTCATTTTATAATTGCTAATTAAACTGCTGAAAAGGTTAATTGAAATGATACATTACAATTTACATGAAAGAGTTGAAAATATCTCGCACAAGCGTTGATTTAGATGAGTAAATTGTAAATATAAAATCAATACAGTTTAATATTTTCTTTTTTTTAATTGAGTGTTTGTTTTTTTATAACGGTATGTTAAAAATATTAATAAAAGATACTACATGAAGTTGTTTCCATTGTGAAGGTGTAAAAATGAAAATTAACATAGTCAATTATATCATTATAACGATATGATAATATTATCAGTTTTTATAGCTTTCCCATGAGTGAATGCAGTATTATTAATTTGTTATTAATGTGTTTATTCATTTAATTTAATCGCAATAATTAATCACTGGTGTGTGTATATGTATTTAATTTCCAAAACCATTTTATTAAAAATTCCTTACAGTTGTGAATATGCCGAAATGTTTATCTTTTGAAACCTTTGTCTAATCTTATGTCGATCATTTTTTTAAATAATTTCTATGATGTATTCAAATTCTGAATTGTTTGGTCAATTTTACAAAATTAATTTTTTACTTAAATAAATATTTCCGGTTTAAGATCCGTGAAACTACACAAATAATAAAGACTAATGAATTTTATTAATAATTAAGTTAAATTAATTTTATATATTAGACTATCGATTAAATTTTAATTTTAGTTTTAAGATTTTCAATATAAATTTAATTTAAAAACTGAATTTAGATTAATGTTAAATTTAAAAACTCAATATCCTCTTTTTATTTAATTTAATGAAATAAATTAGATTATAATACCAACAGTTAATTAAAATTATACTGGACTGCAATTTAAACGCTAGCTAATAAAATCTATTTATATAAATATTACCTTTAAGATAACATGTTATTTGATGTATTAAAGATATGAATAAGAAGTAAATTAATAGCACTGATGTAAATATGCAGAACTTTTGATGTATGATTTTAAGGCTAGTTAAGCCTATTATTGTGGAATTTAATAAGTTTTCCTCTAATTTTTATAGAATTTAATAGAATACGTGTATTTTTATTATAATGGTTTGAAAGAAACAGTTAACAATAACTAATTGATTATTATTTTATGAATTTGATAATTGTGACAGTTTTATAGCTTTCTCATAAATAAATGTCATTTTATTTTTTATTTTTTTTCCTTTTGCGGCATCAACGTCTATGGTTATTAGCCGCATTTGAACAGACATTAAAAACTCTTGTGTTTTTTGTGTTCTTGTTTCCTTCTTCTTCTTGTTTCATACATAAAGACATTCATAAACATATGCTCTAATAAAATATACATGTATATATAGACGTACTTTTCGGGAAAGGTTTTTGGAGTGAGACACAGATACAATAATTTAATAACAACAACTTCAGATAAAAATCAAGACGATAGGAGATTAATGGGAAAAGTAGGGATTGCGAGACGACGACAATAAATTGTTTGTATATATAAAATTTTAAAATAAAGTAAAAAATAAATAAATATAAATACGTGTATAAAATAAATAAATATCAGGACTCTGTATCGCAGGCAAAATACCACAGTAAAAAGGAGACTCTTCTATTTGGTTCATTACAAGCTTGTAATGCAAGATATAGCTATATCTTGCAATACAAATTAGTTGTTTTTAAGAACATAATTAGTTTTCTAATAGACTCGAGATTATTCTCTAGGCATTCTGTTATATTATGCGAGAGTTGGAGGTTTGCACGGTGATTCGCATATTTAATGCTTTCTTTTTAGAGCCACGTACACTAAGAGTATCTTACACTGGTGTTACTCCGGTGTTGCTCCCAAATAAAACGCTTATTTAGTGCCTGAAGGAAATTATGAATGTATTTTTATTTTACCTATCATTGCTCGATTAAAATTTTGTGCACTAACGTAAAGTTTATAAACCTCATTTCTTTCTACTTCAGAAATCTCTAACTGCTTCTTATCAATATTCATTTTAAGTTATTTCTTTGTATTTTAAAACAAATTAACTACACAAATTAGCCATCTAAACAATAACATAACCTTAAATATAACTAAAGTGCTTGTTGCACCGACCAACAAGAAGGTGCATAAGGGGGCAGGGGGAAGTAGTCAGTGTTGCTCAGTGGTTTGAAGCCCTGATTAAAACAAACGGTAAAAACTTTAGTGTTTGAAACCCTAGTACAGCTCTGGTGTAGCTCCACCGGCCAAATAGAAAGCATAAATTGTGGGCAGTCTATGAGCACATAACGTACATCTAGTGTGCCTCCACAGGTGTCACAGACTGTCGGTTGCCTACCTGCTAGTAAATGTATATTGGTTAGGCGCATGTGTGCTATTCTTAACCTGCAGACTACCACCTGTTCTTGTCTTGTTAACTCCGGTGGGTATCGCAACTTCCCCACTCTCGGTTTAACCACTTTTAGTTTTGAGTGGTTGTCAGACCACACACTTTGCCATAGAGCAATAATTTGTTGTTTCAAGTAGCAGGACACATCACTATGGCGGATGAGAATACCCTGATCCGCCGTACCACTATCTGCAGCCTGACGGGCTGCCTCGTCGGCTTTTTCATTCCCAATAATGCCTAAATGGCTGGGTATCCACACGAAAGCAACCTTTCTTCCAAAGTTTTCTAGCCACTTTATAACATTTATGATGCTCTGTACTAAGGGATCAATGGTAAAGTTATCGGTTACACCATCCATAGAAATTTTAGAGTCAGTACATATTAATACCACCGTGTATGCTGACATTTCAAAATATCTCAAGGCTTGCCAGATGGCATATAGTTCAGCGGTGTAAATGCTGGAAGCTTTGGGTAATGACCAGGAGTAGGAATTTCCCTGAACATAAATGGCAGATCCCACTCCTAGATTTGTTTTTGATCCATCTGTATAGATTGCTAGACCTTGAGGATATTTGTTAAGCACCGACGTAAATGTTAAAATATAAAAGCCGCGATTAATTTCGCCTTTTCTAAAAGTCGTGCATTCCATGTGACACGTTGGTCTTTGAAGACTCCATGGAGGCTCTTTGCACGGACTTATTTCGTAGACGGAAGGCAGACTTACTTCTGTATTATTTAACAGTTCCCAAAACTTAATCCCTGATGGTCGTGTTATACTACGACGTGAAGAGTAGGTTGTGTGCAACTCATCAGAGAAGAAGGCGTTGTGGTTAGGGTGGTGGGGTTGTGCCCATGTTCTTATAGCATACTGAGTTAGGAGATATGTTCGTCTCTGTTCTAGTGGAAAAAATCCCGATTCACAGCACAGGGACAGAGAGGGGCTGGTATGAAAAGCCCCAGTTGCTAACCTGGGTCCCATGTTCTGTATCGGTTCTAATATATTTAAAACTGATTTTCGTGCGGAAGCATATGTAAAAGATCCGTAGTCCAGCTTAGAGAGTACTGTTGATCGATATATGATAAGCAGTATTTCTCTGTCACTTCTCCACTTAATATTTGACAGAGCTCTCATTATATTTAAGGATTTTTGACATTTTGCACGTAGACTGACGATATGTTCTTTCCAATTCAGCTTGGAATCAAATGTAAGGCCCAAATAACGGACCGATTCTGTAAACTGAATTGGAGAGTCGTATAGAGTAAGGCGAGGATTGCCTTGGCAAGACCGCAGACGACAGAAATGTACGCAAGAGGTTTTTTGCGCCGAGAATTTAAAACCTATGTTATTAGCAACGACAGAGATTGGGTCTATTGCGGTTTGCAGGTCTGTGGATAAGTCTTCCATTGCAGCGGCAGAAGTATATATACACAAGTCATCTATGTACAAAACCTTTCCTACGGAATCTCCAATTGCGTATAAAAGTTTATTTACGGCCATAATAAACAGAGTGACACTTAAAGTCGATCCTTGCGGAATTCCATTTTCTATGGAGACAGAAGTTGATGATGTACTACCCATTCTAACACGTATTCTACGATCTGACAAGAAACTCTCTATTATTAGACCCCTTCTCCCTGATCCCCTGATCCCCCAATCATGCAGGGTTCTCACAATATTGTGGCGCCAGGTCATATCATTCGCCTTTTCAATGTCAAAGAACACCGCGACTGTGTGTTGGCGTAAGGCAAAACTATTTTGTATGGCGTTCTCCAAGGCTACGAGGTTATCCGTTGTGGATATGTTACGCCTAAACCCGTGTTGATACGGAGATAACAGATTATTCGTTTCAATATGCCACATCAAACGGTAATTGATCATTTTTTCTAACAGTTTACCCATACAACAGGTAAGAGAAATGGGTCTATAACTCGTGGGATATTCTCGGTTTTTTCCGGGTTTCAGAATGGGAACAACTACCGCGGTTTTCCAGTTTTGTGGATATTCACCCGAATGCCATATCTTGTTATATATTTGTAATAGAGTTCTTGCCTGATAAAGGGAGGTGTCTTAACTTGGAATAGGATATTCCATCTGGACCGGTAGCTGATTCTTTGCAAGATCTAAGAGCACGTTCTAACTCCACTATAGTGAAGTCCTGGTTATAGTTGTAAGAGGCTTCTGTACTGAAGTCCAAATAAAACTCAGTATCGGCTATAACGCGTCGAAATTCTAGACTATAATTATTAGAGCTACTAACATTTTCAAAATGTTTCGCCATAATTTCAGCCATCATTTCTGGTTCTGTTGTCTCTGTATCGTTGGTGACAAGCCGTGATGGTAGATTATTGACTTGTTTGCCAGAAATCTTTCTAATTTTGTTCCAGGTTTCACTAGATGGAGTAGCAGAAGGAAGAGTTAAAACATACTCTTGCCAGCTCCTACGTTTGGAACACTGTATTAACCGCCTTGCTTCGGCGCGGAATTTTTTAAAGATTATACACCTTTCAGGCGTTGGATTTCTTCATTAAATCAGTCATTAAATGCCTGCTTCTTCCTTCTAACTGCAGTCGCAATGTCATCATTCCACCACGGTACTGCTCTTTTTGGTAGACGTCCCGACGACTTCGGAATGCTACCTGAGGCTGCTCCTAGAATCGCTGTTGTTATATTATTAACGCATTCAGAGATGTCATTTGTAAAAGGGACCTCGGGTACAGCCGATGTATACTTTTCCCAGTCGGCCTTTTTTGTCATCCACCGTGGTGGGAGTGACAAGGTGTTAACATGATGAGGGAAAGACATGCATATCGGAATATGATCCGAGAAGATTTCTCCTTCCATCGTGTTCCATTCTATGTTCGTGATAGAGGTGGAGAGCAAATCGATAGATCCAGATTGGAAAAAGAGTTAGATCCGGAGTTAATATAAGTAGGCTGTCCGGTGTTTAAAAGAAATAAATCGTTATCAGAAATGATATCTTCCATAATTCTACCGTTCAAATCCGTAGTTTCTGACCCCCACATTTGATTATGAGAGTTGAAATCTCCCAAAAGGATAAATTGCGTGGGCAGCTGGTCGACTATATTTTGCATGACTACTCTGTTCCTTGGTCCATTTGGCAAATAGACATTGCAAATAGTCATCTTGACTAGATGAGACACTGTGACTGATATCATTTGAACGGTAGAATTGAGGACGACTTCATCCGCAGATATATCATTCCTAACAAAGACAGCTACACCTCCATTCGCTCTATGACCTCCTATGCTATCAGCACGAAAACATTTATAACCCCTTAGATTAAAAGTTTGGTTGGGTTTCAACCAAGTTTCTTGGAAACACAGACAAAACGGGTTTTTATCAACAATGATCTTTTTGATTTCTGGATAGTGGTATATAAGACCGTTACAATTTACCTGTATAAGGTGGTTGTTGTCTTTATCCATGAAGTGAAGGAATGAATTTGTAAATTATAATTACGTGCATATTAAAGATCATTGTGACAAGGAAGGAAAAATTATTTAATTACCAGTAGGAGGAAGGAGAAACGCACGAGTGTAACGCATATTTATACGTAGAATACTACTATTTGGACTTTCTTGGGCCTCTCGACTTGCCTTTAGGCCATTCTTTCTTTTTCGTCTTTGGCGGGACGAGTCTTATAGACGAAGGTTCAGAATCCGACGTTAGATCCTGGAATAGAGTTCTGTTTTGTGTAGGCGTTGAAAAGATGGGGAGAGGAGTTTTTTTGAATGGATGGTTGAAGATTTTCAGAGCCCGTTGTGGGTTGGGACATCTGGGTTGCTTCTCTGGATATGATAAAAGGTTGAATGTTTTGGGATGCTGGTAGGGGTGTGAAAGGTATGATTGTAGGTGGTTTATGCTGAATAATCTTATAATTTTGCATTGAGGTTTTGACTGCCTCTACAATCATATTTTTTATTTTTGGCAACAACGCTGAGCCTAAAGGCTGTTGTTGTTGTTGCACTATTCTCGCGTACGAGACTTGTTGAGTCGGAGGAGACATTCTTAAGTATTCCTGCTTTGCTTCAGGATAGCTCAAGCGCTTCAAAGTTTTTATTCTTTGGATTGTTACCTCTTGCTTGTATATAGGGCAGTTAAAAGATCTGGCCGAGTGTTCACAATTTAAGCATTTTAAGGGAATTTCACAAGGTCTTCCCTGATGCTCTGGCTTGCCGCATACACACACTGGGTCTCTTCTGCAATTCATGGCTGTGTGCCCGAACCTTTGGCAACGGAAGCATCTAAGAGGAGCGGGGATGTAAGCTCGAACAGGTAACGAATAAAACGCCACTTTAATTTTCTCGGGCAGACGAGTGCCCATAAAGGTCAGAAGATACGATGCCGTATTTTGAATCTCACCCTGTCGTCTAACTGTGAGTTGCTTAACATCTACTACTTTTTGAGACTTTAACTCATTTTTTATTTCCTCAACAGAACAGTTATTTAGGTCTTTACAAGTTATGATCCCTTTAACAAAATTTAGAGTTCGATGGGCATAAACTTTAAGCTTAAAGGTATCGAACATATTTACTTTGTACAAACGCATCGTCTGTTCTTTATCAGTTAATTCAACTAACAGGCCTTCCTTTATCTTCCTGACGTTCTTTACTTCACCTACTAAGTTCTTCAGTGTGCGGGCTATAATGAAGGGATTTACATTAGAAAAATCTGTACCATCTTCTCTTTCCACTACGAGATAATTTACTTTTGAGTAACTAATAGCTACTTTCATTCGGTTTGGCTCCACGTTCTCAATTACTGGCCATGATTCGCATTTTTTCCTTTTACTCGAAGGAATATTATTGGTGACATTATTGGGGTTGTCACCACTAAAACTTGGTTGGGGATTCACAGGATTAAGTGGATCATCTGCCAAAAGAAACAGCTGGAGGTTAGAGGGATCGGGAGAGGTTAAAAGGATGGTTGAAGGGTTAGTTGGAGGTGTGGAGCCGGGAAGCTCCAGTTGCGTAGCAAGGGGCACTTTTGCAGCGTTGTTTCCTGTATCGACTTATACAATATTAAAGAGAGTGTAGTTTTGATGCGTGTGTATATAAAGTGTGTGGTGTTTATTCCTTTTGGTGTTTGACAGCTTGAGGAACCAGCAACAGCCAAAGGATTCCAAAGAACCCGACTCTAGTGGCCTCGACAGAGCCCTCCGCATTATACCGCAAAGTTCCCGGTCCAGGCGCCACCTGGCATTACGGCATAAGCGAGATTTTCGCAAGTTGATAGGGCAGCCAGGTCATGTTGGCTACACCGACCCGGGCCCCTGTACTACCTTGCAGCCTGGGAGTGCACACCCCGGAACCCAGTATTATCCGCTGTACGCTACAGCAGGCGAGCCCAAGTCCCAGACTGCTACTAGTTCCCAACGCTGTCAAACAAGGAATAAGTGTGCGTGTTGGTGACCTGCCCGTATGGAGTGTACGTGTATTTAGTGTAGGTGTGTTTGGAATAATTTAGAAAAACTGTGTGTATATGGTTGTGTGTACGGGCAGGTATGTGTGTTGGAACGAGGTGTACTGAGCTGGTACCCGTGGGAGTGCTACTCCCCAATGGCTGCCCGCTTTCAGCTACCCTGCGGGAAAATGTCATTTTAGTTTTGTTGCTGCGATTTAACCAAAATAATAGTTAATTACTTTAACTTATTGTAATAAAAATTTAAAAACAGACAATTGCAATTTTAAATGCATTCTAAAATAATGTATTTTATGGTAGAACACTATTTAATTTATTATTGTTCCTAAATTATTACTGTCCTACTTTGCTTCCTAAAACTATAACAATATTATGTCGATCACCTCTCCTTACCTTCCTTATTAGTATGACATGCCTACATTCTTGTTACTCTTATTTTGCTATCGAAACGTTCCTTTTGATGTTTTTTCAACCTTAGGAACACATTATATAAATAGACATAAATTAAAAACTAATTAACTTTGTATTAAATTTAAGTTTAAATTGTAATTTAAAATATGGACACGATTTATGATACAGATTTAGTTTAATATAATTGCCATTACTTGTTAAGAATATTTATATATCAGACAAGTAGAGACGCTTCAACTACACCACTCTTTGATTTGGAGTGTTCTAAATAGTACTTTAATAATTAATCAACAACTAATCGCAAAATGATGAATTACAATGAATTCTGTATTTGTAGTGCGTATTTTTTCGACTAGTCCTCAGTATGACTTGCTAAAATAAACGATACAGCGTGGAAGGGTGTACAACACGTGAATGTTAAGGGGAGATAGAATATTTCACAAGGAACAAAAAAGTCTCAATAAATTTGTAATAAATCTTAATTAGCTTTCGAGTAATTTAGAAAAAACCATTCCATATCTGGCCTAATAGAATTCAAATCGTTTAGTCTAAACAAACCGATCATCTTTGTTGATTTTGTAGTACACTTTGTTGAATGACGCACCCCTGTTTAGCTATAAAACAGTTAAACAAGTTTTATTGCTTTTTATTACAAAAGGCTTTTTAAACATTAAATGAAGAATCTAGGTCAGGCCGCGTTCAACACCTGTGTATATGTAATATAATATCAGATTACAAGCAGCGCTCTTGTTAACTCTGCTATTAAAAACTGCCTGCGGCGGCGTTCGGTTTTACTTTTGTAACATTTTGTCTGTCATTGATGAATACACCTTCATAACGAGTTACAATTAAAAATTCCATTATGTTTTAAGTGTGATAGTGTAACGAAGCAATTAAAAAAATTACCCAATTACCGCCATTTTTATCTATAATGCATTAAATTGCAAAATAGGGGGGAATGCAGAAATCAATTTAACGAATACAATACCGCATCTGTTTATCCAGTTTGTTAATTAATATTTATTCCTGGAATGCATGATTTTAGTAAATCAAATGTAACACTTTAAGTAGAAGTTTGCAAAATTTTAATTCTCGGCTTTTACCTGCATAACCAGGTTGCTTAAAATGTTTTAAGAAAACAGTAAAATCCAACTGTTAATTGAATTTAAAAAGTATGTGTCCCGTAAAAGATATTAGATGTTAAATATATGTGAAATAGGATATTATTATGTGAAATAGGCATAGCCATGGCCCAGTTGCTATTGCGAAAAATAGGCTACGATACTGCAATTCGTTAATTTTCCTCTTTGATAAACATGAATTAATTTAATACAACAATCAGTTGGTTCTATAAAAGTATTATTTCTTTAATTAATTTAATTAGTTAAAATATATCGGACGCTTATGATTTAAAGAGCTTTTTGACAAATTGTTTTTCTTATCTCACCCTAAAACGGTATTATTTATGCAGCTGTGCATTAGGCGTTGATCTAGACTCTTCATTAAATTGTAAGGTATTGCAATAGTAGCAATCTATGCTGCTATTTAATGTAAAGCGTGCTTTATTGACAAATTAATTCAAATTCAACCTATTACTTTCTCAGTATTGGCGTAACGTCGAGCATATTTTATTAAAAACTTTGCAGGGTTGTCACGTTTCTTAATTGCGTAAAATGAATTATAAAATGTAAAAAAGAATCTGATTTTATGCGTAAACAGTTGATTATACGAAAAAATGTTATTGGGATTTTTTGTAGCGCTAGATGAAATGCATCTGCGGACAAAGTCTCTTAATTAACTACTGTTATTAACGCGGCAAAATGGTGTTAAAATTGCCAAATTTATTATTTTCTTCTGAAAAAAGTGGTACGTTTTAGAACAAAGTTGTATTGTACAAAGACTTTTTTGTTCCTTTTTATGTCCTCTATCACCCCTTAAAATTAACGTCCTATCCCTTTCCACCTTGTCTAGTATAGTATAAGGCATTTTATAATTTACAATAAGGTTAAAAATTAAGTTTTTAAAATTTCCAATATAAATCTTATTTAAACGCAGAATTTATGAAAAAGTTTTGAATGTCTTGATGCTTTTTCAAAAATTTTAAGTTTAAATGTAATTAAAAAATTAAGTAAATAAAAATTCAAAACATAAAAGATATTAAATAGAATCTAAAAACCAGTCGTTATCCGGGCATACACATTATAATATCCATAATCTGTTGACAGCTTCCTTAACTAGTTTATCTAGCAACTTGTCTTAGTATATCTAAAACAAAAGCTTATAATTTAAATTATAAATTAATTTATCTTAATGTGCTGAAATTGTAATTTGAAAATTTAATTTAGAATAACAGTTAAATATTTGTATTAAATTAAAAAACAATATAAATTTAAATTAAATAATGAGAATTTTTAATTGAGCCAAATTTAAAATTTCAATCAAAAGAAAAAATATTTCTAACGTATTTTTTAATATACGTAGTCTATATCTAGATATCTATAAATATGTAGTCTAATTTTAAGTTATATATGAAATTAAAGAAAACTCAATTTAACAATACAAGTTAACACAGAAAGCATTTATATCATAAGTATCTAAAAACAAATCGATTGCTTATACAGTAATGACAGGTCGCTTTACCTCATTTAGATAATCAACTATTCATATAAATAGATATCCATAAAATTTAAATTAAAGCAAACAATTCAATAATTCAACAAAGGACAATTACAAGTCTAATATTCTCATTGCTTATATTGCCAGTCGGTAGTACCGGGCTGCTCTAATTTTCTTTCGAATCGGTCGCCATAAATATTTTACTACAAAAGTGGAAAGGGAACAAGGTGTTTAATCAATTTTGTTGGAAATATACATAATAAAGATTTCTTGATGCGATAAAAATGAGTTGAATAAAACCTTTTAGGTTAACTACCTTACATAAAGAAATCTACAAACGTCGTTCGTTATTCAACGAAAATTCATCCCATTTTGGCTATTAATTTAATCTTACGCTTGCAAAAAAAGTGACCTATTTAATATATTAAATGTATCTGCCTCGATATTCGTTAAAAATAATTATTTTACTTCTTTTCAGAACAAAGTCACCTAGTCCACAACACACACCAGATCGAAGTATAGTTGCCCATAGGCAAGTTCTAGTACGACAACCATTTTCATCAGGATCGGACTCGCCTGAATTTTATACACCACCAGCAGAACCGCATCTTGCAACTAATTTTAAGCAACCGCCAACACCACCGCCACAAGTGGAAGAAGAAATAGTTTTACAATCACCTCGACAGTCAGAAAGCTTCATAGAAGTAGACTCACCTAGGTATCATAACGAAAATTTCACAGTAATAGATGATAGTCCACAGGACGTCTTAGAACAAAATAAGGCATTCACAAGAATACAATCTGGTAATTCCGAACCGGATTTTGTGCGGTCCACTGAGCAAGTTCAGGAGACCCTATTACAAAGGCAAGATACTGTCCAATCGGAAGATTCGTTTCAAGCTCAAGACGATTTTGAAAGCGAGGAGGTGTTTCACGCATCTATTGTTATAAAGGAAGATAATTATGAAAGAGAAACGAGGCTTGAGAGGGACGATACTTTTGATAGGCAAGAAATATTCAATGAAGATATTCGTGTGTATCAAAAAGAGACTCCTACTTCAAATAGTCTAGACAATCTTGACGTATACGATAGCCCTAGAAATTTCGTTGAAAATAGGACCTTATCGAAATCTGAAGTAAATTTACAAAAAGTAACCGAAATATCAAGAAAATCCGTCAGTTCGGCTCCTGCTTTAAACGACATGGTACACCATATACGTTATGACACTTTCGACGACTCCTTGTTAGACTCGACAACTACATCTATACCTGGATCCGTAATAGAATTTCTTCCCGATAGAGAACCCGATCAGCCAGAATTAATCCCAACAATAACAAAGAGTGTCCCGAAAACACCGAGATCGAACAGCGTGTCAAAGCCGTTATCTAGGAGAAATTCGATTAGAGCATCAAGGAAAGAAGTTACACCTTTTCCTGATACGCTTCGCTCCTTTCCAAAGGCCAAGGAAGGGCTTCATGAAACATTAACGTTATTAGATCATAATGATTGGGAGATGACGATGAAAGGATTGCAGGGCATAGTGAGATTGACGCGGCATCATCCTGATATTGTCGAAGCCAATATGCATAATATTTGTGCTGCACTTGGAAAGCATATCAAGAATTTAAGGTCGCAAGTGGCAAGGGCGGCGTGTCTAGCTGCGTCAGAAATGTTTTTGAATCATAAAAAGTCTTTAGAAATGGTAAGTACTAAAAATTAGAGAACTACATAAGATTACTGATCCTTACCTAGTTTTTTGTGAAAATAAATAGACACCTACTAAGTTCAATGAAGCAGTATTGATTTTTACTGTATTTCATTTAGTAAACATCCTTGTGCTTCTTATTGAGCTCAGAACAAAAGGAAAATGAAGTCATTGTTATATTTCGCGGAATCCAACCAAACGCGTTTTTAATATTTTGGATGTACCAACATTTACGTCCTTATTTAAAAATTTTGCTACCTCTACGTCTATCGTTTATTTTAAATACCCATAATTATATTGCGAGATATAAAATGGATGTAGACAAATCGATAATGTTGACGTGCGCTTTCAAAAGTATGCTAAATCGATAATAGAATATAAATTTATGTAGGTGAACAGGTGTTTCTGTAAAATAACTTTTGTGTTTTCTTGAAATATGGCTATAAATTTTATTTTGTTTCCAGCATTTAGAAGAATTAGCTGTTCCACTTCTACACAGAACGGCAGACACTAATAAATTTCTCCGGAGTGATGCGAATGCCGCTTTAGACAAAATGTGCCTTGTTATGGCACCACCGCGTGTAGTTGCAGTGGTGGCCACTAAAGGAGGTGGACATCAAAATGCTATCGTGAGATGCACTGCTGCAAGATTGCTGTGCTCATTAACGAGTCGTCTTGGTTCTGAAAAAATATTTCAGCTTCCTAAAGATACAAGAGATAAAATATTATATTCGGGTGCAAATATGTTATTGGAGGGGAATCTTGAAACAAGGTAAATTAATTAATTATTGTATGTCTTTTTTAATCTTAGCTTAATCTTTTATTAAATTAAAGAAGTTAAAAAAATTGATTTTTATGTTTAGTTTAAACACTGACAGAAGCGTTTAGTTGGATAAACTAAATTTTATTTAACTCAACAAAACATTTAGTTAGCACAACTAAATTTTATTTAATTCAACAAAATATTTAGTTGAATTAAATAAAATTTAATTAGTCCAACTAAATGCTCTTCTGGGTGATAATATATATATGATTAAATTTATTATTTAAATAAAATTAAATTTATTTAAGGAAACACGCCAAGATGATGTTTGGGAACTTATCAGGGCATTGCCAATTCAATAGAGCAATGATGGAAGCAGTTCCTGTATGTACAATGAGACATATTCAAAAGACGCTCAAGAGCCTACAATAAATTCAGTTGATCTGAATTTTTGCATAGGATTCGGGATGTTAAGCAATCAATATACATATAAATTTATTTATTAAAAAGGAAGAAGAAAAATGTTTAGCTGATTTATAATTGTTGATTTTTAAAGACTTTATTTGAAAAGATAACATAGATTCTGTGATTGTTTTCTTTTGTACGCTTTTATTTTATACGTTTTATATAATTAATTATACATTATTATTAAAATGTTTATTGTAGACTGTTGATAACAAGTTTTTTATGTAGTTTATGAAAATTATAAAGTTGTACCTGTATCTTCCAGTAATCGTGCATCAAATATAGGTATTATTATTGCAAATTAAACGTTTTTGCTTACAAACATTATAATTCGGGTAAGTATAAAAATAAACAATACAAATATAATAATATACATAAATATAACAATACAAATAAAACATTTGAAAATCAGATAAAGCACGCCATTTGCTTTATCATTTTAATAATAATAATTACTTTAATAAAATTTAAACAAATACGTGATCAATTAAAGTTTTTCGAAATATTCAAATATTTAAAAATTAAAAGGAACACCTAATAATAATAGCATTGATTTTTATTAATTAATTTATTATTACTATTAATATTATAAGTTATGATTTTATGAATTGTAATTTTAACCTCTGTAAATGTATAAGCTCCTGATAGCAAAACTGTTGCAGGACATCATTTGCCTTAAAAGGTTTTTCGCTACTTGAATTGTTATTTGTTAACGTCTTCTACTGTTGCAGAAAAAACAGTCGCTGTTTAAAAAGGATCCGCACTACTTGAATTAGTATTTTTCTAACCTCCCTGAATGCATATTACATAACCTTATGCTAGCAAAATTGACGATGACCGCCGCCAAAATATTTTACCCTATTCAGGTTACTTTTTAATCTCTGCAAATGCATAACATCCTGATAGAAAACCTGTTATAAGACATCAGCTGCTAAAAGCTAAAAGGTTATTCGCAACTCGAATTGTTATTTGTTAACCTCTCTTAATGCGTAACGTCCTAATAGTAAACCTGGTACAGGGCATCGGTTACTACTTGAAAAGTATTTTCACCACTTGAATTAGTAATTTTCTAGCCTCTGCAAAACTGTCCATGAACACCAACTGCTGCTTGAATATATTTCTCACTATTCGAATTCTTATTTTTTCACATCTTTAAATTCTGTAAATGCATAACTTCTTGATAGCAAAACCTCCACAGGACCTGAACTGCTACTTTAAAAGGAGTTTCACTAATATGTTAAGTATGTTAGTATGTCATATACACGTCTTCTTGTAGTGAAGGTTATTTGTGTAGATTTTTCGCTGTTTACCTTAATTTTCCACTTCCTTAACCAGGCTTGAAGTGTATTCTGATGTTGTTTATTGTTTCCAGCCTTACTTTGTGGAACTCCATAATCATGAAATAAATAAAGATTAGTAAAAGTTTCACAGTTTTATTAAAATACAACCTGACAATATTGTTTCGACAGCTATGCTGTCATTATATCAAAGGTAATATAATTATAAACAAACACGTCGCTAAGGTAGATACAAAAATAGGTAACTAGATAAAATAATAATTATAATCAGAATTAAATATCTAATACTAATACATAGCTGTCAAAACAATATTGTCAGGTTGTATTTTAATAAAACTGTGAAACTTTTACTAATCTTTATTTATTTCATGTATTCTGGTGGCTTTGTAGTTTTTCGGAAGCATTATTAAGGTCTCTATTCTCTATTGAAAGTCAGGATTGCCGTATCGCCATGGTGATATCATTATTTACAGGTATATCCGCAGTAGAAATCAGGTAAAAAATGGTCCAAGGATGCTACCTTGGGGGACACCAGAGCGTACCGGGTAGAGGTAGAGTGAACTTTCACTTGGAAGCGTTTATGAACGTAGGATTTGAGGATGAGGTATATGTGGGCATTGAGTGTTTTAATTTGTATAAAAGACCTTCGTGCTAGACTTTATCGAACACCTGCTGGACATCAAGGAAGACTGAGGCACAGTATTTCTTATCTTCTAGGTTGTCTTTAATTGTGTTAATTATTCTATCGCATTGCTGAATAGTGGAATACTTTTGCCAAAATCCAAATTGATGTTGAGGGATTAGTTCATCGATGGGGTGCTTTCATGTATTCTATTGAGTAGTCGTTCAAAGATTTTTGATGTTATTGGCAGGAGGCTCATTGGTCTATAAGAGGTAGGTTCTGTGAGTGCTTTGCTATCATTATGATTTGTGCATACTTCCATTGAATTGGGAAGTAGCATAAATGTAGTATACTGTTGTATATTGTGGTTAGTAGTACTATTGCTTTTTTAGGTAGATGTTTCAGTACTTCCTCGACTATTAGATTGAAACCTGGTGCTTTGAATGGTTTGACTTTACTAATTTATTTTAGAACTTCAGCAGATAAGAACGGGATGATTGGCAAAGATAACTGACAAGCTATACTAAGGTATTTTTTACTTCCTCATCTTCAATGTCATTATCTGGAAGTGGAGTAAATACAGTTGTCAAATGTTTGGATAGTACTTCAACCTTTTATTCATCAGATTGGGTCCAGTTTCTATGCAATTTTAGGGAATATAGATTGTTGGTCGTTTAAACGCGTTAGTAGCTTTCCAGAGTACGAGATCTATAGGCATTAAGTTATTTAAGTAGCGGTTAAATGTGTCATTGCGGTTCTACTGTAGGGTTCTTCTCAGTTTATGAGTAAGTCTATTAAGTCGAGTCTTATCTAGAGGATTACTGGAATGTTGCCACTTACTTCTTGCTCTTCTTTTCTCGATAATGGTTTCTCTTATATACAGTGGTATATCAATGTAATGCGTGGTTTTATTGGTCAAGGGTGTAGATTTCCAGGCTGCATCTTGAAGGACTGCTGTGAAGTGTTTGAACAGTTCTCTAAGCTCGTGCGGTTCCTTAATCCGGTAGTCTAAATGGATGTTGTTATTTACCAGGTTTTGGAATTGTTCGGTTTTTCTTGTGAGCAGAGTTAGGAGTGTTTTTTTAGTATTACATGCTTACTTAGTGTAAGCTATTATTATAGCACTATGATCAGAGCTTAAATCCAAACTGGATTCTATTTTATAGTGAGTGTTCGGTTATCGCGAATCCAAGTAAATCTGGAGTTTTATTTCTGTCAGTAGGCCAGTAAGTGGGGTGGCCGGTGGATAAATGGCTTAAATTATTTTGTTGCATTGACATTGCATTGACTCGAGTTGCTAGTTGCGCCTTTCTGGTGTTATTAATCTGGATTCCTAAGATGTGTGTTTCGCATTCCAGATCCAAGTGTCTGAAAAGGGTTGTATTCTTGACTTGAGATCAGGTGTCGCGAAGGAGAATAAATGGCGGCAACAACTAGTGGCCAGGAAGAAGTTTCTAGGTTTAATAAGATACCTTGTATTTTGGATGTGATATAAGGTTGAAGTACATGATGTTTCAAAGTTGATTTAATGAAGATTGCTAAGCCTGCAAGTAATTTATTTTTGCTACGACAGTGATTAGCATATTTAGGATCATACTATTTTGGTTAAGGAGTTGGGTGAAGAGGTTTTTAAATTCGTGAAAAAAATTTGACATTATAAAGAGTTCTAATATCTGTGTGGATTCATATTGCCTGAAACTATTTGTGCGTAGGACGTCCGGTTTTGAAAGTTTCGGGTGGTTTGTTTGATGCTGGGTAGTGGACCTGGATGGGTTGTTGTATTTAATAACTATTGATATGCGTTGCAACCTTTTTAATTAGCAGAGTGGCCGCCACCACATAAAGCGCATACTGCTGGGATGTTTTTTAGTTTTGTATATGATTTAGTGTCGTGGGTACCTCCTCATTTCACGCATTTGTAAGGTTTTGTACAGTAAGCTTCTGAGTGTCCGTACGCTTGACACGGCATACATTGTATTATGGTATTTTTGCGATTTGGAGGTTAACTTACTTTTGTGTTGTTGATATACTCGATGTCGTAAGCTTCTGTATTGTTACTTGGTGGCTCAAGATCCACAAAGAAGAGCGGCAAATATTCTTTTGTTATTCTATGTCTAACGTTAATTGCAATTCTCACTTTATGTCCCTTTTTGGCTACTTCTTTTTGGATTGTATTTGTATGTGTAAACCCCTTATTACGATCCTGTACGCTCTGTCTTGCTTTAGTTGATAAGTATGGTGTACAATGTTTCATCTTTCATGTATTGTATAAGTTTCCTATAGGTGCTAGGTTCATGGACATTGCTTTTAACGATATTATTTGGAAGGGATTTCGTCTGATAGGGTTCGTCGGCAGCTACTACAGCTAAGCTGCCAGTCATCTTGTTGTAGTCTGTTACTCTATATAGGTAGATAGGGAGAGGTCTGGCATTATTTGGTTGGTTATTGTTTACTTTGTTGTTAGAGTTATCGCTTGTTGTTGTTATGTGTTGGTTTGGGATTCGTTTTCTGACAATGTTTGAATTTTAGTTCCGTTTTTTAATTAGTGATTACTTGCTATGCGTCAGTTTTTCCACTGATTTCGTTATTGCTATCCTGTATCATTGCATCATCTGCACTGCTTACTTCGTCTTCGTATGCGCCATATCGGTGAGACGGTGAGGATATATTTCTGTAAATGTTGAGTGGGGCTAGTGTCTGAGTGTGGTTCGAGTTAGGATGAAAAGCTGATCGTGGCGTAAATTCCCAGTTGGGAAGAGTTCGTCACATAGTGACGCGCACTTTAATATCAGTATTCGCTTTTAAATATTGCACTAACTTACAATAACACACACAGAAGGATTTGACTCACCCGGCATCTATTATTGTGTTCTCACAGGAATTTTTAAATAGTAATACTTACGCACTTGTTAGTTTAGCAGACACTTATTATTTATTTAAAAATCATCTCTTGAGTTTATTTATAACAGGAGACCGGAACATCTCTTCGCTTGACCCACAAGAGAGAATAACACATTTTAACCGCAATAAATTACATACAATTATTGTATGTAATTTTTTGCTGTTAATATTAAGAATGGCGAATTTACTTTTAGATGTACAGTTGCGATCATTCGCTAAGGAACGATGAAAAAATAGTGATCGCCGATTTTTCAGTTTTTTGTACAATGTACGCTGTAACTCGACCTGTTTTATGAACTAGACAATTATAATATTCAAAAATGAAATGTTCTTGCACACCACATAATAAACTTACATTTACATTGTACAAAAAACGGGAAAATCAGCGGTTATGATTTTTGCATCGTTCCTTAGCGAATGATCGCAACTGTACATACTATTCGTAAATACTTGAAATGTTATTAAAATGAAATAAAATTTAAAAAAGAATTCAATACTATTGTAAAAGGAAAAATGGCTCTATCGAATGGTAGCCTAAAATTAACAAGTTTCCATTTAAGAAAATCTCGCGGAAAGGCGTAACTCATAAACAATTGAAGAAAAAAATCAAGTATTCTCAAATGTAGATAAAAATGTCCTAAGAAACTTTTGTATTTAACATTATTTCCTAAAATGAATAAAATAAATCCCCGTCTCCATACTTTTAACTAACCCTGTATGTGTTTTGCAAAACAAGAAATATTATCACAATAATATAATTATTATTAAAACACTGACTTCTGAGACTTTAGTAATGATTCGGGTCTGAATCTAGCCATACTACAACAACGTTTACAACATACATTTTACAAGTTTGATTTATTTTTATTTTATTTTTTTTATTTTTTCACGCCTACACTACGGGGGAACCAACTGCTAAGGTCATCTATCCCCCATCTAACATGCAACACGAATACACACACCCATAGTTGAGGTGGCGG
This sequence comes from Agrypnus murinus, assembly GCA_929113105.1. NCBI lineage: Eukaryota > Metazoa > Arthropoda > Insecta > Coleoptera > Elateridae > Agrypnus > Agrypnus murinus. The sequence continues at coordinate 5,317,300 of OV816029.1, forward strand.
AATTTTCCAATTAGAAAAATCCCGCCGCCCCAAGTGGGATTCGAACCCACGACCCTTGGAACACGAGTGATGCACTGACACCACTCATCTACCGCCGGCACGATTTATTATTGTTTCTGTATATAATTTTTATATTATTTATATCCTTTTTCATAGTTGTAAAATTATACATTTCCTTCTAAAGTAATTTTTCTTTGCATAAAACTAGTTTCAAACTTTAGTCATTACTGAAGTCCCAGACTGTACATGTTGCTAGACTCTCGATTCTTGCATAACGCATTTAATTAGGTATATGATTTAATTTTAATATTACCTAAGTATTTATAAATTTACATTTACTTGATTTATTCATAAATTAAACATCTGAAATACATATAATACTTAGAATTCGAAACAATTATATATACAATACACAGATACAATTTAAGTTGTGCTTCAAAAATTTGTACGTCTACACGCTGTAAGCTATAGGATAGGAAATCGTGACATAAAAATTGATTATTAACATTTCTGCAACTTTGTCTAAATATGCAACTTCGAACTTCCATTGTCCTGCAGGAATTAAAGGTGGACATCTTTTGGCATCTAATGCAAAATTGCAGATATGGTACCATCCCTGGCAAATAATTCAAAAATGGATTATTAATGCATAAATCTTACTACTTGCACTTCTTACAGTTTTCACAGGACAACTAAAATTTCCACACTCCATTGTCCTATGCAGACCAAACTCATTCTTCTCAGCAAAATCGCAATAATTAAACTGGAATCTCATGGGAAATAAACGGTATTCGTTACTCGAGAACTTGTATGCTTGCACACGAATCTACAACATTGCTTTTGTATTTACAGGTCTAATACGGAAAACTGTTACTGATTACAATCATTTTCCTTTCCATAGCTTTATTCAAATTAAAAGTCAGGTTGGTAAAAGCTTGGGTGCGGTTATATTTAAAGGTAGTAACTTTCGCCGTATTACCGTAACTTCTATTGAACCAAGCAAGTTCGCCTCTTTCATATTTCAAAAAATATTTGTTCTGCTCAAACTAGATATAATGACAAAACGTAGAATGCAAAATCAATTGCAATAAAATTATGTACAAAAGATAATTACCATAAATACGATTTGAATGAATAAGACAGCGCAACAAGCAAAAGTACAGATAGTTGATGTCATTTTCCATACAGTCTAAAACTGAACTAACATAAAACAGATTATTATGATTTATAAATAAATAATATAATGAAATAATATAAATGATGATTACTTTTTGTGGATTTGGGAAATGGAGATTAGACATTTCAGCAAAAATCATCAAAAGCAGGGAGATGTTATCAAAATTTGATAGTCTGCCTTTTAGTTGAGGTAATAATAAATTACAACAAACTCGATTCCGTAATTAAAATATAATATAATAAAGTTAGACATATCGCAAAAACCAACTGTTTGAAGGATATTTATTATTTACGTTACCGTTAATCTCTTGATCCTCAGGAATAACAATTGACAGTTTCTGGTAATAGAGCAATTGGTATTAGTTTTCATTCAGCTGCGAAGCAGTCCCTTTAGGAAACTCCTAATAGAGCGAGCAGCGATGGACGATGTGTTTTAGCGGAACTATCTTAATCTCGTGTCATGATAAATAAATAAATGATAAACTAATTACGGTACTTGATACTTGGAACATTACTTCGTTGACAGGAAAAGAAAGCGAAATTATAGGAGAGATAGAAAGATACAAAATACATCTCCTAGGTATATCCGAGATAAAAAAGAAAAGCAGTGGCATAAAACAACTAGATAAAGGATACACACTAAGATTTTCTGCATCACAGATAGGTAATAGAACAACTGCGGGAGTCGGATTAATAGCCTGTGATGAATTAGAACACAAAATAACGAAACGGGAAGCAGTCAATCAGAGAATAATAACAATATGTCTAGAACTACAAGAACTACTAGAAAGTAGGAGTAATTCAAATATACGGTCCCACCGAAAACGCCACAGTCAACGACCAAGAAACATTTTACGAAGAACTACAACGCACACTAGAGAAAATGCAAGACAGCAACAAACACGTAATAGTCTTAGGGGACTGGAATGCGCGTATAGGAAGCCAGGAAGAAAACGGGAGGGAAATGATGGGGGAATATGGCCTAGAAGGAGACATAAACGAAAATGGCGAAAGAATGCTCGATTTTTGCATCACAAATCAACTGCTAATAGGCAACACCTGGTTTAACCATAAAACAATACACAAAATAATATACGAAAACGAAGAATTAGGACACAAAACGATGATTGACTTCGTTACATATACAAGAAACCTGACAAGGAAAGGTTTGGAAGTGACCCCCGAGAAAATCGACGAAAAGTATATCAAGAGATAGTAATAGTAACTAGTAGTCTATATATAAAAAATTAGCTGCCAAATCCATCAGGGAGAAAATCTATGGCCATTTTGGCCATAATGGGAAAAAGTTAAAAGTGGTCTAAAAAAGTTGAAAATTGGTATAGATGTAGATCGTATTATTCTAAACTATGTTTAAATCGGGAAAAAACATCTACACCCCCTCGTTTCATCCCCACATGCGAACACAGTTTATACAAATAAATCTTTTCATATCGATAAATTCCTTGACTTCCTTTTTTTAAATGGATAATTAATTACTAATAAGTCATTTAAAATGGATAAAAGTCATTTTGTTGATGGTCGGATTTTTTATACAGGGTGTTTCACTTTACAGCTTGACACCCATATATATTTGTTATTTATAACGGAATCAATTCCAAATTCTTATCAGGTATTGTTTAAAACTAAACATAAAATTTAATTTTTCTTAATTTCTTTCAAAAAAATAATGTAACATTAAAAGGTTAATAATTTCTAGGCCAACTCACATTTCAAAATATGAACAAATGCTTTCTTGCAATATAAACACATTTTTTCTAATAATTGCAAGATATGCTTACTAGTTAAAAATAGTAGGTTAGTATAAAATGCTATTATGCTAAAATAATCACTTACTTAAAGAGCTAACTAGACAAACCAGAAAATAACAAAATGTTAGAATAAAAGTTTCTTGTCAATTAATGTAATTAATGTAAATGTTTTAGCATCACAGATTTATAAAAATAATTATAATTTGTATATAAACAAAGGGAATTTTCAAATAAATGATTAGTAACGTATACTGATCAATCAATTATTATCTCCTTTAGAATCTGATACCAAGCGGTATTGATTACCTAAGGAGGTAAAAATAACAGTCACCCTTATGAAGAAGTGGTGACCACAGAAAGGTCGTAGTACCAATCTGCTATAACGTAAAATCTACCAAGAGATTTTACATTTTGGTCCTTCGAGCCGGATCTATGGATCTACAGTCCACCGGTCCACCATGGGCGGATTAGTAACGTATACTGATCAATCAACTATTACCTCCTTTAGAATCTGATACCAAGCGGTATTGATTACCTAAGGAGGTAAAAATAACAGTCACCCTTATGAAGAAGTGGTGACCACAGAAAGGTCGTAGTACCAATCTGCTTTAACGTAAAATCTACCAAGAGATTTTACAGGTATAGATTCCCGTAAAAGAGTTTTGCATGTAATTATAATTCCCATTTATTGTAAATCACCAGCCTACTACAATCAAAGATAAATTCAAATAATAAAAAAAAACATATAATGTAAAAGTCGAGACGGAAATTTGTTATGGACCACCTTAAAATCATAAAACTAAATTTTGGTTAGAGAATCCTGAATAATAATAATTGTTTTACATGCATTATTAGAATTGAATTAAAATTATCATATTTTAGCTTTAAAAGTGACATGGAGATTGATAACAAATTTTGTTTGCTCTTAAAAGTTTACTAAAAGAGCATATTCATTTAAACGACTATACTCTATAGTATGCACGAGCATTCACCGTTTTCGACATACTCGAAATAATCTTCTGGAATTTGGGTGGATTATTTATAAAATTGCAGGCCCACATTAAGAGTGGGAATCATGCATCTCTTTCCCACTTATTTACCTTCTTTGCTATACAATTCCAACACAGCAACACCCGAAATTCTAGATTTCAGAGCATATTTTACATGTTTAAATGAATTAATATTAATTGATGATTAATTAATACTAATCAAATGATAAGTTAATGTACTGTTAATATTGTAAACAATAATTAAAAAGTAGAAGTAATTAATAATAACAAAGAAACAAACAGAAAAGTATGATAAATAGATATTTATTAAAAAAGAAACGTACTACAGCATCTACCGTATCCGAGTGTAGCATGCGCTAGATTTCTAATTATTATAAAACGCAAATTTTGTTTATAATCACAGCTGTTTGGGTAAATTTCTTTTTATGAAATATTTAATATTTTATAATAAACAATTTTTTTATAATTATATTTTTTTATAAAAAGGGATAATATTATTACACACAAATTATTATACACACAACACATAAAACTATTCCTTGTGGACATAAAATTATTCCTTAATTTTATAGTCATTGTTTAAACTGTGTATGTGTATTTATGTCAAGTAAAAATAATTTAAAACTTTAAAAATATAATTCAAATAATTAGTTAACTAATAATTTTTGTTTCTAAACTAACAAGTCTAAATAAAAAAAGTTAACGGAGCAGGAATCAATCCAGCACCCCATTCCAAATAAACCTAGGACAAGCCTTGAGAGTGAATTTTGCGTTTTTAACAACGTATAAATCAGGCTTTAAATTATATTTTCATACTGACTGTCCTAGATTTATTTGAAATCTGCTGTACTGGAAGCGATGTCAGAACAATTTTATTATTTTAGAAATATAAAAATGTGATTATATTTTTTGCAAATTGATTATGAAAGTTGAACTCTGTTTAACGAAAAATTGTAATGAAAGTCGCACTTTTTTAATTATTTTGTTTTGCAGATTGATTACGAACTTTGACTCTTTTTAACGAAAAATCGTAGTGAAAGTAGCACTTTCTTAATTATCTTTTTTAATTATTTTTTAATTATGTTTGTAAAAAACAAACTTCAATCTCCTCGGAGATTATTGTTAAAGAATACTATGTTTCTCCACGACCACTACGGAATTTGTAAATTCTGAAATTAATTTTGATAATAAAAACTTAATATTCTAACTCTTGTTGTAGAATATTCTAAAACACTACCCTACTGATGTATTTTGCATGTATTTCATTCCATTACTAAATGTGGAATGAATATTCTGTAACAGTATAATAAAAAAACAGTTAGCCTTGATTTCATTGTTTACATCAAATATCATAACCAGTGAATATAAACTTAAGGGATAATTTAATGTAATTATTCCTTTTTATAAATATGTCATAAAAAGAAATTTACCCAAACAACTGTGATTATAAATAACTCGAGTTTTGAATTAGAAATCTAGGGCATCCTGCACTTGGGCATGGTGGCTGCTGTCATATGTTTTTTTAAAATGAATATCTATTTATCATACTTATCTGTTTGTTTCTTTTTTATTATTAATTACTTCTATTTCTTAATTTTTTTACAATATTACTAATTACAGTACATTAACTTATCAATTGATTAATATCAGTTAATCAACAATTAATATTAATTCATTTACGCATGTAAAATATGCTCTGGAGTCTAGAATCGTGCGTTGCGGTGTTGTAATTATATAACAAAGAGGTAAAATCAGTGGGAAAGAGATGCATGATTCCCACTACTCAATGTGGGCGTGTAGTTTTAGAAAACAAATCGACCCACATTATAGAAGATTATTTCGAGTATGTACAAAAAGATGAATACTGAATATTCCTGCATGCTATAGATTATAGACCGTTGCTCTTTTAGTTAAGGTTTAAGAATAAACAAAATTTTGTTGTCAATTTCTATGGCACTTTTAAAGCAAAAATAAGATAATATTAATTCAATTCTAATCAAACATTTAAAACAATTATTATTATTCAAGATTGTCTAATCAAAATTTGGTCTTATGATTCTCAGGTGGTCCAGAACAAATTTCCATCGCGACTTTTACAATTTTACAACAAGGTCTATATGTTTTCCAATTGTTTGCATTTGTCGTCAATTGTAGTAGGCTGGTGGTTTATAATAAATGGAGATTATGATTACAGGCAAACGTCTTTTAAGGTATTCTATTCGCTATGTGCATGGCGACTCGTGGCGACCTCTGGTCGTAGACTGCGTAATAAGGACGGAAACCATAACATTGGCGTTTATGGACGGATATCGAAAGTGGAAAATAAATCAAATATAAAGACTATTTTTTGTTTACTTTCTACATGAGCGTGTACAGTAATTATTTTTATGCAATTGAGAAGAATAAGCATGTAAGTAAATTGTATTTAATATACATATTTTCATGTTATTATTTGACTTTTTGAGGTTATGTCCATATATGCACATTTGAAAATTCAATAAATGGTAAAAAATGATATAAACTTGCACTTGCTATTTGAACCATTATTTTTGCAATTCACTACGCAACAAGTATTCCCACCCATTATATTTGCAAAGTTTACTGAAAGCGTCCGTCATTATTGCTCTATTGCTCCACCTAGCGCGCTTCGAGCGATTATCCCATCCCCTCCAAGCCGACGCACATAACGAATACCTGATAAAAATTTGGAATTGATTCCGTTATAAATAACAAATATATACGGGTGTCAAGCTGTAAAGTAAAACACCCAGTATAAAAAAATCCGAACATCAGAGGTGTTTGGTCATCAACGAAATGACTTTTATCCATTTTTAAATGACTTATTAGTAATTAATTATGCATTTAAGAAAAGGAAGTCAAATCATTTATCGATATTAAAAGATTTATTAGTATAAACTGTGTTCGCCTGTGGGGATGAAACGCGGGGGTGTAGATGTTGTTTCCCAATTTAAACATAGTTTAGAATAATACGATCTACATCTATACCAATTTTCAACTTTTTTAGACCACTTTTAATTTTCTCCCATTATGGCCAAAATGGCCATAGATTTTGTCCCTAATGGATTTGGCAGCTAATTTTTTATATATAGACTACTAGTTACTATTACTATTTCTTGATATACTTTTCGTCGATTTTCTCGGGGGTCACTTCCAAACCTTTCCTTGTGAGATACGCTGTCAGAAACGTAAAAGTAATAAGAGGAGCAGAACTAAATACCAAAAACACAGACTCGTAGTAACGGACACAAACATCAGAAAGCCAAATAAAACCCCAAATAAGTCATATACAAGAATAAAATTGGAGACCCCCTATAAAACGACAGGAATATGAAACGAAATTACAAGAAAGATTAAATAGAATAGAGTTAGAACAGGTAGGGAGTTAACAAACATTAATAGGAAATGGGAGATCTTGAAGGAAACAATACTAAATACGGCAAAAGAAGCCTGTATCAAAAAAATAACATACAGACCGGACAAGAAGAGAACTAGATGGTGGAACGAGGGAGTTAAACACATAGTAAAAGAAAAAAAGCATGGAAATAATTCATAACAACAAGAAACGAGGATGCTAAAAGAATATACAATCAGAAAAGGAACGAAGCCAAGAAAGCAGTGAAGCAAGCTAAACAAGAAAACTGGGAAGAATTTGTCAGAAAAATAGAAGAAAATTACATTGAAAACCAGAAACAGTTTTGGAATATAGTCAAAAAACTTAAAGGGAACCAACAACAAAAAATTAGAAATATTAGAAACGAAACAGGAGAATTACAAACCAAAACAGAGGATATATTAAACACCTGGAAGAAACACTACACAAAAACATTCAAAGAAGATAGAGCTCTAGAAAGCTAGTACTAGTACAGAGGAAATTAAGAATAACTTGAAAGAATAGAAATAAATAAGGAGATATCGCTAGACGAAGTATCACAGGCATTAAATAAAACCAAGAATGGAAAAGCATCAGGGCCATATGACTTAGCGGCAGAACTGCTCAAGAAAGGGTGTCAGATTAATTACTAAACTGGCTAAAGAATGTAGTGTATGCACAAGCGTAGTAAATGGAAACAATACCGGAAGAGTGGGAACAGAACATAATTGTCCCAATATATAAGAAAGAAGACACTACCGACGTAAGAAACTATAGAACCATATGCCTACCCTCAGTAGCCCTAAGAATCTACTCAAGAGTACTGGAAAAACGACTAAGAAACCAAATTGAACAACGACTAAAGGAAGAACAAGGAGCCTTTAGACCTGGCAGGCAAACTCAAGATCACATCTTTAGTGTAAGAGCAACAATAGAGAAGATGATGGAGAAGAATTGAAACCTATATCTGGCTTTCCTAAATCTGAAAGCGGCCTTCGACCAAGTATCCAGACCTCCATATTTGGGTAACGTTAGAAAAATTAGAAGTAACCCTTCTTTACCCTTCTAACCCTTTAAACTAATACAAGCCATTAAAAGTCTGTACAAAGATATAAAAGCAAAGTCAGGTTAAATGGACAAACATCGGAAGAATTCAGGCTAGAAAAGGGTATAAAGCAAGGAGACGGCCTGAGTCCCCTATTATTTATCATATATATGAACAACTACACAAAAAATGCAAGAAAGATCTGAGAAAAGCAACACTAGGATACCTTAACCTCTCACCAATAAGAACAGAAGACCTAATTTACGCCGAAGACATAATAATAATGGCTACAAGTGTGAACCAACTCTCATCAAACATAAGTAACTATATGGAAACAAACTTAAGAAAACGGCATGACAATAAACTTGGATAAAAGTAAACCCTATACATATCAAAGGATGGAGAAGAAGAAAGAATAAGAATACAACTAGATAGAAAAGAATTAGAACAAGTACGCAAATATGAATACTTAGGGACAACAATTAGCATGGACGGAAGAATAGATGAAGAAAAAAACAGGTTAAGGAAAGCCAATAAAATATACCATCAGACATCACTCTAACAGCAAAAAGAGAACTAAGCATAAAGGCAAAAACACATTTATATAAAGCAATGTTCGTCCCAACTCATACGCAGCGGAACCATGGACCATCCTAGATAAACACAGAGCAAAAATTACAGCTTTCAAAATAAAATACCTACGAAGATCGTTAGGGAAAACTAAACGCGACCAAATAAGAAATAGAAATATTAGAGAAGTACTTGAAATTGAAGCATTAACTGAGCTCGTCGAAAACAAACAACTTTCTGAAACTAAAAGGATGTCAATTTTATTGTAATTGACAAATAAAGTTATTTCTGGAATGTGATTAGCGGAATGTGAGTGTCCGCCGCCACATAAAGCGCATACTACTAGGATGTTTTTTAGTTTTGCACATGATTTAGTGTCGTGGGGACCTCCGTATTTCACACATTTGTAAGGTTTTGTACAGTAAGCCTCTAAGTGTCCGTACGCTTGACAGCGCATACATTGTATTATGGTATTTTTGCGATTTGGAGGTTCAACTTTGATTTTTGTGTTGTTGATATACTCGATGTCGTAAGCTTCTTTATTGTTATTTGGTGGCTCAAGATCTACAAAGAAGAGCGGCAAATAGTCCTATGCCTAACGTTAATTGCACTTTTCACTTTAAATCCCTTTTTGGCTATTTTTTTAGGTTGTGTTTACTGGTGTTGTGAGGTGTAAACCCCTTATTACGACCCTGCACGCTCTGTCTTGCTTTAATTAATATGTATGGTATACAATGTTTTCATCTTTCATGTATTGTACAAGTGTCCTATAGGTGCTAGGTTCATGGACATTGATTTTAACGATATTATTTGGAAGGAATTTCGTATGAAGTTTACTATAGCTAAGCTGTCAGTTAATCTTGTTGTAATCTGTTACTCCATATCCGTAGATAGGGAGAGGTCTGGCATTATTAGGTTGGTTATTGTTTATTTTGTTTTGTTTAGAGCTATCGCTTGTTGTTGGGTTAACGTCTGTTTTGACTTGCGATAATGTTGGAAACCTATTTGATGTTTTGGTTTGGGTTTATTTTTCTGACAAAGTTTGAATTTTAGTTCGTTTACTTTTATTAGTAATTACTTGAAATGCGTTAGTTTTTCCATTGATTTCGTTATTGCTATCCTGTAGCATTACATTGTAACCCTTGGGATACTTAATTGTAAATTACAGATGATCGTCAGAGGCCAGGGTTGAAGTGCTGGAGCTAGACAATAATAGAGTGCACTTACCTTAATTTCGCTTCCTTACAGAAAGGGAGAGGTAATCCAAATAATATAAACACAGTTTATAGTTAATAATTAAAGACGAGTTTATTTATTATTGTTAATTAAATTAGTAAGTCAATTTATAACATTTTTCACACCAAACATAAATTATTGAAGTTTTATTACTTTCACGTAGCCAGAAGTAATATATTGAATTTAAATAATTGAAAATTGAAAAATTATAAAAACTTAAAACCGAAAGTGAGTTCCTTCTTTCTTGAGGACCTAATCAGAACTAACTTAAAAGAAAAACCCTATGTAAAATGTAAACATTTAGAAAACAGTTTAGATCACAAAACAAACTTAATTAAATTAACAGTGTACGTGTGTTTGATAAACTCCAAGACAAAACTTACTTTCTTTTGATTAATATTAGAAAAATGCAATTATGCACTCCTGGCAGGAAGCCGTCTTATCGCCTATGAAAGAATCATCATTTTCGAAATAAAAAAATATAGAATTTCAAAGCTTTAAGCAAAAGGCAAAAGTTTTACATTTTAGCATTTTCATTTCCCGTGAGAAACTAAATTTTGCATTTTCTTCAACTAAATTTTTAAATTTTAATAAGTTGTATCTTTGAGTTTATTCAACCCTAAATAATAAAATATAATATTATAAATGCAGTTACGATTTGTAAAACTAAGTAAATATGAACTTTAGCCAAAATAGTTTAAGAATAAATGGTAATATAATAATAAGCTAATTATAATAAATCAATGGAGCCGTTCGGGTACAACATCGTCTTCACTGCTTACTCGATATTCGTTGTTTTCGTATGCGCCATATCGATGAGATGGTGAAGAAATATTTGTATAAATGTTAAAGGCAAGTGTCTGAGTGCGGTTCGAGTTAGGATGAAAAGCTGGTAGTGGCGCAAATTGGTTTATCGGGAACTGATTTTGGAGAGAGGGTTGCGGGTAAGGGTTTTGCGTTATTTGATTCATTTGTTGCAGATAGAGTGCTTGCATTGCCATATTTTCAGATAATACATTTTTCATAGCAGTGGTAAAACCGGTTCCATTACCAGTTGGGAACACTTGGTCACATAGTGACGCGCATCTTAATGTCAGTATTCGCTTTTAAATATCGCACTAATTTACAATAACACACACACAAAGATTTGACTCACCTTGTATCTATTATTGTGTTATCACAGGAATTTTTAAATTGTAATACGCATTTGCTAGTTTAGCAGGCACTTAATGATACTGTACATACTATTCGTAAATACTTGAACTGGTGTTTTCTCGAAAAAATGTTATTAAATGAAATAAAATAAAAAAAAGAATCAATACTATTGTAAAAAGAAAAAATGGCTCTATCGATTGGTAGCGTAAAAGAACAAGTTTCCATTTAAAAAAAATCCCGGAAAAGCGTAACTCAAAAACAATTAAAGAAAAAAATTTTAAAATATTCTCAAATATAGATAAAGATTTCCTAGAAACATCTGTATTGAATATTATTTCCTAAAATGAATATTAATGACAATACCTCGGCGTCTCCATACCTTTAACTAATCCTGTATGTGTTTTACACAACAAATATTATCACAATAATATAATTATTATTATACAACTGTAGTCTGAGCCTCTAGTAATGATTCGGGTCTAAATCTAGCCACACGCACCACATTTTACAAGCTTGCTTTATATTATTGTTTCTGTATATAGTTCTTATATTATTTATATTCTTTCTAATGGTTGTAAACTATACATTTCCTTCTAAAGTATTTTTTATTTGCTTGTAAAACTAGTATCAGACCTGAGTCATTACTAAAGTCCCAGACTATACTCCTGCTATATGATTTAATTTTAATATTATCTAAGTATTTATAAATTTACATGTATTCATACATTAAACTTCTGAAATGCATATACTTAGAATTCGAACAATTACACACACACAGATACAATTTAAGTTGTGCTTCAAAATTTTTTACGTTGACACGCTTTAAGCTACAGGATAGGAAATTGTGACATAAAAGTTGACTATTAATATTTCTGCAGCTTGGTCTAAAGATGCTACTTCTAACTTCCATTGTCCTGCAGGAATTAAAGGTGGACATCTTTTGGCATCGATTGCAAAATTGCAAACATGGTACCATCCCTGGCAAATAATACAAGGATGGATTGTTAATGCATAAATCTTACTACTTGCACTTCTTACAGTTTTCGCAGGACAACTAAAATTTCCACACTCCATTGTCTTATGCAGACCAAACTCATTCTTCTCAGCAAAAGCGCAATAATTAAACTGGAATCTCATGGGAAATAAACGATATTCGTTACTCGCGAACTTGTATGCTTGCACGCGAGTCTACAACATTACCTTATGTATCTACAGGTGTAACGTAAAAAAATGTTATTGAGTGTTATTTACAATCATGTTCGTTCCTAAAGCTTTTTTCAAATCATAGGTCATGTTGGTAAAAGCATGGGTGCGATTATATTTAAAGGTAGTAACTTTCACCATATTATAGTAACTTCTATTGAACCAAGCGAGATCTCCTCTTTCATATTTAATAGAATATTGGTTTTGCTCAAACTAGATTATAAAAATAAAATGTAGCCACAAAATCAATTGCAATAAATTTATTATATAGAAAAGATAATTACCATAAATGCGCATCCAAAAAATAAGAAAGCAAAACAAACATAAGTATAGATAGCTGATGTCATTTTCCATACAATCTAAAAGTAAACTGAAACAGATGATATTGATTTATAATAGTTATAGTAAAAATGATGATTACTTTTTTGTGGATTTCGGAAGGATGTTAGCCATTTAGCAAACATCATCAAAAGCAGGCAGATGCTACTAAAATTTCATATTATGCCTTTCGGTTTAGATAATAATTGCAACAAACTCGATAAAGTAATTACATAAAATATAATACAATAAAACTAGACACATCGCAAAAAGAACAACTGTTTAATAGTATGTTGTACAGTTGCGGCTTAAAAATTTTCAACGGTAATTTATCAAGTTAGCGCATTTTTCTGATATTTACATCAAATGAATCTGGCTTGTATGCCATTTATGACATTTCGAAATAATAATAGTGACGTCTCTTATGAGAATTGAAAAGTCGAAATTACGTAGTCGCAATAGACCGTTGAAAATTTTTCGACCGCAGCTGTACAACTAGGTATGAAAGTCATACTTTTTTTCACAAATTTTCAGTATTGATACACGAGGGCGAAGTCACAAATACAATTAAAAAATATTGAAAAAGTGCTACTTTCATTAGGATTTTTCGTTAAAAAGAAAGTCAACTTTCATAATCAATATGCAAAAAAGAATATTTATTACTTCATTACCGATAATCCTTTGATCTTCAGGTATAACAATTGCCAGTTCCTGGTAACAGAGCTACATATATCTATAAATTAGCATTAGTCCTTGCCTAGGGAACACCTGATAGAGCAAGCAGATGGACGATGAGATTTAGGGGAACTATCTTAATCTCTTGTGATTGATATTCAATAAATGATGAACTAATTATTATTCCTGAGTAGTACCTTCTAAAGTGTGGACCTTAAATGCGCGTGGCTTTGTAACAGAAACTTCAAGAAATTTAAAGCATTAGTGTAATCATTACCGATACGACAGACGATGCTATGCTGACAAACAAGATGAAACAAGCATAAGAGGGCTCGCTTGTTTATGACATCCGACTGATTTATGACCTAGTAAAAATACTTAATTAACAAAGCCTTGAACAGTCGCATTCTTATCTATTTCGTAATATTGCGCAATATCATGCAATACGTAAACGATGTTTTAATGACAACCAGAGGGCGCTACGATTGTTTTTTAGAACGTATAAAACAAAATCCTGAACTTCCGGGCATCACTTGTCTACATCAGCTATCGTCGTTAATAACTCTTATTTACGGCTATTGTGTTTTGGTGTATGTGTGTGTATTTGTTAGTCTCGAATAAATCTTTTTTTTTTTAAATAAAGCTGTGAGTGTTTGACGAACCAAGACAGCCAGCCAACAAAGGTAGGAATTTATTATTAATTGTTTTATTACGTATTACTGATTAAAGGCTTTATTAATTTGCATTGAAACTGATCTTTCTCTGACTTTGCTTTATTAATTTGCATTGAAACTGAACGTATTTGTTTATAATAATAATAATAATGTTAAATTTTGTAGTTTTGCAAGTCGGTTTCTTTAACTTTGTACAAACCAAATAATTAATTTATAATATTTAATAACCCGCATTGCGTTCGGGGGTTACGAAAATATACCTTCGTTTATTAGATTAGTTTATTCAAAATTATGTACAGAAAATTTCCAGTATCAACATACTTTGTAACGCATGTAATTTCTCAGTTTTAGCATTAGACGTAAAAGCTCAATTATATTCCCTGTACTTGTACTACTACTACCCGTAACAAAATAGCTCTTTATGAAATTATTACTGAAAGTGTATCTACTGTTAAGAAGTTTAACACCCAAAAGCGTCGAGTTGTATTCAAAGTGAAACAGTCTTCAGATAGCCAAGACCTATTGGTCTTTTTCAAAACAGCTATCGAGCAAATAATTACACATGCCATGTCTAACGTTTCACCAACCGACCGTGTAGGAATTACTTTCGAGTTCGATAGTTTTAAAGATAAACTCCCCGGCTACATGAGTTTTAGACTGGCTAGTGAGGTTACCTACAAAGATGTTTGGGGAATTCTAGAGAGCATCCTACAGAGTGACCCTGAAGCTCTCAGTACTGATAAGTTCCGTATGATTGTTTCATCCGTGACGCCACCTGCAGGGCAAGGGCGTAACCGAAGCGGCATTTACAGTACCTTCGCCGAAAAGTGCAGTAGGCGTAGAGGTATTGTAACGATCAAGAATACGGACAATCTATGCCTACCCAGGGCTTTGATCGTAGGGAAGGCCCATGCTGATCAAAGCCCTGATTACAAGAAGACCAGGACTAACCAGGGTGTACAAAAGATAAAGGCCGAGGAATTAATGCGAGAGGCCTGTGTACTCGTCATTCCATCAGAGGGAGCAGGTGTCAACGAATTAAGATGCTTTCAAAGACATCTTAATGAATACAAGATCACTGTGTATGGGTATGGTACAAAGGGCCGTGATGTGATCTTCGAAGGAGCTACTGATACAGAGAAGAAGATCAATCTACTGTATCACGATGGGCATTATAATTTAATCACCTCATTGACCGCTGCCTTTGTATGCAGATACTTTTGCGAAAGCTGTCACGCCCCGTATGATCATAAAAGTCACCATAGGTGTGAAAAGTCTTGCATGGGCTGTGGCAGTTCACCACCTTGTACTAGACAAGCCCTACTCATCAGATGTCAGGATTGCAGAAGAGACTTTAGAAACCAAAACTGTTATGAGAATCATCAGACTAAAATGTGTCAGATTGTTAAAAAATGTGAGGAATGCTTTAGGATCATAAATCTAAAGCTGAGAAAAGAGCCTCATATTTGTGGAGAAATTTATTGTAAAACTTGCCAGGCTCACAAACCTGAAAACCATTTTTGTTTTGTAAAACCGGTCGGGGAAATGTCTGCTGTTAAACAGAACGAGACTCTTTTTGTATTTTTTGACTGGAAACAAGGCAGGAGAAACAGATCTCTGAAGGTGTCCGTATTCATGAGCCTAATTTATGTATTTTGCACCAGGTATGCCCTAGCTGCTATAATGAACAAAAATTGTATTGCTGTCAACGTTGTGGTATCAGAGAGCGGGTCATAAAGAAGGACTGCATTGAAGCGTTCCTGACCTATTTATTAGAAATCCGCAAGAAGTTTAGAAACGTCGTAGCTATAGCTCACAACGGACAGGCCTTTGATACCCAATTCATCCTGAACCACATCATTACAAAGACCTCGCTGAGGCCTGAGCTCATAATGAGAGGCAGCAAAATCCTTTTACTTCAATTAGATAATCTAAAGTTTATCGATTCTCTGAACTACTTCCCTATGGCCCTATCTGCACTCCCTAAAGCGTTTGGGTTACCAGCACCAAAAGGATACTTCCCGCATCTCTTTAATACCGAAACAAACGCTAACTACGTCGGCCCTCTGCCAAGCATAGAATATTACAGCCCCGGTACCATGAAACCGAGGGCTCGTGAAGAATTCCACAACTGGTACGAGGCGAACAAAAACATCGAGTTCGACATGCAGAGAGATCTAGTGACGTACTGTAGAACCGACGTGGATATTTTGAAGCGAGCATGTCTTCACTTTAGAAACCTGTTTGTTGAAGAGTGCGGTGTCGATCCTTTTACCGAAGCAATCACTATCGCTTCGGCTTGCAATCTAATGTTCAGGCGCAAATTCCTGCAACAAAACACCATAGGGATAATACCCAAGGGCGGTTACAGGAGAATCGATAATCAGTCCAAAATAGCTCTCCAGTGGTTGATAGGTGAGGAAGAGCAGAGAGGTGTTGTGATTCAACACGCCGGAAGACAGAAGGAAGCCGTTGTAGCCGGTTTAAAAGTTGACGGCCTATACGAAAAGCAGGTGTTCCAGTTTCACGGCTGCTACTTTCACGGTTGCCCTAGCTGCTTTGTAACCAGACGTGACGAGTCGCTTCATGATGATCCCGCCGATACCATGGCCTTGCGTTACGAGAAGACTCTGGCATGCACGAATAGACTCAAAGCGCTTGGATACGAGGTTATAGAGCAGTGGGAATGCGCGTTCCGGAAGCAGTTAACACCTGAAAGGAAGCTGCAGCTAGATAATCAGCCTATGCTAGTTAATACACCTCTCAATCCTCGTGATGCTTTCTTCGGCGGTAGAACGGGCGCTACCAGGCTAAAGTACCGGGTAAAGCAGGGTGAGAAGATCCGATACGTAGATGTATGTAGTCTGTATCCATGGGTGTGTAAATACGGAAAGTTTCCCGTTGGACACCCTAAAGTTTACGTTGGAGACGAGTGCAGGCAACTCATTGAGGGTAAAGGAGGTATAGAAAACGTTGAAGGCGTCATTAAATGCACCATACTTCCACCCCAGCATCTGTACCACCCCGTTCTACCATTGAAAATACATAATAAATTACTATTTCCACTCTGTTACTCATGCGTTAAAGACTTAAATCAGAGAGAGTGTTCTCATTCGGAGACAGAAAGAACCATAAGCGGAACATGGGTTATTGATGAGGTCGTGAAGGCTGTGGAAAAGGGTTACAGAGTAGTAGAAGTACAAGAGATATGGCAGTACGTAGTCACCCGGTACCAGAAGACCTCTAAGTCGGAGGGTTTATTTGCCGGGTTCATCGACAAATTCCTGAAGATAAAACAAGAGGCTAGTGGTTGGCCTGGTTCCTGCAACACGGAGGAGGCCAAAAAGAAGTATATTGAGGAATACGCCGAAGTAGAGGGTGTTTCGATGGATGCTTCGAAGATTATCAAGAATCCGGGGCTTAGATCGCTGGCCAAGTTAATGCTAAATTCATTTTGGGGTAAGTTATACAATTACTTTGCGAATAGTCGCTTACTAACTATGTTTTTGTTACAGGAAAATTTGGTCAGCGCGAAAATCAAGCAAAGACCTCTATTATTCGGGAGCCAAAAGAATTCTTCGATCTACTTACCAACCCTAGCATCGAAGTTAACCATCTTCAGGAAATTAACCAGGAGGTGATTGCAGTCAACTGGCAACACAAGGATGAAGCGGCTGTACCCTTATCCACGGTAAATGTAGTGATTGCTGCATATGTCACTACTCAGGCAAGGCTTAAATTGTATTCTTACTTGGAGCAGCTGGGTTCGAGAGTGTTGTACTATGATACAGGTAATAATTATACGTTTCTTGTGTATTTTGATAACTACTACTTAATTTGTTTTTCCTTTTTTCGCTATAGATTCTGTAATGTATGTGTCGAGGCTAGGAGAAGAAGATCTACCTACAGGCAGTTTCTTGGGGGATCTCACGAACTAACTCGAGGATTACGGGCCAGGGGCGTACATTATAGAATTTGTATCAGGTGGTCCTAAAAATTACGGGTACATCGTGTATGACCCTTCAACCGGGAAAGTCAGCAGGGTGGTGAAAGTTAAAGGCATTACTTTGGATCATAATGCCTCCCAGCACATTAACCTAGAGTCAATGCTCGACCTGGTAGAGGATCTGAATAAAAAGATATTAATAGAACCCAGTAACATCAGACGGGGAGAACAACACCAAGTTATAACGAGGACAGAGACGAAGACGTATCGGGCGAATTTTACAAAGAGACGTAGAGTCGACGACTTCGACTCTGTGCCTTACGGGTATAAAACACTTCGAGTCGAATGATGTTACTAGGTTCTACTAATATCGCATTTCTACATTCTCGAATGCTCTTAGTAATGTTTGTAGTGTATATATACCGGGTGATTTTTTAAATTTCTGATCTAGTAAGTCGTGATTTTTACGCCGTATCGAAGGTCACCGAAACGTAGGGCGTAGCGTTGATCACACTGCTATTCCAAATGTCATTTATGTGACAAATTGACTACTTACTTTTACATTTATTAAACAAATTGATAAATATTTAAACAGTGATCATTTGCGAAACATGCTTTTACCAAAGTGTGCATTTTATTGCGAGTTTAAGTGCAATTTCGATGTGATTATTGACTTGAGAAGTTTAGGTTATGGTTACAACTCGCTTCAATTTTTATTCCTTGGATTTAAGAAATAGCAAGATTTATTCACAATTATAACAATTTACATTGTTAACACAATATTTATTCAAAATTTACAACAACTGTTGGAAATGTTGACCTTCAGCATCTATACACAAATTAACTCGGCGCTTCATATTCTCGAACACTCTAATAAGCACTTCTGGTGAAATCCTTGCACATTCTTGTCTGATTCTTTGTTTCAAGTCATCAATTGTGTGTACTGGTTCTTTGAAAATGGTGTTTTTTAAAGTCGGAAACAAGAAATAGTCCAGGGGCGTCAAATCTGGTGATCGAGGTGGATAAATATTCTCGGTGTGGTTGCTGATTAAACGGTCGTCATAATATTGTCTTAGGTAATTTAAAGTTGTATGGGCTGTGTGTGCTGTTGCTCCATCCTGCTGAAAGTAACCATCACGTAACTCTTCAGGGTCAAGTTGATTGATGAACTGTCCTAAAATATTTTGATACCGCTCAGCTGTGATAGACTCTTCGAAAAAAATGGGTCCAATTAACCGTCTTCGTGAAATGGCCACCCATATTCCAATTTTTTGAGGGTGTAAAGGCGATTCTCGAAAAAAATGGGGATTTTCTGCACTCCACATCCGCATATTTTGTGAGTTTACATACCCCGAAAGATGAAACCAAGCTTCGTCACTAAAGAAACTCAAGTCCAGAAGATCATTATCCATTGTCCGATTGAAAAAATTACAATAGGATATCCTTTTCTCATAATCTGGCGGCAGAAGTTCTTGATAAACCTGCATTTTGTAGGGACGCATGTGCAGGTCTTTTTTAACAATTTTTTGACATGTGCTGTAAGATAAGTCCACTTGTTGTGAAAGTCTTCTTAAGGACGTATGAGGGTCATCTTCCATTATTTGTCTTACATTTTCAACAGTTTCAGGAATTCGTTTTGTTGGTCTGCCACTTCCAGTTTTTCGCTGAACACTGCCAGTTTCTCGGAATAGATTCACCACATAAGACAGAGTCATGAGAAAATTTGCCTCTATCACCGCAAGATCTGGAAATTTTTCTTGAAACTCCCGAAGACATGCTCCGGCTTCATACACCCATTGACCATTAACTTGATGACCATTACGAAAGTAAGCTTCGATCATAAATGTTTTTTGTTCCTGTGTGAACACCATTTTGTTGTGATGAAAAACACTCCAAAATAACGTTGAAAACTAAGCGTTCAATCACAAACGAAAGGTTAGTCTTGAAAAAGACTGATTTTTGATAATAACCGAGATAATAACTGGCGAAACGGAATTCAAAACACGAGGAAACAGTGAAGCACAAAAGACGGCAAAAGCGAGAACAACACTGGAGTAGGTTATGTTTATGTCAACATTTTTGAAATCTGACAGTTGTGACAAATCGAACGATTCAAACTACGCCCTACGTTTTCCGCATCTTTTGTTTTAAAATTATGTCATGGCTTTCTAGATCAGAAATTTAAAAAATCACCCGGTATATATATTTATTATCTTTTAGTGGTTGTATATGAGCATATTTTTAAGCTTTCTAGTTTTGTAGCGTGTAAATATTTTTAACAACAGTTATCCCCTTATATTGTATATAACTGTTTTTTCTCCAGATTGTATTATTTCTTGTGTTTTTATTTCTGCAACGACATAAATAAAACATCGAGTATTTTATATTAGTCATGACTGCTAATTAACATGTTTGTAAATTTTTGTATATCACTTGTAGTACCGTATCTAACTCTTAAGTAGCAAAATATTTGTATAGTAATAAGTACAACACCAGCTGAAGGTCGATGTTTTCAATGATTATCATGATGTATATAATTATTGTACAGTTCAATCATAATAGTAGTAGCCGGGTATGTTAATCGACAAAGATCGACCTTTAGCATAGTGTAGTTATAATAATAAGTGAAGCTGGCGCTGGTTATACTCTATGTACCGTAATTAATTATCAAAAGATGGTGAAACTTGGGGTGATTGAATGTAAATCACAAGAGGATACTTGGGGGAACATACTCATGAAATAGATCTGATAAACGCGATTTTGTTCTTTTCAACTATGTAGTAGTAGTAGTAGTAGATCAAGACAATGTTGAAAAGAATATTTGGCATAACAAAGCGTACAAAGCATTCAATAGGACGTTTCATGAAAAATGAGTATGTCTTCATGGTTATCCGAGAGTACCGATTTCAACCTAATAATTGTTTAGTTATTTTGATTATTGTCTAGCTGTTTTTGAGAAACATTATCGTAGAATAAAAGATGTTCTATCATGATTACCCGAGAACAGATAGTTGTTTAGTTATTTAATTATTGTTGTTTTGTTGATGTTCAATAAAATTTTTGAGAAAGAATGTCATAGAATAAAAAGATTAATGTTCTATATATGTGTATTATTACTATTCTCACCCGTCTGTACCAAGGTATGAAAAAGGTGATAGCTACAACTGAGAGAGAGAGAGAATGAGGTAATTACCTACGAACACCTGCCTGTGATGATGACCTGTCAGCGACAGGATGAAACTTGTCTGCCAGCGATGACTGTTTGTTTATCGTATGCGTGTTACTGAGCATGCGTTGGATCTAGGTAAGTATAAGTGACTATATAAAGCCGTCCGTTGTTAGCGTGTAGCAGTAGACAGTACGTGTGTGGCAGCAGCAGCAGCAGCAATTACGATGATGGCTAGCAGTCCTAATTATTATTGTTATGATAACTATGAGAGCGAACCCTTGAAAATAGGTAAGTTGTTGTTTATAAAACTTCAAGTTTGTATGCTAATTTGTGTCTATTTTGTTGTTTAGATGAGGAAGGTTCGGATGTTGCAGATCATGCATCATCATCAACAGCAAGTACCTACAACGACGACGGTCAAGCGTGGAACAATGAAGAAGAAGAAACAGGTAAGATGTTTAAGACTTTTGTGTGTGTGTGTGTTTATGCTTATATTAATCGATTATTGTATTATTATTGTTTTAGCGTTCCTGTCGCAGCAATCGCCTCTATACTACGCTGATGACGCTGTAGCAGCAGCATCAGCAAACTTTACCGTCATAGATACACCAGTAGTAGCAGCAGCTAAAGATGAAGTACGTGTTCAACTGCTCGGGGCTGTCCAGTATCCGTTGTATGTTACGAGACCTCCCGGGGAAAAAGAAAACTACGACCATATACACAACATCCAAGTAGGACTTATTCCGCCCGACGACGACCAGGGAGAATTTGACGTGGTAGTGAAGCTCGAATGCGTGAATAGTATATGTGAGTATGGTGAATTTGTGTTGTCGGAACGGGACTGGTTCGAGCTGTATGATATACGAGTCGAGGCAATGTATAAAAATTTCTTTCATGCTTGCTGCTGCAACGACGACCCCGACAACAGCAACAAAACACATCGTGATAAACATTTGAAATTTCATCTATGTGAGAATTTATACATCGAGATTATTCACAACGAGTTTTTCGGCAACAGGGTGGCCATACATGATAAACAGCGGACTATAACCTTAAAAGATTACGAGTTTCAGTCTATACTGCATTTAGCACCGTTGATCAATCATCATGCTCGAACGTTACGTCACCTCGACTTTTCACGTTTCTACCGCTCAAACATAGAGAACGTAGCAGAAGGTCAACTGAGACGCCATGAAGATGCCTATAAATCGCTCCCGACATCCGATTCAATTTTATTCACATCCGAACTGTTATGCGGTTACTACTCAGCTACCAGTTTAATAGACAACACAGCAGCAGCGATTGGTGGTGGATTGAACTCGTTCATTTTATTAGAAATAATAAAACATTATCCGCAAAAGTTTATCGATGCCGTACGTACACGACTGCTATCATATCAGCATCAGCCGGAGACAACAACGCAGACGACGTTTACACCGTCATACTAGGGACACCTTGGCGTAAATAAACTTAGAAATAGGTTACAACAAAAACAATTTGTAAGTGCTACGAACTCTCAGCTCATACTGTGTGTGTGTGTGTGTGTGAATAATTTGTCAAATATGGATATTGTTACTCTATGCCTATTAAATGTATAACAAAAATAAATAAATAATATGTATAAATATTGATGTTTCATTTACTAGCATGATTAGAAGAGCGTTCATACATACATCAAAGTGTTTGTTCATACCTAGTATACATGTAACGGGTATACATGTATGAGAGAGAGAGAACTAATATTGATACAACTACGCCTGTTGAAGATGATGATGATGACGTTCAGCGACAGGATAAGACTTGTTTGTCAACATCGACAACTTGTTTACCGTATACGTGTTACTGAGTATGCGCGCACAAGACCTAGGTAGGGGTACGTGTCTATATAAAGTTAGCAGTTATTAGGCTGTACTAGTAGCAGCAGACATCACATGTACAGCTACCGCAGCAGCAGCAGTAATCAATATGATGATGACGAGCAGTTCTAATTCTTGCTACGACGACGACGACGACGACAACTCCTGTATGATCGAAACCCTGGAAATAGGTAAGCTGTTATTGTTTAGAAAAAACTTCAGAGTTTTATTACTTCAGATATATATATATATATATATATATATATATATATATATATATATATATATATATATATATATATATATATATATATATATATATATATATGCTAATATAATTTGTGTGTATGTTGCCGTTTAGATCAGGACCTTGCAGATCACGCGTCAAACGTATCAGCAGCAGCAAGAGCTAAAGGTAATCATATCAACACCAGCAGCAGTAGTCGGAGACGTCAACGACGACGACTACAACGTCTGCACCGTCGTACCTTGGCACAAATAAACCTCCTTAGAAATAGATTACAAAAATATTTAAAAAATTTACAAATGTTACGAGACGATCTCGACTCATACTGTGTTGTGAATAATTTAACAGATAACATGTTAAAATTGTCTATTAAATATACAGCAAAAAATAAATAATATGTATAAACATTGATGTTTCATTTACTAGTATCATCACCAGTATTCTATCATCATTTTTTTAATTATAAATTAAATGTAGTCATAACAATATATATATTAATAAACATAATTTTTAATTCCTATATGCTTTTATTATTTCTTCTAGAAAAGGTAGTGGAAAGAGTACAGTGTGTGCGCTGTAGAGAGAAAGCGTCCTCTAATAGGAGAGAGAGAGAGAGAGAGAGAGAGAGAGAGAGAGAGAGAGAGAGAAAGGGGCTCTTTAATGCGTCCTCTAATAGGAGAGAGAGAGAGAGAGAGGAGACTGCGAATGATAAAGTTCCAAAATGGCCGTCCCTGCATATTAATTAGAGCAATAAATTATTGCTTGCAATTAGATCAAATAATTTAATTCGATCATTTAATTAGAGCAATAAATTTGCGTCTGCATATTAATTAGATCAATCAATTTAATTCACGTTCTTCTAGAAAAGGTAGTGGAAAGAGTACAGGGTGTGTGTGTGCGCTGGAGAGAGAAAGCATTCTCTAATAGGAGAGAGGGCTCTTTAATGCGTCCTCTAATAGGAGAGCGAGAGAGAGAGAGAGAGAGAGAGAGCTCTTTAATGCGTCCTCTAATTGGAGAGAGAGAGAGAGAGCTCTTTAATGCGTCCTCTAATAGGAGCGAGAGAGAGGGCTCTTTCATGCGTCCTCTAATAGGAGAGAGAGAGAGAGGAGACTGCGAATGATAAAGTTCCAACATGGCCGTCCCTACATATTAATTAGAGCAATAAATTAATGCCTGCAATTAGATCAAATAATTCGATCATTTAATTAGAGCAATAAATTCACGCCTGCATATTAATTAGATCAATCAATTTAATTCACGCCTCATTTGCATATTAATTAGAGCAATAAATTTAATTCGCGCCTCATTTGCATATTAATTAGAGCAATAAATTTAATTCGCGCCTCATTTGAATATTAATTAGAGCAAAAATTTAATTCGCGCCTCATTTGCATATTAATTAGAGCAATAAATTTAATTCGCGCCTCATTTGCATATTAATTAGAGCAATCAATTTAATTAGAGCAATTAATTATGCTAATTAGGTTCCCACGGTCATCAAAATTTTCCCACGCTCAAGGGGCGCAATACCTACTTACGTTTATTTCTATTATCAGTTACATTTACATTTTTTTACATTTGAATGAGCATTCTAATAGAAATCAAAGGGTTCGAATTCAAATACAGACTTACACTGTATCTGGTCTACCATTAGAACGTAGAACGTAGTAGAAAACTAGAACGTATAATGAAAAAAAACTAGTGACAATTCCGTAATGGAGTAAACGAAAATAAATGTTCAAAACAACTAAAAAAAGTATAGGTAATTTTAACAAAACATTTAAATAAATTAGGTATTACCAGACAGATAAACAGACTGATTAAATATCAATTAAATTAGACTATTTACCTCCTATCATGTTTAACTGAGATAGATTTAAATGAATCTGCGATAATTATTGTTGAATTTGGGGCAACTCTTCAGTGAAACCAAGGCATTAAACATTCTATTTATCATATAATATTTTTCGAAATTTGTATTTGAAGCTAGCTAACGACAGATTTTTGAGGGCTGAGGGAATGGAATTATATACAGTAGCTACATCAACGCTAAATGAGCTTTTTGTTAAGCTTAGAGTATGTGATTGAGTAACAATTTTCCCT
Source organism: Agrypnus murinus (assembly GCA_929113105.1). NCBI lineage: Eukaryota > Metazoa > Arthropoda > Insecta > Coleoptera > Elateridae > Agrypnus > Agrypnus murinus. The sequence goes on from OV816029.1 coordinate 5,342,843, forward strand.
CTAAATCTTAAGTTAAGATGATGAACGTCATTTCGAAAAGTTATTTTGTTGTAGAGGTACGGTGGCTTACTAGATCTTATTATTTTGTGATAGAAACAGGCAGTTTGCAATATTCTCCTATTCTTCATATCAAGCTAGTTATTTTCAAGTAGCTTATGACTAATATGATCATATTTTCTAATACCATAGATTAGACGTAAACATGAATTTTGTACTCGTTAGATACGATTGGAAGACTCAACCGTTATCGGAGAACAAAATCTGAATTGTGACAGAACTAGTGTTTTACAAAGAAGAATTTTTACATTATGCGGCAACGAATGTCTATGCGGGTAAATTAACCTCAAGTTCATGTAGGCCTTCTTAATGCTATTACTAACGTGAGTTTTGAATGGAAAATTAGTATCAATTACTAGGCCAAGATTACGAACTTCCACTTGAATTGGCAATGCAACATCATTTACGGTCAAACGCAATCTTAGCTTTAATTGGTCGACTTGATCTTGTTTGCTAAACAGGAGCATCATTGATTTTCGTTCGTTAATACGCAAGGAATTTTCTTTTGAAAAATCAACAATGTTGTTAAGATCGTTTTGTATATATTCCATTGCTACTTGCCAATCATTAATGTTAAAAGAGTGATAAAGCTGCGTATCGTCAGCGTACATGCAAATTTTTGATGTGGTGACACAATTTGGAAGAGTGTGCGTATATAAGGAGAATAATAGTGGTCCTAAGATAGAACCTTGAGGTACTCCTCTCGAAATGTTTAGTTTATCTTAATGGTAGCATTTAAGGTTTTAACTGAAGGACTTTTTTTTAACCAGTGGAGTTTTTCGAAAAACCAATAATAAAAAATCTTTCATTTGGCAAGAGAATTTACGCACACGCTGTATAATGGTACATGCAATTTGATTGCAGAAAATAATTAATGAAATAAATTAATCATTTTAAAGGTTTATTCGCGTTTAAACAAAGCATAGATCGTTAAAATTACAATAACGCATGCAAAATAGTTTATTAACTGGAATAAATCAATATGCTTTCAAAAGAGTATTTGTCTTCTGTCTCACCTGTCGTTTTTTCTGTCTTTATGTAGCGTCTGTTGAATTAGATGTTCACACTAGCGTTTTCATTATTAAATTAGTATTAGTATTAAATTTTTAAACGGAGTTACCGAAATTACGTATTGGCAATTACAGGTAAGTCAAATACAATGTGTGGTTAGGAGACACCGTTAAATATAGAGTAACTTAACTTTTGTCAAGTCTGATGAATGTTAAAATTTTAATATTTTTTGTTTCCCTGATCAAGTATTATTTACTTAATTATGGTAATGGTTTTAATGAAATGATGTGCTGGTACCATTCTAATAAAAATTATTTAAAAATTTTGGCATTGATGATATCAACAAATTATTCTAATGTTGCATATTCTTAATTGGGGTTACTTACTTATGATTTGTAGTTCACAAATGAGTAATTGTGTGTTTGTGTGGAGAATATTTTCTTCATTGTGATGAAGTGCTTTCCTGTTTTACTTAATTACCGGGAAAAAAGTGAATATAATTATTATTATTATCATTGAAGCTGTAAGTGCATTAAAGTTAATCTTCCCGTTTAACCAAGAGGAGCTACTAAACATACAGAAGTTTCTTTAGACCATCTGCAAAGTTGCAGGCATATAAAGAATAAAGAATGAATTTAAATTATTCTAAAATATAAAATAAATGCTTTACTCTATTAATAATGCAAAAAAGATTACATACTATTACGATTGGGGAAAGTTTAATGGTATTTATTAAAAACACACATACAGACAAACGATGACCGCTAAAAGATGTTTGGGCACAAATTAAGTTTAAAATGTTTGGAGACCAGAATTTAATAAAGTATTTATTGTTATATACAGAATTTGTCTAAGTCGACAAATCTAACTTCTACAGTATTACAAGATGCAAACTACACTACACTTTCATTGCTCAAGATGTTAGGGCATAACTAAGTTTAAAATGTTTGGAGACCAGAATTTAATAAAGTGTTTATTGTTAACTACAGAATTTGTCTAAGTCGACAAATCTGCCTTCTACAATATTACAAGATGCAAACTACACTACACTTTCATTGCTCGATGGTCAAGTACGTTACTGCTTGACAGAGGCGGTGGGTGCAAACGTCAAACTCTGGGCACACGACAAACTGGTATATCGTTATCATGCTAGTACGCACACATTAAAGCAGTATATCATTATGTGTTGCACTGCGAGTGCCCCGGGTTTGACGTATGCACCCACCGCTATTACTGCTTGATGCTGTATTAACTCTGACAAGGTTGCAGCTCGATGCTCTATTTATAGCTTGTGCTTCCAGGGTATGACCGGATAAAAGTTTCTTTTGTTTGATGTCGTCCTTAGTTTGATTCCAGACGTTCTTAGAAGAACCGTCATAGCGAACGATCCTGTGGTACGCTAATAGTGACTTAATAAAATAACATTTACATTACGTGGAATATAATTACAATAAATTATAATATCTTATGGAATATAATTAGAATAAATTACAATATATTAAACAGCATAAAACAGACATGTAGTTTAGTTGTTAAAAGTGAATTAATGTATGGAAATAAGAGCTCTATGTAACTCATACAACTTCTTATAGTGAGTAACATATTCCCACTACATTAAGACTTTCTCAGGTTTGGCTGGCTGATGTAGATCATTCTTATTGCACAAAAATAAAATAATCCAATACACAAATAAATATTTTAGAAAATTACTAACGACGAAATTATTTATTTTATTAACACAACTGAACACAAAAAAATAAAATTAAAAAAAATGACTTCAACTTCAACTTAGAATCCAAACTGATTTTTAAATGAATTAATAACGTTAAAAAAATTTAATTGTTTGAAAGGATAATATATAACAATCACAAATTTAAAAATTTTTAGAAAACAAACAAACAACTTAACTTAAAAAAATAGACCATATATCTTTTATTTTTTCTTATTAAATAAAAGTTTCATTTAAAAACTAACGGTTTTATATTTTTTATTATTTAGTTCGGCTAAATTGGTCTTCCAACTCTAATGTTAAATATGGACGCCAAAATTTCCTATCCCTAATCTCTTTTCAGCTGCTTGCTTACTTGACAGCTAAATAACTTAGTCAAAAATAAGATTTACCATCGATCTCTACAATTATCCAAATGCATACGATAAAATGATTGCTAGTTATTAACTTCGAACTACAAATACTGTTTATTACTAATGGTAAGTTCTAAATTTCAATTTCTATTTATTTCCATCCAATAATAAAGTATCCTCACTTTGGAAAAATAACTGTTGAACGTTGTTAAATTTTTATTAAAACTTTTAAATATTTATATTAAACACTTTATTTAAATTTAACTTTTCTTTTTATAATGAACCCTTTTATATTCTCGACGTTTAACATTAACCTTAATACTGTTTAGTTCACATAACCTAATTTATCATTGTTGGTTTTACATAATCTTACAAATATTTATTTTGATGTGCTAGGAACGTACATGCTGTTCCTCTGTCTAGTGATTTAGAGCTACTCAATTCCCTTTACATACTATTTTGAAAAAAATGAATTTATCAGAACAATTACGAATTCAATTGAATTAATCATTGAACAATTCAATTTTTACATAACCCAAATATAATTTATAAATTTTCATAAACCTTATAGAAAATAGAATTCTGATTCTAACCATATAGAATACGTGGGTTAAAAAATGGAATACACTTAATTTTAATGTCGACGGTAGAAAGTTCCTATTACTATTAATTAACTTAAATTTATAAAAAACACCTTTTTGCTCTTTTCCTTCTCCAAAAATCAAATTATTATATCAAAAATAATTATATCGGAATGTTTTTAGATTTTGATATGCAACCCAAATTACATAAGTCAATTAAACGTTAGAAAAGTGCAGCTTGTCAAACGTGTTTTTATGTAATTTTATCAAAAAGATCCAGCATTTACATTAAAATGTGTATGTATCAATTCTCTGGTTTTGATGCTATTCTATTTATTTCCACTAAAACAACTTATCAAAAGCTTTAGAAATTTGAAAATTCAATAAGACGCATAAGATGCAAAATTAACACATCTCTATATCTCTATAATTTCAACAGGTAAGTTGCTATACACCTTCAACACATCATATTTTGTCTGTTACAAATGATTTCTAACATTAAAAATTAACTCGATTGAAAATCGTTAAGTTATGAGAAGAAATCGTTTTACTATGAAAATCTAGGTTTAAGTCTATAAGAGCGTATGTGTTCTTTGTATCTTATGTCGAAATTTCTAAGTGTTTGTCCAATATAAACCGAGTTACAAAAAGAACAATTCAAACAGTAAATGCCGGATTTCATGATATCTTGTGTTTTGTCTGTAGCATTGAATAAAAATGAAAAGGTGTTGGTGTTAGTTTTATAGGTTATTTTGTAACTGGTGGTTTTTCTTATTATAGTTGCAATTTGTTCTGATATCTTGCAAAAGTATGGTATGGAAAAATATGGAAATAAGTATGAAAATTTTGAAATAAGATACAAAGAACACGTACGCTCTTATAGACTTAAACATCCAGAAAAAACGAATTATGCCAAAACACATTTTGGAACAGAACCACCCAATGACACCTCAAAACAACATTAAATTCTTACATTTTTGCAACAACAAACACAAATTAGACATTTTAGAAGCTTTTGAAATATACAGACATAAACGCACAGTACCTTTAATGAATGAACAAACTGAGCTTAGTAATTCTCCTTTATTAGAAGTATTAGATATTTAGTTTTTGTATGTATTGTATCTAGTTACCTATTTTCTGTATGTATTTATCCTTAGCAACGTGTTTGTTTATCAATATTATCTACCTTTGAAAATGACATAAAGTTTCGAAACAATATTGTCAGGTTAAGATATTAATAAAACTTTAACTAATCTTTGTATTTATATTATATTTCATGATTATGGAGTTCCACAAAGTAAGGCTGGAGACAGTAAACGCTAACATACATTCTTTTTTGGAAAGATTTTCATTTTCCAGTCATTTCACGTATAATTTCTATTTACGTGAAAGAATTGAGTACTGTGTTGCAGCATAAATAAATACATAGATTGGAATCAGTTTGGCCAGGATAAGTTTTGTAATTGATGGTATTGTGAAGAATTGTTAAATATATCATTAAGATTCTTTATGGTTTCATAAACAGTAATAATCTAATACATTTAAATAATTATTTTATTAATCAATTTTCTTTAAAAAGTTATTTTATTTTGATAGTCTTCAGTATAATTTTACAAATTATTACTTTACTTTTAGCCAAAAATTGTCTTTATGCTATATGAATTACAAACACAGTGACCTGAGTAAGTTAAGGTTAGTCTCCCCATTTTTCAGCTTTATCTTTAATTGAACCATAAAAATCAACCTGTGATCCTTTAAATGAAGACGTCCTAAATATAGCTTGTAGCTTGTATAATCCACGTGGTAAATGTGGCGGAAACTTAGAGAAATCTGGAATTCCATTGCGAAGAAAGTAATAACCCTAAAAGCTTTAGCATTAAAGCTGAATTAATATTCGTAAATGATCCCCACCTTCTGCATATTGCAAGCATCAATGTTCGACACTTTCCTGAGTATATCTCTAGCTCTAAACGTATTTCGTTCGTATTCGACGCATGCGTTTACACTGACTGTTATTGGGAAGAATCGGTATTCATTACTGGTAAACTTAAATACTTGGACGTCAAGCTGCAAAAAAGAACATTGTCCAAAACTCATAGTATCATGTAAAAAATATGATTACTATTGTTTTTGCGCCAACATCTACAAGAAGCTGCATTGATAAATTAAATACCCTCTGTGTCCTATTGTATAAAACGAAACCTCCATTCACGAAGTTAAAAATTGATTTGTTGACCCATGAAATTTCTGCTCTATCCATTAAGACGTCATATTCATTTTGTGAGAAATCAAGCTGCAAAATCGAAAATAAATGATTTTTTTATCAAAAGATTATAATAAACACTAGCACACACACACAGTAGAATAAACTCTGAGACTGAGATTCCGATCTCTGAAACTGCAATTCTGGAAATTGAAATGCAGTAGAGCTTTAGCAGATTGCTGTAAACGAGCATATTTTTGAATTCTTTTGCCACATTTGGCTATAGTTTTAAACAATTTTAAATTAGTTGCTTTAGAATGTGGTACGAAAGGAAATTGTATAAATTGTATTGTATAGCGCTTTAAATTTAATTGATATAACTTAACAACTTACGTATCTTACCATTTGTGCAATAATTATATGATAGGAAATAGTTAATACCGAACAGTACAGAATTATTTTATCCTTTAAAATCATTTTAATGTGTTGTTATTGTAACAACATTATAGCAACGTTTAAATCTCACTTGTTAGTTTGTTTAAGATAGATCTAATGGCTGTTGTGATCATTTTGATGATTATGCATTATTTGGTAATTATACATTATTGTGGACATAATTCATGGTTAATTACAAAACTAATTAGTTACATAATACTTGATTTATAATAATATCGTCAATATGGATTTGCTTAACCGATTACGTCACACTTTCCATAAAATAACGACACGTTGTCTAGATTAAACATAAGTCTAGATTATTGACTTACTCTTACTAAATATCACATATTTAACAACTTGTGGTTACCTATCGCTACACGGATTTCACATCACAGTGATTAGGTGATTACTCAACGTTACGAAAAATACACAGATTTCACCGATTTCATATTGATTACGGTTTTGAACCAAATGAACAATAAAAACAAATATTATACACGCATTTGTCACGTTTGTAAACAATTTGCGTAATTTGTAAAAATTAGTAAATTGTTACCACGTAAATAGCTTGTATATAAAGTCTGATTTTTAGTTTTAGAGTCGCAACCATGTAGTCAAAACAAGCACTTGCTGCCAGTTAAAAATGTAAAATAATGAAAACTGATATTGTTTAAAGTTAAGTTGTAATTAAATTGTAATCAAATTTAGTTGAAAAGTCTATTAATAATTAGTTATTTATTATACAAGACGATAAAATTTTACTTTATCTTCGAGAGCGTTTTTTAGCGTCGAGACGTCAGTCGGGACGCTAATTACGCTCAAGAAGATAATGTGATTTTATCGTCGTGTGTAATACAACATTTTTTTCTATAGCAGGACTTCAAGTTCAAGGGAAAAATAACATTTCAAAGAAAATTACAATTTTTGTCACAAAAATCGCAATTGTGTTGCTCCGTTACTATGGATTACTTTGTCAACAAATTTTTCATTCTGCTTTTTGCGTTTTGTACGAAATGTACGGCAAAGATTTAAAAGAAGAGGAAGAAGAAGAAAAACTGCCTTCCGACATCGAAGATGCGGTGTTGGAGGCGGAAAGCTCATTGTTGCCTGAAAAATCTAGGAAGATGTATGAGAAGGAATACCAGTCCTTTAAAAAGTGGAAAAGCATCAAGAATATCAATAGTGTGAGTGAAAAAGTGCTTATGGCGTATTTTTCTGAAAAGGCAAAGAAAATGAAGCCATCGTCACTATGGTCGTATTATTCGATGCTGAAGCGTACGTTGTTGGTGAATGAAAATTGTGACATTTCCAAGTAAGTAATGCTTTCGAATGTAATACCATATGATATCATAAAATCTGTACAGATTCGGCAAGTTAACTACTTTACTGAAAAACCTGAGTGGTGGGTACAAAGCTAAAAAGTCCAAAATCTTGGAGCCAGATGACATTATTAAATTTCTGACAGAAGCTCCGGATGACGTTTATTTGTTCATGAAGGTTAGAGTTTTATAATAATAATTATTATTGCTGGTCTATATTTGTGTTTGGAATTGCAGGTTATTGCTGTTTTTGGTGTGCATGGAGCGACTAGGTCCGATGAATTGCACAAGTTAGAAGTGTCAAATGTGGACGACAGAACATCGGTGATAGTCGTTTCATTATTTGATACTAAAACTAAGCAGGATAGGTCTTTTTGTATTACTGACAAAGAATGTGGAGTGAGTTTCTTGGAAATTGTGAGAAAGTACATAGCCTTGCGACCCAAAAACGTACCTCACAATAAGTTTTTTGTCAACTACCGACAGAAAAAGTGCACTACGCAACCGGTGGGGATCAACACCATATATAAGATCCCCAAGAAGATTGCGGATTTCCTGAAGCTACCAAATTCAGAAATGTACACGGGGCATTGTTTCCGTCGTTCTGCAGCCACCATGTTGGCAAACTCTGGTGCTGATCTGATTACACTGAAACGGTTGGGTGGGTGGAAATCGTCATCCGTTGCAGAGACATATATTGAAGAGTCGGTAGGCAGTAAGATTGCTGTATCCAAGCGTATACTTGGTGGACCAGAAAATACATCCAGTACCGCTGTACAATTGTCAAAGCAAACAATTACAAGTTGTGCTGTTCCAAAAATAGATGTTTCTAATAATGTTAATTGTACAATTAAAGTTATTGTTAATAAACCTTCGAATTAATATTAATTCGAAGTTAATAACCCTTCAAATTGATATTAATTCGAAGGGTTATTAACAATAACTTCAATAATTGTACAATTAACATTATTAGAAACATCTATTTTTGGAACATATGTTGAAATGTGTGTAAATCAATTGAATAAAAAAAAGTTAAAACATTTTATCTACCCTTGCTGTTAAAGTGTTACTTTATCTACCCTTGCGGTTAAAGTGCAACTTTATCTACTCAAAAAAGTTGATAAAGAAGTAGTTTAACATCTGCTATAGAAAAAACTGTATTAAAAGTGTGGAGCTGCGACGAGTTTATACGGTACATCATATAGTGGTGTTTTATTTAAAAAATGCTTTCAAAGTTCCTAACACTAGTACAAATTATATTGAAGTACATATTATAAACAAAAGCGTTCTACATATTGCCATTGCGTTTGGGCAGCATTTATTCATTTATTTATGTATTTGTCTCAAAGTGGAACATTTCACCACATATTTATGTATTTATGTATCTGCTTATTTGCTGCTGCCAACGTGTGGCGTGCCATTGCATATTTATTTGACGCTGACAACATAGAGCTACACTTTGACCAGTTTAGCTTATTAGTTTTTTATGAAGTTATTACATGCGTTAATAATATAGGAATAACTGTACTTTAAAGTAGATTTTATTAAGTAGTATATGACGTCTGTTAAAAATATTTTTTTAATTCTAAACCCCCATTTTCCTATTTTACATTAAACTTTTCATTCATTAATTCATCATTTTTCCTTTTACTTTATAATAATAAAGTAATTTTAAATTTTTCTTAATCGGGTATAAAATTCAGAACCTTGCTGTTTATCATTTCTTCCAGTTGCACTTTTAACACGTTTTCTTATATTGTAACCGCTTCGTTTCTCAATACTTTAATTAGCATTTCTATTGTTCATCTGTTATCTTTTCAAGCTCTTAGTTTACGTCTTCGATGCTGTTTTTATCACATCAACTTTGCTATTAATTTTCTCTACGTTGATTTACATTTCATTTAATGCTTTCAGCAATTCTGATTCCGCCATATTCTTCCCTTATTTTTTCCTTTCCGGAAATGTAACATTAAAAGTTTCTCGATTCTCAAAAGCTACAACTTCTTTTTGCTCATACTCTGTACCAGGTTTATTAAATTCAGAGTTTTTTCTATGTTTATTTTAGCTTGGTAGATTGTATATTGCTTAAATTCTGTTTCTTTTAGTAGCAGTATAAATTATATTTAAAGTAATGAATATGATATGAAAATGAATGAATTAATTATTAGAAATGAATGAAGAAAAATATAAAATTGTAATAAGATTCACAATCCATTATTTCTTTTTTTTTAAATAGGAAGGGATAAATATTGTTAATGGAATAAGATATCGAAAAGAAGATATCTCTATCTCAGAATATAAATAGTATTCAATACCCGCAGGGTGGCTGAAAGCGGGCAGTCATTGGGGAGTAGCGCCCCCACGGGTACTAGCTCAGTACACCTCGTTCCAACACTCATACCTGCCCGTAAACACAACCATAATTTTTTAAAATTTAACCTAAACACACTTACACTACACACGTACACTCCATACGGACAGGTCACCAACACACATACTCATTCCTTGTTTGACAGCGTGGGGAACCAGTAGCAGTCTGAGATCCTTGGGCTCGCCTGCTGGAGGGTACAGCGGATAAAACTGGGTTCCGGGGTGTGCACTCCCAGGCTGCAAGGTAGTACAGGGGCCCGGGTCGGTCTAGCCAACATGACCTGGCTACCCTATCAACTTGCGAAAATCTCGCTTATGCCGTAATGCCAGGTGGCGCCCTGAACCGGAACCTTGCGGTATAATGCGGGGGGCTCCGTCGAAGTCACCAGAGTCGGGTTCTTTGGAATCCTTTTGCTGTTGCTGGTTCCTCAAACTGTCAAACACAAATAGGAATAAAACCACGCATACTATACATACACCCACGACCACACCTATTAAATTAATTAAACATGGAAGTTAGTAAAGATAATAGTGATTTAAAAGTGCCCCTTGCCAGTACAACGGAGCTTCCCGGCTCCACACCTATCCAAACCAGTCCCCAATTCCCAATTAACCCTATCCCTATCCCTATCCCTGTAAATCCCCAGCCTAGTATCAGCGGAGAAAATTTAGGCGATACCAACAACGTTCAATCTCCGCATAAAAGAAAAACATTAGGCGAGTCATCGCCAGAGATAGTGGAACCAATACGAGATAAAGTACCGATTAGTTATTATAGAATAAATTATGTGGTTATCGTGTGACATCCTAAAAGCCAGGATGTACAATATAATGCTCACGGTGCTCAAGGTTAAAAGGAGAGCTGGTAGGTTGGTTCGTCGATGATAGCTACTAGAAAATAACGATTTGCTGCCTGGGCGCCATTCTAGAAACCTAGAAAGAAGGGGAATGACCAAATACACACAATCATAACAACAACACAACACGATCATGGAAAACGTATAATTAATATTAAGAATTAATAATGTAATATAAATGTAAATAGTAACAGTAGTAATAACAAATACACAAATATAGTAATAACAAAAGGTACAAAAATTTAATAAAAAACAATAGTCACCAAGGGCTTAACAAACACCCTACTATAATAATAATAATAACTGGGGACAATATGGTATGAAAAATGACCACTGATATGACTAACAGCCAGTATAATATTTAAACTTTGATAAATAATCAATTTGAAGCATCAATAATATGACATGCCTTTTAAACAAAACAAATATTAATATTACAAAATGTATATATTTAAATGCAACAAGTAGTGAACAGAGGTGTAAATAATTAAAGTTACAAAAAATTTGGGAGCAGTAAAAGGTGGGTAGGAAGCAATATAACAGGTAAGAACGCTTAAACTCAATTCCTAACCTTAAATCTTGACCAAACAACAGGTAATATAAAAGTAAAAGGATCATATAAAAATAACCTGTAATAGTTTAGCTTGCTTAATAAGGTGGCGTACCAGCAATATTAATGGTTCAACTGTTGGGCAATAAAGAATTATTATTATTATTATTATTATTATTATTATTAATACCGAAGCAAAAATTTACAAGTACCACCAGTACAACTTATTAAAGATTTCATCACAACGCAGGTAAGTAATTAACTTTAATTAGGAATAAGGATAATAAGAAGGGAAAACACTTCTGTAATACTTACAGTTACAAACTCTCAAAATTTACCAAATTAATATAGTACCAAAGATGTCGAATGCTGACAAAACCAGCTACTATAATTAAACGGCAGGAACACTTAACTCCTGGCTGAGACAATGTGATCTACGGGTGTCTTCAGAAAGTTAAAACCACCATTACCGGAGGGTAAGATTATCACATCCTAATAACAAATAGCAGGATAAAATAAGTTGACAATAACCAGCTTCTAGGTTGAAAGGCAAGAACAACCAACTCCTGGTTGCGAGACAGTGCAGTGGCCTACAGGTGTCTTCAATGATTTAAACCACCATCACCGGAGGGTAAGATTCTCACATGGAAATCCCAACTAACAGGATAAAAAATACCATTCTTTTAGAACTTGCTTATACCAAAGCAACCATTTCCATGATGCAATTCAAAAGGATTCGCCGAGTAAGTCTCAATAAAATTAGAATAACCCTCAACAATAAAGGTGAAAATGTGGGGTATATAAGAGAGGCCTAGATGTTCTTGGGCCAAAGGTTCAATAGGAAAAGAGCTTGAAAAATTTAAAAATGTCTTCTCATTATCAAAAAGAGATTAGAATTCCTCCTACACATAGTTGGTAAAACTTTCACACCAAAAGATAAAAAGAAAGTAGAAATGGCTGACAATTGTTTATAATAAGATAACAAAAATACACAGGGGAAAATATTAGAAAACACCCCTAAAGGAAAAATCCGAAATGTAATTTAAAGAACAAAAATAATTAAAGTTAGTTAGGTAGGCACATCATACAATAAAGACAATTCCTTTTCTTTTTTTTAGGAAACTTGACTCCAAAGAATCAAGAGGATTAAATAAAAATTGGGAACGTCACAATCGAAAGAGAAGACAGCGCAGATTTTTCTAGTGTTAGTCCTTTTGTTATATCGCGTACTCCAAAAAATTTAGTAGGAGCTGTTCAGAATGTAAAGAAGATTAAAGAAGGTTTATTGATAGAATTGAAGGATAAGGAGCAAACAAAACGTCTATTCAAAGTCGACTTGTTCGACAAATTTAAAGTAAAAGTGTATGCTCATAGAACGTTAAATAATGTTAAAGGCATAGTCACGTGTAAAGATTTGAATAATTGTTCCATTGAAGAAATAAAAAGCGAACTAAAATCTCAAAAAGTCGTAGAAGTCAAAAGACTTACTATAAGGCGACAGGGAGAAGTTCAAGATACAGCCTCGTATCTGCTAACATTTATTGGAACGCGTTCGCCAGAACGCATAAAAGTGGCTTTTTATTCGTTGACGGTTCGTCCGTATATACCCGCGCCTCTAAGAGTGTGCCAGTGCCAACGATTTGGGCATACGACAATGAACTGCCGTAGAGAGCAGATCTGCGTATGTGGAAAACCGGTTGACCAAGCAAGACAATGCGAAGGTCCCTTGAAGTGTATTGATTGTGACGGTGAACATTCTGCCAGGTCTTTCAACTGCCCCGTTTATAAGCAAAAGGTTGCGATTCAGAAAATTAAGACCATGAAAAGACTTAGCTATTATGAAGCTAAACAAGAATACCTTCGCATATCACCACCTGCGCAGCAGGTTACCTACGCCAGGGCAGCTCAACAGCAGCCGCAGTCCTCCATTTCAGTACTTCTGCCAGAGATAAAGAAGATGATCACGGAAGCAGTAATAAACACGTTATAAAAATACAAAAATTCTCAAAAAACACCCTTAACACCTTTACCTAATATTACACCCTTAACCCACAATATCCATCCTTTTGTCTCATCTCAGTATGATATCCAGATGATTCAACCTATAACAAGCCTCAATAGTCTTCCTCCCATTGAAGACCCTCCTGATCCCACCTTTCCAATCCTAGATCTGACGGGTCCTTCTACCCAAAATAGCCACCTCTCGTCAGAAGAATCAGAATCATCTCTTTTAGCAAAACCTTTAAAGAAGTAAAACCCAAGAAGAAAAAAGGTTGGCCTAAGGGCAAACAAGAGGTCCCCGAGGTTTATCGCATTTCAGTAATTAATATATTTAACCTCGACCAGTTTTTTTTCTACTTTGTAATTTATTTATGTTTTAAATTTATCTTCATGGACAATATTACAATATCTAAACATACGTCGCACATTATTTCTTGGAATTGTCGAGGGTTTATGAACAATCTAAGCCATCTCCAGTTGTTGGTAGCCGAGTACTCTCCGTGGCTCCTATGTCTACAGGAGTCTCTTTTTAAAGAGAATAATATCTATCGAGTAAAGGGTTACTGCTGTGAACGTCGTGATGCTCCAGCAAACATCCGAGTACGCGGCGGCGTGGCTATTTTTATCAGAGAAGGAGTGTTATACAAATCGATCGCTCTCCTAAGCGATTTGGAAGCCGTTGCTATTCGAATCACACACCCCTTCACTGCAACAGTCTGCTGCTGTATCTTCCTCCTGGCCCTATAGACTCCTGGTCACCAGACGACATAGAAGAACTCATCCGGCAATTACCAAGCCCGTATATTATCACAGGAGACTTAAACGCTCATATCACCACCTGGGGTTCTACCACGACAGATGCTCATGGCCGCATGTTGGAAAGGTTTCTAGAAAAGTACGATTTTTATCTTTTAAATACTGGCAATAAGACTCATTTAGTGGCTGGAAAATGGTACCTTTTCAGCGATAGACATAACACTTTCTTCCCCGTCTTTAGCATCACGCTTAGAATGGTCGATCATTCCTGATCTACACAATAGCGATCATTTCCCACAAGCAATCGATGTTCTTGACGTTAACGTCAACTTTGACGTCACACAACCGCAACGATGGTTGTTAGATAAGGCGAACTGGCAGTTATTCGAGGAGACAGTTTCTCTCCCTACAGTTACTGAGAATGTCGATGCCAGTGTAGCAGCCATAACGTCTGCAGTGATTGAAGCAGCAACTAGGGCTATACCTAAGTCATATAGCCACGGTACGAAATCTCGGATCCCTGTACCGTAGTGGAACGATGAGATCAAAGCTGCCATTGCAGACAAACGACGAGCATTTCGTCTTTTTCGAAATAACCCAACGGGCAACAACCTCGTTTAATTTAAACGGTCTAAAGCTAAGGTACGGAAGTTGGTGCTAGAATCTAAACGGAAGTCGTGGGCAGATTACGTCTCATCAATAAATAGCGAGGCCACCGCTAAAGATGTATGGAGGAAAGTGCACACTATTCTGGGTCGGTACAATCAAACTCCTATTCAGATTCGAAGCGGCAACGAGATAGTTTGCGGCACAGGTATAGTTTCCAACCTACTCGCCCAGCATTTTGCTAACGTCAGCAATGATCACAGCTATACGGAAGCATTTCGTAGGACCAAACCTCAGTTGGAGCGTCCTCTTGATTTTATAACCGAAGAGTCGAAGGTTTACAACCTTCCGTTCACATTAGAAGAACTGGAGCATGCTCTAAGTTTTTGCTCTAGATCCGCTCCAGGTCCTGATTTCGTTACCTACGAAATGCTAAATCATTTGCCGCCGATGGAGAAAAAAACGCTTCTTGATCTTTTTAACAAGATCTACAGCAGTGGACAGTATCCGTCGAGTTGGAGAGAGGCAACCGTCGTGCCTCTCCCAAAGAATGGTGATAAAATAGTCGAAGTGTCTCACTATAGGCCAATTTCACTAACGTGCACCATGAGAAAACTACTCGAGCAAATGGTCAATACCCGCCTAGTTTGGTTTTTGGAGGATAGCGACGTGCTGGACAACTACCAGTTCGGTTTTCGGAAAAACCGATCGACAACTGATGCTCTGGTCCAACTGGAACATGCCGCACAAGTAGCTTTCGCCAAACGTCATCACATGATCCCTTTATTTGTCGATTTAAATAAAGCATACGACACAACGTGGCGCTATGGCATTTTGGAGCGCCTGCATGGCTGGGGCATGAGGGGTAACTTACCGACGTTCATCGCTGAGTTCCTGAGAGACAGATACATCAGAGTTCGCGTGGGAACTACCCTCTCTGACAGAGCTACAATTGAAAACGGTGTCCCTCAGGGTTCGTCAATCAGCGTTACTCTCTTCATCATAGCAACTATCGGTCTCCTTTCCAACCTCGGTCCTGGCGTCTACGGTTGTCAGTACGTGGACTACATTGTGGTATATACAATTGACCCCTCCCTAGACGACGCGCAAGATCGACTGCAATCGGTATTCAACACGCTGGTGCAACGGGCAGAAAGTAGGGGTTTCGGCTTTTCCATCTCAAAGAGCAGGGGGTTGCATTACTGCAGGAAACGTTCTTGTATCAGAGACCCCGAAATTTTGCTGAAGTGCGAAACATATTTCTATTACACTTAAGAATTATTTACAATTATTTTAAATATTCATTATTAAATAAAAGACATATCAATTGTTTCATTTTAGCCTTGGTAGTGTAATGCCTGGCGTGCCGGACTTTCACCCAAGCGGCCCGCGATCGACTCCCGGCGCCGGCAGATCTGGTTAAGGTTTTCTGCAGTTTTCCTTAGCTGTGACACAAATGTGGGATTTGCGCTGTTCCATCTGTAAGTCGGCTGCAGCCGCACATTGGGCCTACATAATAATAATGATCGCCCCCTCCCTACCGCACAAGCTTATAGCTTCTGGGGCCTTGGTATAGGTTATGGGTTGTAGTAGTTATTATTATTATTATTATATCGAATAAACATCAACGCTACTTATAAATCCAGTACAGTAGCAGAAAAGTTAATTTATTATACCTTACAAAAACCATTCCCGCCACCATTTCGTTTTTTTAAATCTTAACAATACAAATTAAAAACTTTTATAAAACATTTTATTGCTACCGTATAATTCTTAAACAATTAATCATCATATTCATTACCTACTTACTATTAAAAATGAATATTGAAAGTATGCAATATGGGATTGGTTACTTGAATACTTTTTCTCATTTGCATTATTTTGTAATTATTTTAGTTTTGCGTGTGTAAATAAGAATTTAGATATCGCAGTTCCATTTTCTAATGGAATTAATATTTTTAACAAATATGTTAATATTTTTAACAAAACATAACTCTATAAAAGAATCGGATTTATTTATTAAACCTAAAGATGAAGGTTTGGAATTAAAATGTTATGTTTATTTGCTGTCAAGTGCATATCTGAAGCCATTAATCTTATTACTATTCAGTATTCACATATAACGAAATCGTTAAGATTACGTTAATGGCCTTTTGTATTTTTAATGAAAAAATTGCAATAGAAGACTTTCAGCAATGTTTAAAGAGACAGTGACATTTTCTTAAAATGAAATTTTAACGTTTTCTAATAAGTATTCCAAATTCCAAACTGATTTGAAATAGTAAACCTTGTTTAAAATGGGAACAGTTATGGTGAGTGACTTCAACTATGCATCAGTCGTGGAAACATCAATTTGCTTACATATTCACAAATTGTTGCAACTATTAGTAAATTATTATATAACACCTTGAAACAAAACAATTCCTATTATAATGTAGACAAAATAGATACAAAATCATTTCCGTTTTATCCAATGATTAAAGATTTTTAAGTTTTAACTTTTCAAAGATTTGTGTTCACGAATTTAAAATTAATCGTAATTTAAAACATTAAAACAATTAAAGAATCAAAGAAGAACTTCTGGGTATTACATTTCTTAACAAACCGTAGAAACACTCTTGTAGGTGCTTCTGTGCTGGTTTACGTTTATTAATTTTCTCCTGATGTTCATCCTGATTATTCGTTTCATTACTTTTCGTTACACAATAGGGTTTGCAAATAACACATTTACTTATCAAGTAAGTCGTTTGTAATTAACAACTTACTTATATAGGAGTAAGCCATTACCGTATGGCGTATGCAGTCGATATTATTTTAATAACCAAGAGAAGGTTGGAAAAAATAATGAAGAATTAGTAGTATGTGCAGTGTAACGGTGTTACTTATTGTTTTACAACAAAGTCAATTCAAAGCTAGTATTGTGATATTTCGAATTGATTTCTTGTCTGCTCCAAAAAAGTTAAAACTAAGCTAGCTTTTGAATTTATTTATAAACATTGAATTTGTTTATAAAATCTGTATGAAGTTTGAAATAATTGTTAAAAATTAAACAAATTCTTGGCGTATCGTCTGAAAACTATTAATCTAACTTAGTTGTGATAGTTTAAAGTATTTTCATAGTTTAAATAGTGATTAAATTTAAACAACTTCAAGTTTATTCCCCGAGATCTTCCCACCGCATTGATGAACTTATTATTCTCATTTAGTTGTGGTTGTTAAATTCAAAATTTAAAATCTGTTAAATCTGAACAATTAAAATAAGTGCAAGATCTGATAAATTTACTTACCAAACATACCTGAAGTGGGTAAGAATAAATTCCATTTTGTGGAAAAATTCAAAAGAAATTGATTGATTTAACTTTTATCCTGGTTTCGGTAACAATAAACAAAGATTCTTCCGGTAATGAGTAATGTAAGAAACGCTCAACGATACCAGAGATTTTGGTTGCTCCACTGGTTTTAAAATAAGTAAGTAACAGAGTGCCTTGTAGGTGAGCGAACGAATTTAAACTTTTAAAATAAACTGTAAATCTACATATTAGCTAAGTTCGAAACTAAAACTGGCACAGTTCAGTGTTCAATTAAATTGTCTATTTTGGCGTGTGCATACAACAATATAATTTTATTATTAAAGGGTAACGTAATAACTGGACTAAATGGAATAAATGTAGAAAAACGAAAGAAAAATGTGTGAACAGAAAGTAAGTCCAAGACTAAGTATACAGAAGGTAATTTGAGAATAATTAAATAATAATATAATAATTATTATTACTACAACCCATAACCTAAACCAAGGCCCCAGAAGCTATAAGCTTGTGCGGGAGGGAGGGGGCGATTATTAATATTATGTAGGCCCAATGTGCGGCTGCAGCCGACTTACAGATGGAACAGCGCAAATCCCACATTTGTATCACAGCTAAGGAAAACTGCAGAAAACCTTAACCAGATCTGCCGGCGCAGGGAGTCGATCGCGGGCCGCTTGGGTGAAAGTCAGGCACGCCAGGCATTACACTACCAAATAAATGCATATAAGGCATAAATTGATAATATTGTTCTATAACACATTACGCGGTAAACAATTTAATGGTCCTTGTACTTCTGTTTACTTATTGTTATAAAAAGCTTTTATTTGATTTTAGTCTGTATTTAACATACGGACTGAATCAATAATAAACATTAGAAAAACAAACATTCATCGGTTATGTATTTACCAAAGGTACAGACAAGTTTGTTATAAAATCAATCGAGAAACACGGAACAATGAACATGAATAATGTTTTGTTACAATAATTTATACACTGTTGAAAAAATGCCACAGAACAATGCATTTTCACAAGTCACGCACTTTGTGACGCGCCGTCCTTTTAGTTTTAAATTTACATGAAAGCGCGCGAAGTGAGAGTGCTTCCCGCGCCCATCGACAGTTGCTTTGGATGCTGAGATGGTGGTTGTCAGACGCTAAGCAGCTCTGGTGGTGCACGCATCACTTTGCTGGTGGTAGTTGAACACAAGCGATTTCCTTGGAATACAAATTAGTGGTGGTTGGCGAAATCGGCGGGTGAATCATTACAGGAAGTGATTTTGTCGTATGTGTTTGGGGGAATACCTGTAAACTCAAGGTATTTCTAATTACTAGTAAATGTAAATGTGTGGTTATGTAAAACATTAAATAAACCAATAGTTCCTAGAGACCAACTAATTATTTTACTTTTGATTGCCAACCTGAACCCCCTTAGATAATTAAAGAGGGTCTCATTTTCACTAAGATCCACCAAAAGGGATACGTTCAACTTCTAATACTAATTATTAGCTTTCTTCGACAGAAAACAAAATTTCTAGATTTTGCACCATTTGAATTTTCTTCGGATTAACAAGTCGTGGGGGAATAATATTCGTTGTTGCCCAAAAAGGCGAAACTATAAACACATCCACTAATCTTTAACTTAACTTGGAATTTAACATATCTAAACAGCCAAGTTTTGCCTTAACTACAAACATCTTTGTTTGGTGTGCTGCGTACAACTAAATCGGGAAAAGCGAAGAAATTAATTTGTTTTTTGAAAAGCACTATATAAAGGAAATCCATTGTGTAATAATTAAGTAGCGCTAAATCACCAGAGGAACAACATGTATGTTCCTAGCACTTCAAATTAAATATTTGTAAGGTTAAATAGAACCAAAAATGATAAATTAGGTTATGTCACCTAAACAGCTTTAATGTTAGTGTTAAACGTCGAGAATATAAGTGTTTATTTCAAAAGAAAGTTATTAAATAGAATTTAAATAAAGTGTTTAATTTAAATGTTTAAAAGTTTCAATTAATTTAATAACATTGAAAAATTAGTTATCCAAAGCAGGGAAAATTATTATTATTAGATGGAAGTTAAAGAACAAGATGAAAATTGGAATTTTGAACTTACAAATTAGCAATAAACAGTATATGGCGATGGAAGTTAATAACAATGAATTATTTTATCGAATGGAATTGAATAATTGCAGAGAGTAACAGTAGATCGTATAAAAGCAAGTGAATAGAGATGGTACATTTAGAGAGAATGGGGACCAATTTATTCAAATTAAATAAAAAAAAATAAAACTGATTTTTTCCAATAAAACTTTTATTATTTAGAAAAGATAGCATTTAAATTATATACAAATTATAAATATAAATAATTTTTTGTGGTTTTTTGTTATTATGAGTTAAGTAGTTTATTGGTTTTATGCCAAACAAAGAATTTTATAATTTCGGATTGTTATTTAATTAATAGCAAAAAGACAGATTATCTTCTCAAACAATTTAATTTTTTTAAACGTTATTAATTCAATCTAAAAATCAATCTTTTTGATTCCAAGAGAAGAATTGAGTTTGAAGTCATAATTCTTTTTATTTTTTTGTTTGTGTTCAGTTGTGTTAATAAAATAAAGAATTTGTTATTATTTCTTTATTGAATATTTATTTTGTATTTGATTATTTTATTTTTGTGTAGTAACAATATCTACATCATCGACCCAAACCTGGTAGAGTCTCAATTTAGTGGAAATATCTTACTCACTGCATTACATTGCAGTAAATTAAATTAAAGTCACCCATTTGAAGTTTTAAAACTCGTCATTTTTAAATTTTCGCTGCTTCCAAAGCATTTTTTTAATTAATCATCCTGATATCATCCAGTTATTATTTCCGAGTTTGCAGAACCAATTGTAAACTAATGGGTTAATCGCCAATCCTTCAGTTTTGAAAAGTTTTCTCTTCTGCTCTGTATTGAAACATTCTTCAATAGCTTAGGATTTGTTTTTGTGATTTCGTAAGCTTGT
Source organism: Agrypnus murinus (assembly GCA_929113105.1). Lineage (NCBI taxonomy): Eukaryota > Metazoa > Arthropoda > Insecta > Coleoptera > Elateridae > Agrypnus > Agrypnus murinus. The sequence continues at coordinate 5,363,992 of OV816029.1, forward strand.
GTCCTTCCAACACCAAACTTTTCAGTCAACTTTCTTGCAGTGGTACTAAACTATTCAGTTTCCACAATAACTTCAATTTTTTCTTTAAGGGACTAACGTTTTCTTTTTAGCGACATGCCACGATTGTAATAACAGCACAAACAACTTATAGCCGGTAATTGAGAGGTAAAATTGCAGGTACTCTTTCCAAGAAAATAAACTACATAGTAAGATTATTACGTATTACTTCGAAAATCTCCTTTAATCATTGTTGGATTTGCATTGTACATCGTTGTCAACAAAACAGTCTATAGACGGTAATAAAATGTAATTTGCAGGCATTTTTCCAAGAAAACTTTCGTCGATGTTTGTTCGTTTTATGGGGGGGGGGGTGTCCCATCCTATCCACTATTAGAAGGGTGATCAGTATAGGTATCTCGGTATAATTGGTTTTAGAATTTGAAAGCTGGTCGTTTTTAGAGGTGACCAAGAATAGAGGTTTTGCGGAGTATTGAGTAATTTTGAACTATATATTGAGATGATATCATATCATCTAATTGGGAATTTGTTTAGTTTCTAACACATTAAGAACATTTAATAGGCTATGATAGGCTCCGGAAGCTTTCGAATAGTCAAATAGCACTTATATGTAATATTCATGCAATAAAAAAATAGATACTCATGCTAGGATATTAGTTTTATTCATGCTTGGTTACAGATAATTTTACTAAGTTAAAGTAGGAAAATAGGAGTACGATTGTCTTAATATACATTTAACCTCACTTTATAAAAAGTTTATAAATATAAAAAGGTATATCAATCACTTAAATTGTGTTTGTAGTAGAACACAAGGGTTTATGTAACCTATGTTACATGTTCAGAATAGTTTATTCATTTTTTAGAGGATTTTATCTTTCTTTCTTTATATGGGGTTTGACGAGAATTAACATAGAAGAGAATTTTTTTGATCCTACTAAGCTGAACCTGTTTCGGGAAAATATTTCACTGGAAATATGTAAAACGGGTCATTATTAAAATGTCTATAACAGTACATTTAACTTACAATTTCCTGTATTTAAAAGATGTGTGTTAATGTGTGAAGGTATTGGCTTTGTTGATATGCTTTAATTTTTCTAAATATTGATTTAATTATAATATTTTACACCGTTGTATGAATGCAGGCACTTGGAGTACTGTATTCTGGACAAGAGTGAGTATAGTTTGATTTCATTTATGTTGTATGGGAACTTGCAAAGCATCGTTTGATCTTAAAACCGTGTAATCAGATTTTTTATTTAAGTTCTTTTATTGTAAATATTTTTCTATGTAAACTGCATATATATATATGAGTTACCTTGGGTAGCTTTGTAGTCATTCTTTGTATAGGCATAGCTGGAGTTAATGAATTTTCATTATAATTAAGTTTTAATGAGATTTTTGACCGTTGGTCGTTTTCGTTAATTTTCTCAGTTATCGTTTATTTTAGATCATAAGTGTGTTATATTGTTTTAATTGTCTTTTCGCCAGCTACATTTCTGTTTTTTAGATTTAAGATTAGTGCTAATTATGAACACATGTTTTTCGTTAGTGACGTCATGATAAAATTTTGATGTACGATTGTTTTGAGAATTTGTGTTGTTTTTCGATTGTTTTGGTGAAACCTATATAAATTCCGGGAAAAAAGAACAATTTCAGTCGATAAAACGCATTGGGTGTGTCCATGCTCGACTCCAGACCAAAAATCTGCAAAATAAAGTAAGGTTAAGTGATAACCACATGTTTTTTTGTAAACAAACGACAATTTTTAACAAAGTGATTATGGAATTGAATAGTTACCTGAATATTTAAATCAAGGAAAATTTATCTTCGTTCTTCAACAATTATATGGAATTGTGAACGATTTATTTACATTGAATCAAGAAGATTTATGTTTATTTAATTATTGATTTTGATAATTCGACGTATAGATATTAAAGATCAGATGTTGAATTGAAGCTGTCTGTATTACCGATAATACAATAGAAAATACATTTGAGTGGATTCGTTGACGTTTATATACAAGGTAAATCAAAAATAAAAGGATTTGATTCACATTAGGAACAACAAAATCATAAAGACAATTTTTTTTATAAATTCAGATTTTATTCTTCTAAGAGTGTTTTCAATAACAAAGTTGTAACATTTAAACAATTTCAATTTGTTTATTCACAAAAATAATTAACTTATAAACTTATTTGATGTCAGTTTGTTCAAATGGAGATCAGCTACAACTCCCATGTCAGGTTGGTAACTAATATTTAACACATTTGAGCAAGCTCAAGGAAGATGTTCCATTTTTTTAACTTTTTTGTTTAAACTTTTTTTTTATTTTCTCTTTTGAAATAGATTTTCTATTTATCATAATAAAAATAAAGATCTGTGCTCCAATTCATCTAGGTGTTTAAGTTGCTGTTTGTCTAGTTGCAGAAGTCCAAGTGCATTGGTGTAAGTTTCTTTTTCCATGTAGAGGAATTAATAAGATCAATGTAAATTTTTATCTCAGCTCTATCGAATTAAACCTGAGTCAGCCTATTTGGGTAAGAGAAATTTTGGGTGTTATTTAAAATTTCTTTATTAAAGCTAGCCAAAGTAATTTTAACATCATTAATTTATTTAGTTTTTTTTATTTAAATAATAGCAACTCAATATTTTTTATTATAGTGGGATAAATGCAGAACATTCAGAAAAAGGACACCGAGCAGAAAGTGGTGTGCAACAGTAATTGAAAATTGGTAAGGAAAGCAAATGAAAAATTGGAAAAAGGATGCAAGAAACAGAAAAGAATGGAATGCAATGGGCCTAAAAAGTTTGTAAAAGCTTTTATATAAATATTATTTTTTGTATTTTAAAGTATATACCTCACTATCTAGCTCTTGTATACAACTTAATAATAAATACAAAGTCAACTAATAAATGATTTTTTTTATATACAAAAACTTGTCATAATCAATCAGTATTACGCTTCTGAATTCGTTACGGCATTGTAATCTTGACGAGAAAGTTATTTCAAATAAATTTTGCACAAAAAAGCTGTTTCGCCATCCGAATTTAATTCGATTGAATTACAGTATTTATATTTGATTTAATATCATTGATATATTTAAAAAACGTAGTAAACATTTCTTATAGCTGCTTATTACACCAGTTTGGATTAATCGGATTTTCTAACACATTTTAAGATCATCCATTATTGACGTTTCGAAATGATTCGTGATAATTTGTCATTATAATATAATAATAATAAATATATCGTGTGCACTTGTATTTTCTGTTATTTATTTAAAGGTCGGCTATGTTCAGGTATTCAGAACCCATAACTCACTTTAAGAGATATTTAAAATTTAAATAGCCATTTAAGGATTTTAATTTTACGCAACGATTTACTGCTAAGATACACAATATCGCTATTAAGATTACATTTTTATAAAAGTTGTCTCTTGTGAATGATCGCTGTCATTCTTTAAATCTCCCTTAGACGATCAATTAAGTATTTATCTTACGATTATGATGATCAAAGAGGTTTGTGTAGTGTTTTTATTCATCTTAGCTTTTGGTAAGTTCTAAATTCTCTTATTTTTCAATTTGAGTTATTATTTTTTTAAATAGCAAATTCGAAAGGAATTGGTATAATTTTAAACGGACTCATCAGTTCGTTACTTATGGATCCAGATAATCCGCCAAATGATGAAGTACAACAAACCGATGTAAGATTTTACCTAGTTAACAATGAAAATTCTAATCAAAAAATAGAACTTAACAATAGTACATTTAATCAAGTAAACCGTGGAGATCTAGTTAAAGTAATTGTTCATGGTTGGTTGGAGAGTTCTTTAAGGCAATGGGTACAGAATATGACACAAGAATATTTAAGAAAAGGTAACTACAATGTAATTCAAGTTGATTATACCAAACACGCAGCTGATAGATACGCTTTTGCTGTCAATAACGCCAGACCAGTTGGTAAGTTTAACTTTCTCAATTCTCTATTCAATATTATACTAAATCTTTTTCCAGGAGAACTACTCGGTAATCTCATAATAAACCTCAATATAAATTTCGGGGTTCCTTTAGAAAATTTCCATGTGATCGGTCATTCATTAGGGGCACACGTTACTGGCCATGCAGCGAAGCATGTAACTAGAGTGATTCGCCAAAAACTACCACGAGTGACCGCGTTGGATGCAGCTGGTCCTTTATTTGAAGTACCGCCTTTGTTAAGTTTGGAAGGTTTGCGAAGAACTGATGCCAATGTAGTGGATGCGATACACACTGACGGTGGCATATTTGGGTACAGGGAACAGTTGGGGACCGTTGATTTCTTTCCTAATGGAGGAACTGCCGTACAACCGGGATGTTCGGCTATTCCTGTAACTTCGCTTTTTACAAATATTCAAGTGGCATTGGAAGAACGTAAGTGAAAAAGATTTTTTAGACTTGTCAGAATGGTTTAGTGTAAGTGTACGTAGTTACAATATCAAAACGTAATAACACCTATATTACGGTACGAGACCGGTAAGTGCTTTATAAGTGATAGAGAAAAAGTTGGAAAAAAAGAAGTTTTATTTTATTCATTCTCTTGAATTGTTTACTTTTATCGCTCTCCTTTCTATCGTTTACTCCATTTATTCGGCCTACTCAGTCTATTTTCACCGTTTACTCGATGCACTCGGTTTAGTAATTTTACTCTACACGGTAATACAGTTTAAATGCACGTGGGTTTATGGGACAAAACATGAAGGTAGATAGATCACAAAAATACAAATAATTCCATCTCAAAAAAAATTTTTATCAAAAATCTTGGGACCCTTCATTAATTCACCGAGCTTAAGCCAACCCTGGTAGTCTTGTTGATTAATAATACGGTAGATTTTAGATTGTTAAGGTAAAATATCACGCGACAGATGTTTATAAAACTGCAGCAAAAGATAATAAACGCATTTTAAAAAAGCTGTAATAGAAGTACTTATTGAAGGTCATCACATGGTAAAAATGAATGGATTTATTTAAAGATACTGTTAACACACCTTAATGACTAATAGTTTTTAAATAATGCTGTACATCATGAAATTTTGACACTAAAATACTGAAAAGCTGAATGTCGGGAAAATCTGGTTAATTTTAAAAGAGCACTTTATATTATAATTTCCTGATATAAATACGTAGGACAACTAAGAATAAAGAAAAAACTCGAACACGAAGGTACTCGTATTTATTGAGTATAGCACCATAGCAGTAAAGTATAAAATATTGTTAATTAGTGGATTAATAATAATGCAAAACGATTGGTAAAAATGTTGATAAATTGATGACAATTTATTGTAGGGTCTGTAGGATTGTATCAAACAAAAAATTATAAGCAATTTGGTGCTTTTCTTGGAAAAATAATAATGGTTACTATATTTTATAATAATATTCTGTTCTGTCCGTATAACTATGTATGCATATAATTAAAAGCAGAAATGTTCTTCTTTAGTTTTTACCGAGTTAAAGGTGGAAGTAAATTATAAATTACTAACTTTATATTAAACAATATTTGAAGTATAAGCTCCGTTTCAACTCCAATAAGAACACATTTGTTAAAATTCAAATTCTTTAAATATAATTAAATAACAAAGATTCTAAATAATATTGCGTTATAAAATTGTGACCGTGAACGTGTAAAAGTAACAAACACATATATCTTCTTGTAGTGTTTAAACCAATAAAATAACAGTAACAAACTCCGATCGTTTAGTTGCAGACAAAGCATATGACATTTCTGTTTTTAATGACAAGGTTACCTTTCGCAATTAGGTCAGTTATGAATGACAGGATTCAATAAAACTTCAAAATTTATTTTCTAAAAAACTGTTCGTTTGACCTATATTTGTCCAGTTAAATTTGCTCTACTACCTTCCCCCTACCTACCATTTAACGGATATTCCTTGTATCTGAATAATCATGTGAGTAATCGGAGTCGATTACTCAATTTTTACTTTGGTTTAATGGTGTTTGTTTACTCTGTTCACTTAGCTTACTCTGTTTAGTCTATTCATACTGTTTACTAAATCTTGTCTGTTTTTCCTGAGACCTCTTATTCATTATTCTCTGTGTTATGACTGTTATCCACTATTATCTATGTTAATTCTGTGATTATTTTCTGTTTACTCGAATTGTAACCCTTTTTTTTGTCTACTGTCTGATGAATTTGTTTGTCCTGTTTACTCGGTCTACGTTGTTCACTCTTTATTAATCTCTAGTCTGTTCATTTCTTTTACTATATTTAGTCTGTCCACTTTGTTTACTTCGTTCACTCTGTATAGTTTGCTGACTATTTTGATTTACTGTGCCCCCTATGTTACAATTACGATTAATTATTTAATACCTAAAAAATGTATCAGCAAATTTTAATTTTTTATGTGTAATTATTTTTTATCTCATGTAAATTAAAACAGAAAAAAAATCATGTGCTAATGTGGATTTTTAATAAAATTCGATTTCCAGATTAACGAACAAGTAAGTAATTTAAGTAATAGTAAAAAAACCTTATGTAAAATATTTACCTAAATACGAGGTGTGTGAGAAAAGTAATGAAACTGATTTTTTATTTACCAAAGTTTTTATTTTTTCCAACAACAATATTGTCCCCTTCAAAGTAGTTTCCTTCGGCAGCTATAGACCGTCGGAGTCGTTGTTTCTAGTCTTGGTAGCAGCGCTAAAAGTATTCAACTGGTAGGACCTTTAACATGTCGGTCACATTCTTTTGAATGTTCTCCAGAGTCCCAAAATGACGTCCTTTTAAGACATTTTTCAGTTTCGGGAAAAGAAAAAGTCACACATCGGGTGAATAGGGGGTTGGGGAACAACAGGAATGCCTTTTGAGGTGATGAAGATAGCCGTGTGACATGGGGCGTTGTCATGATGAAGCATCCACTTGTCTGCAATGTCCGATCTCACACGCAGTACCCTTTTTCTGAGCCCTTCAAGGACATCTTTGTAAAACGCTTCGCTGACAGTTTGTCCTAGAGGAACAAATTCATTGTGCACGATACCCCTACGGTCAAAAAAGCAAATCAGCATTGAGTTGAACTTTGATTTGCTCATTCGAGCTTTCTTCGGTCGAAGAGATGTCTCAATGTGCCACTCCTGACTTTGTCGCTTTGTCTCAGGATCGTACTCAAAAATCCAGGATTCATCACCTGTGATCACACGACTGAAGAATTGGTGGTCATTGGCAATCCTCTCAAGAAGATCAACGCACACGTTTCTTCGATTGTCCTTCTGCTCAGTTGTGAGGTTTTTCGGCACCATTCTGGCACAAACCTTTCGTATGTGCCAATCTTTGGTTACGGTGAAAGTGTTTAAGTTTAACTGGTCACTAATCATTCTTATTGTTAAATGACGGTCTGATCTCACAAGAGCCCTCACACGTTCGAAGTTTTCATCCGTCTTTGAAGTTGAAGGTCTCCCTGAGCGAGGTTTATTGTCAACGTATTTTCGGTCTTCCAAAAATGATTTGTGCCAGCAAAAAACTTGTGCTTGATAAGGAATGTTCCCCATAGGCCCGTTTCAGCTTTTCAAAGGTCACACTAGCGGATTCCCCAAGTTTAACACAAAACTTGATAGCATAGCGTTGCTCTAAATTCCGCTGTTCCATTTTCGTAACACACAACAAAAACACAACTTAACTGATGGCGCTCTCAAAAATCACGTGATGGCTGTACGGAGTTGAAACTCGGATTGAGCATCTGGAAGGGATTAACACATCTGTCTCGTGAAGAACAACACAGCGTTGCCAGATCGTTCGCAGTGTTGTCAGTCTCTTTACTTTTCTCACATACCTCGTATATTCTTTGTCATTAAAATCTAACCTCCCCTTCGCTTTACCCATCTGTCTCTCCATTTTTTTTAATTTTAAATGTGTAAATCTTTATTATAAAATTTTTAATTTTGAAATTAATAGATATAAATATATTCAGTTCGTCAAAACACGAGTTGTCACCATTGAATGCATGTACGGGAGATAAAGTTATTAGGAACTTTTCATGTAAAATAAAGAAGGGGGCGCTATTTACTCCTGGTCCAATTACTTATTCGTGTTGAGCGCTACATGATTTCGTAATAATTCATGCTTTATGACAACGGAGTATACATCTTACCATCAGCTCTTTCCTATAGGACGATAATCACTTAATAAGCAAATACAAAAGAAAGATTGTTATTTTGAAACTTTGTTGAGAAATAAACGCAATTCATAATGATTCTATTAAATATTTAAGATCAGTATGAAACATCTTAATAGATCAGCGAAAGTCTTAAAATCGGAAAATCAAAACCAGCACAAAATAGATTTAGCTAGAAAATCATAGTTTTGATCGATTGCATGCATACTTAAACGATTCAATTATCGTAATTTATTATTTATGGTCAACTAGTACTGAAGTTTTTATTTTTCATCTCATTTAGTTTGATTTTATTTTATTTCCGAATTAAATTGTTCTTGTTCTTGAACATTGAATTCTCTGGGAATTTTACCATTTATTTTTGAAATTTGTTTTTAATCTGTTTGAAATGTTTAACAGAACAGTAATCAATTATGTACCCCGGTAATATAAAAATATATCTGCCGCGAAATCATGTAGAGGTCAGCGTGAGTTACAAAGATGGAGTGGGAGTAAAGCCGCCCTTTTTTATTTTACAGGAAACTTTTCTAATAGCAGTTATAAAAAAAGAGGAAAATAGAGTAAACTAGTGGAAAAAGATTTTTAAGGATAGAAAGAAATGAGAAGGTAGAGGGGAGGTAAAGGATCATGTTTTATTTTAATACAAACAATATTTTTAGGAAGATATATTTTACATAAAGTTTATTACTATTACACCAACTCTTTACTCTCTGTTTATACGAATACCCGCCATTTGCTTCCTGTCTGTTCGGTTCACTCTGTTCACTCCGTTTACACCTTTTACGTCCTTTACTTCTCCAACTTTGTTTACTCCATTTACTTTGTTGGCTTTATTTGCTCTATTCCTCCTGATAACTCTTTTCCATCTTTCTGTCCGCACCTTCGGTCCTGTATCTTCATATCTAAACGTATCGAAATGTATAGGTGATCCTCTGCCCTATCTATTTATTTTATTCTAACTGTGCTCCGTGTCCTTTGTGAACTGTCTGTCCCGTTGTCCCTGCTTTCTCTCATTTTCCACCGTTTAACAACAATTACAAAATAAACTATAAAATTAACGCCAACACGTTTTTATTTTTATCAAATGCTAAAAACAGAAGATATCAAGATATCGTAAAATCCGTCATTTACCGTGTGAGTCGTTTTTCTAATTTGGTTTATATTGGACAAACACTTCGACAAAAAATTTGGCATAAGATACAAAGAACACATACGCTATTATAAATATGACCCGCCAGAAAATTCAAAACAACATCAAATTCTTACATATTGATATGATATTTTTGATGGGGCTTGATTAATTGTTGGGAATAATAAACCCTCCAACACTTGATGAATGATGAAAGGTTATAAATTCCAAAATAAATTTATTATTGTTGAAATTCACAAACACAAAATCATGGTAAAACAGTCTGAGAATATACACAACTAAATATCACTTACCTTTATCATCAAAAAAAATTCTCCGGCTATAATTTCTAAACTCGAAAACAAGTTCCATAAATGCATGAGACGAAATCAGGCGGGTCGCTAAATAATTAGGAAGCTATTTAAATTAAATCTGTAAAGCATTGTTGTGACACAAATAAATTTCTTTTTAAACATTTAAATGATTAATTTTATTTATTGATTGTCAATAGATTGTCACGTCAAAGTCATAAATTTCTTTCTCCTATAATTTTTAATTGATATACACAGTTCTATATATATTTATATATGCAAGTGTATTGTGTTAAGTGTTAACCATTATATTCTTATATCAAATCACAATTAATGGAATCCTGTACCAGTGAACAAGATGATGACATTATACCTTCATCACAAGAAGATAACTTAGAAAAATTCCCATTTTGCAATCGAAGTTTTAAGAAAAGGGGTCTATTAATACATATTGGTAGATCTCATCCTGCAAAACACATTACTGATAAAGCACATTTACAACGAAATGTAGACATAAATGACAGATTGACTGAAAATATGAACGACACTTTTGAAAAATGCTATGAAGCTCCTTTAATAAATTCAGAAGGTGGGGAAGACTCAATATGGCGAACTCGATGGAAGAAAATTATTAAATTATGTGGTAAACAATATTCTCTTCCACAAGGAAACATTGGAAGACAGTTTGTAGATATATTAACGTTAGAGATACATGAACTTACAAATACTTTACCACAAAATGGAATATCTGAAAGAATTTTCATTCTATGTAGCACGATTTTACAAAGAGATTATTTCATAAAAAGTGGACCCGATATTAGACAGTTATTAAGAAGAAGAATGGAAATGTGGAATGATCACCAATATGATGAATTAATTGAAGAGGCAGAACGCTGCGATAAGAAATTTATTAATAAAAAAAAAAAAACAAAACAACCTATCGATAATGAACAAAAACTTCGTATTTTCAACCGTCTGATGTTGCAAGGCAAAATACGCCAAGCTGTACGCTGGATAACAGATCGTAATAATGGTGGTATTTTAAACCCAAGTGATACCATAGGAAATAAAACTGTTTTTCAAATCCTACAAGAGAAACATCCAGAACAAGCTATTCCCAATTTTAAAGATTTAACAACAAACGAAAAGCTCCCTAATTTAATAAATATTGATGTCACTGTAAACCACATTGAGAAAGTAGCTAGACAAATATCTGGTAGTGCTGGTCCTAGTGGAACAGATGCAGATCAGTGGAAGACAATGCTCTTGCGATTTGGAAATCACAGTTTTAAACTTCGACAAGCTATCGCATCTTTAACATGTAAATTAGCAAATTCTGTTGTTGAATGGGATGGAATTAGAGCACTTTTAGCTAGAAGAGGTATTGCTCTTGACAAATGTCCTGGCGTTCGACCAATAGCTATTGGTGAAATTCTACAACGTATTTTAGCTAAAGCAATGGTGTTAGTTACTGGTCATGATATACAAGAAGTTTGTGGTGCTGATCAATTATGCAGTGGAATTAAATCTGGTATTGAAGGTGCCATTCATGCTGTTTCTCGAAAAATGTTTGAAGACAACGAATGTGAAGGTTTGCTATTAGTTGATGCCGCAAATGCTTTTAACAATTTAAATCGTCCAATGGCTTTATGGCATGCACGACTGTTATGGCCACGCTGTTCTAGATTTTTATTTAATACTTACCGTGGATTTGCACCAATATTTTTCAAAAATTCAAATGAGTATATTCTTAGTAAAGAAGGGACAACACAAGGTGATCCACTTGCGATGTTAATGTATGCCATTGGTATATTACCTTTAATAAAAAGAAGTAAACATGCGGATGATTATATGCAAAATTGGTACGCAGATGATTCATCTTGTTTAGGAAAACTTGAAAAATTAAAAGAATGGTTACTGTTTTTAATAAAAGAAGGTCCAAAGTATGGTTATTTCCCTGAGCCTTCAAAAAGCTTTTTAATTATAAAAGAAAATGAAACACATGAAAAAGCTGAACAATTATTTAAAGATTTGAATGTACAAATTGTAAAAGGTCATAGATTTCTTGGTAGTGTAATGGGTGATGAAGATTCAAAAACTATTTATATTCGAAATAAAATATCGAACTGGATTCAATGTATAAGAAAGCTATCTGCTACTAGTGAAAAATATCCTCAAACAACTTATACTGCGTTTACCAAATCACTTCAATGTGAATGGGATTATTTACAAAAAGTAACGAATATTAATCCTGCTGAATTTCTTCCTCTTAAAGAAATCATCAATAATTGCTTTACTCCATCAATTTTGAAACGAGAAATACGAGAAATACGAGAAATACCAAATGAGCATGATTTATTTGCATTACCTGTGAAATTTGGTGGATTAGCCATTAAAGACCCTACTGCTAATATTTGTGATGTATATAAAACATCTTATTCTGCAAATGCTTTATTAATTGATGCTATTTCTGATGGTTCTGAAATTAATGCATTTGAACATTATAATCATGCCGTTAAAATTTTAAATTTGGCCAGAAAAGATAGAGAAACAAAACATGCTAATTCAAGTAAATTAATTATTCCAAAATTATCTGAAAATATGCAACGAAGCATAACAAGAGTAGTTGACTCAAAATCGTCACACTGGTTAACTATATTTCCTACATTAGCTGATAATACTGACCTTTCAGCATTAGAATTCCGAGACGGATTAGCTACACGATATGGATTTGAACCCCATTTAATGCCTAAATGTTGTGATGGCTGTGGAGATGAAAATTTCAACCTAAATCATGCCTTAAATTGTAAAAAAGGTGGTTTGATAATAAGAAGCCATAATAATCACAGAGATGATATAAGAAAGTTTTCTGAACTTGCATGGGATGGTATAATTACAGAACCCGTGATGCGCCAAGCAAATGAAGAGCAACCAGCACTTATTGGTGATCTGATGATGAATAGTGTATGGGAACCAGCGAGACGAGCGTTTTTTGATGTACGCATTGTAAATGCTAACGCTGTATCGTATGGATCTCGTTCATGGTTTAGTATTTCCAAAAGTCATGCAAATGAAAAACATAACAAATATAACACTGCTGCAGAAGACTTGAGAGGTTCATTTACGCCCTTAATAATTTCATGCGAAGGTGCTGCAGGGATTGAATATGAGTCATTTATAAAAAGAACAGCCTTACGTCTACACGAAAAATGGGATAAACCATATTCGAATATCATTTCTTGGATTAAAACCCACATTCAACTTTCAATCATTTGTTCCATATCTTTAAGAATTAGAAGTTCAAGAAAAAGAATTAGATCGATTGGATGTGAAGATGGAGCAGGAATTTTCTTTCAAAAATCTTAAAAACCTAAAATTTATATCAGCTTATTTTATATTCTACTAATTTTATATTATATTTTTTAATAAAGTTAAATGTTTATAGAAAAAAAAAAAAAAAAAAAAAATTTATTTATGAACACAAAAAAAAGTAAAAATTTAAAATTCATTGGAGAGAAACGAAAACAATCATTAACGTCTTAAATTTAAATTAATTTAACAAACATGAAACAAAATCAATTAAATCTTGGTGTCAAATGGATTTAACAAACTAAGAATTAAGTAACATTCTAATTATCTTTGTCATTTTTAATTTTTATTTGATTAACCCAACAATTTTAAATTACTATTAAAAAAAATTAAAAATTGAAAATTATTTTAAATTTTAAAATTAATTGCGCCACACAAAAAAAATTAATCACCCTAACTTGAAGGTTAGCAGATTCCTGTTATAGTTGGTAAAATTACCTGCTTATTTGTTGACAGGATGTGCACATTCCATATCATCCTTCAAATTGATTTTATTTGTGATTTATGAAGATAATTATAATTATTAAAGGTGCATCTTCCATGACGTGAGTACATAGAATAATTCGGTTATTTGCAACAAGATTCCATTACCTTCCTTTAATTCGTTTCATTCAAAATAAAATTCCAAACAGTTCCTTAAATTTATGAGATCAGTCTGTACACCAAATTAACGCTTCACTTTTTGTTTTATTTCACTTTTAGTTCACTTTGATTGTTCATTATTATTATTATTAATTAAATTATTAAGAACTTATAAAAAATTAAAAACAAGAATACATTTGTCATAACCTCACTTTGTTGACAGTTAAGTGAGGCAACATTCACCAACATAACCTCGAAATTTTATCAAAATAACGTACAACCAGACATGACTTCTGCTCTGTATGGAATTTCAAGAGAAAGTAACCAAATGTTCGTGCTGTTTTTATAATAATTGGAAAACAATTGAGAATCGCTAGTGATTTTTTCCTAGTTAGAAACTCGATTAATTTAGTAAGAACAAAAGAAACTACTTACTAGAAACAAAAGAGTGTCTTTTACACTAATATGTCCATAATCACATTGTTAACAATAAATGAAACTAATTGTTTAGACAAATGGTATAAAACGAAAGAGGAGAATTTGTCCTTTCTAACAATACCCAACATTAATGTCCTGATGCACAATTAACTCCAGGATTCAATAACAATCATCTTGAATTTCCTCACAATCATTATTTCACAAGAATTCAAATGAAAACATTTTAACATCTTACTACATCCTTTCCTTAACATAAAATTAATCCTAAGATCCTCTAAAACAAAAATTACATGAATCTTGACACCAGAATTATAAATATAAGCTAAATTTTAACATTCTAGCAGATCATGCTGAAACGTTACAATTTTGGGATTTCAAAGGTCTAAACCTTCTGTTAAGTTGCCCACTTTGACTTTTTAGTGTCAAATGCACCCCAGAACTTGTTTAACAACATTCAGTAAAACATTTTAGTTAGAAATTCAAATAACATTTATAAACATCCATTTACTATGGAAAATCTTGAATCTTTGATGATTAGAAATAGAATATTTTCTTGAATTTCAATAATAAAAACTGTAAGTAAAGTAATAAATACCTGTGTATACCCTCTTACCCATGCCTTTAATAATTTTCAGGTGAAAACAGGCCTTTAAATTGCTTCGAAATATGTAAATATAAAACTATCAACCAACGACATATGATCGTCCATCATGAAATTGAGTCTGTGAAATTCAAGTGAAGAATCTGTTTAAAATTTATTCCTTCCCATCTCACAGTGTTGTAGTGTGTATCCTTCATAATTTGAACCAAATTTAAATAAGTTAATTCTATTTTTTTAAATTAAAAATTCAGTCTCCTGTCAGATAGGCAACACATCCTGCAAATATATGCATTTCTGCACTACTGAAATATGTTATATCAGAACAATATTTACAACAATAAAAACAAATTAGACATTTTAGAACTTTTTGAAATATTTAAACACAAACGCACAGTACATTTAATGAATAAACAAACTGGGCTGAGCAATCTTATCTGCCTTTAATAATGACGATTTTAATCTCGAAACAATTATCAGGTTAAGAATTTAATAAAGCTTCTGAACCTTTTATTTAATCTTTTTTATTCTTTATTTCATGATTATGTAGTTCGACAAAGTAAGGCTGGAGACAATAAACTAAAATTCTAGTTTATATTTAGTACTTGCTTTTTGTAAGTAATTTCAAATTATTTCCTCTGGAGTCTGAATTGGGCATAAATATATCATATCAGTTATATTCAAAATGATTTTAGATTTTATTTCCAAACCACAATTTAAATTAAAAATTGTAAATTTTTGGAATGTGAAATTTGATTCTAAATACGAGTACTAAATTCTAGATGTCATACTTTACATCCAAACATGAGACTCCAAATTTTTTATTTGAAATCTAAAGTTTATTTTCTACATTTTAACTTTGCATTTTTAATTTAATGTGTTCCACTATAAATTCTGCATTCTAATTTTCTTATAGATTCGAAATGAAACTTGTGTCGTAAATTTTACAGTTTCTCAGTATGTTTACAGTAATTTAAGTTCAGTACAAATGAAAAGCAATTTAAGACTTGGTATTTTTTTTCTTTCAGTTTTCTGCAGCCATACTCGAAGTTATATTTATTTCATCGAATCAATCAATAACAGAATGTTCGTTGGAAATAAGTGCGATTCATGGAATAGATTTCAAAGTGGTGCTTGCAGTAATAACCCAACAGCTCTAATGGGTGATAGTTATTCGCCCGAAGCTACAGGAAACTTTTACTTGAGAACCTAAAATATACTTTACCTTAAAATAAAATGTACTTTGAAATAAAATTGAATTTGTCTATGTTAATATGCGTTTTAATAATTTTTAGCTATAGTAATAAATGCGAATGGTCTATGTATCTGAAACTGTATAATATTCAAGATAGAATAGATCCCTTATATTCTTCTTAACTTTAAAGATCTTAAAAAGAATATTCTTTAGATTTCTGAATTTTTTGACTAATTAATTATAATTCTCAATGGATGGGATATTACGGAATCAGTAAGTAAATTGTACCTATGATCAAATCAATCATAACATTATTTAATTATTACCATTGGGTACCAAAAGATATCTACAAGTGATCTTCTTTGGTTTATATGGACTCTCGAGTTCTATATCACAGGCTATATTGTACTTGTTTTAAAGGAAATTGTGCTATAGCTATAAGCTACTACCTACTCCAAATCTCAGGAGAACACTACTGTATAATGTTTTAGCCTACATTACACGAACCTTACCTCCATACCCATCTCTACCATTGTGGTAATTGTAATATTTCTTCGCATGAGCCCATATTAATTCAATAGCGTTGAACTCGCAGTGGTATTGTGAAGAACTATTAAGATTGTTAAGAATCTAATCAAATCTCATTTAAAAATGGTAGAAAGGATACAAGTAATATACACTCGAGGAAACAAAAAACTCACCACTTGAAAACGTACCAAAAATACCAAAACTTCAAACTATCATAACTCGGCGGATTTTGTACGAAAATGGATGAACCTTTGAGTACTACAAAGTTTAAAGTGTCTAGTTTAAGGGCGTGCGAACGAATGTTACGTAAAGGCCTTTCCGCCCCCCGCGACCGCCCGCAGAAAAAGATGTCGCTGGCAGAAGACGAAAGACTCCCGACAAAATGCAGGGCAAATTTCAAAAATTCATAACTTTTCGCCAAAAAATCGTAGGCACTCGAAGTCTTGAAAACTTGACAGAAAAAAGACTGAACTTTATTGCCTTGCCGGTCGATAGGCTCCACGATTTCTTTGGTACGCCGTACAAGCTGTTAAAGTTTGACATTTTTTTAATCAAAAACTTTTTTCTTCTGCGGGCGGTCGCGGTGGGCGGAAAGGCCATTACGTAACACTTGCTCGCACGCCCTTAAACTAAACACTTTAAACGTTTTAGTACTCAAAGGTTCATCCATTTTTGTCCAAAATCCGCCGAGTTATGACAGTTTGAAATTTTGGTACTTTTGGTGCGTTTTCAAGTCGTTTTTTTCCTCGAGTGTATATTGTTTGTCACCTAATAATCCAAATTACTACTAAACATAAGGCCGGCTCCGATTGGAAAGTAAACGGAGAACAGGCGTTCTAAACTATAATGCCCTGGTTGTAATGGACTTGTTTATATAGTTCGTATCACAGGTATAAACAACCAATAATAGTATGCAAGTGAAACTTCGAAACAAACATATCGATATTTACTTTTGACGTTTTGACATTAATAACTAGCTTCAGGACGCTTGATACAGTAAACCAATAAAACCACAAGAAATATACAAGATTTACTAATATTATTATTAAAAACAAAATGGTGAACTAGCAATGGTTGCGCACGTTTGATGAAAAGTTAATTGTGAGGGCGCTGGCTAACGTGAATTTCTTTTCAACTTAAAAGTTTCAAATATTGTTTGACTTTTATTTATTGATTTTAAAACTTTTCCAAGGTAGAGTAACCTATTAAATGTAAAATCGAAATTATTACTGATGCAACATGATCAATAAAATTGTAGAGTTAACATTTGGTTAACGAACTCTGCCCCTGTATAGAAGAAAAATTAAATCCAAGAAAGGAGTAGCTTTCTCAGATGTTTCCAAAAGGAGAAAATTCAAATGTTCTAGAAAGGATTCTAGTCGTAGTACATCTCTTAACCTTTGTTTGAAAGGTATTTCATGCATTAATGTTATATTACTTATACTAAAGCACTCTTTAATACAGCACTTTCTTTTACTCATTAAGTTAAATAGTTAAATATTTAAGAAGAAAACACAAAATCAGTTTCAAATTTTGAAATTGGCATCTACATTTAGCTTACAGTGTTCTATTCACTCATATTATTAAGTATTAAATTTTTAAAAATACATACATAATTTAATATCAGTCAATCTAGTAAAGCTAAAAAATCATACGTATGTACTCAAAACTTTCAAAAGTAATTTTTTATACACAATCACAATTCAATTGCCAAAGTTATTTTTCAAAGCAAACTTTTAAAATTATGATTTTAAAATGAAAAACAAAATAAAATAACCAATATAATAGTTAAAAAAGGCGTGCCATCTTTTTCTGTCACCTACATCTGCATAGCGCTATCTTTTATCTAACTCCTTTTCCGCGTAACGTAAACATATTCTAACGTGCTTGCAGGTGGAATAACAAGGAAAGGGAGTTTTAAGTGCAGCCATCGCGCTTCCACTTGTGAATTATATGAATGGAATGTTGAAAATTATAAAAGTTCTTATTATTTTTATTACAATTAAGGAATAATGAATATTATTAATAGATATTAACAATTACCTAATATTAAAAATTAATGAATTTTCCGTTAAATCAACAAGAATTTTAGAGTAACTTTATATAGTAAAATAACTAAATTATTTTAACGCAGCTAGGTGGTGAACAGTATGAGGTCTGGCTTAACACGCATGCGGTCCAGGGTTCGTTACTCCCCTCCGACCCGATAATTTGTGTATATGGATTTAATGTAAATATAATTAAAAATATAATTTAATGTAAAACATTAATTAAACAAAATAAATTAACCTTTATCTAAAATTTATAACATTTTATATTTCAAATAATTAATAATATTATAATATTGCAAGTGCTGACATCTATGGCGTTTTAATAGAACTACTGATCGTGAGAAGTTATTTCTCGCGGTCATTACCGTTTAGTTTGGAGATTGTGTGCAATTGATCGTTTTCACGGTTCCTAGAGTGTGCGGAATGTGTAACTTTCTATGGTCGTCGTCGATAAAAGTATTTTACTTTAATAGAGTGGGAGCAAGATCTCAAATCATTTGAATGCTTACATCGTCAAAAACATTATAAGCGGATCTTACAGTATTGGGTTTAAAAAGAAGAAAACAGTGACAAAGAATTGTTCTTTAATGGTATGTATATGAAAGAGTATTTCAGGCTTATGCATGCATTTTTATAAGCTTTATTACTAAATTAGGATTAGTTAGAAATGTATGAAATAATTACCAATTTTAAGTATGTAATACGTATTATAATTTTCGAAAACCTTGAAAATTTAAATAAATTTAAAATTTAATACTACAGACCTCTAATGAAAGATATTTCGTTACCTCACACAGTTCCAAAGACGACCCACTGTTGGTAATAATGTAACACCATTGTAAAGTCTTGTATTACCGGTCACTTTACGTCAGTTTGAAAAATGCTTTATCTGAAAGTTCAAATATCATCTAACTATTAACGAGAAATTAAAATAATAATATAAATTGTGCTGTTGTGCAATTAACGGTCATAATTAAAGTGGTGTAAAATCTTTCTGCTACTGTAAATTCAAAATTCAACACATTGGCTTTCATTATTGCCATCTAACGGTGAGTTGATCGTTAATGTTGTTTTTTCTCAGTTATGGCGGTACCTACTTTTTCATTTCAAATAAACATTGAGGATCTACTCACCGTTAGATGGCACTAATGAAAACTAACGTGCTGAATTTTAAATTTACAGTAATAGAAATGTTTTACGGCAGAAATATTTTATTTTGGCAGTTAATTGCACAGCAGCATAACGTACATTATTATATTAAGTACTTGTTAATAAATAAACGATATTTGAACTTTGAAATAAATAATAATTATCACCAGCAGTCTTTGAAACTGTGTGATTTAACGAAGTATCTTCCATTAGAGGACACTAGTATTGCATTTTACATTTACTTAAATTTTCAAGGTTTTCAAAAATTAATTACTTAAAATTGGTAATTGTTTAATGCATTTATAACTAATATTCTAACTAATTTAGTAATAAAGTTTATGAAAAGACAACATTTTCCTCAATCAACGACATATGCGTCTTCACCGTTTAAATACGAAAATTACGAAGGTGTAGGTAACGTCAGTTCGTAGCTTTAAGCATATACTGTCACGAATTCGTGTCTATATCCACGGCGTTTTATTAATCGTGGACAACCATGGTTATTTCTTCAATTATTATGATCATTTGCTGTAACGAGGAGAAGTATCCTATTTAAAATACACATTTTTTTTCCATTCTTATGTAAATACATATATATTTGATCACTGGGACAAATTGTTAGGACAAAATTTGAAAATTAATTTTATGGAATTAACGGGCTACTTTTAGGTTAAAAAAATAATTATATGGGGCATTTTACATCACCACTATCCAGTGGAACGATTCATTATTCTGAATTTACTTGAAAATCGTTGGAAAAATTGCATACCCCTTTCCTCGTTACAACGAATGATTAGAATAGAGATAGGAAGTTCATATTGGTCTTAAGATTTCTGTTTTTTTTTTTGGAATAAAATGGGCACCCATCGAAACGAAATGTCAACATGATCCAAATAAAAACCACCCTAATGTACATTTTAGCTTGCACATGGTTATTTAGTTTTTAATTATTTAATATGGTCGAACCGTATTATTATATGTAGCATTTGAATATTATCGTTATTCGCTACTTTTAATATATTGTTATGGAGACGACAAAGGTTTTATTTTAATTCATTAAAGTTATTTCAAGTCTGAAATTAAACAATAATTCGTTCGTTGTACTTTATGCAAGTAGTTTTGAAGCTGTGGATCATCGACAATAAGTGCATTAGGGACTAAAGTAAAAATCAATCACTACACAAATGCACAAAATTTAGTCAAATTTTAGTCATTTTCAATCTTTGTAGAACTACCCTATAAACTGCATTAGCCTACATGTATGCCGTTGTTTTGTTCACGTACGATTGGTTGCCTGTTCGCTAGGCTACGTTTTCTTAATATTTGTGTTGATTGTCGACGATGTAATCATTTGCAAAATAATTGATAAAATAGAAATAAAAACAGCCCAAACCGTTTTAAAAATAGCTTTGATATACTACGTATATAAATAAAACAGACAGACTAAAACAGTATTTTCGACCAGGCTTAATGGGGGTTGATGAAATGTGTAATGTTCAAAACAAAGAATGCTATAAAAGTCTGGCGACATGTACAACAAACACATTAAAATGGAACAAACACCCATAATCACATCTGTATACTTGGAAATCGGCGTTCAACAATATACTCAGAGGGCTGAAGCTGAAGGTGATCGAATGTCAATGCTTGATTGAACAAACAAGTCATTGTTGTTCCCTTTAATAATGCGTGTAATTGGGGAGGTTTAACAGGCCATCTGTTCTCGAGGTTTTGACTACTGCTGTATTACCAATAAATATATATTTCTGCAAATCATTGCAAAATATTTTTTAATTAAATATTTGGGTAGGAAATTCTAATGCCATTTAAAAAAAAAGCTTCAATTGGAAAGTATAATCTTGATTGATGGGTTTTAAATTTTCAAAGGCCGTTACCCTAAGTTCAAAGGTTATACAGTTTAAATCACATTTTATTATCTTTAATAATCATTTATTGTTCTTATATCCAAAGGTGTGTCCCGAAAGAATGCGATTAAGGGAGAGTAAAATCAACCAAGACAGTTTTGTAAACCAATAGTGCAGGCTTGTGGTTTTTACCTTTTTTTTGCAGATCGGCTTACCAAACGAAATTAGCTTTTTAAATGGTTTCAGGTTTGATGTGACAACTAAAAATTATTTCAACCTTTTGCCATCCATGTAAAGTAATAAATACGTTATTACTATTTTGTCTTTAGGGTCGGGATATCCATAAATTGTTAATGTTTATGACAAATCGTGAGACTTTAACAACGAGCTCCAATAAACATAACCTTACATTATCGTTATTTTATATAAAAATAGTGAAAAATGGTTGCAAAACGTATCATAATAAAAAGTTTAAAATCTACACCTGAATAGTTCACAAACAGGTTTACAACGCGGTCTGATGAGCTTTAAAAATAAGCAAATTAAGGTTTTAGTGCATTTTTATAATTAAATTTGTTAAAGCTTGTCTGAACGTTTGCTGTTTCAAATTTTTAATGAAGAATCTACGCAAAAATGATTAGCATAATCGAGTACTAAACAATGCGATTTGTAAATAAAATTTCTCAAATTATGTCTTCCACGACAATTTCAAGCTATATACAAACCAACCTTCCAAGCTGCATTTTTGACAACTTTCTAATTTATCAAGGCATATGCAAACAAAGATAATTGGAACAAACCCGTACTTGTCGGGTACCAATCGATAAGGTTCATTCTGATTCGAAATTTCTTAAATAGTGTCTTCCAGTATCATTTTAAGCTATATACAAATCTTCCAAGATGCATTTTTGACAACTTTCTAGTTTATTAAGGCATAGGCAAACAAAGATAATTGGAACAAACCCGTACTTGTCGGGTACCAATCGATAAGGTTCATTCTGATTCGAAATTTCTTAAATAGTGTCTTCCAGTATCATTTTAAGCTATATACAAATCTTCCAAGATGCATTTTTGACAACTTTCTAGTTTATTAAGGCATAGGCAAACAAAGATAATTGGAACAAGCCCGTACTTGTCGGGTACCAATCGATAAGGTTCATTCTGATTCGAAATTTCTTAAATAGTGTCTTCCAGTATCATTTTAAGCTATATACAAATCTTCCAAGATGCATTTTTGACAACTTTCTAGTTTATTAAGGCATAGGCAAACAAAGATAATTGGAACAAACCCGTACTTGTCGGGTACCAATCGATGAGGTTCGTAATGATCCAAAACTTCTCAAATAGTGTCTTCTATTACCATTTCAAGCTATATACGACCCTTTCAAGTTGCATTTTGACAGCTTTCTAATTTATTAAGGCATAAGTAAACGAGAATAATTGAAAGAAACCAGTACTTGTCGGGTACCAGTCGATGAAGTTCGTAATGATCCAAAATTTCTCAACGAGTGTCTTCCAATACCATTTCAAGCTATATAAAAACCTTCCAAGTTGCATTTTCGACAACTTCATAGTTTATTAAGACATAGGTAAACAAATATGATTGGAAGAAACCAGTACTTGTCGGGTACCAATCGATGAGGTTCGTAAGTGTCTTCCAATTCCATTTCAAGCTATATACAAACTAACCTTTCAAGCTACATTTTTGACAACTTTCTATTTTATTAACCCATAGGCAAACAAAGATAATTGGAAGAAACCGTACTTCGTCGGGTACCAATCGATGAGGTTCGTAATGATCCAAAATTTCTCAAATAGTGTCTTCCAGTACCATTTCAAGCTATATACAAGCCTTCTAAGTTGCATCTTTGACAACTTTCTAGTGGGTGAATATAAACCCTTGACATCTCAGTTGCTGTGAAATTTAAAACGTATGTGTTTTGTTACTTAAAAACAATAGTTTTCTGAACGTCAAATAAATTACATTAATTTATTATACGTCTAAAACAGTAATAAAACATACGTTTTAAATTTCACAGCAACTGGAGATGTCGAGGGTTTATAATCACCCGTTAGTTTATTAAGGCATAGGTAAACAAAAATAATTGGAACAAACCAGTACTTCGACGGGTACCAATCGATGAGGTTTGTAATGATTCAAGATTTTTCAAATAGTGTCTTCCAGTTCCATTTCAAGCTATACACAAACCTTCCAAGTTGCATTTTTGACAACTTTCTAGTTTATTAAGGTATAAGAAAACAAAGATAATTGGAACAAACCCACAATTGTTGGGTACCAATCGGTGAGATTCGTAATGATCCAAAATTCCTCAAATAGTGTCTTTTAGTACCATTTTAAGCTATATACGAGCCTTTCAAGTTGCATTTTTGACAGCTTTATAGTTTATTAAGGCATAAGTAAACAAAAATAATTGAAAGAAATCAGTATTTGTCGGGTACCAATCGATGAGGATTGTAATGATCCAAAATCTTTCAAATAGTGTCTTCCCGGACCATTTCAAGCTACATACAAGCCTTTCAAGTTGCATTTTTGTTAACTGTCTAGTTTATTAAGGCATAGGTAAACAACAATAATTGAAACAAACCAGTACTTGTCGGGTACCAATCGATGAAAATTTTACTGGCCTGATATTGCCGAAATTCCAAGCTGATACAATAGTTTTTCAACTATTTTGTAGTCTATTAACCACTAGGCAAAAGAAATAATTGACACAACCGAGTATACTTCGGGTACCAATTTTTGAGGTTTTTTATAGTCGGAATTTATTAAAGTAGTTACTTACACGATATTTCCAAGCTGTATACAAGCCACTCAAGTTATTTTTTTTCACAGTTTTAAAACCAGTAGTTTCTTCCACGACAATTTCAAACTACTGTTGTAATTTATTTTTAAATAATACTAAAGTTGCTGTTTTATTTGTTTATTATCAAGAGAAAATAGTTACACTAACACTAATTACAACAACTATAAACTATTAACAAACTTAGACTAATTAATTTACACAAATATTTATTTCAAACAAGATTTATATTACACTGACATGTATACTACCCACAATGCGCGAACGAGTTTGGCTGGTTGACTAATGACAGGACATGACTAAGGCAGGTAAACATTCTAGATTAGTCTGGTGTATTGTTTAACGGTCGATGCAACACACATTCCGCCGCCAATCTAGAGTTCACCTGCCTCGTATAGGGGTTAATGCCGTTCATTACATTATTAACAAACAAGGACTTGCATTTTAAGTGTTGAGCCGCAGAAGTAAATAGAGATTAAGGCACTGGAAGCTTAAAAACTTAGAACGTTAGCAATCCAGAAGTATAGTGATTTTAAGAGTTGATGATCTACGAATTTTAGAAGTTAGAGATTTGACGCTATAGATAAAGGCCATTTTGAGGATTAAAAGTTTTAATAAACACTTTAAATATTGAAAATCTCGAAAGCACAAATAGAAAAAAGACTAGATTCAGGGCGTTTTCTAGAGCGAATATAACAACATATACACTTGACTTGGTATTATCGTTCAGAGCATGCACGCTTTAAGGTTTTTCATATTATAAATAAAAATTCATTACCTTATACTATATAAATAAAAACATACTTTTTAATTTGCCTTATACTTCATTTTAAGATAATTCTCGTATAATCTTTTTAATTGTTTATTGCAGTAAGCATAAACCGTCAACAAACACGATAGTGTTAATACTTAATGACTAATATTAGGGGAAACCAAGTTTTATTAGGGTAAACACTTTTACTACTGATAAGTACAATAATAGCGATTTCTTTCGGCAACAATAATAGCGATCATTGTCGTTTGGCGGAAAGTTTTCACCAGTATCACAGTACGACTTTTCAAGTTTCCTTTATTTGTGAAAGCACTTGGAGATAGTAGATTGCCTTTGGGTATTGATGGAAATGAAAGATTATCTCAATTACTTTGAAGAAACTGCATTACTTGGTCATTTATCGTTTATTTTAGTATTGCCTTAATAAAAATGAGACGACTTGAAAGGTTCCAAATGAAGGAGACGGACTTCTGCCAATAATCAGTGAATGACTTATTAATTGAAAGGGACAATTTCAGTAAAACAAGTTAATTAGAAGTTAGAATAGTAAATGATTGATTTTTTCTGAATGAGAAATCTTACAGGCAATGAGCATAAACTTTTCATCAAATTTTCAGCATAACCTTCAAATTATTTCCAAAAAAGACATAAAACGCATCTTCTAACTATTTAGAACTTTAAGTATCTAGCGGACGAGTTCTTTATACTCGTAATTTGTTGTGCCCACGGAAACAACCAAATCGGACGTTCCTCTGAATAATTTGATTTTCTTCGTATTAATATGCTGTCGACAGAAATATTGTTAGGTGTTACCCAAACCAAGACAAATGAAGGATAAAACACTTTTCCAAAATGTTCCTTCGCCTGGAAAGTCATTGATTTTATTAAACTTGTATAATATCAGAACTGAATTAACTTATAACACAAATTACTCTTTGGAAAGTACGGAAGGCAAATTCACCAGAATATGCACATAATCTGAATTGGTTTAAATTTAATAGGTTTTAAGCTTCAAATTTAATAACCACCACCAATTTAGATTAGAAATGTCGGCCCTCACTTACACTACTTACAGTTGTTCAAATTCGACCACTATTTAAACTTCAAGAATACTTTGAAATATTACAACTGAATAAGGTTAATAGTCCACACGCAAGAATCATTTTACTTCTAACAATTATTTTAAGCTTCAAACAGATTTTAAACAATTGTCGAAGGGTAGTAGATAGGCAACAAGAGGTCTAGCGCAAAATCCCATGTTATTTCTTATGAAGGTCCAAGATAGAATTTTTCGTCAATTTCAAGGTCATTCGCGGTCTAGCGCATGACCTCACCGCGCTCGCGTTATACGCGGATCAGCGTGCGATATTACCACGTATACAAATCAAATCTACATATTACATTATGGCTGCGCGATATCATTTGCATAGCTCATCTCTCATTTACATATATCATCTCTCACATGCATACGCGAATTAAATTAATTCACGGTATCGTTTGCATATCTCATCTCTCATTTGCATATCTCATCTCTCATTTGTCATCTCACCTCTCTCCTCTCTTATTTGTCATCTGTCATCTCACTCTCATAAATTTATTTCAAAATAAATCTTATGTTGTCATTCCTAATTGATATTTAAATATAGATCTATACGTCATATGATTAACATACGTGTAATATAATTAACATGTAGAAACATCTAGGATAATAATACGAGAAAAATTTACTTTCAAGTATACAAGGTACCTCTAAAGGTTACTGTCAATCATCTGTCGGATTATCTCTATTGCATTTTGACATGTTTAAATCCAATTTAGTTTAATGTTTCTATGTTAATGATTGAATATAATATTCTTTGCCTGTAAGATATTACTAAACGTCCTTACTTAGTCTTGATAATTAGTATTTCTTAATAGGTAGTTTAGTTTAAACTGATGATGCTCATACAAAATAACGTTGTTAATTATGGTTGTAGTAGATAAGTAAATAATTTAAGTTAAAATGTATAATAGCTAAATAAAATAAAAGTGTATTAACCATATTTGTGTGTTTTATTTACATCTCTTATCAAATTACGTATAAGCAATGGGTATTATCTGTCAAGCGAAAGTAGATGGCTACCAGCAGAAGGTCCTCGCAGCTGATGAACAATAATTATAAGCCTTCAATTTTAAAATACATTCTTTCAGTTAATCTAATACCTTTTAAATCTAAAAAAGAAAAATAGCGGTTAAACGCAAGCCTTGTTAATCGTATTCAATTTAGAGTGTTTTCAGGAATTTATTTGAAGTCATTATTAATATAAAATCCTAATTAATTAATTATTATTATTATAAAGATAATTATTTTTATCAGAGAAAGTTGGATAGCTAAACCTAATACGCGGTAATATCACACGCTGGACCGCGCACCATAATAGAATTGGATGTTAAAATGTGTATTGCATTTACCGCGGTAACAATACAAATTTGTTTTTAAATATATTTTATATTGATATTCATTATCAGAAAAGAATATTAATATCAATCAACCGCTAACTGAAAAACTAAGCAACATAACAAGGACTACAGTAATTTACTTCTATTAATAAGTTATGAACTATCAAATACTATTAGAAGACTGATACTATTAGCCAAAACTATCTGAACAACCACATTTACTATCAGCCAGTATGAAGTATGAATACGAAGGCGTATAAATACACATATAAACAGACATTAATCAATACAAATCATTTAAACGATCACAGATAAACACATACGTTTGCCTACTATAAATATATTCAAACTACTCATACATATAAACATGAAGAGCAGGACTATGAATCCATATAAACACATAAAAACAGACATAGTAATCCATATGAACACATATAAATACATACATATAAACACGTAAGTACACATACTATAAAATAATATATTTAACCGCATGCAATCATGTAAACGGATGCAAAGTATGAAAACGAAGATATACTAACACATGCAAAACAGATATTATTATAAATACCCCATAATAGAATTGGATGTTAAAATGAGTATTATTTATATTTTCATTTACTGCTGTAGCAACACAAATTTGCTTTTAAATATATTTTATATTGACATACATTATCAGAAAGAATTTTAATATCAAACAACCGCTAGTTGAAAAACTAAGCAACATTACAAGGACTACAGTAGTTCCGAAAAATTAACAATTAAAAGAATCAGATTATATGTTTAGATCTATCAATCAATATTTCTCAATATTTTAAACTGAAAATGGGAATCATCTGAAACTGCAAGAAATTTGGTTATATTTTAAACCGGTCTAGATTGTTAAGGTATAATAATTTGCCCTATTTTCTCATATTCATACAAGAAAATGAAACAATTTATAGTTAAATATTCAAATTAATTACTCATAAGTAACCTCTCAACTAATTCATTAAGCTAAGCATGTTGATTCATGCATATTCTTCCAGAGGCAATTTAATACAAGGTTTATATGAAGTGTTGACATTGAAAACAATACAGTGTTTGTTTTCGGGCAGACTAGTTTAGTATTTTCTTTACTTAAGAGCTAATATTTATTTTTAATAACATTTTCATTTCAACCAAGACTTCAGCCTAGAAATTTTTTTAATAACCGCATTCAATTTACACGAATGTTTAAATAAGTGTACTCTAAACAAAATTGAAAGTTAATAATAACGATACAACTAATTTAACGATAATAATTATGCTTTAAAATTCCATCAATTCTGGCAAACGAAAATATAGTTTATATAATATAAAAACAATTCTTTAAACGGTTCTTACCTTTTTGTTGTGCTGCAAATATTTGTTATCGTTATTTAATTTTTACGATTTCCACCGGCTATATTATGTCGGCTATATAACAAACGACGTGTTTTCTAACAAAATTAATTGGGAGATTATAATTTAAAAAAATATTAGCATTCATTTCCATAAATAAACTATTCTAGCATCTGAATATTAACATGAAAGATCATACCTGTTAAAATTAGCTGTAGTTAACAAGAAACCACTTCACAAATTAACGCAAATTATAAAAACGTTAAATTTAAATCAATTGAAAAATATCCGGTCCAATCTTTATAAATATAAATACGCACACGAACTATAGTTACCAACTCAAGAGATACTACATAAATGATTTTTAAACAAGAAACTAATGCTTTTACAGATTGTAACTGATTCATTCTGTTAATTGTTTTTTCCGAGGAATTTCAATGTTTTGTTTATTAACGCACGAGTAAACACTCATGTTCCTACACCAAAAACTGGTTTCACAAAATCTCTTATCACTAGGAAACCATTCTGTTCCTTTTGTAGATTTGCAGAACGACCTTGATTTAAATGATAGACTTATTGTTTTTTTTATTTGTTTATAGTTTAGCAATACGTATTAACGATTCAACAATTAATACAGTGCGTCGTCAGTCAACAATTTATGAAGGGAAATCAATCCCAAAATTATTTCTAACGGAACAAAAATTATGTCTTTAAAGTGTAATAACATTTATTGATTCTCTAAATTTCATGCCGATGTCTTTGAGCAAACTTCAAAAAAAAACATTCAATTTTCCTGGTAGCAAAGGTTTATTTCCCGCATTTGTTTAACGTTCGCCCGCGAACCTAAACAAGATAGAAAAATACATAAAACCTTTATGTGTTTTAAACATAATATATGATAAATAAGTTACCTAAGGACACAGCACAAATGTCTATTACAGTTTTTTTTTGCATTTACAGTGCATTAAGAATAATTGTATCAAATTATATACGTTTAGATATACAGTCCTTTTGTGATAATAATGGCTGAAGGGTGTAAAACAACTACTGTATCAACAATAGCTACATCGAAGTCGCATGAGTTGTTACCGGCTCTTTAACAAGCGTATGCTACAATTCTCTAATTTTCTAGTTTCTAGACATAATGTAGTTTTGAACAGATTTAAGCCTTTTTCGTTATATCTACTACCTTGTAAACTGTTTCTACATATGTGTTCTTATTGTTTATGCATCATATAGATATTCGTCGCCATATTTAAACGTTATTTTACAATATATCATACATTTTCAATAGCTTCGAAATACGCAGATATGTAATAATATATTATATACTCTTGTAGGATATTCATCGTATCTATAGTAAACTCGTATGATTAATAATAATCTGTAACCATTTTAGATACCATGGAAATATAAGTCTAAGTCTATAACATCAGTTTGTAATACGTCTTTATAACTTTGAAACACAGGCTAGTTACCTCTTGCAATATCTACAGTTATGAGAACCCTGAAGACTTAACCTGGAGAAATAAATCAGATAAATATTTTACTTTTTATTGAAACGATAACTTTGCATACTAATATATGAAAATAATATAATGTATATCAACTGATAAATAAAATTGAAATTATTCTTATTCTTTTACAATGAAATGTGTTTTGAAAAAGCACGATGAAACGTTATGTATCTTAATGCAGGAGTTCTGTTAACGCATTCGTTATTTAGAGATTCACTTATAAGTACACTATCTATTTAGCTGATTCAATAAAAATTTCATTATTTTTAAAATTCCTAACAAGGGTTTAGGGTTCTTTATCTGTTTTTGAATATTCAAAGATAATATACGTATAAATTATCGTGAGACTCCTGCTCTATATAAAACGCCATATATAAAATTAGAGATAAAAATTTATCCTGTGTATTGGTGAAAACTCAAATATTCACGGAAATATAACAATCGGTACATATGACGATACTAATCAGTCTGACGCGGAATATATATTTTATATTATACAAACGGAGAGAAAAGAATAGGTACAATCGGATTATGTTCATACCAGGCTCACCATGATTATTATAAACATCTTAACAGAATAAAAAGGGCGATATGAATATAACTTATAGAATTTAATCAAACTAGAAAAATATCGATATATATCCTGCGTTGAGAAAATAATTATACTATGCAAGCATCAATACGCTACATACGATTACGAGCCTAAGTATAAACATGAAGTTATACTTTAAGCGCTAACGAATACTATGCATATTTCAAATAGAGTATGCAGAAAACAGCATCAGTGAGGGATATAGGAACCTACAGACCGTATCAAACAGGATCCAACGAGTTGAGACAAGCAGAAATCGGTTAGTAGGAGAACCGTTGTATTAAATGTTTAGGTATAGGGGAAATGTAAACGTTTTAGTGATTCCTCCCTTCCTCTTTGGACGGTAATAAATAACAGAAGCATCAGACCTACTTATTTAGTCACGATTTATCGGTGTTGCTGTTTATTCATAGTTAAAATGTCATTCTACAAAGCTGAGCGCATTCAACATAATAGTAGATGTGAACCGTATAGTGTGCCTAGGAAGTGTGATTCACCTCAATTTCAACCGAATAGCGATGATATCAAAACTTTTAAAAAGTTTGCAAAAGAAACATACGATATACAAGTTCAGGATGATGATGAAAAATTCTAAACTACGAAAAATCAAGACTTCTTTGTGGAATACAGCTGCCGTTAAATAACAGCGGGTCGAAATATTTACATCTTGGACTGGATCCTTTCAAGAATTTTGATGTGTGTATAAGAATCTTGAAGAAAGCCACTGCTCTAGGTGTGCAGTTTAACGAAGACTCATTTAAAGATTTTATAGAGGATGCTTCGTACATATTAGGATGTCTGAAACACAACGAACTTGATGGATACGTATTGACCGATTATACGCTTCATAGTGTAGGAAACAAGTGTCTCAAACCTAAAAAAAGAAGCGAAAGAATGTTTATACAGTTAAAAGGATGATCAGGAATTTGTGTATTGAAGGTCGCTGTGTATCTTGTCTTCTGATATATGTAATTTGGACTGGACTTGATTTTTAAATGCTGCGGGTCTTCTCAAGGGCAGCCGATTGATATAACTAAACGTTCAAAGGGAGACTTCCTGAGAGGTAACAAAGAAGTAATGGAAAAACGTAGCGTAAAAAAAGCCTAGAAAGGAATTTTGCTTAATTTAACAGTTTACCAACGTAGACTACGGCATACTGGAATTAGATGGTTTCGTCGGCTTTAAATAATAGAGACCGAGAAAGATGAAAATTGCTTCTTGTGTATGTAAGGCCGTCCTACAAAATAAGGAAGTGTTAGAAATAACCATAATGAATAAATTAGTTTAGAAGAGTACCTTAAAAATGTAGCAATCAAATCAAATCCCAAACAAATTGGGTTTCCTGTGAGTACCAACTTTACCTACGTGAAAACGAACTAGATCGCCAGGAACTAAAAAATTCCTTAAAGAGGGAAATTATAGAAGCTTCTTTAATGAATGAAGCACACTCGCAAGATAAGTTGCCACTAAACTCTACGAAAGAGAGAATGATTATCTTCTTTTTTTAAATTTCTAGAAAAACAGTGATAAGCAGAATTTACGAACGAGGAAGCCGGAACAGAAACATATCCAAATAAGGGATATCCAATGGCAAGGTCTGCTCATAAACACGACCAAATAAGGAGCGACAAGATTGATAATAACGCAATGGGAAAAAGCCTTTTAAGAAGAAAAATTTTAGGTTAAACACTAAAGTGAAATCGAACTGTGGAAAAGCCAAGAAAATTGTAAAATAGCTTCATACATTTGCAAAGTATATACGAGGAGCGTTCAAATTGAAATTAAATTTCGCGTCAAATGTAAGAAATAACAAACGAGGAAGTTGTATACATTTAATGACGCGCGAGAGCAAGTGTTAACTTAGTTCAGTAGTTAAGTAGTCTGTATCCACTTCAGTTTGTTTGACAACTAAATATGAGTGAAAACAAAGTGCATTCAAGCGTCGAACAACGCATTATTCCACTACTGGCACGATATGAAGAAAATGCTCTCGAACTCCGCTTAAAACTATTGTTTAAGTTCAATAATTCACGTGTTTTTTAATTATGAATTTTAAATTGTTTATAACAATTAAACTATTGTTAATTAGGGAGTTATTTTAACAGTTCTGTACAGAACTCTTCGAAGGCTACTCAGAACTATTGTTCGAGTTCAATAAATTACGTTTTTCTTAATTACGAATTTTAAATTGTTTATAACAGTTAAAAATATTGTTTAAAATGGAGTTCTGTCGACAGTTCTGTACAGAACTATTCGAAGGCTACTCAGAACTCTGCTCAGAACTATTGTTCGAGTTCAATAAATTACGTGTTTGCGTTTACTGTCTCCAGCCTTACTTTGTGGAACTCCATAATAATGAAATATAATATAAATACAAAGATTAGTAAAAGTTTCACAAGTTTTATTAATATCTTAACCTGACAATATTGTTTCGACACTTTGTGTCATTATCAAAGAGTAGATAAGATTGATAAACAAACACGTTGCTAAGGATGAATACATACAGAAAATAGGTAACTAGATACAATACATAACAAAAACTAAATATCTAACACTTCTAATAAAGGAGAATTACTAAGCTCAGTTTGTTCATTCATTAAAGGTACTGTGCGTTTATGTCTGTATATTTCAAAAGCTTCTAACATTTTAGAAGCTGCCATGTACATGATCATTTCAAAACTAGAATGCAGTAAGATTTGTCAGACAAAATCAGTAAAATGTAACAGTTGCTGACTTTGTTTCTTTTAACATGTGTTGTTATTGATTAGGCTTTATTAAAAAAATGGTTATGTGTTAATTGTAAATGCTAATAAGGTGGTCTAAGGTGGCCAGATTTCCCCAGAATCAATAAGGCGATACATTAGGGATGCCCTCCCTCATAAATAATTTATTAAGCAAGCTTTTCGAACAATTTTTGAATGATTTTTAGATGTGCAATTCATTGACCGAAAACTCTGATTTTTATTAATAGTATAAAATTCAAACAGTCCTTCAGCTAACGCTAACTGCTTTTCTTTTCTGAAATTACTTTTACGGAAAAATCTTGTAACTTAGAAGAAGAGGCAGCAACATTTACATATAGTTTATGCTTATCGGTAGCCAGATGCTTTTGCCCAAGTAGCGCTGGAATAGAAATTCATATGAAGATTAGTTAGCCTCTAATCTTTTTTGCATGCCACAATTAATATTCCAAAGTGATGCTTAATGGAATGTAATAGTTACGTGCCTCTCGGTATATTTTTGGCGCGTTAAAATTAATACGTAAAAAATACATCTTTTTCATGTTTTCGTCATTGCCAAGAACAGCTGTTAGTTGAGTGGGCTTCACCTATTTTACAGATTTTAATTTTGTTTGATAATAAGTGTGATTGGCATTATATAGATGCAACTACGGTTATTTCTTGTAATTAATGTTAACTCAGCGTTTGTATTTAAACCCAAATAAAGTGCGCGATATTTATTTATATGATTGGCACGGTCAAATTAAAGATAAATGATATCTAGTTTTTGAAAAGAAATATAAATCCGTTGGATACCAATATTAAATATAGTTTACTGCAATTTAGAAGTTAGAAGAAAATTAATTAAAAAGTTTATATTTACGTTTATTGTTTCAACCAATAAACGTAATGTAGCTGTTTTGCTGTCTATGTTCCTCAAATCATGATTATTCATGAAAAGCGGGACATTTTGAAGATTTTGGCACCGGAACAGGTGAAACAAAAGCGAGACTGTCCAGCCAAAAGCGGGACGTCTGGTCACCTTATAATAATCGTTTATTTTGGTTATACTATAAATTATTTCGATAATATATTATTTTTGTAATAGGTACAGTATACAAAATATATTTACATATCTTTGAGAAAAAATATGTTTTTGTTTTTTTATATCAGACAGTACAATTCCTTTAAGCTTTATATAGATAGTTAATATAACAAATCGGTAAAGCGGTAGGTGAAAAATTATTTGAAATGAATTCACCTACCGATAGGTGAATTTTTAAAGAAACACAAAGCTCCTACCGGTAGGAACAATTTTTTTCAGAAATTCGTTGCCTACCGGTAGGAACATAATACACCCCATTGTTTAATTGTTTATATATTTGTTCATTAAGCGGAACTATTCAGATTTTTTATCAGGAACTCTAGAACTCTTACAGTTATGCCGAAAAATGCCATCAGAACTCTTTTTTGCAAAAATATGGGTGCCGCGTGAAGTTAGCGCCCTAAAATTCATCTAGGTTTAAAATACCAGAACTATCGTTAATGTTATAAAGAACTCTAGAACTTTTACAATTATGCCGAAAAATGCCATCAGAACTCTTTTTTGCGAAAATAAGGGTGCTGCGTGAAGTTAGCACCGTAAAATCATTTTTTCGATTTCCGTGCTTAAAAATACCAGAACTATTGTTAATATTATAAGGAACTCTAGAACTCTATTTATTCAGAACTCTAAGAATGTTTTGGTTTCAAGAAATTAAGAGTGCTAAGTTCACACGAGTCAGTTACTCAACAGGATGGGGACTATATTGAAAAATGAAGTTATGTAATTTTAGATTCGTTTGTTAATTTCTGTTTAATTATTGAATTATAATTTAAATTTGAATGCTCCTCATATATTTAAATTATGTCTATAATAATCTCTGCGTTTTATTTACAAAGGTTTTGGTTAACTAAACTCACTTTAAATTTACATTGAACAAACTAAGCCCTAACATTTTAGTAGAACCTTGTATCATACTTTTAATCGAACTTAATCTGGTTAAATATCAATACATTTCATCGAACTCATTTTAATTTTTTTCATAAATTAATGTTTATAATTATAAATAATAATTCGAATAGTTCAATGTTTGAAAACATATCATATATTTAGTAATTGATTTAGTATAGTATACGAACAAATGTGTTAACAGATAATAAACTGCTATGAAATAAATACCATACCTACACCCAAAAGAATCCCAATTTATTTTTGATTTCAAATTTTAAAAAACCGATTTTCGAAACGCCCACAATCTTCCCGACAAAAACTATAAATTGTCCAAATTATTAAAAAAGTGCCAGGTTTTCGAAAATTTGCAAAAAAAATGAAACATGTACACAGGCTAAAAGTTGAATGGACCAAAACGTACTAATAATGATCTGATCTCGTCGTCGTCTGGCATGATGAAAATGCAGCAAAACCGAGTCCATAGGCGACTTGATCAGTTTGCCGCGCGCTACCATAGGATTAGGACGTTAACGGCGGTATAAAAACGGATTAAAGCACGTTGTCGTGATCGTAAGAATTTTTCGAGATTTTTAAAAACTTAAAATAAACGTGTCATGTGAAAAACTGTTTCGTTTTGGAAATTTGGTGTGAAGAGAAGTGAAGTTAAAAAATTTTGTTTGTTAAATAGCAACTAATTAGAATTTTGTGATTAATGAAAACGAATTTGATTTTTTTTAAATATACGTGGTGAAGAATGGTCAAGAAATTTATGCATATTGGATAAAAAGTTTAAAAAGTGTTTTGCTAGATTTTATAATTGATTGACTTATAATTACAGGTATCTTGCCACAATCAGTATAATAAATGTAGGTATTTTACATATTTATCATTAAAAAACTGTTTGACACACCTTTATTAATTTATTACATATTGATATTTGTTAAGTATGATTGTTTTTGTTTATGTAATAATTTATTCTTACTTATTTTTTATAATCATATTTTTCAAGAAAAAATTTAATTCTTGTAGTCGTTAACATTTTTAAACGCCCAGTATGATAAAAATTACAACTAACCGCTTAATCCCAGTCAAGGTTCATTGCAGAAGTTCAGTAGATTCTTTGATTTTAATTGAAGAATCGAGATGGATATAAATCCATGTTTTATTATATTACTACAACGCGAATTTTATTGAGCGTGCCTCCTGTTTTTTCTACATAGAAAAATGTTCAGGCTTATGTCACAACCAGCTGATAACCTACTTTTTGAAAACACTGCCAATAATAACATTGAATAATAACTGCTGTAGTTTACAAGAATTTGATACTTTGTTATGTCTATATTTGTCATTATAAAATACTCTTGATTATTGAATACATTGTTTCATTATAGAATACAAAGTGTGTTTCTAGGACTTGTTAGATGTAGCAGGGTTAGATATAGATCCATCCCTACAATGAATTTTGAAGAAATTAGCCCATTTCAAAAGATGTAAGTTTTAAAAAATACAGAGTGAACTGAAAGGTTGGCCACAAATAAAGCTGGTGCAAGAATGAAGTATTGCCGCTTCAGTTTCATAAGATTCTATTGTAGTGGGGGTGGGTTTTCACATCACCCCTTCAAAGTTTTTGTAAACTTTGTCAATAAAATTTCATGAAACTTTGCATGAAGTAAGTGCAGGGGTAATTACTTTACTCTAGCAACAATAAACAGCCTATTATGGTACACGAAGAAACATTCAGAATAAGACTTGAGGGGTGACCTTTTTAAACAAGGACTACTGTTTCGTAGTCACTAGAATTAAAATTAAATGTATTACGTACTATAATAACAATGAGAATCAACATTAATCCATGAACAAAGTATGAGATATGCGCACTGCCTCCCTATGAATCTTTTTTTTTTTGTTAATAACTCAACATTTTCTTCCTCGACTTTTATTACGGCAATTAACTAGCACTCTTTATTACTGAGTGCTACCGATTTGACTTACTGTGAGCAACCTTAGCAACCATATGTTCAAATCTAACCAGAACGATGTACATGTACTTAATGTGTGTACCCCATAATTTATTTATTATAAAAATTGTAAACGAACATTATTTAAGCAAAACACAAAAATTATGCCAAATATGCAACACCTGGATTTCATCAATCTAAATCTCAAATAGCAAAACTTATGCATTTAATAAAATACAAACACAATATCGAAACTGCACATTCTCTTTTGTTTATTATAACTGATAGTTACAAGTTGATCGATTTGCTGTCAAAAACACCTTTTCTTCATAAGCATTTCAGTTGTAAATAAAAGTTTTATATTACTATATTTTGGGTCTATAATTAATATGTAAATAGTCTATTCAAAATTATTAAATATCAAGCCATGGTTTTATTATAAAAGCTGTCAATAGTGAAGAAATTTTAATTTTGTTCTTGTTGAATCGTCAAACTTTGATAATTTGTGTTCTAAAAGTTGCATATAATTATGGTATATAATTATTTAATTCTGTTGTTATTAGTATGAAAGGCATGTTCCCACTACTTTATTTATTTCCATCGAAAAAATACAAGAAAACCATCATTGAATTTATATATCTTTGTTTAAAATATGGTTCCGCCAGCTTGTATCTTATCACACAGCCGAAATTGCATAAAAAGTTGTTAAACACTATTAGAACTGAATTTGTAAGTAATCAATTAATCAATAATGCATACCAAATGTACAACATGGGTTATACAATTTTTTTGAATATGATTCCGCCAGCTTGTATCAACGCGGCGAATATCGAATAAAAAGGTGCTTTTGTTAGAAATTAATAACTTCGCGATAATATAATTCATTACTAGTCAATAATGCAGCGTATTTATCTGTTATATATTTATAACTTATATAACATTTTAAATATTATTTCACCAGCTTGTATCTTAATGGGACTGATCCGCACGGTAGAAATCGTAAAAAATTGTTATTGTTAAGAATTGGTAACTTATTATAATTACTAAGCAATACTGAGAAAATTTTATATAATATGTATAGTATGTGTATTTGTGACTTGCCCAATTCTTTAAATATGATTCCGTCATATTTAATTGTCAACTTGACAGAAGTTATTAATTCCTAACAATTTTAGCATCGTTATTAAACTAGCTGGCGGAATCATATTTAGAAAAATGTATAAATACAGCCGTTTTTTTATAACAGATATAACCTGCACACAGTTTTGAAAATTAATTTAGAAAAAAATATGTAAATAAAGTTGCTTGCTTTAAGCGATCACCGAATACCGAATATTCGGCCATTAAAATTTGCCGAAGCAAAACAGAAATTTGAGTTTTGATTAATTTAATTGAATACAAAATTACGTCACAAAATGAAAACATTGGTGTCCGAAAAATACGTTTCCTACTACCCATTTTGCTTTATAATAAAATAATACAAAATTAATAAAAAAATAAACAGTATTGGATTATAAAAACACGATGTTAAAAACTTAATTAAAATTATAATAGCATTAAAAAAACATTTCAGTATTTAAAGTTTAATTTAAGAAGGTTGTGGTGAATAAAAAGTAGATTTTCGGCATTTTCTGGGAGCAATCTAAAATTCGAGCACATGATCACAGCGTCTCGCATTACATTTTCGCCCTCGTGATGTCTTTGGCCCAGATTCTTCAATTTATTGATGAACTTCTAGTCGGAACAATATACGCTTCCTTTGCGTCATCGTCTAGACAAGACTTGAAAATAAATGCTTGAAAATGCTAAAAATTAAATAAATGTATCAGCATTTTTAAATAGATGCTGATACACATTACATATTAAAAATTTTTTTTTTTGCTTAAACGCTAAATAATAAGTTTTTCAGTTAAAATGCACTCAAATAAGTCAGATTGCAACAGAAAAAAATTAAAAAATCCGCTGCGGCCAGCCGAATACCGAATCTTTCATGCTACTTCGGCCAAAACCGAATCTGTTAAAAATTGGCCGAATCTGCCGAATACCGAAGCTTCGGTGTATCTCTAAAATAATCTTATTAATTTCTAAGAAGGCTTAAAAACTTTTTATCTATCCTGTTTAAAAAACGATATCAGTTTGCAAAGTATATGGATTTGTATTCAATTATTGATTGTAATAGTAATTAAATAATAATGCGATTATTATTTATATATGTATATAACGGTTACATTATTGATTAGTAAATAAATGTAACTGCGAATTATTAATTTCTAAGAAAGTTCGATTTCTGCTGTGCGAATCTGCTGCATTAAGATACAAGGTAGCGGAATAGTATATTAAAATACAAGTTGCAGAAGCGATCTATTCAAGCACGAATTTGAAATTCCGAATCGAGCCGCGTAGCGGCGAGTTGAGGAACAAATGAGTGCTTGAAGGACCTTCTGCGACGAGTGTTTTATACTATTTTTCCTATTTTGCCGCTTGATACCATTTTATAAATTAAAAAATAAAAATTTTAAATCTAAGGATTTTTTGGGTGGCTGGTGACATTTATGTGACGCAAATTTAGGCGGCTGTGGAAAAAATTAATTTGAAACGTCAGATTTTATTTTCGCAATTTCGCGTTGTTTGAAAATGAATAGTGAAGGAAATTTATCACTAACTCCGCCGAAAATTAGGCAAATTGCACAAAAAACGTTAGAAAATTTTTGTAAGTTTTTGTTGAAAATGTCAGTTGACAGTTCAACCAACGCTACCAACATCAATGCAGTAAATTTTACTAGCCTACTCTAGCACACCAACCGCTTGTTCTAACACTCAAATGACGTCATTTGGGTGCTAGAATCTACTTATTCTAAACGCAAAATAGAAAAAAACATATTTAAAAAACTATAAAATAATATGAATAGTATTTGTTATATTATGTAACTTATTATTCAAGAAATTTCAGATCTCAGGCGGCCGTGGAATGTAATTTTACGTATTAGTTTGCAGACTTTTTATTCGATTTCCACTGTGCGAATCCGTTGTATTAAGATAAAGCTGGCGGAATTATATTTAAAAAACTGCATCAGTATGATTTGTTATAGTATATAAATTTGTCTGCACCATTGACTAGTAATTAAATATAATCGCTAGATTATTAATTTCCAACAAAGCTTAACAACTTTCTAGTCTATTTCTTCTGTGTGATTCTGCAGCGTAGAGATACAAGCTGGCGGAATCGTATTTAGAACTGCATCAGTATGAACAAAAACATAACACTCTCTTCTTCTGATTAGAAAAGTATTATTCACAAGTACTTGTGTACTAGTGTATCCAATCCTGACACGTATTTTCAATCCCGGTATTTCGGGATTGAAATTTTCGGATCCCAGAATCCCGGGATTGTATATGCGTAAAATATTTAAAATGACGCGTCTAAGTTTAGAAAACCATCCGCGTATCGGGGAGTTTTCTAAAGAACAAGTGCGCTAAAACATTTTATTTTTTAAAGTTGATATCACTGTTGAACAGCTGTTCTTAAAATGTTAAATTTGGAGAACAAATGCAGAACTACAATTTTCAGTGTTGCCAATTAAAAATCAAAAACTTAACAAAGTTTCTACTTAACTACCTAAGTTATTATTTTTTTAATAATTACAAAATAACGCAAATAGAAAAAATAGTATAAAGTATTTGTTTCATAAGACATTTTAGCGCAATTGTGCGCTTAAAACGTGTTTGATGAAACCAGTGTCGGATTGGCCAGCGGGAACACCGGGAATATCCCCGGTGGGCCGTAAAAAAATATATAAACATTTAAAATTATCAAATTTCGTTAAAAAGAAGTTCCACTGTAAATCAAAAATATTTTTTTCAATTTCAAAAATATATGCATTTCGGACAGCTAAAGTTATGATACGTTTTATTTTTAGCCAACTATACAAACATGGGTTGGTTGATTGATATTTTTCAGGGGATCTTCGTTTTTACGAAAGGCCGCGTCCAGTGCCGAATATAAGATCCCATACTTTGGTTGGTTGTATACAGTGTGAGTTCGATAAAAGATTGTAACGTTCTTTTTAAAATAATAACAAAAACGCTGTTTAATCGTCTATTAACACGAGAAATATTATTTACATACACCAATTTAATCTTAACTAATCATTTAACACTATAATTATAAACTGTTTAACGAACTTAAATGCTAGATATCTAGAAACTTAAAGTAGATTATATAAGGACTATTTATTTATTATTACAACAACTATTAAACATTTATTTATTCACTAATATATTTGATTACTAATTACACAAAGCACATTTCAATACGCCGGTCGAACACTAATTAAATTCGCTTATCTCCACGAAGACGCTTTATAACTTCCATGTAAGCGTTCTAGCAAACGCTCGAACATACCCGTGGATTGTACCTGGCCTAACTGCTTGATGCATCATATACGCGGTCCGTGTCGAATCTTCTAGTATGTTCACGCGGGTGTATGACGCTTCGCTCTGTAATGTTCTGCCGACCGCATATAGGGGTTTCCCTATTTGTTACAATACATTCATGTGAAATTATTATTAAACACGTTTTGATTTTGGTCCGTTTTTTGTGGTCGGTGTTAAACGGGCAGTGATTGTTTGGAATGAACTTGTGACCCCACCTCTCCCTCCAGTTGACACAATAATGGCTGATAACGAAAGGAAAAAGAGAAAAAGTAAAGCGGAATAATTGAGAGAGAAGAAACGTGAATTATTAGAAAGCAGCGCTGCCAAATGTCCGACAATAAGCGATATTTCTTTTTCTCGTTCTACTGCATCTACTTCTAAAGACGAGCGACCTGAATTGAATAATGATCCTAAATCTACCAAGGAAACTGACAAGGTAGCTGTTTCAGATGATCATGATCCGGAGAATACTACTGAATATGTAACAGAAAGGGCTTTTATACAAGAATATACTGCAACAACTAAAATACCTGAAGAAAGTTTTGAGAAAAAATTGCCCGTGATTGATCAACTTACGGATGAAGCTCTACTTGCGGAAGCGGAAAATTATTCCAATTATTTTAAACAACCGGAGCCAGTTCATTTAATTTCATTTTTCAAATTTCATTCACCACAAACCACCAAAGACCCTGTTCTTCAAAATGCGTTTCAGCGGGAAAGAGATCGTAAATCGTCGATAACTTATCATACCACTCCTTATTTTGTAGTGTTTGTTTATCATTTGCTAAATCTTCTGATTACAGTGTTTTTATCAAGGGCTATTCTGATAGAAATCAATTTCATCAGAGGATCACGATAAGTCTCTAAGCTGCACGTATCATCTGCCAAGAAAGTAAATATCGAACATTTAGTTGCCGGTAGTTAGTTGTCCCGAGATTTAAGTTACCGAAGAAAAGCTGAAGCAACTGAAACCTTAGAAAAAGAAATTTTTTCGGCTACTACAGTCAATGAAGCGTTTTGTTTTTCAAAATTAAATTTGAACGGATTCGATTTATAGGTGCTTAAAATTGCAACCCAATTTCCAAAATCTTGCGAGGGAGGTCCCTAGACCCCCTCTATGGGAATTGTTCTCCCCA
This sequence comes from Agrypnus murinus, assembly GCA_929113105.1. Taxonomy (NCBI): domain Eukaryota; kingdom Metazoa; phylum Arthropoda; class Insecta; order Coleoptera; family Elateridae; genus Agrypnus; species Agrypnus murinus. The sequence goes on from OV816029.1 coordinate 5,407,132, forward strand.
GACCGGGGCCGATACCAACTCTACTTCCTCGGTAAATCTTTGAGTCCCTATCCGACCCTGGAGGAAACTAATACTTTTTTGAAGCTAAACCACTCGAAACCATGAGAACAAAATGACGGATCTTGTTGAACAACCTTCCTTCTTTTTTCGCTATCCCTCTTTCGAGGATAAATGAATATTGGAGATAAAGCTTCTCCTGTTACAAGAATGTTATAAGAATGTGAAGAAGAAGAGTCACCTACCGTCCACGTTCGTTACCAGCAATTTATTCAACCTACTTGCATCCGATTTCTGGGAAAGCTTTATGTGTCTGAAGCAGAGAGCTATCAAGAGTTTTCGCTGGTGGAAGGTTTTTCCTTCCAACACATTTTGTAGATTCACATAAAAAGTCTCACCATATTCTCTTTGGTAAAATTTAAATTTAGATTGTGGGGCTTATTCTTTTGGATCTTTTCTGTGAAACTCATGAACCATTCGTTTTCCACCGTGTTCGTATTGGTCGTACTTTGATTAGCCAAAACAGGAGGCTGGAATATTTTTTTTGTTGCTGATAGATCGCTTAATGTTTTATCTTTATGTGGATAACTAATTTCTTCACATTATAGTATGTAATGCTTCGCTGATTGTCGAAAACTTTTGTTTCCATTTCTAATGTTCTCGAAAGCTGACCTTACCTGGTGCTCATCAATATTGACTTTTTCATGAAGATATTTTAGGGTGGTATTGTGATTGACCAAATGTTGGACATTGATTGGGTTTTTGTGCTGATTTAGCGTACGTATTCGTTGATTCTTGGTTTTTCTCAGTATCAGAGCATTCCATTTTCTTTCAATGAGCTGCTTTCAGTTGCTTCAGATTGCGCGACAGGTTCCTGAACATTTCTGTAACGATATCCTGTGTACAGCAAATAGCTCGGCTGTTATAAATCATTCGTGGTTTTGTAGACATTTCGAATTTTGGTAAATCCGGATGAAGTCGATGAATCTGAACCGGGATATTCTGTCTCCTAACTACATAATGATTCGGTTACTCAGTTTTGTTCAATATTTGATTATATTTGATCTTTGAGTCTTTTTCCAAGCGTAAGGATCTAATGGACAGCATAAATAGCATGGTATTCTGATCGATACTAGAGAACCGAGCTGTAGATAAACCCCTATCAGAGGAAACCAGCATAATGCCCGGAGCTTTTATTGGAACAGAGAAAAGCAAATTGTGAACCAAATTGTGAAATCAAATTTTAAATTTGAAAAGAATCTATGCAATGAACCGTGTTAAAATAGCGTGGCCATAAGTTGCTCCATTAAATGTTGTCAGAAGTTTACAGACTCGGGTCTGCTGCCCTTTGAAGCATTGTTGAGCATTGTGGAAGAGCAAGAGTCTAAATGCTGAGTTTAATTAAATTAGCAACTATAGTTCAACCAAAGCTACAAGAAATGAGTCATCACAAACACGTGGACGAAAATGTAAAAAGCATCTAGAATTACGCTGTAATTTAAATGATAAAATAAACAATAAATGAGCTAGAAAGATTCATCAGCGGAACAAACCCCTTGTTAATTAAAAACAAATGTAAAATCAGCAATGAAAATCTGTTGGTTCCAACGCACGTCACTGAATTCTTAGCTACGTGAAATTTGCACCCTTATCTTATTTCACCCCGGGTCGTATTTGTTTATTCAGGTGTGATTACGAAAATGACTCATTTCTTGTATTTACGGTTGAAGTATATATAGATTTATGATGAAGTATTAAGACATTTGACGACCTCTGTCGGTTAAACGATGTAAGCGCCGTGAAAGTGTCCCATTTAAACGTTTTTAAGAACTTCTTAGAAAATCCAATAAAACCTAAGTTACAGCAAAATTATACGAAAAGACGACGGAAAAAAGACATGCAATGAAGATTTAAGGATATACTTAATAAAATGGTTAAAATAGCCTTACCCTTCTTAATTACATAAATCCTGTAAGGAAAAGGTGTTCAAATACTGCAGGGACAGGAGTGAAATCAGTTAAATTGAAACTTTTGTGTCGGCATGTATCGGAAAAACCAAAAGACGTATACTATAAGCCATAAACAAAGTGAATGGCGATCTTATTTTGAAAATGTCAGATGCTGGTACTAAATGGTAGTTGCTACTAGTGACCTGGAAAGTCATCCAGAAGAATCACTCATATCAGTCTATAATAACAAATTGCTTTATAATTTCAACTCTCGATGACTGTACAATTTCAAACTAATAATCCTTATGGCTTCCAATTATAAGCTCAATAACCATGACGAAGCTAATAAATAAAACAATCAATAAAAAGCACCTCCTCCGATTATTATAATAAACACAAAGAAGAAAAGAAGAATGTAATAATAACACTTAAGCGTTAAACACACGTATTAAATGAAAAATGTAAAGAATTCTTTCAGGAGCACAATGTCCTCTTACAAAATTTCAATATTTAACCAGTCCTTTCAACCTCATCTACATGCAAATATTTGCAGAGTGATATATTTTAACTACAACCATTGGAGGTGAACTTGGTTTTATATTACAACAAAGAATGGCTGCTTCTTCAAAGTATACAACATAGTAGCCCGTTTAAAAGATACTTTATTTTTTTCAGCTCTAGTTTGTAGTAATAATCTTATCTTAATGTCGCATCGACTTATCACAAGTTATTAAATGACTTTAATAAGAACTATGTGTCAGATTATATTCTAGAAACAAGATTTTAATAATGATAAGAATGATAAAAAAGTTAATTATTTTCAATAAGAAAACAAAAAAGAAGATGAAAGCAATGAATAAGTAACCCGTTTTAAAAAATTCAAAATAGGTGTGGGTGACACATATTAATAAGAAGAAAAAGAAGAAGACAACTTAAAATTGTGATGTAACAAATTCCACGCAATTTCGTGTTGTAGGTACTGCATGCAGATGAACACCTGGAAGGAATAATTTATTATCGTTGTGCATACAATTTACAATTAACGGTCTTTGTTTCAATTTTTACTTTCCTGTTAAAACAAGTGACACGTGATGGTTGGTTAATGGAAGGTTTTAATCATGGGAAAACCTAGATACATACATTAAACAGTTCAAACCCTTTTTCAGTATAGTAATGTCCCTTCTAGCGTCAGTCTAACGGTAACGTTTTAAGAAAGCGTGGACAAATATGGCAAAGATTACTTGCTATAGTGATTATGATGAAGACTGGGATGTTGGCTTTAAGACGGAAATGTCAGTTTTGAACGAAACTGGGAAGATTATTCATAAAAATACCAATTAAAGATTCTTAAAAATGAGAATTTATAAATTTCAATTTGAAGTTACGGCCATTGTCAGATCATATTTTTTTAGGATTTCCCTTAGAAAAATAAACCCGTAATATATTTATCTCACTTGCTATCAATTTAAACCATTAGACTAAATATATCTCTTGGAATTCAGCTTTATATAAAGAATGTTCAAAACATTCGGTAGAGGTCCAATATTCTCCTTTTGCTACAAATATGACCTTCATACTTAATTGTGAACATTTCTCAATTATTGTGTATTAGTTTAACACTTGACCCTCTAGTCTAATGGTTTTTACTACCCTGTGTCCGATTTGATGCTAGAATTTCCGATTGACAATGCAGAAGCATTGTTTTTATAACGGTTTTATAACGGCTACCAAGAGGATCGCATCCATTAATCGACATTATAGATGCATCATCCCAGCTTATTACGGCTACTGAAGAATAGGGTCACATTTGCCGTGAAACATATAGTATACATAGTCAAAATTTAAATTCTCCAAAAGGACATGTGAAGAAATATTACATGGGGATAAACTGAAAAGTAATTAGTAATTAAGTAAGAAAGACAAGCAAGGGTATATCAAAATAGGAACATGGAATGTAAGAGGAACATATGAGGATGGAAAATTGAAGCATATAATAAATGAAATAAAAAAGTTTAAATTTGATATAGTAGCGCTGCAAGAGACATAGCAAATGGGAGAAGTTACAATGGAAATTGGGGAATATATATTTCTTAATAGTGGGGGAAGTAATAGAATGTTGGATACGGGGTACATAATAAATAAAAGGATGAAATCGGCGATAGTAAGCTTTAAACCAATATCGGATAGATTGTGTCTATTAAGACTAAGGGGAAAGTACCAAAAGATTACATTAATGAATTTCCATGCACCTTCAGAAAAAAAAATATAGAAGTCAAGGAAGAATTTTATAGCGAATTAGATAGAATATATGAAGCAATACCTAAGTACGATATGAAAATAATGTTAGGTGACGCAAATGTAAAGATAGGCAGAGAAAATATATATAGACCAACCATAGGAAGATACAGTATGAACGAATTCTCAAATGAAAATGGTATATTTTTAATAGATTTTGCCAAGGAGAAGAATTTGACCATTATAAGTACTTACTTTCAAAGAAAAGAGATTTACAAAGGGACTTGGCGGTCACCATATGCAAAAACCATAAATCAGATAGACCATATGTTAATTGAAAAGCCAGAAGAAAATGCGATTAAAAGTGTAAGAACATATAGGGGGCCGGATGGAGACAGTGACCATTTTATGGTGGGAGCAAGAATGAAGGAAGTTATACCAAATATTAGAAATCGAGTAAAAAAGAAACAAAGTGAGAAAAAAGTGATCAGGTTGGGAAATGAAAATGAACAATTAAAATATGAAGAGGCTATAAAAAAAAGAGTTAGAGAGCATCATGGAAAATGACAATAGTATTGAAGAAAAATGGTTGGAGTTAAAAACAATAATAGAACGTGCAGCCGAAGGATGTATGTATTAAAGAAGAAAAAAAGAAATGGTTTGCTGAGGAATGTAGAGATGAATTGGAAAAAAGAAGAAGACTACGATTAAAAATGCTAATGGAAGGAACAGAAGGTACAAAAATTAGGTATAAGCAACAAAGAAAGAAAACTAAAACACTATTAAGGAAGCATAATAAAAAAATGTTACAGGAAATAGAAGAGAATTACAAAAACAATCAAATCAGGAATTTATATCAAGGAATAAAAACCGAGAAAAGAGGATTCCAGGGCAAGACAGTTTTTTACAAGGGCAAAAATGGCGAAACCATTACTGGGGAGGAAGAAAGCCTAAATAGATGGAGGGAGTATTTTGATGAGTTATTAAATGAGGAAGGAGAGATAGATCAAGATGAAAGTGATCAAAATAGTCAAACGAACCAATATCAGGAGGAAGAGCCACCACCAAGCATGGAACAGATTGTGGAAATAGTAAGAAAATTAAAAAACAATAAAAGTCCAGGTAACGACAGAATAACAGCGGAATTATTTAAGTATGAGGGCAAAGTTGAATTGAGCATACGCAAAAATTGATGGAGGAGAGATATGGAAGAAGGAGCAAATACCGAAGGAGTGGACGCAATCAATAATATGTCCACTACATAAAAAAGGGGACAAAAGTGAATGCCACAACTATAGAGGCATTTAACTTTTAAATGTAGCATATAAAATATTGGCAACATATATAAAGGATAAACTAATGGAGCAGACGGAACATATGATAGGTGAATATCAGTGCTGCTTTAGACAGGGCAGGAGTACAACGGACCAGATTTTCACGTTAAGAGAAGTGCAGGCGGAAAGTTACGAATATGGGAAACCTACGATGGTTCTGTTTGTCGATTTCAAGCAAGCCTACGACAAAGTGAAAAGAAATGAATTTTACAAAGCTTTAGAAGACTTGGGAGTTAGCACTAAGTTGAGAAAAATGGTACAAGTAATGCTGAAAAAATATCAGAAATCTCAGAAAAGTTTGAAATCAGAGATGGAGTTAGGCAAGGAGATCCATTATCATCGGTTCTCTTCAGTACAGTACTAGAAAAATCTATAAGAAATGCAAGCATTAATAGAACAGGACTCATTTACCGGAGAAGACACCAGTGCCTAGCGTTTGCGGATGATACTGTGATTCTAGGAAGAAGTAAAGAGGAATTAAAAAGTACAGTGAAGAGATTAGAAGAGAATGCAAGAAAATTGGGCTTACACATAAATGAAGAAAAGACAAAATATATGGAGTGGATAGATAAAGAATTTAAAAAAGAAAAATACTTGAAGGTAATGACTGATAGAGGAAAAGAGTACAAATTCGAAGAAGTAGACAAATTTACATATCTAGGGTCTATATTTACAAGAAAATCAATATAAAAACGGAAATAGAAGCTAGGATAATGGCAGGAAACCGATGCTTAGGAGCATTCAATAGACTACTGAGTAATAGAAATGCCTCTAGGAAAGCAAAGATAAACATTTACAATACAGTAATAAGGCCAATCGTAACATATTCGTGCGAAACATGGACATTAAATAAGGAAGAGCAGACAAGGCTAGAGGTGTGGGAAAAAAAAGTACTCAGAAAGATATTCGGCGGAAGGAAAATAGAGGACAGGTGGATGAAAAGAACAAATCAAGAGTTGAAGCAACTTTATAAAGAAACAGACATAATTGGGGTTATAAGGACACAAAGACTACGATGGGTGGGTCACATCGAGAGGATGGAGGAAACAAGAGTGCCTAAATTAATAATAAAGTGCACAATAGGTGGGAAAAAGAGGAGGGGTCGACCAAAAGCAAGATGGAGAACGGACGTGGAAAAAGATATACGAACATTGACAATTGTCAGATGGACAGAGAAGGCAAAGGATAGGAAGCAATGGAAGATAATAATTAATCAAGCCATGGGCCAGCTAGGCTCGCAGTGCTAACATATATATATAATTAGTAATTACTAGTTAGTTATATAAATAAAGATAATTAATTTGCCTGAACATTCCAGGGATTTTCTACACAATTATGTACATATGCCGGGGCGGATTTACTATTAAGCTAAGTAAGCTACAGCTTGGGGCCTCAGGTTCCAGGGATCCTCAAAAATTGCTAAACGACATTACAGCTTTGCTAAATTATGTAATGAGCCAAACGTATTATTCCAATTATTAGCCTTTTTAATAATAAATATTTTACGCTTTTCTTAAGATATTTTTTATTAAAAATGTTAAATTTGGAATTAAAAATATAAAATCTTTAGGCAAAAATATAATTATTCCCTGAAATAGTTTCTCGTAATTAAACTGTTATTATTGGCAATACGTCGGGGGGGCTCAAAAATTTTTTAGCCTATGACCTCGGAAATGGTAAATCCGCCCCTGTACATATGTCTTCAAATAAACATCAATTACAAATAAATATCAGAATTAATTATTTAATTATACCATGTTGCAAGCTATTACACAAGAAGAGTCAGTGCGAAAGTCGCAAATGACAATGGATTGCTGCTTCAAATCTCAGATTTCAGAAAACCGTATGAAATGATCTGATAAGAACAAGTCATCAAATACATGAATCGGCGATAGTTATAGCATTCCCCTTTTAGAATTTTGATTGTGTAAATTAATTTTTGATAAGTGGCTTGCATTTCTGCAAATCGTTTATAAATATAAATTGAATTTAAAATTCGAATGAATTAAGATTTTGAAACAAACTTTCTAACTAATAAATTTTAGAATTTAATCAATATTAAATATATTAAATCAATATTACTAATATTTTTGTTAAAGGATTTGCATTTTTTAATAAATTTAAAATCGAAAACCAAAAAAAAAGAAGAAACAATCCTGTTCTATGTAGTATTAGAGTTAATAACAAATATGACCAAGAATTTAATTTATGGTATAGTTTGGTATTATTCGGCCCATTCTTAACAAGATTTAGAATTCAATATGTATCTGAAGTTTAAGATACAAAACGTATGTGAAATTTAAAGAAAAGGATTGAAATTATATTCTTATTTTACTAGAAAAATATAAAAAAATTAGAATTATTTGGTTTGAATATTAATAAAATTTAAAAATAAGAAATTAGTTAAAATTAAACAAATATTATTTTAAAAATTACTAAAATTAAAAATTTATTTTTGTATTAATGGTGTAGCATATTTCATTATATTTAGTTATCATATTTCATTTTACAATTTTATCCGATTCATTTATTTAAAAATCTTTTAATTCCCGAAATTATCAGCTTTGAAAATAACAAAACAATTTTTTAAAATTATTAATTAATAGAACAATTTATTAGTAATTATAAATAGTAATAAATATTTATTAATTTCTGATGTGATTTGTGTAACATATATTTATTATATGTTGTCAAGGTTGATTTGAAAACCCTAAAAAACAGAATATATGGTTGTGGGAAAAGTACACTATATAGTAGTCAGCAGTTTTGATTTGAAATTTATATTTGTTCCGAAAAATCCGTCTGATATTTTTACTGTTAGAATTAGTTGTAGTAATAATAATTTAAAATTTAAAACAGCAGAATCTAGTAATAGTAAATTATTGGTAGCTTATATATTGGTTCTTATAATAATAAGTATTAGTATATTAATACAGCCTGTAAGGGGTTATTATGCTTTAATTCTAAAGGGCGATAAAAGACATGAAAAGGAACAAAAACTTCTTAAAAATATTTTTCTTGTATCTTAACTAGCTTTCGACTAATTTAGTAAAAACCGTTATGATATTTTGTAACCTTACTTAAAAAGAATTGCATTTTACAGCTGAAGGCCTTGACCTTTTTTTCTGAATTCAAATCATTTAGTATACACAAACCGATCAGCTTTGTTTATTTTGTAGTACCCTTGTTGAATGACGCAGCCCTTGTTTTGCTGTAAAACAGAATTAAGTACCTTTTATTGCTTTTTATTACAAGAAGTTGATGTAGTGTGTCCCTCTGTAATTTTATTGGGGATTACCGATTGTATTTCTAATAAGGTATTATTATTATAGAACATTAGAAACTGTGTAAAGTACGATATTAAAAACATAAAAGTGTCGGTTCTTTTGACACTAAATAAATAATAAACAAACTACAAAATTCTGAGAAAAATTGTATTTATCATCCAATTTCTTTTATCGAAAAATTACTTTGTGTATTGAATGAACAGTTAGGTTTTAGTTTTTTTTTTAATTTTCAAGCAACCTGTTTAAGCAGGTAGAAGCCCAGAATATCAATTTATAAAAAAAATTTACTACAGAATAACTGGTTGTTACAAATGTTAAGAAAAACTAGTAAAATAACATATTGCAAATTACACATCTTATTATTACATAATTGTGTATTGAAGAAACACCTTATACAGGGTGTCAGAAAAAACGAACAATAACGCAGAGGGTTAAAGAACGTCATAGGTAAAATCTAAAGAAAAAAACTAGCTTAAAAATTTTTTTTAAATGTGTTTGCAGTACTTTTTGCTATTTTTTGCTGGGTACTAGAACTTCGTCTTCCTCTTCGAAATCTTCTTGCTGGATCTTTCCCAAGAATCCTCATTTTGCAAAGCATTTTAAAATTGTAGCTGGCTGGCTGGCTGGCTGGCGAGACGCTTTTACAGGCTGCTGATATCCAAATTAACGCGCTGGTTAACTTAATGTTTTTTTTCTTCGATCTTCGAATCAACTTTCGCTCTTTGTGAATGTTGGAAGCCCTTTGATTGGAAATTTCCTGTAGGCCACCTTAAAGTTACGGATAATTCCTTGATTCAATGGTTGATAATGGGATGTGGCGTTTGGAGCAGAGTTAGCAAAAATATTTTTTAACAGTTTTATTAAAGACGCTGTTGAACCTCAAATTCGTGCAAAGTGTATCCATTGCAAAAAAGAAATCTGCTCCGTAAATTAGTTTGATTAAGTATCAAAGACTATTGCTAAAGCTCATATTGAAGGGAAGAATTTTTCAGGAATTTTTGTTTATTTAGGTATACCATTTACGTAACCAGGCCATCTGTAATTATTCTTTTCGTTATTTTAGCCAGTTTTTATTAAATGTTCTACATCCGAAAAGAAATATTTAACATTTTGAACGTGTTGCGTTGTAATCTGAAGCAACTGCGAATTCTTGACTTGTAAGCACGCACCCTAAATAACCGAGTTCTTAAAAATTTAGCTTTCTTCGATCTGGGGTACGAAGCGTAACGAATCGTTCCCTTTTCGTTTACAAAAATGCATCTTTTTTCTGGTTTTGTTAAAATGTAACGTAACGCACTCATTAATGTTTGGCAGTATTCTGGTGTTATTTTGACCTCTCTTCCCTAAGGGCTCGTTTTAAATGTTCTTTATTTAAAATTTCAGGATTCCTTATTGAAATTTTCAATTGACATACATTTTAAATAATATTCACGTCCGGATTTTGAAGTTTGGGGTAGTTATTGAACTTTTGGACAGTTATGAACCAGGTTTTGGTTTTTTGGGCTTTGTGTTTAGGGTTATTGTCTTTTATAAAATTTAAATCGTTTATTGAGAAAATAACAATTAATTAAATAAGTATGAAAAAATGTTATAAATATAAATAAATATTATAAAAAAATATTGCTAGAATATATACTGTAAATATGTATGCAATGTTGTATTTAAATAATTGTTCAATATTGCTAAATGATATGTAGAAGATAAATGCTAAACTTATTCTGCCAATAATGCACCAATATTGGTTCAATAGCTTAAAACATATATTATAAAACAGTATTGCTAGAATATTTACTGTAAATATGTATGCGATGTTGTATTTAAATAATCGTTCAATATTGCTAACTGATATTTAAAAGAAAATTACTAAAGTTATTCTGCCAATAATGCACCAATATTGGCTCAATAATAATAAATACTGTATAACAATATTGTTAGAATCTTTATTGTAAACGTCTATGGGATACTGCATTTAAATGATCCTCCAATATTGATTTTTTATAGTAAACCGCGATATTGCAATTAAATATTCCGCCATTATTATCACAATATTGTTAAAACATTCTCATAAACCAATATTGACCAAATCATACTAATATTGCCACATTCTTTCTAAACATTCTTTTAGTGACCACTCGTTCAATTGAAGACTTGTTTTTCAAGGTTTAACACTGTCCAGGCTTAGGCTAAAGCTTTGGTTGTGTCTTTCAACCAAATTTCACAAAATTTCTCAAGCCACATCATCATCAGTACATCGTTGTTAACAAAACAACAAAACAATTTATAGTTGGTAATGAGAGGAAAATTGCAGGTATTCTTCCAAGAAGATTTTCGTCGAAGTGGCCGTGACCGTTTTATAGGGGGTGTCGCTATTAGGAGGACCATTATTATGGGTATTCCCGTCTAATTGGTTTAAGAATTTGCAAACTGGTCGTTTTTAGAGGTAACCGAAAAGAGAGGTTTTGCTGTATTTAATAAAAACGTTTAAGACTAGACATTGATCAAAAACTTCCAACGAAAAATTTAAAGATCTAGGGGTTAGTATTTCAAAGATTAATTTGAAAATTTAAAAAAGTTAAAATTAATAATGCTAGATTTTCAATTTCAGCTAGATCTTTTAAGCAATAAACATTATTACAATTTTCTTTATTTTAATTTTATATAAATATTGATTTAAGTTTAGGAATCCGTAAATTTTCTCGTCTTGAGTAAAAATCGAAGAAGAGATACAAAATTGTAAATATATTGCTTATATAGATGATAAAAACAAGCAGTAAAGAAGTAAATTCAAGAGTGACTTGTCAATGTCACCAATGTTATTTCTTATCCACAGTTTATATTTTTGTAACCGATTTACATACATATCCCATTCCATCTAGACTACTTTTATTTTGACTGCCAACCCACGTGAAAACAAGGTGCCGACAGCAGAAATAGAAAAATTTAATAATTCCATTCTTACTACTCACTATATTCGAGTGTACGCACACACTTAAATAAACCACCTAACTGGCATAACCTCAAATTTAAATATACAAATAGTATTAAACATGTTATTCATATTTTTTGTTCTTTTTCAGGCTCTACTGTCGCATAATGAAACCGCATGGACATGCATTCTTATTACTACAACCGCAGTTCAACGCACCATTTTCCTTTTTAAAACTAAACAAAGATGCCTAATAAATAAGGATTTAAATATAAGTAAAAATTAATAATACAAAAAAAAGATGCAAAAGATTGTTCTAAAGTTGTTTTGTTGGCTATGCCTGACCACCGTCATAACAACGAATGTTTTAGCATACCAAAATACAAATTCGAAAACTGCATATATAGAATCGCAGTGGCGGCATAAACTTACTCATACCAAAGATCATAATAATCGTATTAGCAATAATAATAATATTAATAATAAAAATAATCATAATAGATACGCTTCACTCTTGATGGGTAGTAGCATTAGTAGTAATAGTAATAGCGGTAGTATTAGCGGAACAACGAATAGTAAACCATCGTGGTATAAATATGATAATAATGATGATAATAACAGTAAGCAAGCCACTCGTAGTAATAGTTACAATTACAATAGTAATACCGGTGTGCGAATTAGACATTCGAATAAATATCCAAATTTGAATAATGTTTGGACAAGACTGGAAAAAATGCAGCCGACAACAACTACAACGCCACCGCCTACAACTTCATCTCCTTACCCTTATCAGAGTCGGTATCATTATCAAAATATAAAAAGCAGTGATAAATTATTTTACAATAATAACTATAATACAGATGATGTTGATGATTTCGATTATGAAGATGAAGACGAATCTGCTGAGAAGGACCATGAAGATTTGGAGCCCGATTATGATAAGTGGGTAAGTTGTCTAGTTTTAAATCAGATAAGGTTTTAGAATCCTATACTTTTATGTTTTCTTAATACATTTTTTATTATCGCTTGATTCCATCACCAATTTTGATTTTGCTACAACTACCTGAAAAGGTTTCTTGATTTTTCTAATTTTAAGCTTGTCAAATTATTTAATTTAAAATATTTTGCATTCTTAATGACACAATCTCTAATGATCTAAATGATTCACTGAATTTTATGTACTATGATATAATAAAACCACCGAATGAAAGAATTTAAGAATGGGCCGGTTTTTCCAAGCCGTATTAATTCTAACTGAATTTGATCAAGAATTTGATGATTCATTCATGCTTGCTAAAAACTTAATCTTCTCCTAAATGAAAGCATAACTTTCTTCAAGTCACGGTTGTTGGTGGTTTTTAAATACAGTTTTTGTCATTGTTACATCATACTGTTAGAAAAAATGAAAACAATAATAAAAGAATGTTTTCGTACCACTTATTAAAATAATGACAATATTTTATTGGGGACAGTACTAGAAAAATTAAAAATGTTACTGAATCCTTATTCTTAAATGTAAAGTAATTCTCTTAAAATAAGTTAACAATATATAGGGTGTCCCAAATAGACCTATACGGGATGCATTTATACATTCCGACTATGTATTTGGCACCCGGGAGGTTTTGATTGGTCAATTCAAAATAATTTACCAATAAAGTAGCTTTGTGCCAGATGCGGATGCATAATGGAATTTGGTGCGAAACTGATATGCGGAATGTAGGATTCAAAATATGCAATGCGAAATGTCGGCAAACATTAATAATAATAATTAAACATTGCTATTTTTTAGTTCAGACAAACATTTTATTTAAAGTGCCATATTACATTATATTACATTTTGTAATATACATACTACAAGTACAGGGTTATTCACGAGAGGGGTACTTCTGATTTTTTGTTTGCCGCAACCCATTATACATTTTGCAACAATATCTTGATTTCATATTTTGAAAATAATCATAACTGAGTCCACGAGAGTCCACGATGGCTCTGTTGTCTTGTCACTTTGACGTTATACTAAATGCAGGTTATCTGCCAATCTGACATTTCTGACAAATCTATCCGAATTGCTTTGATTTCTAATTTAAATGAAATAAGATTCTGATCTAGTAGCTGGTGCTATTGGTATTGTTGGTTGCGGCGAAAAGAATTTCAGAACTACCCCTCTCGTGAATAACCCTGTATATGTTTTCTTATATTATGTTTCTTAATGATTTATCATAAGGTGAATTTTTAATTGTTAATCATATAGCGACACAATCTAAAAATTTGCCTTATTATAAATCATACAAAAACATGTAGGTATGAGAAATTTATACATTTATATACATTTATATACATTTTATGTAATAAAATAATACGCACAAACTAAGCTCACTGGAGTGTTAGAAATAATAGGGCACGCATTTGGTTATATTATTACATATTATGTTAAATTACATTCCGCATATCAGTTTCGCACCAAATTCCATTATGCATCTGCATCTGGCACAAAGCTACTTTATTGGTAAATTATTTTGAATTGACCAATCAAAACCTCCCGGGTGCCAAATACATAGTCGGAATGTATAGATGCATACGGGATAGTTGATGATATGTAGAGGAATCTTTTCCTATAACTTTTTTTTTCTAAAATGTTTACTTTCCAAATTATTTAAGGTTAAAGTTTTGAGTCCGGTCCTGCACGTTCTGCGCGACATTTTCCTTAACAATGCTGAGGATTGTAGTTTGTTGAACTTGAAATAATTTGTCAATAACGCACGATTTTGTCTGTTCCGCAAAATACTCCGAAACAATGTTTTGGCTATCCCAATGCAGGAAGACTTATTATTTCAGGGTACTAATATCAAAAGCAGCAATCTCCAATTTTAGGTAACATCAAATACATACCTAACATTAGGAAAGAAAACGCCAATCTTCATAGAGGCGGTATATTCAAAAGCGGCACTCTCAAAATACGAAATTTAGAGATTGCCCCCTTTGATATTAGTACCCTCATATATTATCTATTACTAACAAATTGATGCAAAATATACCAGGGCCGTATTAGCAAAAAGTACTGCAAACAATTTTTTACAGATTAAAAAAATTTAGAATTTTTTCAGTTTTATATTATAATTCTGAAGTTCTTTAATCCTCTGCGTTATTGTTCGTTATTTTTGAAACACCCTGGCTGCACCCAGTACGTAGATATGAAGAAGCATTAGCCGATACAAACATATGATTGTAATAAATCATAGAAAAATTTTGATTATCAAGTTTTTATGGTTAAAGGTATTAATATGAAAGCATCAAATAATTATTGATACCGTTAGGTCTTAGACTGTAAAAAATTAAACGACATGAAAACGTATGTTGAGCGCCAATGGGTTGAAAATAATTCGAATCGAAGTTGATATTAAATATTGCTTACAAAATATTTAATTTTTAATTTAGACTTTCCGGTTCCGAGAACGTGGAGATAAAAAAGCATTATCCAACAAACATATTATTTGTAATAAAACACAGAAATAATTTTTTTATGTGTTTATTGCACATAATCGAATTTTCATTGTAAAGGCATGAAATAATATTGGTACCAAAAGGTCCTAAGACTGTAAACAAAATGTAGAAAAAAGTATATATTTGTTTGGATTTTATGCAGTAAATAATTTAAAATTAAAACAAAATCTGAACCAAATAGTCTCCAAGGGCCAACAACAAAGTCATAATGATATAAAACTAAATATTGATAAGCATTGAAAACCTCTAAGTGCCTTATACAATGATATCAAGTGTTGACGTACAAAAGTTAGTATCCTCTGAACAGATGATAGTACACATAAAATGCAACAAAAAAGCTAAATGTCATTAGTGTCTGTTTTTCATAATAACCAAGCATTTTTTTTGAAAAGTGGGTTTGCTGGTCAGTGGTTTAAGAAACAGAGTTTAAGCTGGCTGTACCTAACTGCATTTTCAACTTGATATCTGATACGTTGATGCAGCTGATTGCTACTAGGTGCTCACAGTTTGTTTTGCTACTAGGTGCTCACACTATTATTTTTCATTCGTTCTATTTAGTTTTTAACAGTTATTGAAGAGATTAATGTATTTGCTGTATTTTAAATTATCAATAATAATAAACTACTTACAATACAGGGCTTGTTATGTTGTTTTAAGAAGTTTGCAGGTAATTTAAGAGTAAATATCCGCGCAATTAAAAGGATTTACTTATTAGTTATTACTGAAGCCGTTTTCTTTAATCTCTGAAGGAACATCTTTTTAAATTTTGTAAACATTAAACAATGATGTTTGTAAACACAATAAAATTCACATTCATAGATAGAAAAGTCGCATAGTTTTACGAAGTAATAAAAGTAGTAATTAAGATGTTTATTTATTGTTAAGATGGTTAAACCCAACCACTGTCTATTAATTTTACTCGAGGTTGTAATATTAGGCATATGAGAATTATTCCTACAAAGGTTCAGGGGCTAATTTTCCATTTATTAGATATTTGAAATGGAAATCATTCATTTCACTGTATTTTAAATAAATGTAGTTTTTCGTTGTGATTATTTATTAAGTTATTAAGTATTTGTTAAGTTTATTATTTATTAATCTTTTTACATAAAACACATTTGACGTGATATTACAAAAAATGCATTGGTATTGTGATTTATTGATTTCGTATTATTACGATTGTTTGTACTTAATTATTTTTATTTAAAAATAAAATACATATCGCTATTAGAAGTAGCTGGTCTACTCGAACAGAAGGGAATGTGTGTTGTTTATTATTAGTATTTATTTTTAAAAGTAAGTCAAGGCTACTAATAGTAAAGAAACTCGTCCCTAAAATGCAACAATAATGATAATAAAGTATTAAATGAATGTAGACATGTCATGTATTTCTGTCATGGCTGATTCTCAATACACAGACTAAAATCACAAACAAAATGAAATGTGATGCCGTCAATGCGTGTACTTGCCCAAATATTGTTTTTAAACCTACTGCGGCCGCGAAGAGAGATTGATAAACACGCAAGCGGGTGGTCATAGTCATGTACCAATGTGCCATCTCTTAAATACTAACTTTTTAAAGTAAATTGTCGGATTCTAAGAGATCCTTTGTTTTTGGGCGAAGAATCGGGGTGAAAAAATATCCCTTGTACCTCAGTGCACCGATTACTATGATCATTTGATCGGTCTTACTAGAATTTAACCAAATCTGGAAAAAACCCCACCTATTAGTAAGAATTGACACTGAGCCTGCAGTTTTAATTTCTTACACAAGGAGAAGGTATGTTTCTAATTTTTTCCGCTATGAGGAATTGGCAGCTTGACCGGGGATTGAACTGAACGTACATACTATTAACAATCCCTGAGATGATTATTATGATTACTATGATGACTTCTTAAAATTCTTTTTCACCAAAAGCCAATTAAAATTTTACATAAAACAATAATGCTAATGTTTGAAGTGCGCATACCACCAACAAACACTACCAAGTGTCTTAATCACGAATATTAGCCATAAAATTATTTATATCCTCCGATAAGTTGCGACTTGAAGCCTATTAATATTACAAAGCAGCTAGAGAAATTTAATTCGAAGAACTACTGGGTAGTCTTTCGCACTGTACTACTAATAATAGCAAAATCTTAATGGTCTCTGATTGATTTCCTTCATCCTCTTTTCAAACAGTATATGTTACATACACATACATAATATTTTAAAGGAAATAAAAACTCTCCTTTATCGTTTAAAAATTTAAAAATAGTCAAAGTGCAAACGCGTGTTAAGTGTTTCTTCTTAGTGTTTTTTTTATTTTATTTGAAGAGGAGATTGGGCTATTATCAAAACGGCCAGAATGGATATTTTTAGACTTGTAATTTCTTGAACTTTTGAATGTACAAAAAAAACTTTGCTCAACCAAATCCGCCAACTAAAAGTAATTATTTACATTTTAAGAGAAGGGAAAAAAAGGGGCAGAAAAATATATTTTATGCCTCGCCGAATTTCGGTAAAGGATCGTCTACGTTATAAATTAGCATGACTTGCAAAAAGTAGGTTTTCTTTTTTAATTTTTATGAGACATTCTTGTGCATAAAATGTATTCATTATAAAACGAACTGTTGATTTTTTTGATCTTTTTCAGTTGATAAAATAAAGATTACTGAACCGAAATATTTGGTTATCTTAATTGATCATTATTAGTTGAAGTGCGAAGACACTATCTAAAAATGTAATAAATTTTAATAGAGATATATTTTTGATCAATATGCTAATCAAGATGTAATCAATCAATTGTAAGCTATGAAACTATATAGGTTGCAACTAGTTTAATTACAGTGTGATAATTAGATTTCTGTACTCATAATACCTCATAAAATCATGGTAGATAGCAATAAAATTAACGATTTCGAAAAATTAATTTTTGTTGTATAAGATCTAATCTTATACAAATCAATTTTTCTTCATTTTCTTTATAGTTTAAGATCTAAAGGTATTTGATGATTTCATATCATAAAAATATGATTATGGGAAATAAACAAATAAAAATTATTTCTGTGTTTTAATTACAATCATACGTTTATATTGGATAATGTTTGTTCGTCTCCACGTTCTGTGTATCGCGAAGTATAAACTAACAATTACTTATTTTGCAAGCAATAAAGCAAGTAACGCTCTACAAACATTCACATCTCGTTTTGATTTTTTTATAATTTAAGACCCAACGGTATCAATCCCCGAGATTCTGAAACTGCGATTTTCTGAAATGCATAGTATGTCTGCAGGCTACTGCGACTACCACCTGAGAGACAGTTTAAGAATCACTGGGTTTACGGTCACTGTTGGTGAAGGCGGTAATTTGGAATGATTAATAAAGAAATGATCCATTGCCTCTAAACTTGTAAAACTGTTTTTATTAGTCTTACTAAAAAATGCGTAGCGATTCAATTCCGCCCAGCCACACATACGCATCTATTTGAAGAGGGCTTTGTTCAATTTTATTTTTTCTTCTAGGGGGCAGCTGTCCCCCTTCACCGTATCTGGGTAAACCCTTGCTACTATTATAAAATAAAACTAAAATTATTTCTACCTTTTTAAATCTCCATAAAATTATTTTAATATTGGAAGGACCATGAATGAAGGTTAGTAAGTAAATTTTTTCAATAGAATACTACTACAAAATGGTTCCAAGAATTATGTCACCCTGTTTAAATTTCCACGAATTCATTTTAATATTCCAGGACAATGTAGGATAATTCATTCAATATAATACGACTATAAAATAGTTAAACGTTTTAACAGAAAAAGAAATTGTTCCAAGAGTTATCTCCCCCTGTTTAAATTTCCAAGCATTCATTTTAATATTTGAGGACACTGCATGAAGGTTAGTAAGTAAAACTGTGAGTTAGATTATTTCAATAGAATACTACTATAAAATGGTTCCAAGAATTGTTTTCCCCTTTTTAAGTTGTCACAAATTCATTTTAATATTCAAGGACAATGAATGAAGCATTGTAAATAAAAATGTGGGTATAAATTCTTTTAAAACATTGCTACTACTATAAAATAGTTGAACTTTTTAATAGGAAAAGAAATTGTTGCAAGAATTATCTCCCCCTTTTTAAATTTCTACGCTTCGAATTCATTTTAATATTCGAGGACATGAATGAAGGTTAGCAAGTAAAAATGTGGGTTAAGTTCTTTCAATAGAATACTACTATAAAATAGTTCCAAGAATTATTTACCCCTTTTTAAATTTCCACAAATTTATTTTAATGTTCAAAGCCAATGAATGAAGGTTAGTAAGTAAAAATGTCGGTATAAATTCTTTCAATAGAATACTACTACAAAATGGTTTCAAGAATTATTTCACCTGTTTAAATTTCCACGAATTCATTTTAATATTCCAGGACAATGTAGGATAATTTATTCAATATAATGCTACTATAAAATAGTTAAACCTGTTAACCTTCTAACAGAAAAAAAATTATTCCAATAGTTATCTACCGCTGTTTAGATTTCCACAAATTCATTTTAATATTGGAGGACACTGAATGAAGTTAGTAAGTAAAATCGTGGGTTAAATTCTTTCAATAGAATACTACTATAAAATAGTTCCAAGGATTATTTTCTTCTTTTTAAATTTCCACAAATTCATTTTAATATTCAAAAACAATGAATGAAGGTTAGTAAGTGAAAATGTGGATATAAATTCTTTCAATAGAATACTACTACAAAACGGTTCTAAGAATTATTTCACCCTGGTTAAATTTCCACGAATTCATTTTAATATTCCAGGACAATGAATGAAGGTTAATAAGTAAAAATGTGGGTTAAATTCTTTTAATAGAACACTACTATAAAATAGTTGCAAAGATTTTTTTTCTCCTTTATAAATTTCCACAAATTCATTTTAATATTCAAAGACAATGAATGAAGGTTTGTAAATAAAAATGTGGTTATAAATTCTTTCGATACAATACTACCATTCAAGGACGGACCCAGTATCTCAAGGGTGAGCAAAGTGAAACACGACGATTTCTTACAAAATAAAACTCAAAAATCTATTGCAAAATTGTTTTTATTAGTCACTAAGAAATGCGTATTAATTCGCATCTCGTCCCGCCACACCGACGCGTTAATTTGAAGAGAGCTTTATTCTCCTTTTTCTCTTTTAGAGGAGTGCAGCTGCCTCCGCTTGCCCTTCGTTGGGTACGTCTTTGGATCAACTTCTAATATATCTGCCTATGGCATCATTAGCTTCTCTGCATCGTCCTTTAGACAACCAATACAGTTCTTTCTTACTTTAGCCGCCTTTGGCAGAGGTTGAAAAACTTTACAAATTAGCCGCTATTGTGAAAGTTAATAGTATTCGTTGTATTCGCATGTCTTTAGAAACCAGGAGCAACTTTTAATATCTCCACCTATGACATCGATTAATACGCTCTGCATCATTCATTGGAAGACCAATATAGTTCAACAATAGCCGTCTTTGACAGCAATCGATGCTTCATTCCGTATTTGTGCACAAGACAAGGGCAACTGCGTAATAGTAATGCCAAGCGGCGCTCATCTCGTATTTCTTTAGAAAACAATCGTCACTATGGATGCCTTTGGCAGCGACTAATACTAACTACATCATCCATTAGAAGGTTAATAGAGGCTCAGATTTTTCGCTGCACACCAGCAGTCCTCATTTCATTTGGGTATTTCTTCAGAAGATAATGGTAATGCTCTGCGTATCATCCATAACATCTTATTACGTTAGTATGCTAGGGAGAGAGAGGTGGGGACGAAAGTATTAGAAATACGTGCGACAGAAGTCATGTTTGCGATGGAGCGGCAACTTCAACTTTACGCATAACCACCACGGCCTTTCCTTGTTACATTAAAAAATAGTAGATATGTTAAATAAGTAAATGAGATGGTATTTTTGTATTGTAACAAATGGGAAAACCCTTATACACGGGCGACGTATATTTCCAGAACAATCTACAATGCTCGAGCCGGGTCGCGTGTATGACGGCCGATCTTTCTACATTCTACACACTTCCATGTGGGTATATATCGTGGCCGCGTAGACCCGGCAATCAATTAGTGTTCAACCGGCGTATTGAAATGTGCTTTGTGTAATTAGTAGTATTAGTGAATAAATAAATGTTTAAATAAATGCCGAAATAATAAATAAATAGTGCTTATATAATCTACTTTAAGTTTGTAAATATCTAACATATAAGTTCGTTAAACAGTTTATAATTATAGTGTTAAATAATTAGTTAAGATTAAATTGGTGTATGTAAATAATATTTCTCTTGTTAATAGACGATTAAACAGCATTTTTGTTATTATTTTAAAAAGAACGTTACAGTATTGAGCTGGTATGCAAAGCATACACAATAATGTAAAACAAAATTAGCGATGTTTATTAACATAATCATTTAGTCCTGTTCCTATAATAACCTTTTGCAATAAATAAATTATTGAAAATATGAATAGAATTTAATTTGTAGATGTCAATACACTTCAAATATTGATGTTTAAATAAAGTATAACTTCAACATTACACAGTGTTACGTGCTAATTTTGTGTTAAGTTGTATAACGTTTAGGGATTTTTGCATTCTCTCTCCTTGTAGTTGCCATTTTGTGAGGAACTAATTTCCTGTGTTGGTAGCAGAACACTCACTACGATTTCGTACGCTTGACAAGCTACTTCTTTGTAAAGAATTTAGTGGACATCGCCGTTTAATTAATCTATTTCCTTGTGTTGTGTATTGGGAATTGCCTTAGTGCAAATTTGTGATTAATTTGTGGCGATAGTTTTTCCAATTTAGTTTGGAAGCCGTTATGGGATATTTCCACTTGTTTTTGTTAGAGGTTAGAATCGTACGTGTCCGTAAGTGTTTTTAGGTTAACTTTTTTATCATTCAATCTCTTATACTTAATTCTTTTGATAGGTTTCGATTTATAATCGTCGTTAGCAGAATTTGGAGGCGATATAATTATCTCTTAAGGTCACATTACACGGAAGGTATTTATAAAGTGTTCGTTAGCGCATTCTGGTAATTTGATTCTATTTGTTACAGACCTTTTTATTTTGGGTTTATCTTTACTCATTTTATAACTTCCTGGTTGTCTTACAACAAATACATACACTACGTTGTATATTTGGGTTGTTACAAGACCATTACGTAGATTTGGTTGGTGTTGCCTAGTTCGGTCACCTGTTGGTTGGTACCTGTAGTCGCGTTAAATTTTACCTTTCCCTTTGCTTATTGCGTTTTTGAAACTTGAGATCAAGTCAACTTTAGAGTAAGTAATCGCGCTCGCATTAATCCTTTTCCCTTTCAATTTGTGTATAGAAATCAATAACCAATATTCAATTTTTGCCTAGGCTACTTCACATTGATTAATTCGTTTTAATTGATAATTTGTCTAATTAATAATAAAGCACTGTAAATCTCTTACTTGAAGACTTATTAAGTCCGTTACAAATAACTGAAGAGTTATTTGTATGTTTGGTATTTGTGGTTTATATTTTCAGCCATCGAGGATTCAAGATTGGGAAAAGTCGACCACATTGGTAGTAGTCGCAAATGTGTTGTTCTTTTCAGATTTTGTTGGCCAATACTATAGCTATTTCAGACGATTCTTGGCGCCCATTACAGAAGACCGTTAGTGAGACCCACGACCTCCCACTAGTTAGCTGTCAGCCGACAGATTTAACTGCGGTTAAAGGTTGTTACCGTTTCCCAATAAGCAGTCCCCATTTTGTGGGTAACAACAGACTTACAACAAACAAAATAAAGCATTTAAGATAGTCCCGACATAGTAGAACGACATCGAGAATCAAGAATTTTGCCGTTTGGTGTAAATGAACCTTTATTACTACTCTACCGCACACAAGCGCACGTTTTTGTTTTATTTAAAAATACCATTGTTTGTAAAACAAATATTTTGATTAAGGCACCATAAAACCAAAATGCATTACCCTCTATTTCATAGAATAACTTAAAAAGTAATACATATCTCAAATTACAAAAATTACCACAAACATAAAATAACATTAGCTACTTGCATGAAAATTGCATGCAATTCTGTAAAGTAATTATTGAAATATTAATTATTAACGACATGCTTTAACGACAAAAACAGGACTTTTTATAACATAATTCGCGAAAATTTAAAAATCAGATAGTTTTACAAATTTGCCATTTCGTATAAAAATGAATTGTCTATCTAACTGTTTTTGTTTGAAATTATTTGGGCTGTTAGTCTGAACTTCTGAATTTGACAGAAATACCTTATACCCATATAGAAATTCAGGTAGGAAGTATCTAAGAAACCATATGTATGATAAGGAACGCGCTAGTAAAATAAAGAAGGGTTTATATCGGGCCACGCCTTTGCTCTCCTTAGTTTGTAGTTTATTAAACAACTTCAATGCTCGAATATTTCCCCACTAACTCAAACTAAGAGAGCAAAGGCGGGGCCCGATATAAACCCTTCTTTATTTTACTAGCGCGTTCCTTATCATACATACATATGATTTCGTAGATACTTCGAAGTTGTTTTTCCATATCTGTATGTATACAGCACAACTGTTAGTATTAGACATATGAAGGAGTCGAATTCCTGCGCACGTAGAGGGGGAGTACCACAGTTAGTATACACATTTCATCCTCGATCACCAGGCATCCGCACAGTTATCTGTAGGGGTTTATAAAATTATTGTTTCATCTATGTATAGTCAATCCTATTTTAACAGTAATCTAGCACTATCTAAGATAATGGGAATTTTGTTTTTACATCAAAATTAATCAAAATAGTTTTCTCTGATATAATTAAATTAAATTATCAAACTTTTAATAAATATTGTTATATGTTCAGGAACTCCACTATTTTATGTCTGATATTTACTGATATTTAGAAATTCCAAGCAAATAACCAAAATACATCTAACTTCAAAAATAACGGGAACTGAAACATTTTAATAACTATCGCGTTAAGACCAATCGAACGCATAAATAAAAGTTTAATACCTAATTATCTAGAAAGATCAACCGAATTTCATTAACGTAATTTTGGCGAATTCTTCAAGGTTAAGAAATTTTATAAATTAATGCAAGTATTCAAATTTAAAAACCTGAATGAAATTAAAACACTTTTGTGAATAATTTGTTTTGTCAGCTTTATCTGTTCCTTATTTAAATTTAAAAAAACCAATGAAAATTATTAGAATTTTTACAATTTCTTTCCTTTTAAGTTCTGGTATTTAACGGTTTTTAGAGTTGATTAAAAAATTATAAAAATGAAAAAGGTTATAACGCATTTTTATGGAATTTAAAATAGTTACTATATTGAAAATGCCACTTTAAACGGATAATTTTCAATTTATAATGTACAGTTAATTAACTTTAATTGTGAGATCAGTTTTATCTTGATTTATCAATCTGTAGGAGACTAAAAGCATTTATTATTATATTCGATTAAGCGTAAACTGAGAAAATAATATCATAAATACCCGCAGTTTAACGTCTAATTACTTTTAAAATTATTAAGTAATTGGATCTAAGAGCTTTTTCATTTAAGGAAAAAAGTGGTGACATAAAATAAGATTAGAAGGGCATAAACAAAAGCAACACATATAATCACGCCGAAGCTATTTTATATTCAAATTATACCTAATAATAATTATAATGTCAATATAATAAATTATAACCTTATACAGAAACAGGCGCCAGAGTCGGTTTTTTATGATGTTAAATGCATGAAAACGAGAAGACTAGGGATTACATAATTGGGTTAGAAAATTAGTCGTAGTAGTAATCATCTTAACTATGTAATTTAATCATAATAATGAATTATGTATAAAAATGTTGTCTTTCCTTTTTTATAGTATATAAGAATCATATGCAACATTCAAGGTAATGTCAAATTCAACAATCTGTTTGAGGATGTTACTTATTAGTTGAACAATTCTAATTCTAAATTAGGAAGTTTATTCAAGAGAAATATGTATTAAATAGGTTACATAATTTATTATAGACATATTACTACTATAATAACATATATTATGCTTATCATTATACATATAAATTATGAAAAGTGAAGTGGCGATTAAATAGGTTCATATTAAATATGAGTATTAGTTAAATTCAAAGTTTATATATGAATTTCAGTATCGCAAAACATTTTTAAAAGAACCGTTTGTGAATTAATGCCTAGTAGGAGGTTCTGTAATATTGTTTCCCATTTACTCTTCCTGCGTGCAGTCTTATGATTGTACTTCCCACTTAAAGTTGCATAGCATTTCCGATTTTTCCTATTATCACTTGCTTCACGACAAGCTTTTACTTACTTTAGTATAGATGTAAACAGGAGTATGTCGTACATTTTAATTATTAAACTGGAACACTATGTTCACTTATTAGATACATTAACAACAAATGCAGTATTTTAAGCTTTATATAGTCTTAGCTTAACGGAGTGTACATGAATATCTACAATGATATATTGGTTATAGTTTATAGGAATTTCAATAAGGAGTTTAATAATGATTCTTGAAGCGGTAGTCCATATACGTGAATAACTTCCATAATTTCCATATAACCACTGTTTTGTAAAAAAAATCTTAAAGAAGGTGCACTTAAATTTTCTCTAAACGTGGTTGCTTTAAACCTTAATCATACTTAATACATTGCTTTGAAAAATTTGGGAGTTCCTATCGTAGGCTGATGTAGTCTTCCCTGACCTCACGTGGTCACACTGAATTTTCTCATAAATTGTTTTTCTGAATTTGTCTTATTAGGACACATTGGGTAATTTAATCTTATGTTAAAAATTTCTGAAGTTTGTACTACATAACAATTTTTCTACAAAATTGTAACTGACGTAGCCTTGACCTCTGGAAAGCATTTAATTTCTTTGCATCTTTTTTAAGACACTACGGGCGATTAGCTTGTCAAATTTTGAACTTTATATTATACCTCCATGAAGTTTATACCTCCATAAACTTTAGTGACTCCTGAAGATAACACTTTTAAGCATAAAGCACACTGATCCGGCCGGAATCGGCCAGCATCGAATCGGAAAAATGCCGATGAATGTGTTACATGCTTTTATATGAGAGCGCGCACACTTGACCGGCCGGAATCGGCCAGCAATTCGCATCCTTCGGCAGGCCGGGAGGTATTGCTCAGGGGAGCATTCATCGGCAAAAATCCTTTCCGAGCCGATGCGAGCCGTATCAGTGTGCTTTACACCTCCGGAATTTTAGAAATTAGTACACTTCAAATGTTAGTTATTTTACATGTTATGGGCATTATTATAAGAAATATTTTTACAATAAATTATTAAAGTTTGCATTTGCATCCTATACTATATTAATTTATTTAGAAACACTTCAATAACTTTAACACTAATTAATATTAATTCTCTTCTAATAACAATCATTGTGCTATGATATAAAAATAACTGCTTTTATGTTAATATATTGTCGAGGCGTCAGACACACCGAGCCGCAGAGTGAATATGTGCATGTGAGACGAGGCAGCGGAGCTATATAGGCAAGTACACTGCGCTCGTGGTTTACCCATCCGAGTCCTTACCGATGCAAACTCGACTTAACTATGTTAAGCGAGAGAAATCCACTATTACCACTCTGTCGTACTGCTGATTGTATAACCCTAATAAAGTGCATGATCAGTGTGACAGTTTTAAGAAAACAAGTTTTAGAGAGGCTGTTATCAATATTTTTATTGTAGTTAGGTAATAACAAATCTTGTTCAAAGCTTGTCTCTATGCTTTAAACAATACTAATAAACCGTTTATCATGAACATATGTACTTAATCACCTCTCCGGAATTCTCCGTCGGCAAAAATTCGGGACTAGTGTGCTTATGACACCCGGCTTCGGAATTTTTCCGTACGGATGCTGATCGATGCTGGCTGGATCAATGTGCTTTATGCTTTATCAAGACTCTTTCGTTTTAACATTGTCCGAGATGTTATAAGCAATTATATCATAATTCGGGAAAATAAACAGCATTATACACATCATACACATACATAAACTACCTTTAGTGACCTTTGGAGATAATTAATATTTTTTATATCATTTTATAGACTTTTGTATTTATATATGGCTCAGAAATGCGTTAACCACAATTGACTTGTCTTGTGAAATTGTTTTGAATCCGAAGATTTTTTAGGTTTGTACAACATAATAAAGGCTTGGTGAGCCTTAAGATGGGATTTCCTATTCACGTCTGACGTTTGCGTTTGACGCGTGCGTCGAACGCATGTATTGAGACGCTACGTTCAGACTCATCTCGGTGTTTTCCAATGAGAATCGGACGCATTAAGTAAAAGAGCGATAACAATTGTCGGAGAAGAGGATCAGTGACGAAAACTTACACACAAAATGAATACTCAATCATCTTCGTGGTTAGAGGAACATGATGATGAAATTATATTGGCATTGCTACTAAAAGAGAAAAGAAAATTGGGGAAAACCGTACTTCCGTAAGTTTTCACGTATTCTTTGATTTGTATAATCTGTGTGACCACTGACGTAGAGGGAAGAACAATTAGACACGCATTCAATCAATCGTTCATCTTCTACATTAGTAAAACAAAATTTTGTTGCCATTTCGATGCCAAATCGTGTTGCCGTGTCGAAATATACTGTCAAATAATAACTAAGAAATAATTAGCTGCCTCTGATACGCGCGTCTGAACTGGTTTTGAAGCAGACGACTCCATGACCCATCCGTGAACCGCAATATATTGCGGCGGGTCGCATCTATAGGAAATCGAAAACATTGCTTTCCTTTAATCGATTATCATGCGTTCGACGCACGCTTCAGACATTAGACAAGTATAGGAAATCCCACCTTTAGACAGCGCCCCATCCGATTCTACTTGAAAGTAGAGTCCTGGGCTCAGCCATATCGATGAGGCTTGAGTAAAGTCATCGATACAGAAAAGTCAGCAGAGTCGTCTCCACTGTTTCCGATCAGCAGTTTTGACTACACCAGGAAAAGCACCTGGCTAACGGTTTCCTCAAGAACAATGTCAGGAGGGCAATGCTGGTATAAAGTGTGTTAGTTATTCTCGCGTCCAAGAGTCCAGCTGTAGTTTGGGAATGGCCCAAACTAAGAAATGGTGTAACGTACTAACAAATCCCCGCATTTCAGACGTCAATTGTAACCCACTGTTTTCTACACGAATCTATACAAAAACAAATGCATCATTAAACACTGTTATCTACTTACTTTAAAGCTTACCCCGGCAGAGACGTTTTACTAATTCAAATTTAACTCGGGCGTCATTAATGTTAATCGTAAAGGCTCACTGATTAGGAATAGAATACAGAAACAAATAACAAAATAGATATGGGGTGCCACCCAAACTGTTTGATGTTACTACGTAATTAACCAAAATTGAGAAATCCACAGTCTAAGAAAGGATTTCCCTTAAAATTTATGTTAATTTGAGTAGAAAAAAATCTTCTTTTATGTTAAAATTTAGTTTATGGATGGAACACCAACAATTTGTCGTGCCGAACTATAGCACTGATTATTAAGTTTGAAGTCTGTATATTGAAATAAATAAAATAAAAAATCTGTTATACAATGTAAAACCTATAATTGTTGATAAATAAACAAGCCTACTCACATTATTATTCTTTACATTCTAACCTATTTTTGGGATCCCATTTTAAATACATTTTTTAATAAAAAAAATTTAATCTAGAAACAATTTAAAATTTTGCTATTAACTAAAGAAAATTTGACAAAACATTTGCAAACACTTACATAAGATAGCCCAAATCTACAATTTTAGTAATTCTATGTATTATATTATCTTGTAATAGAATTGTTGTAAAGTTTAAAAATTGTAAATTAAAACTTTAATTATTTATGTTTTTGGGATTTCCGCAAATACTATAATTAGTCAACGCTCCTTGCATTTTGGGTTACTGAGAATAAATAAAAATAATAAATGAATAACCTTAATCCTATAACGGCTATCCTTAGCAGTCTTTATTTCATAATAACTTCACAACTGGATGCTCAATTAACTAAAACATAAGCCCACTGATCACACAACACAAAATACCACTAATACTGTAATCTGAAGGAAACACTGCTGGAACACCTGATTTCTGAATTATTTTTCATTAAACGGATTCTTACAAAACGTACAATAATTTCCAATATTAACTGGTTTCATTATTCTTAAATATTTTACTTGAAGGGCGCTTGCATAATGACTTGACATGTTACATGAACTTGACGTGAATAACCATTCCTCAAAGGAAATGATTGACGTTAATTTATTAGTAGTAAAATGCAATCACTTTCTGCCTATTTACAATACTTAACATTTGAAATAAATTCGCTAAAGGAACCTCTATTTTAAACGGTATGAGCCTTCAAAGTCAAATTCTCCATATCATCAAAATGCCCAAATTCGCATCCCTTTCTGCTGATTTACAACTTAGTATTTGAAATAAGTTCTTTATAGAACCTCTATTTTAAACGGTATGACCCTAAAAAGTGAAATTCTCCATATCCTCGAAAGGCCCAAAGTCGCACAATTCAATCCTTTTATTAATTTAATTTCCAAAACAATGGAAGACAGTTGACTCTTCACCCAAATAGTGGTCTCTACCTAGATCGGCAATACAACACCGAAATGCAAATAAACTCTACACCAAAAACTGGTCTCTACATAGACCATGCGATACGGAACCCCAAATAAACACGCTTCACAAATACTGGTCTCTGACTAGACCCACAATACGGAATTACGATTACCATACTGGTCCCTAGCTAAATCTACATTACAAAACGGAAATCTACATTAATACTTTGCAATCGCATTTTAAATTTGTTGACAGAATACGGTCATCGAACTCGCCGTGTACCGACTAAAGAAGCGCAATCCGCTATGGTTGATGGTGGAATGTAAAACGTCCGCGTCTATATTTTAAGCGTAGCTGACTCGAAGGGTAAACTTTTGAATTGCCTCCACCCCTTAAATGGAGTTCTATGAATAACCACTCAAACTTGAATATGACGACATGCTTAGCCAATAGGAAAATTGCACAGATTTATCTCTAATAACATTTAAAAAGGCGCACAAAGTAATAAAGTAGAAATTTGAAACGATAAAAGCTTGTCAACTAAATGTATTATTAGAATCTTGAGACGTACTTCTTTGTATTCAGGTTTTAATATAAACAAAATTTGTTCCCAACTGCAGATACAAGAGAATTAAACTCGATTTAATGCAGGTTTAGCTAGAATGAAGTCGCAAATTAGATTGTATTTATTAGAGTTTCATTTCTATGACTGCAAGAGGGTACATATTTTGCTTTTATCAGGGACTGTTAAGGCTGTTTTACCCGATTCTGAAGATAGGGAAACGCAATGTAAACTTACTCGGTTTTTATTCAATAACCGCTCAATATTTTTTGATCGGGTTTTTACCAAAAATTTACCTACAATGTAGTGTATGATGTAATGTTTTTAAAAAATAATTTTTAACGTTTGAAACCATAAAAAACTTAATTTAAAGTTGAAATTTTCGTTTCTAAAAAAAATCTTTACATTACATCATAGCATTTGACGCACAGATTACGGGAAAAATGTTTAAAAAAATATACGTTGATAAATAAATGAATAAAAGCATAGTAAGCGATCCTATTGCTAATTAAGTTTTTTATGGTTTCAAACGTTAAAAATTATTTTTTAAAAACATTACATCATACACTACATTGTAGGTAAATTTTTGGTAAAAACCCGATCAAAAAATATTGAGCGGTTATTGAATAAATAAATAAATAGTTTACATTGCGTTTCCCTATCTTCAGAATCGGGTAAAACAGCCTTAATAAAAATCTAAGAGAAAGCATGCCCCAAAGCAAGGTTTCAACCATGAGAAAATATTTTGTTTTTCTGCAGATTTAAATTTAGTAAAATTAGATACTCAAAAGGCCAGAAATTTATATTAGGTGAAGCATTCCTGAATGTTTATTTAAACGCAGCTACCTTTTATATTCGACGGTAAAATCGTTTATATTTTATTTACCAACTTAATTTTCAGACTAGACGGAATAATTCATTTTTATGCCGGTGGTTAAAAATATAAACGACATGAACTAACCAACCCCAAAATTGAGCTCGTTTCAATGGGAACCCTAAGACCAGTCCAGTCACAGTGAAAGGCATAACGCCAGCCACAGTCAGTTACTGAGAACAATGAACGATTACACATTAGCAAATTTTACAGACCTTTAAATAATCTTGGGATAGCAGCCTTTGCAAAAATCGTCTATCTTACACCTATATGAAGTACTGTGAAGTACATATGAACACTTATGAATCATTGGAACTGACAATCTCAAACATTCCACTCCAGTGGTTTTTATTAGCTTTGGAAGTGTTATAGTATATTACATGTTGAGTTGGTAAAGGATATCTTTACAAGCCAAGCGATAATTGTTTGACCGAGACGGTACATCGAGGTCAAACAATATCGCGAGGCTTGGAAACTTTACCAACGAAACATGTATACTATTTTATTCACAATAATTAAACTTAAGATAATCAAAATAAAAAGTAATTTTAAATTTTAAAATAAATTTTTTACAAACTGTCATAATTTCAATCAGAGCCATCTATCGACCAAAAGAAATTTTAAGTAAAGTTTCATTCTTCGCCGCTAGATGGCGATGTATGCGCTCAGTATTTTAAAATTAGAAATTAATTAATTCCATTGTAATTATTAAATATAAAATACGGAAAACTAAAAATAAAACTAATATTAAATAAAAAATATGTTTTAGCGTTAAATATATTTCTAAAAACTTAAATTTAAATCGGATAAAACGTCTTGTTTTAAATTATTCAGAAAAAAAAGTTGGCCATAACTATACATGTCAGTTTTACAGACATGTAATAGTTATTTACGTGCCAAGCTTTGTAAATTAATCTTTACGGGTGAGCTGGAAAGTTTGTGAGGCAAGCGACGAAGGAGCGAGCCTCCATAATCCAGCGAACCCAGTAACGATTAATTGCAAAGCGTGTCGCGTACAAACTTTTATTTCCACCTTCACCAGCATTTTTTATGAATTCTACATTTTTTATAAAAAGACATTTTGGAATCAAAGGCGGCAGTACAATTTATAGCTAGGCGTTACCATGGTGTTGTGGTTAAGCAACACACTGGTTGCCATAGCTTCTTGTTGATGAGCATTGTAAAACTTTACAGGTTTCTTTTAGAAGCCCGTGAAGTCTTACGGGGCTGTGGCTGTAATTACACATTTACTTAGCTGCATAAAGACCTGTAAAGTGTCATTTACATAGAAGGGGGAAATAAAGGAAATTGTTAACCATTTTGGTGTTGCTATAGCAATAGCTTACTTTCCAAGGTTTTTACAACATATGAAATGTACATATTGCAATATGATTGTGAATAAACTAAATTTCCTCCCAAAAGTAGTATTTCTACCGAAGATTTTTTAAATCCTTTTCTGAATAGGTACTAACAACAATTATCATATTAAATTCTCTTCTTTGAACTTGGTGTTAATTTAAAGTGTAGCAGTACTGCGAAGTTAAATATTATTACATTATGAAATTCGGAGACAGTAATTCGCATTTTAAATCAACTTTTGGAACATCAACAACACAATCGTGTTTTTCAAAAAGTAGCCCATTACCTACAATAGTTTTGCCTTACAAAGTTTGAATTTGTATTTTAATGTACTTGTACTAAAGGTAACTGTGTTGTAAACACAGAATACTCCGAACAATTAATTAACTGTTATATTGCAAAGTATTACTAATATGACAGTACCAAAGTACTACTGATGACCTTTAGTAAGTTTTGAAAGCGGCTTTGGTGAATTCCACTCAGAATTGGCATAATAGTACCTGGAATTCTAGCTGATGGGATAGTGATCTTTAAATGGCCACTTTGGAGAACACAGTTCAACTTAATACAATAGATAATCACCTTGTCATACAGTTAGTGATACTGTCAGACTGGCAAGGTGTGATCTGTTTGGGTGACCTTTAATAACATTTGATTTAAGTGAAAATGCAAAATCGTTTATTGCAGCTTTCTTTAAGTTTTAGAGTGCCAACTTTGCCTGTAGAAAAGTAGACTTTTTGTGAAGAAAAAGTTTGGTTTATAATAACTTATTTACTAGCAGCTAAACATTACTCAGAAGCCTACAAACGTAAAATACCAGTGGTTAGGAAAATTTAGAATTCGCCAAGTAGCTCGAGTTATTACTGATGTGACCTTTAGGGACAGATGGAATCCCCAGTTAATTCTGCTCATAAAATACTAATTTAGATGTTTCTCAGAATGTTACAGATGACGTCGTCAAGTTTGCAAGTTTATTTTGCATGGACCTATATGACCTTTAACAGCTTTGACTATGAATGATCTTAAATAATATCCTAGGTTGATTTAATAATTAGAATTACATTTCTTCACAAATTTGTAAATGTAAAAAGAATCCGATTTTACGCGTAAACGATTGATCATACGAAAAAATGTTATTTAGGTATTTTGTTGTGCTAGATGGAGATACATCTTCTAACAATAATTAAACTAATTTTACTAATGCGACAAAATGATGTTAAAGTTGATAGCTTTATTATTCTTTTCTGAAAAAGTGATAATATGTCCTAAAATAAACTTGTATCAGACTTTTTGTGTTCCTTTGGATGTCTTCTATGACTCTTTAAAATTAACGCATAGTAACCCGTTGGACCCTATATATTCACTGCAACTGACTGCAATTTTCATGAATTGTGTACGAATTAGGTACTGCTTTTCTAACCTTGAAAATTAGGAATGACACCATTCCTTACAATATTTATGATAAATTCTGAAAACTCTTCAATGCCATGTCAGAGAGACATTGATTGCTATAGTCTTCTGGGATTGTGAGCTATTTTGTGATCACATTCTAACCTTGAATATTATAAACATGGTCCTTCCTGATCTGTGGAAGAATCCATAAAACTTTCAATAGTTCAGATCGAAACTTCTTACATTTCAGTATCAGAAATTATTTTATGACCGCAGTTGTAAGCTTAAGTATTCTCCAGAATAGCCAATCAATGAAATTTAACAAAACCCAAAAGTTTAATGCTTTGTTTGTTTAAAAACAAAAATGGTAAAAACTGTACGATGTGACTATGAATACATAAAAAGCAGTCTTACCGAGATGACCTTTAGGATATTGTAAATAAGCAATCCTCTAAAAACGAATCGTGAGGTATGGATTGCATGTCATAATGTTTTATTATCCGTGTTAAAACAAAAGCAACGTGTTACACATTTCAAGGTGACGTGAAAGATGGGTTCTGTTAAAAGGAGTCTTCCAAATAGCATCATAGCACAAGTTAAATTACCTGAATTTCTTCTATAGTATCTACTTTTCACATTCGAGGTTAATGTTCTGAAATTTCTTTAAAACAAACAAAAATATATTGCTTCTAATTCAGAAACGGCAAAATTAACTAAACATTTCTCACCGTGTCGTTCTGGAATTCAATTTCTGTATGTATCCTTTCTATATAATCAAACTATCTATTAGAAATATTTATTTAAAAGTTCATCTCCTTGGCAGATGTTGCGCGTCTTTAATGCAAAAGTATCAACCATTGTAATTACCAGACGGTTAAATAAATAAATTAAGGATGTTTACGTAAAATGTATCCGTTTGATTTATTAGTGCCGGTTTAAACAATTTTTTTTTTAATCAGATTGTGCTCAAGGACTACCTGTCTGCAAGTCGCGTGCAATTGGGAAGAAGTCGATTGATATATAAAAATTATTTCATATTTCTGAAATAATATTACAAGCTTTCACTTAACAACAAATAATTGTCGAGATTTGCTTATTAATTTCAAACAAAAATCAAACTATTACGCATTCAGTCAAGTCTTTTGAGCTTGCATAATTACAACATTAATTTTACATTCACGAAGTTGTAAATTATCATTACCTACTTTATAAAGAGCGGCTAACAAGTAGGAATCAGATAAATCAACAAATTATTATGAAAACGTTTCGACTTTGCATGCGTCCTGAAAATTCATTGCACCTGCATTTTATCATTAATTACTATTAAAAGGTAATTTTACTTTCACCACCACACACGTCACTCAATATTAGTTACTAATAGAGAATTAATTAATTATGTGAACCTCATTTGCCTGAATGCTTGTTATAACTAAATATTTTTAAAATATTTAGCTAAACGTTTCTATTTTACCGTAGAAATGCTTAATTTAAATCACTTTCAATTAGATCCTTTTTTTATAGAAATTCGCATGTCAATTTGATCTAATTAACTTTTTTAGCATGATAAAGAGTTATACATTTATTGAAATGTGTTGTTTACTTTCTTAATATTTTTAAAGATCCTAATAAAAACTTCAAGGATAGATATTTAAAATTCAGAAGTCAAAAATTTAATTCATAATTGTACCACTTTACGTATATGGAAAGAATATGTAGACTAAAACTCGTTTTATGTATATTTTATTATTCATAAAAGAGCTTGTTACTAATAATAATAAAATAAAATAAATACTATGTGTTAGATTTTCTTGTGTAATCTTGATTTATTAAGGATATTAGATAAAAAAAACTATTTTGGTAAATCTTACATAAATTTAACATTTTTTTATCTTTAAATAAGAAAGTAGGGTAAGAAGCTTATTTGAATGAAAAAATGTTTTCATTCATGATCCCAGTTACTCGAAACTATTTTTGTCCTAAAAGAAATGTTTAGAAGGAATCGGAGGATGTGTAAAAAACACTAGTGTTTGTTATTAAAAATGCTCGAAATGGGATTACCGGAAGAATTCTCAATGAAAATAAATTTTATTATTATATACATACCGGAAATTTTGTAGCTCCACTAGACTAAACACAAAATGACAATGACGTTTTACAGCTGCTATTTTAACCTCTTTAAACGAAGAAACACGAAATTTTTAAATAGTATAAAACGTTAACCAGGGCTAAGTAAACATTTTTTTCATTACGAAAAAAAAATACAAATATTAGCTGAATGGATTTCAGGAACTTTCTATTTTTATTTTGATTCAAGAGTTTCCATTCTTTTATTGTGTGACTATTAAGCCTTCTTTCATAGATAATTATTCTGTTTTATAACGTTTTGTTTATTTATCTTCGTGAAATGTTTTCTCCTTGGAATAATAAATTTTTATTATCTATCTATTCGATTATTATACACTAAGACTGCTTTGTCTTGTATGTATGTATAAATGTATATGCATTTAATTTCTTACTTCTTAGCACTTTTAGTTCCTTGTTTATTAACTATTAAAATTTTGAATTAAATTTTTTTCTAAACAGTTTTAAGAAAAACTGTTTGAAAAGAAAATGCATTACTCTCTATTTCATATAACAAATTAAGAAATAATATAGATATCAAATTACAAAAATTTCCACACTATTAGCTACTTGCATATAAAATTGTATTCGATTCTGTCGAGTAGTTATTGAAATATTAATTATTGAAGACACGCTTTACGTCAAAACTTCCTAAAAAACGGACCTTTTGTAACATAATTCGCGAAAATTCAAAAGCCAATAATCAGATCATTTTGCAAATTTACTATTCTATACAAAAATAAATTTTCTATTTAACTATTTTTGTTTGACTTACTGTGAGCCGTTAGTTTTTTTGCTATGCGCATTCAAACTCAAGGGTCACCTTTTGCGTCCGATTAGTAGATACTTTGATCGTTAGTGGTTAGTAGAATAATAATTTAATAGTATTTGTTGAATAATCGTTGAAAAAATCTTGTTATGCATTTGTATTGTATTATATATAAATACTAAATTGTAAATTAAATAAATTATAAAACAATATTACTCGTGCGAACTTAGCACCCTTAATTTCTTGAAACCAAAAAAAAATTCTTAGAGTTCTGAATAAATAAAGTAGAGTTCTAGAGTTCCTTACAATATTAACAATAGTTCTGGTATTTTAAGCTCGGAAATCGAAAAAATGATGTTAGGGTGCTAACTTCATGCAGCTCCCTTATTTTCGCAGAAAAGAGTTCTGATGGCATTTTTTGGCATAATTGTGAGAGTTCTAGAGTTCCTGATAAAAAATCTGAATAGTTCCGTTTAATTAACAAATATGTAAACAATTAGAAATTTTACTATAAAATTAAATTTATTAAAATGACGGTACTGAGCAGAGTTCTGAGTAGCCCCCGAACAGTTCTGTACAGAACTATTATTAGACCTCCTAACTAACTCCTAACTAAACGATATTTTTAATTGTTATAAACAAATTAGGAGTACTACTCCAGAAAAATCGTTTCGGACCGGTGGAAATGTAATTTGACCAGCTCGACTATAGTTCTGAGCAGAGCTCTGAGTAGCCCTCGAAGAGTACTGTACATAACTGTTAACAGAACTCCATAATTAACACTAGTTTAATTGTTATAAACAATGTAAGATTCATAATTAAGAAACACGTGATTTATTGAACCCGAACAATAGTTCTGAGCAGAGAACTGAGTGGCCCTCGAGTAGTTCTGTACAGAACTGTTATCAGAGCTCCATAATTAACAATAGTTTAATTGTTATAAACAATTTAAAATTCGTAATTAAGAAAAACGTGATTTATTGCACTCGAACAATAGTTCTGAGCAGAGTTCTGAATAGCCCTCGAAGAGTTCGTTCTGTACAGAACTCCATAATTAACAATACTTTAATTCTTATAAACAATTAAAATTCATAATTAAGAAAAACGTGATTTATTGAACTCGAACAATAGTTCTAAGCAGAGTTCTGAATAGCCCTCGAAGAGTTCGTTTTGTAAAGAACTGTTAACAGAACTCCATAATTAACAATAGTTTAATTGTTATAAACAATTTAAAATTCATAATTAAGAAAAACGCGATTTATTGAACTCGAACAATAGTTCTGAGCAGAGATCTGAATAGCCCTCGAAGAGTTCGTTTTATAGAGAACTGTTAACAGAACTCCATAATTAACATTAGTTTAATTGTTATAAACAACTTAAAATTCATAATTAAGAAAAACGTGATTTATTGAACTCGAACAATAGTTCTAAGCAGAGTCCTGAGTAGCCCTCGAAGAGTTCTGCACAGAACTGTTAACAGAACTCCATAATTAACAATAGTTTAATTGTTATAAACAATTTAAAATTCATAATTAAGAAAAACGTGAATTATTGAACTCGAACAATAGTTCTGAGCAGAATTCTGAATAGCCCTCGAAGAGTTCGTTCTGTACAAAACTATTAACAGAACTCCATAATTAACAATAGTTTAATTGTTATAAACAATTTAAAATTCATAATTAAGAAAAACGTGATTTATTAAACTCGAACAATATTTCTGAGCAGAGTTCTGAATAGCCCTCGAAGAGTTCGTTGTACACAACTGTTAACAGAACTCCATAACTAACAACAGTTTAATTGTTATAAACAGTTTAAAATTCATAATTAAGAAAAACGTGATTTATTGAACTCGAACAATAGTTCTAAGCAGAGTTCTGAATAGCCCTCGAAGAGTTCGTTCTGCACAGAACTGTTAACAGAACTCCATAATTAACAATAGTTTAATTGTTATAAACAATTTAAAATTCATAATTAAGAAAAACGTGAATTACTGAACTCGAACAATAGTTCTGAGCAGAATTCTGAATAGCCCTCGAAGAGTTCGTTCTGTACAAAACTATTAACAGAACTCCATAATTAACAATAGTTTAATTGTTATAAACAATTTAAAATTCATAATTAAGAAAAACGTGATTTATTAAACTCGAACAATATTTCTGAGTTCTGAATAGCCCTCGAAGAGTTCGTTGTACACAACTGTTAACAGAACTCCAGAACTAACAATAGTTTAATTGTTATAAACAGTTTAAAATTCATAATTAAGAAAAACGTGATTTATTGAACTCGTTCTAAGCAGAGTTCTGAATAGCCCTCGAAGAGTTCGTTCTGTACAGAACTGTTAACAGAACTCCATAATTAACAATAGTTTAATTGTTATAAACAACTTAAAATTCATAATTAAGAAAAACGTGATTTATTGAACTCGAACAATAGTTCTGAGCAGAGTTCTGAATAGCCCTCGAAGAGTTCGTTCAGTAGAAAACTATTAACAGAACTCCATAATTAACAATAGTTTAATTGTTATAAACAATTTAAAATTCATAATTAAGAAAAACGTGATTTAATGAACTCGAACAATAGTTCTAAGAAGAGTTCTGAATAGCCCTCGAAGAGTTCGTTTTACAGAACTGTTAAGAGAACTCCATAACTAACAATAGTTTAATTGTTATAAACAGTTTAAAATTCATAATTAAGAAAAACGTGATTTATTGAACTCGAACAATAGTTCTCAGCAGAGTTCTGAGTAGCTTGAGTAGTTCTGTACAGAACTCTTCGAGGGCTATTCAGAACTCTGCTCAGAACTATTGATCGAGTTCAATAAATCACATGTTTCTTAATTAATAATTATTATTATAAACAGTTAAAAATATTGTTAATTATGGAGTTCTGTTAACAGTTCTCTACAGAACTCTTCGAGGGCTACTCAGAATTCTGCTCAAAACTATCGTCGAGCTGGTCAAATTACATTTCCACCGGTCCGAAACGATTTTTCTGAAGTAGCACTCTTAATTTGTTTATAACAATTAAATATACTGTTTAGTTAGGAGTTTTAATAATAGTTCTGTACAGAACTCTTCATGGGCTACTCAGAACTCTGATCAGAACCGTCATTTTGACAAATTTAATTTTATATTAAATTTCTTAATTGTTTATATATTTGTTAATTAAGCGAAACTATTCAAGTTTTTTATCAGGAACTCTAGAACAGTTATGCCGAAAAATGCCATCAGAACTCTTTTTTGCGAAAATAAGGGTGCTGGTGAAGTTAGCACCCTAAAATCATTTTTTCGATTTCCGAGCTTAAAATACCAGAACTATTGTTAATATTGTAAGGAATTCTAGAACTCTACTTTATTTATTCAGAACTCTAAGAATTTTTTGGTTTCAAGAAATTAAGGGTGCAAGTTCACACGAGTAAAGAGATTATTAGATTGCAAACTTGCGAATTTGAAGTTGCAAAGTAAATTTTAAAATCATATCTACCTGTAGATTACAAATATTAAATTGCAGTTTTATAAACTAAATTAAATTAAAGAATAAATGTAATTAAATAAAACAAATTTTATTTAACATATAAGAAATTCTATGCTTTTAAATTCATTCATTCTCAATGGTAATTTTAAATTAAGTTATTCTTATAATTAGCTAATTTACGCGCAATTAGAATTGTGGATTTGTAACGAATAAACTCTACTAACGAATAATACTTACGTTCTACTTAATTCGGCCTCGGCTTAGCCTGTACAATAAGCATGACTCGTCTCTTGCTAAATTAAGGCAGGTTGTGGGTTAATTGGAATATTAGCAAATTCATAGAGGGAGGCTATGGATATGCGTGCCAGCACGGTTGATTTAAACCATTAAAATATTGACAGTAATGCTCCCAATAACGGAGTTTTAGATTTTAACGTGAATCAGTCTCAATCGTGCTAGGACCGAATTCCTGCACTCCGTTAGAACACAAGAATATCAACCAATAAAAAACAATAAATAGCTCCAATAATATAATTTATATATTTACACAAAAAAATTCTAATCCACTGGATCCATCCATTGGATTAATAGTGGACTTGGAAGGCTATAACTTAAAAGATTCATAACTAGTTTAAAAATACTTTAAAATTCAATCTTGATTGTTATTTAAATTTATTAGTTACTTGCGGTATTTAGTTCAGAATCTTATAAAAATAACTTTGTGAACTTTCTATCACATAACTAAATTTTGATACCATGAATTAAGTAACGCTTCCACATAAAAATATGATATAAAGAACCCACCTGGTTGTTTCTATAAACTAAATTTGCTTAGAAACTCGGTTTCCGTCGACTCGTTGTAGATGATCACCAGGTTGTTAAGAACTTTTTGGAGAAAGCTTCCAGTTACTACGAGTGGAGACTCAAAATATTATAGTTGACAAGACCAGTAATAATTCTTTATAGTTGATTACAGCATATATTCGCCATTAACATCAAAATTAACAGAAATAAAGCTTGCAGTTTTTTAATTATCCTATTCCAGTACCAAGCTAAATTGTCCTCCAATATGGACACTAGACTTAAATGCCAACTTGAATTAAAGTCTATTCTATCTATTTCCCTATAAATTATGATTGATTTTGTAGAAGAAAATTTATTGATCACGTCGATAAAACATGAAAAAACTTTAATTAAAATAAAGATGTTATCTTCCAAATTCAGCGGGAATTCAAGAAGTAGCCTGATCATCAATTCCCCTCACAAAGAAATATTTAATTTCGTTATATTCCAAAACTTCCAAGTGGGAAATAATACTTTCAGTGTTTCACAAAACCATTGTGTGCAAATTATACCATAAGTATCTGAACAAAAGAGAATTTCACTTATAAACACAAAAGTTTAAGCAACACCAAATCCAACGTCTTGCTTTGTCGACCAATTTTGAAGGAGGGAGGGTTGTTTACCATCACAAGACACGCGTCTAAGACTTAATGATTTGCTAGCGAATCAGGATTCTAGAAAACATTTATGCTTATATAAGGATACTGAAAAATCGATATTTTGTAGTTTAACTATTAAAGACAGATGGCGCCATAAAAATTATTATTAATTTAATGAAAACGGACAATCAAATTGATTTGAAAAATCGATAATCAGCCATTAAGATGTTAAACTTAATTACCAGAAGAGATAAAACACAAGTATTAACTTATTACAAAGCAAAATCGATAGTTTTGCATTCAATAAAACTAAACCTAGATGACGTTGCAAATAGACATTGAACATCGAATTTTATAGTATACAGAGTGTCTTCTAAAGAATACCTCAATAACCTTTTTTATCAATATACGAGGTGATCTTAAGATTAGAAAATAGACAATGTATTTTCAATGTATAAACAATATTTTCAATGTATTGTGAGTAGAATGGGCGTACTTGGAATTTAAAATGCTATTTTCTCGAAAACTAGCAGGAAGCGACTGCATGTTGATAAAGAAACTATTTTCTAAATAATATTATAAATTTTCTAAATTCTAAAGGTTGCTAGTTATATCAGTTACGTCATGGCAACCTTTTGTAGGACATTGAATGCCTTCCTGATCTTATATGTAGTGGTAGAATCACTACAGTACTTAAAAACACAAAGGCAATTTGCTATGCAAACTACGCACATTTTCAAGACATTCATGTCGACTTCTATTAATAATACCGACTTTGACCGAATATACAGGGTGTTTTACAATGTATGCACCAGACTTGAACAGCGCATGATAGCATTTGGAACAAAAAATCTTAATAGTTTTTTGATTAGAGAAAGTCCAAATTTTTAGTAATACTGACCGACCTTTTTAGAAAAATACGTTCAAAATTATAACGATCTAAAAGATAAAGTTAACTGTATAAGTGATTTTTAAAGAGAACGTTTGATTTCTGTAAATTAATTAGCCTAAAGGGAATTTTTATTAGTGTGGAATTTAATTTAAAAAACTTAAAAACCATTCGACTTTATAGAGAAATTACATTTACGAATTTTAATATCTGCTGCAATACAGGAATCCCCCGGACTATGATCTGACACCTTGTTTTGACTACATTAGCTAAACACTTGAATAATGAGAGACATTTTAGTAATAATGAAACTTTAAGGTTTTAATGTGCGGCGAATTTTACATCGTTGATGTCATTGTTTACATTTTTACAAAGACTCGACCTACTGTAATATCATTTTCTTAATTATCGGCGTTCTGGGAATTATCATCTGACTAACGTCAGATGATTTGTTATGTAAACATAACAAAACATAAAACGTCTTTTATGTTTATTGATGTCTTATCGATGTCTAACTACTTGCTAGGACTAACTAAGGCTAGTCCCAATGATGTCTTTAATAGTGAGGTTTTACCACAGTATAGTTGTATTTTAAATTGCCTGGAAGGTTCGAAGCCGTCAAGAGGGCATTTTAAGTTAGTTGTAAAATTGATTTTTACATTGTTTGGTTTTAAATGATTTGAATTTGTTTGATTTCCCTAACGGCATACTTAGCTGAACTCATCTTATGCGTGCATCTTTATTGTAATCTTCTTTGAAAGGGTAAATACATCTGCATTTATTTAATTATCTCCCGTCGATAGCTTAATCTTAATT
Source organism: Agrypnus murinus (assembly GCA_929113105.1). NCBI lineage: Eukaryota > Metazoa > Arthropoda > Insecta > Coleoptera > Elateridae > Agrypnus > Agrypnus murinus. The sequence goes on from OV816029.1 coordinate 5,450,706, forward strand.
GTCAGCTCGTTCATGCTGGCGTTAATAACGGTGTGGCGACCTTGAAGTATAATCTGCATATCTGAAGTTTTATCAACCTCTTTGTTGACAGCCTTGCAATAATAATAATAATCAGTGTGTAGCCTCTCCAATTATACTAATAATAATAATAAAATAATGCCATAACAATGCAATTTGGATTATCTCCAAATTCTATATCAACTTTAGAAAAGACGGCGTGTGGTCGGTAATTTCAGGATAGTCCGCTGAACCGTGAAAGTATCCTGTGTATTAGACCATAACGATCATATTTGAATGATGGGTTTAGTTTATAGATCATACTATTTTAAATGAGTATGATAAGAATAAATAATTGCCGTTTTAGAAATAATAAGGGACCGACATTATTAAGATTCAATAATAATCCAATTGATTTCTTAATCCTTAGTGTTAAATTCGGAAGCCAGGCGGCATATACACACAGTACTACATAATCCTTATTTACAAAATGACTGGTTTTATTTCTTTTTTCTCTCCTTGCCTTTAATAAATAAATTACAAAGCAGATAAGTAATAAATCATATAATCCTTTGAGCAGGTCCGCGTGTAATTTATATTTAAATATATAATTTATAATATCCCACAGACTAATAAATTAATATTTTTCTGAAAACTTGAAAGTCTACTTGAAAACCAAATTGTTATTTTATTGTAGAGCCTAGTATGTAGGTTAATCTTGACTTTAACAAAAGTCATAATAATTATTCCATAATGGTAAATACAAACAAACATTCTTCTGTTGTCAGTTTTATTGATTGTCCGAGAAAACGCCTTTAAATCATTTATTTATAAGCTTTGAAACTTGAGGTAAACACAGAACAAACATTCATGCATAAAACATATTAAAAAGTAAAATTTTCAACGTAGTAGTAGTCTTTCACATTCAAGTGTAGGTCTGTAGTTAATATATGACTCAAGATCTCAAGAGGAAGATGCATTTTTAATAAAACGTTAGACGAGAGGGTACTCCTACGTATTTATCAATGAGGAAACCAATTAATTTACGTTTTTCTTTTTCATACACACCTCAATATCTTTTGGTCAGGTGCGCATTATTTGTAAATGTAGGTTTCATATTATACAAGTCGAGGTTTCACACATAAATTTTATTTATTTAAATGACATTGACTAACATTATAGTTATTGCAGGATCAAATGGTTGCTTAGATTAAAAGGGAAAGATACAATTCGATATGCAAAAGAAGAGCGTTGGTGTTGTTGAGCTGTCTTCTGTTGGATATCTTTATTTTTTATTTTATAATAGGATTCTTTTGTAAAAAGGTCAGGAAGTACAACACTTTAACAATGGTTTTATAGTGTACCACAATGGGTTTTTCATTCATGCCCTCTTTGGTTATTGTTAGCATATAAATCCAATTACGTAACTAGAAATTTTAAGATAATAAAGAGGAACACTTTCCAAGTTGTATGGCTGTGTGTGGCCTGAAAAACAAAAAATATAGTTATAATAATAATGATGGTCAAATGGAATTGCTAATATATGCCATCAAAGATGAATGTTACAAATAAGTTGTTAACGTAACAGCTAACGTGTGCTAAAGAAAGCTGCACAGTTTCTACATCAGAACCATTTAAGATGGCCATCCTAAATAATCTAATCACCCTTGACCAGAGATGATACTACCAGTCTTCGCCTCCATCTTCCAATATAGAATACGAATATCTAATCGAGTTTCCTACAAGCCGCAAGTTCAGGTGGTTGGGGCCTTAATTAACAACTAACTTGCGGGTTCACTTAATACTGTATATCACCTTGTAAAATAGGTAAGCAGCGTCCCTTTGTAAGTCGGCACTTGCGGGGCGTAATGAAATGTGGGACCAGATCATGAGACTTTGAACTGCTTACCCGGGCCGTGTCCGTTGAATGTTGTTCTTACGGATAAAATGGTGATACTTGTCACGTTACAGCCGATCGCGACCAAATATATCCTAGCCTGTCTTCTCCAAAGCCCCTAGCCACGGCCGAAAACGGCTCCAACCGGGAAGCCCTTTTTAGAATTGGTTTTTAGAATAGTCCAGGGCAGTAATATCAGCAGTCGCGCAAAAGTAAATTCAATCGGTCTGGTTAAAAGTAATTGTTACAATGACTGAGTTATTAATAATAATTAAGCAACGGACGCCACCGACAATGCAATCCTAATTGCAGCATAACTGCTACCGCTCCTTGTACCTTTACTTATGGGTGTTAAACTAGTTTTATGGAAGATTTAGAAATGCCCACCGTGCATTAGACATACTTATTACACTTAAACAAAATTATCAACTTTTGACGTTTCACATAACCTTAGAATATTTCAAAACAATCAACATTTAAATTTAACCTCACAAAATTCCAGTTTCTGAAGTAGCAGAGCAACACCTTGATCCTCTATGGTTATAAAGATACTTAATTGTTAAAAAATGGATTCCCTTTTTACACTTTTTCCAAAAACAAAAAAAATATATGCTAAATTTCAATGAAACAAATGCCTCTTGACACATGATACTTTTCTTAGCCCTATTCTTATTTATAAATTCACCAATTTCACCAAAGAGGTTAAACACGAGGAGTTAGTTAGCACTAACTCGCGATTTAATTCCGGATTCAGTTCATCCTCTGTTTCACCAAAATAATCCCGGTGTAAAACACGATGGATTGATAGTTCTTGCACTGGCTGTAGTGCAAGGGAATGATTCTAGTGCACGAAGGAAATTCTCTAAAAATCTAGTAACTTCTACGCGCTAACAGTTACCTGACTTTAAACACCAAACACGTGTGAAGTATTTATTTAGGTTATGTTGTTGTTGGATGTTATCTACTTTAAGTTTTAGAATGTACAGATTGAATCTGTACCTCATTTTAAATGCTGTATCATCATACATATCCATTAGGTTTTATTTATTTATATTAATACGAATCATTTAATGAAATAAAAATTATTTTCAAACGACGGTGTTTCGCCCAATCAACATAAGGCTTTTTCAAATCAAAGATTTCTTAATAATAAAAATATTTTTATAATTGAAAATAAGTTAGTCACATTTTTATATCTGAAATATTTTAATATTATTATTATTTATAAAATTGTTCATTACTTTTTTTTTAATTAAACAAATTAATAATAGCAATATTTTTTATTATTACCAAATAAATTCTTTCTATGGGCTAGGAGTCTTCTGGGCCATGTGTCGGTTGTCCCCAATGTATAACGATCAGACTCTTCAATCTGGTAAACATGTCCACATTCTTAAGCTTTTGATTTGCTGATAGGTCTCGTTTCTGCTGTTGCTTGAGCAGAAATTAACCAGGTCATAAACAATCGGAAGTTATCCTTACCTATTCTTCCATACATACAAACTAGTCCCCAAAGACGCCAGAAATTTAACCGGGATCAAATCATAGGTCAACCCACCCTGAACTATCTTGAACAAGTTCTCCAAACCAATGTTAGTGAAGGATATTGAGGTACTTTTCTCAGTCCAACACTCGGCAAGCTAATTAAACTTACTTGACTTTATTGCCGAAATGTTCCCTCTGCCTCGCCTCCTGCAATCCGCTCTATCGCAGTCACATGTTGATGATGATTCCAGTTCCTTACTGCTGGCTGCAGTTAAAGTCTCCCATTATGTATCCCCACTCTATAAAGATGTACATTAACTGGGGTTTGGCCAGTCAATAGCACTATAATAATAATCGCTTAAGCGGTCCAGGATCGACTCTCAGTACCGGCAGATCTGGTTTATGAGTTTCTGCAGCCTTTCTTAGCTGTAGCACAAATGTAGCACATAACCCCTCATTATTTATTAGAGCACATTATTAGCATGTATATGTTTCCGTTTGGAACACATACATATGTGCATATCTACCAAGGTGATATTCACCCATTCATGATATCAGATATTATGATTCAGTTATAGATCCGTTTGTGTTAACCGTAGAGGCAAATTTGTCCTGTATCATGATAATCAAGTCATCAGCATATAATAAGGCTAAGTGACTCTCGTTGGATAGTAATCTTAGCAGTCCATCGATTACCTTGTTCCACAGCAGAGACGAAAGTATTTTTCCCCGAGGACATCCCTTTCAACCCGAGCTACCGAAGATTGTGTACCAAGAAGTGTACTACATACATTTAGCTCCATAACATATTTTCGATCTACTTACCACAAGATATCCCAATATATGCTCTAGATTCTAGAAGCTCTAGTGTATCTAATAAAATATAATTGAAAGAGGTAAAGCTTTCCCAAAAATTATTATTATAAATTTGAGTTAAATAGCCTATGATTAATTAATACCAATATTACTGCCGGTATTTTCAAACGTCTTGTTTGCAAACGCGCAGTTGGTCATAAAAACTTTTTAAACCATTTACATATATACTACATATAATAGCTACCGTTATGTATTCTTATACTGCTTATTTTAGATAAATAACACGCGTGCGATCTGTTGGTTTTCTAGATTTTCCTTACATTACCGATAACAGTAACGAAATTACTCCATTGCTGATAAAGAATGGGGTATTATAGAAACACATGTTTACATTATGTTGAAAGCTCAAGTCGACAACATTTTAACGGCCAAAGAACTTTACTGTTTGTTGGCTAAATGTAGACCGCATTTGAGAATAATTTTATTGTCGTTTACCGTTTTTCTCTAATTTTTAAATTCACTTATATGAAAATAAATGTACCATGCAGAAAGATAACATTTACCCTGTCGCTTAATTAATTAAAGGTTATATGGCCTGCCAAGAAAGTATAATCTAAATTCTAAAATATTTTATTAAAGACTGAAAAACCTGGCAAATAAAATGAAAAATTAAAATGGCATGATTAAATTAGGTTGAAAGAACTTGGGCACAAAATATGAACCAAATACCTTTTTATATAATTTCGCAAGAAATCTTGAATGTAGGTATTTAGATTTTCTAGGCAGAGTTTTGGTACCGAGTGGCGCTTGTATGTTTTTAATATTTTAAAAGGTTCGAATATTTTAACATACACATAGGTGAGTCCCTCTCTAACTCAGAATTTAGACTCTGTAACCAATGCTCAAGAATGTTTAAATAATCACTAACTGCAAATATAATCCAACACAATTCCATTGCACTTGACCTGTACTATCCTCTATACTATAGACTTTTCCCTGAGAAGAAGAAATTATCAAAGAAGGGGAACCTTTTTGAATGCATCATAAAATGTACTGTTTGTGAACCTAAACTTTATCACGAGTATAACTTTTAGGGCTTACTAAACGTGAGCTTGTGCGGGTAATATAGTTTTGGAAGTCATCTCAAGCTATTACCAGGTAACTTTACAGCATTTTTGAATAAAACATTTTATTATCCATCTCTCTCAATCAGCATTATGTAGATCTGGCTCAGCTGTTGGAAATCGGTCAGGGAAGGTGAATTTGAAGTGCTTACCCATTAGCCATAATGCTACTCGGTTAATTATCCATCAATCTGCACTAATAACTCACTTGGGAAGATTTATACATTTGCTCCATGTAAGAGAATCTACAGGTAAATATCCAAGTATTTGACTCATCTTTGATAGACTGTAGCGACACGTTTTACAACAAACAAAAATACTTACGTTCTGCAACTTATCTGTGCCTTGGCTTAACTTAAATACAATAAAATGAAAACTCTCGCCCTCTTTTGAGATTAAGGGAAGTCATAGGTGGATTGGGTCATCATCAAATTCATAGAGATATGGATATAATGGCGCCAGCATAATTCATTTAAATTAATTAATGCTAATTAAAATGAATTAAGTCCCAATTATACATGGACCGAATTTCGCACTATGTTATTACACAAAAACATCACATAGTAAAAATTAAACAAGAAACAACACAAATAATTCAATTTATTTATTTCACATAAGAAAATCATTAGTTAGTAAAAAAAGAACTAGGTCTTCAGTTGTTATTCAAATAATACCTTAACATGAATTATAATAATATTACAACTAAGTTAAAAATAAAAAAAAGAAAAAAAGAAAAAGAAAAAATAAGAAACTCGTACTATAATCGTTATTAGGTTTGAAGCTAATCAATTTTACTTAAAAAAATTAAATTCGAAATCTCATATAAATATACTTATTCTCATATCAAAAATTTCTATCCATAAATGTAATAATCCACTCTTAAATTTTGATCAAATGAACTAGTTAACGCTTCCACAAAAAATAAGATATAATGAACCCAACTGGTTATTTCTATAAATTTAATTTTGTTTACAAACGTTACTTCAAATAACTCGTTGAAGATGACTACCAGGTGCACCATTGCGAGCCGTAAAAAAATAAAGATTTTTATTAACTTTTCAAATTCTAAAGAGATTCAAGATGGACGTTCCAAAGCGTGACAAAAAAACCCTCTAATTTCGATATCTTGTAAAAAAATAAAGATTTTTATTAACTTTTCAAATTCTAAAGAGATTCAAGATGGACGTTCCAAAGCGTGACAAAAAAAACCCTCTAATTTCGATATCTTCCAGACTTTCAAACAACGATTCGGTACTCTTAGTAAATCACTAATTATTTCATAATTCACCCATTAAAAGTGAATTTAACTGTTTGAAACCAAAAATTTAATTAACCACCCAACAACGTCTTGCATATTGTCAAGAGAATTTTTACAAGAATGGCCGTGTTGTAGAGTATCAACGGATCTCAAGGGAAAATCGTTTCCTGCTACAAGAAACGTCTGTAATTTTATTGCTTGTTTACGAATTAGAACGCCAGAAAACATTTATGCCCAACTAGGGATTATTGAAAAATCGATACTTTATAGTTGAAATGCCAAACCTAGATGGCGTTGCAAATAAACATTGATAGTCGAATTTATTTTAATATACATGGTGTCTTACAAAAAATAACCCAATAATTTTTGTTCAATATACAAGGTGTTTTTAAAATAAAACAATAGACAGAAAAACTGCCTGGATCTTCATGGATATAGCTGATCAGCTCTTTTTGCTGACCCGTAAATACGAGGGGAACTAGAAAATTTATCTACCATGCTATGATAACAATTGACAGACGTGTGCAATTAATGTCAAATAGTCGCAGGTCTTTCAAAGGTTCGCAGCAGATTTGAATCAAATTCGCCTATTAATCTTCATTCTGTGAAGTGAAGAAAGTGGTAGAAAATGAGCGTAGTAAAATTGGAAGATCTAAGTGTCGACAAAACTTCTTACGAAAGAATGCAAGTTATTCAACAGCTAATATCTGCAATCGGAAACGATGCCCCCTCACGTTGTGTAGTCAAATTTTGTTCAAAACAATTTTGCTGAGGAAGGGAGAGTTAAGCTTTAGATTAGGTCCGCTAACCGCAGCCGCACATACTAGTAGTAGTAGTAGTAATTATGGGGAGACCTAAGCCTAGCAAGTAGGCCTCTATGGGCCCTTTTTGCCAACCCCCGCTCGTCCCCTTAATCACCTTCACTGCCTTCGTCTTCTTCTACCTCATCTCCCTCCGTGAACCTCCTAGATTCTCTAATGAAACTCAGGATGTCTGTCCACGCCAGGGAATGTAACTCCTCCTTTTCGAGCGTAACCGCCCCAAAGGTTTTAAATCTTAACCGCTCATATGTTACACATTCCCCCAGATAGTGGTAGGATGTTTCTTCCTCCCTTCCGCATCTTGGGCATATGGGATTCTGTTCTACTCCTATCAAGGATAGGTGTCTCCTCAATTTACAGTGTCCTGTCAGAATCCCTACCAATAGGTTTAGGACCCTTCGGCTTTTTCCCAGTAGCCAGGTAGACTTTTGTAAGTTGAACCCCGCTATATGGTACTTTGCCTGGCGACAGCCTCTGCTCCTCTCCCATCTTTTCTTAGATGTCTCGTAGGCCCATTCACATAGACTTGTTGAGACATGTTTCCTTGTTATACCTAGGAAGGGTTCCGGTCCGAAGCATGTTTCCATGGCTCCGCGTTTGGCTAGCTCATCAGCCCTCTCGTTGCCTCGAATTCCTGCATGACCAGGGACCCAAACCAGTTCGACTTCTTTATGTCTTGCCAGCTCCTCTAAGGCACCGCCACACTCCTGAACAAGTGGTGATCTTGTTCTGGGCGAGCATATTGCCTTCAGTGCCGCTTGACTGTCAGAGCAGATGTATATTTTCTGTTCTGTCGACCTTTTTATTTCCTCCTTGGTTGCTACCGTTAGGATAGCAAAAACTTCTGCTTGAAACACCGTGGCATACTTCCCTAAGCTTATGCTTTCTTGTATGCCTCGATTTTCTACATAGACTCCTGCTCCGGAGCATTGTTCTTTAGTCATCCTTGAGCCATCCGTGTAACACACTAAGGCTCCTGGTTGAAACTTAAGCTCTTCTTGCCCCCACTCGTCTTTAGAGGGGATTGTAAGAGCATATCCTCTATCCATCCTTAACCTGTCCTCTGCCTCGGTTGCTTTACAACTAGACAAGGGTAACTCCTTCGTCACTATTTCAGCTACCCTAGCGTGGCCCGTGCATACTCCTTGGCCTATCCACAACCCTGCGTCTCGCATTCGCAAATGGGCTGCCATGGCCTCTTTCTTTATCCAGGTATCAAGACTAGGAAGTCCTAATAACCCTTCAAGTGCTGCTGTTGGGGTTGTTCTCATTGCCCCAGTAATGCCTATACATGCCAACCTCTGGATTTTAGCCAGCCTTGTCGAGATGGTAGTCCGTTCTACACTAGGCCACCATACCACTGAGCCATATTGGACTCTAGGTCTGATCACCATTACGTAGAGCCAGTACAGAATTCGAGGACTCATCCCCCAATTCCTACCTACCGCCCGGCGCAGCTGCCAGAAGGTTGCTATCGACTTGGTGACCACCTTGTCGACATGCTTCGTCCAACTTAACTTGCTATCGAGAGTCACCCCTAGGTACTTAACCTCCTGCACTAGTGTTAGAGGTCTTCCGTACATAATGGGTGCTCTGAATTCATCCAAGTTTCTCCTCCTGGTGAAGAGAATCATCTCTGTCTTCCGTGGGTTGACTGAGAGGCCGTCCTCTTCACACCACCTTTCTATAATTCTACAGGCTACTTGCATTCTATTGCAGACGACGCCCAAAAACCTCCCAGTTACTAGTACCAGGCCATCATCTGCATATGCTTGGGCGTAGAAGCCCTCTTCTGTTAGCCTCCCTAGTAGTCTGTCCATTATGAGGCACCATAAATGAGGTGATAGGCAGCTACCTTGTGGGCAACCTCCCCTCACCCCTGCTTCAACTGAACAGTCCCCCAAAGCGGCTGTTACCGTCCTCTCTTCTAGCCCCGATCTTACCCACCTGACCACGGAAGGGTGTGTCCCCCTGGCCTGCAGGGCTTGGTCGATAGTAGCCAACTTAGCCTTATCAAAAGCGCCTTCGATATCGAATAAAACTGCCAGGGCTACATCTTTATAATGAAGAGCCCTCTCAACCTTATACACGATTGCGTGGAGTGCTGTTTCAGTGGATCTTCCACGTCTGTATGCGTGCTGATGTTTGTGGAATGGGTTCTCCACCATCACCCTCTCCACAAGATACCTATCCACAATCCTTTCCAAGATTTTTAAAAGGAAGGACGTTAGGCTTATGGGCCTGAAGGATTTTGCAGCTGTGTAGTCTTTCTTACCCGGTTTGGGTATGAAAACCACTCTAGCTGTCCTCCATTGTTGCGGTGTATACCCCATTGCCACACTAGCCCTATAGATCCTCATCATTCTACTAATAAGGGTCTCCAGGCCCCTTTGTAGGAATGCCGGGAAAATTCCGTCTGGCCCAGCTGATTTAAAAGGTTTAAACTCGTTCACTGCCCACGTGACTGCACCCTTCGTTATCACCCCCTCGGCAAACAGCCAGTTCTCGTTAGGAGCTCTTTGTTGTTCTGCCGTGGGTGTGTTTTGGGTGGTGCCATCGCCTGGGAAGTGCGTTTCCAGGAGGTAACGCAATGTATCTTCCCTGGAAGTGGTCCATACTATATACCATTTAATGCATCTCATCGAGCTGAACAATAGTGCCTATAATGAAATTTGGAGGGGAGCAGTAGTTTTCGAGATAATCACCAAAAACTTTTTTGGGGGGGGAGTCATAGACTTATTACATGTTAATTCCCCTACCCTACCTGAAAATGCATGCTTTGTTGCACATGGGACCTAACCTAAACTTAACCTGTAACCTAACCTATAACCTGACCTATAACCTAACCTATAACCTAACCTATAACCTAACCTATTACCTAACCTATAACCTAACCTATAACCTAACCTATTACCTAACCTATAACCTAACCTATAACCTAACCTATAACCTAACCTATAACCTAACCTATAACCTAACCTATAACCTAACCTAACCTATAACCTAACCTACAACCTAACCTATAACCTAACCTATAACCTAACCTATAACCTAACCTATAACCTAACCTATAACCTAACCTATAACCTAACCTATAACCTAACCTATAACCTAACCTATTACCTAACCTATAACCTAACCTGTAATCTAACCTATAAACTAACTTGTAACCTAACCTATAATGATCATGATCTTAAATTGGTTTAAAGTGAAGTTGTGCTTTACTTCACTTTTTACGCAGTTTATTTTACTTAGATTATTTTCTGTTTGATAGGGCCCTAAAATATTTTACTTAAAAGGAACCATGCTGTAGTTACATTTCTTAATAATTCTGCTAGTAAATTTCTGTTGAAAATTTTATAGAAGTGTAATAATAATTATCAGTTGTTTACAAATAACCACACAATATTGTTTTCTGTCAACATTATGTCAAACTTTCATAGGTGACTACTGACTAATCAGTCGAAAAATATTTTAAATGCAAATTACTTATTTGACCTAAAGATGGTACTGCTTCTAATACATCATTGCATTTGTATTTTTTTTTACTATCTTATGAAGCAAAAATCCAATCCCTAATAAAAAAAGATCGACTATCACTGCTTAAAAAATAGTGGATTTAAAATTTTTCTAAGGTGGCCATGACAGAATGTCACGTTATAACTGAGTGCAAAATTTCATACTCTTGAAATATTCTCCGAAATATTAAAAAAAAAAGTTAGGCAAGTTTTCGTTTTTTGCTTCTATTTAGTGGCCTGTGACTTTTTTAAATATTGGAACTGGTTTCGAGTTGGCCTTGGAATTGTGCAATTTTTGTCGTATTTAACCAACTTTGTATCTCTTATGGTTTTCTAAATCGCAATAGTGTGCAACGGAACGTTAACCGTCCTTATGCCTTGAATGATAGCTCCTGAAGGCATTTTATACATATAGACGGTACGGTACTTATTTTTTGCTATTGCACCTCATACCTGATGTACATGCATCTGGAATTGGCAACAATTCGAGCTCCACAGTGACATTCATATTATATGCTCCATATAGTGAACCATGCCAAATCAATTATTTTTTTTTCGACGAAATAAACCGCCATTCCATATTTTATTCTAATAACCATCGAAAGTTAGTTAACTGTAAATTTGATCGTCTTAGGTAAATCCAGTAAATATTGAAATCCGAGGTTAATTAGGAAAAGTTATTTTGTGCATTTGTAAGCTACGTTGTACTTCATACATAACTTTCGCCTTTCTTTTATGTTTATACAGCAGTGTACAATCACTTCATATGGCTTTTCTTCCTGTCAAATAAATTAATGTACTTGCATTAACAAGAGCACAATCAGATTTCTAATTTTAATTATTTTTAATTTTTTAATAAAACAAAGCAGTTTTACAAGTATATCCCAATTTTAATTATAAATTATTATTAATTATTAATTATAAACTGTTTACGTCGTTTTGTTTTTGACAGACTTTCCATATCTAGACAGAATCAACGTTACTTATCTAATGCTGAAAGCATTACAATGAACTAACATGAACAAATATATTAAATACATTAAAACTATTGCTCAACCGACTTAAACAAAAATCTAAACAATCATTAATTTCTATATTAACATAATAAAATCATAATAATGGTTTCACGAGTATGCAATAATCGCATTAGCTAACCAAAAACGCGTTCGTTTAAAATAAATTTAAACTATTAAATAAGTAAAAGTTAAATAAATAATAAGTAAAAGATTACCTACTATTATGATTAATACAATTTTATAATTTGAATAATAAAATTCAACAATTTTATCTTTTTTTTAGTGGTAATTGCGTTATTTAGCCAGTAATCCTTTAAAGTACGATAGGTATATTCCTCAAGTCGGTACCCGATGTTAGGAATAGGCATATATGCAACCCTTAGTCCAGTTTTAACCAGAAAACAATGTAGCAGATGTAAAAACATTTTACATACATACGTACTTAGAATTTTGAAATGAAATCTGTGGCTTACGTTAACAATATTCCAAGAAGCAATTCTTGGAATAATTATTATACCTCTTAACGTATATAAAACGCAGTCATCTTTTATTAGCGATGACACATATTTGCATTTTGCCAACTCACTATAGTTACTTTAATAGTGCCAGAAAATAGAGATTTTACTGTATACTGATGAACGCATCTCACTGACGTGAGAATATCCATGCGGATATGCAAAAATAACTTGTAACCTAGTTCTGGAAGTCAACGTTAAGAAGGAATTAAATTGGAATTCTGGATGACGACAAATTATGACATTATATGAAATAGTTTTGTTTTACATAAAAAACAAATTAATTTAATTTTTTTTTTCTATTTTAAAATTTCTGTCTTGATCAATTTGTAGTTACATTTGTAAAGATAAACCCTGCCAAGTACTCTTACTATACAATAGCATTTGTGATAACAGGTGTTTTTTAAACCATTGCCAAGTTTACTATAAATTTAGACGTATATAAGCTTGAAGTACGTTCGAATTTGGCGCACTCTACAATTTTGTATTTATAGATAACCTAGCAACAGATTTAAATTACTATTTTCTAAAAAAAATAAGAAATTTCGAAAAGTTTTCATATTCTTGAAATAAGCACACGCGCATACAAAAAGATTCTTGTGTCGCGAAACTAACAGACAGGTAAAGAAATCTAAAACCCTTCTTTACTTCTAAAACTAAAATCTGAAATAAATATCATTGTCTGTGAATGTACAGTTAAGAAAAGCAGCAACAAAAGTATTTGTCTATGTCATAAAAACGTGATGTCTGCGACATTCTTGTGCGGTGTCAGATGTCATGTTAATGGTACCGTATACTCTTCATATAATACATTGTTGTATTGCAGCAGATGGGAATGATCCATGGGGCACGTTATTATAATGGCCCTAAAGAACATCCCACAATCGTGGGCGCATGCATACCGAACATGAGACCGCATTATAATTTCTATTACCACATAATCGCACGACACGGATGGCGTTCATAACTTTTGGACCTCTTTTAAGCTTCACATTAGGGTGGAAGACACGTATAATATATTACACACTTTTCTGCACCCTGATTTTTGGATAAGATTGAATAAATAATAAGTATTTTCTCAAAGACGCTTAAAGATCTCAATTTAGGGTCTGCTAAATTGTTGCAGTCTTGTGCGATTTTTAAAAACCTATTAAAATAATTTTTTATTTTATTCTCAGTTACACCAAACTTTTAATCTTTACTTAGCCTTAGATATACAGGATGTCCATTTAGGGCGCAATTGTTAGATATCGACTGTACAACAAACATCACCCTCACAAACCGCCAGCTGTAGAAGCTCTGACAGAAGATGACCTGATAGAAGAATAATATTTTGTCAATGTTATGTTAACAACTGCCAAGAAGGTACGGATAAAATTCAGGGATTTCAATTCGAGGTTCTCTGGACAAACGAATCAAAGTTCACAAACTGTGGGATGTTTAATAAGCATTTGTAGCACTCATTACTGAGCCATCGATAAACCCCATAGATTGGAGGAGAGGAGATCGCATAAAAGATTTGGATTCAAGGTTTGGTGTAGAACTAAAGATAATTTAAATTCCTGATTGACTTGAGGTATTTTTTTCTAATTTTCGGTTGGTAATATTAGGGAATCGTTTGATAGGGCCATTATCTTTTATTTCAATTTGAACGAACAAAGATATCTTGAACTATTACGTGAGAGAGGGAGTAGCAGCTCTCAGCAATCAGGAGCCACCAGTTTAATCATATGTGGTTTTAACAAGACGGTTGCCATGTCCACAATACAATGAAAGTCAGGAAATTTCTTGAAATCTTTTAATAAACTTTTTTTAGTTTTGTTTATTGTTTCCAGCCTTACTTTGTGGAACTCCATAATCATGAAATAAATAAAGATTAGTAAAAGTTTCACAGTTTTATTAAAATATAACCTGACAATAATATCATAGTTTATTGAAATAGCTCATGTTTTTTTGTAGGTTAAAAGTTAACTCTTTTTTTTCTATCATTTTAATTATTATTTTTGAACAAAAAGGTAAGCAGCTTACTAGATAAATGCAATTTTCATAGTAATGTAACAGTTCGCCTATAACCATTTCTTCATATAATTAACTTTGTTAGGACACTAGGTATTTAAATTGAAATTGTTTTAAAAAGCTTTGAGTAACTTAGATAGGAAAGAGTTATCCGTGCTGAAAATGCATTTTAAAGTAATGCTTTAATTCATCTTGTTTTTTTTTTCTTTATATTAAGCAACAAAAACGTTTTTATTTGATTGTACGTAAATAGTTATTTACGTTATAAGTCCAGAGAAAGTAATTGGAATTTAGTTAAATTATTGGAAATGGAATTTTACAGTCGAGTAAGATGTTACATCGAAACGTGACTGTAAGAACGTTTCCAGGACGTATGACGTAATGCTTTTTATTTCATACTGCAATTATTGGTTTAATTTTAAAAATATATATAAAATAAATTTCCGAATTTAAAATATGGACATCTACGACAACGTGCATCTATGGCAACTATTAGTCGAATTCAAAACATAGAAACATAAACATAGTGTCCATGGTAACTGAATACTAAAGCATTGTTCAGTTGATTTATTTTATTTGAGTCCGGTAAAAAAATTTACAGTCATACTAGACCGTAAAATCGCATTTTCCGGACTGTAATCACTACCGTTGGATAATATGGATGGATAATATGTTACAGTATGAAATAAACCATGTTTCAGGATTAGAACATTTGGAGGTAAAATTGATCTTTTCATCAAAAGAGTAGATTTCGTTTATGTTTTGATTATAGCCTTGGCCTGAAAAAACTTTTTCGGGCACTTATTTAAGAGACTGTTTAAAAGGTTCACAGGTACTATCTACAATTTGATTGTTTATCAAATATTAAATTAAAAAGTACTTATTAGCTTCTCATCATTTTGTTTATGTTTGTTGAGCATCATAACCTCACCCTGTCATGTGATTGCCGGTAAAATAAATAACGATGCATGACGTAAATTGATAGATGGCGTAAACGGATTTAACTTCATGCCGTATAATTAAATTAGCAGGAAATTTTATTTTAAGTTTTTTGTAAATCGTTTAAATAATTATAAATATTCTATTAACTATTAAACAATTTATAAAGAATTTTTGGAAGTAAATGTTAATGCAAAACCTTAACTTTTAACTTAAATACTAAATTATTCTTTAAAACTGAGTACAATCGAATAAAAAATAATGTATGATACAGGCACGAAAACATTTTCTTTCGGACTCGTCCGAAAAATTGTAATTTTCGTCCTCGTATCACAAATAAATATTTTTGTGCTTTATGATACATCTTTCAATGTCAAGTCGATCCTGGGCGGTGTCTTTTTCTGAAAATTTTTCAACCATTTTATGCTTTAAAACTTGTCATTGTTTAATTTTCCGCTGCTTCCAAGGCTTTTTCTTTTATTAAAGGTCCAGATATGGAAATGTTTTTATTTCTGAATTTATAGAACCAATTTGCAAACTACTTGGTCAATCGCCAACCCTTCAGTTGTGGGATGTTTTCTCTTCTGCTCTGTGTTGAAACCTTGTTCAAACAGCTTTTTGAAGTCGGATTTGTTTTTTATAATGTCGTTAACTTGTGTTCTTCCAACACCAAACTTTTCAGCCAACTTTCTAGCACTGGTACTGAACTATTCACTTTCCACAATATTATCAATTTTCTCTTTAAGGGACGAATAAGTTTTCTTTTTAGCTTAATGTGTACAATATAAACTTAAATACGATATTAAATATTAATAAGGTTTTTTAGGATATTTTTCAAGAAAATAAACTACCTATATCCTCTTTTACGTATTATCTCGAAAATCCCCCTTAATGATTGTTGCATTTGCATTGTACATCGTTGTCAACAAAACCATTTATGGCCGGTAATGAGAATATAATTGGTTTTTGAGATTCAAAAATGGCCGTTTTTAGAAGTGACCCGCTTTTAAGAGGTGGGCGAAAATAGAGCGGTGGTGAATTTCGACTTTGGTTTCAAACGTGATTTTAAAGTTTGATATCAAGGGGTTGAGTTCTTTAAAACATTTTAAAATTTGTCACTAATTAAGTCAAAGTGAAAACACAAAGATTTATACATATTAAATGCATGTTTGCTACTAAAGATTATTATTGATCTTGAAGATCGAATTGATAAAAAGATATATTACAGTTTTATTAAATAAAGGTGTGAGCTAGTAATAAAAGTCAGAAATATGTGAAAAGATTCGATTTTCATTATTTCTTTGTAGCGGTTCTTTTATGATGGGTTATAAAGAAGAGTATGAAAGCTCGTTATAACCGTGTGAGAGGAGTGGGCAATATTATTGTGTGTACGCTGTAAATACCTATTTTATGGAAACTGATACCTCTTAATGTTGATTGATATATGAGAGATATACAGTACCATTTGTCTGATTTGTTACCATACCTTTATGGTATACCTATTTTACTTTCTTTATTAAATTGTTTATCGTCAACTTTTTAATCCTTTTCTGCGTTATTATATGCGATTATGTTTATTATTATTACTTGTGGGATTCTTTTTTTTGTAAGTTGCACTATTTTAGATAGACTCCTCCTTCTTTTCGTTTAGTTTGATCATGAACAGCAAACTGTGTGTTTGAGGTTAGGAGATTTTCTACTTCCCTACTAGGTAATCAGGCTACACTAGAAAATCTCATAACGCCCGGAAGATTCTTCTAACTGACAGAAAAACATGAACAACTAATTTGAAAATATTTAGATTAAATTTAGTTTAAAAAAGAACATATTTGGGTAACATCTAAATCCCATCTCTTTAAGAAGTTTTTAGAAATTTCGTCTTTTAAACGAAAGCCAAACGATATATTTAAGTAACATCCAAACATTATCACAAGGATGGCGAATTCGCATCTACAAACTTACGAAATGCAGCTTTCATAGCACAATATCAAAATATTTATTAGCCTATTTTAGTGGTACAACTATACAGCGTTGTAAAATAAAATTCCTACAAAGTTACAAAACAATTTATAAAAATAAGTGTTAAAATTGCCCCAGGTGTTATACGAGCGAATTTGGTTGTTAGGAAAATTGTGATATAAGTAGTTTATAAATACAGATGAAGTTGTTGCATATGATGTGTTTTATACTACCTTATATTTGTGAATTATACTACCCATTCCCTATAGAACTAGATCCCAGAAGCTATGAAGCTTGTGCGAGAGGGAAGAGTGATTATTATTATTACGCAGGTCCTTCGTGCGGCTACATTCGACTTACAGATGGTATAACACAAATCCGTGTTGCAGCTAAGAAAAACTACAGAAAATCTTAGCTATTAGATATGCGGGCATCGGGATTTGATCCCGATCCGCTTGGGTGAGAGACCTATTTATAAAAGGTTTCTAAATACATTTATATTTTAAAGCCATTGATCAAAATAATATCGCACATTACAATTATGTCCACGTCGCTATCCAATCACAATAAGAATGGACAACATAAATAAAAGTTTAATTTGTGCATTAACTTGTGTTCTTTTTAGACTGAATTTCCTTTTACTTAACTAGATACATATATACTTAATTAAATTATGTAACTTATTTAGCTATTTATATTTTCCAAAATTAAATTTACTCTTTCCGAAATTAAATTTACTTTTTCAAAAACTGTATTTACTTTTTCCTAGATTAAACTTACTATTTCTGAAATTAAATTTACTTTTTCCAAAACTGTATCTACTTTTTCCGAAATTAAACTTACTATTTCCGAAATTAAACTTACTATTTCCGAAATTAAACTTACTATTTCCGAAATTATACTTACTATTTCCGAAATTAAATTTACTATTTCAGAAACTGTATTTATTATTTCCGAAATTAAATTTACTTTTTCAGAAACTGTATTTAATATTTCCGAAGTTAAATTAACTTTTTCAAAAACTGTATATTTACTTTTTCCGAAATTAAACTTACTATTTCTGAAATTAAACTTGCTATTGCCGAAATTAAACCTACTATTTCCGAAATTAAATTTACTTTTTCAGAAACTGTATTTATTATTTCCGAAATTAAATTTACTTTTTCAGAAATTGTATTTACTTATTCCGAAATTAAACTTACTATTGCCGAAATTAAACATACTATTTCCGAAATTGAATTTACTTTTTCCGAAATTAAATTTACTTTTTCAAAAACAGTATTATCAAGAAAAATATTATGTACCAAGTAATTAGAAGATTTTCAGAGGAAGGTAATTACTGGTTTATAATTATTAATGTTAAATTAAAATCAAATAGTTTAATTTTAGGTTGTTTATATCACTCACCTAATGGATCTCATGCAGGTTTCTTGCAGTTTTTGGAAGAATGTTTTGAAAATTGCATAATAAATTATAGGCAAACCACATTAATAGTAGGTGATTACAATATTAACTTACTGCAAAATAGCACGCCAGCAAATAGATTAAAGAAATTAATAAGTGATTATGGTTTTAAACAGTATGTCAGGGGATATTCCCATATTTCAGTAGCAGGTAATGAATCTTTAATAGATTTAGTTATTTGCAATAAAAGTAATTTACATTGTAATGTTGTAGATGAACCTGTTTTTAACCGACATTCCCTTATTAAGATTGAATATGAAGATGGTGATAGTTATCATACCTCAATTCGAATTAGGGCTAAACTCAACGATATACATGAATTCAGAAGTAGAGTAAATCAAATAAATTTAAATTATTTTGATAATAATGTAATTAGAAAATATGATGATTTTTTAGATAATAGGAGAACAATAGTGGATGAAGTTACTCCATTTGTTACAATTACTCAAACTGGTAAAAGTAATCCATGGATTACAAAAGAGATTAGAGAAATGATGAAGCACAGAGATAAAAAATATAAAAGGTACAGAGTAACAAAACATCAAATACATTGGAATGATTATAAAGTTTATAGAAATCAAGTGAGTAGGTTAATTAAAAATGCTAAAAAAATGTATTATGAACAAGTAATTGATAGGAGCAAATATGATTCTATTAAAATGTGGAAATCGTTAAAAAACATTGTAGGAAACGCAAAGAAGGACAGTTGTTATACTTTAACACTAGATGATCAGATAGTATATGAACATGGAGAAATAGCAAACAAATTCAATGAGTACTTTATAAGTAGTATACAAGAAATAGTTCTAAATATTGCTGTAGGTGATGATATTATGGAAGAGGCTGTACCTAGAAATGAAAGGTTTTTTGATTTTAGGTTCGTCTCGGAAGAACAATTAAGGGATGTTGTGTTCAGTATGCCTAATAAGAACAGTCCTGACCACATATCAATTAAATTATACAAAATAGCTTACAATGATTTATCTAGTAAATTAGTGCATTTAATAAACTTATCATTAGAAAGAGGAATAGTACCAGCAACGTTGAAATTATCTACTATTGTTCCTATACATAAAGTAACCAATACTTTAAAGATCGATGAATTTAGACATTAGACCTGTTAATATGATTTCTAGTTTAGCTAAAATATTAGAAAGAGTGGTTTATATTCAGATAGAGCAATATTTAAATACAATTCAGTATTTGTCATGCTACCAATCGGGTTTTAGACAACAACACAGTTGTGAACAAGCGTTTCAATATTGCTTAAATGAATGGAAACAGAACAAAGTTATTGATAATATTACAGTGGCTGTTTTCCTGGACCTTAAAAGGGCCTTCGAAACAGTAGACCGTGATAAACTAATCAATAAACTCAGAAATATTGGTTTAGGGGGAAACGTGTTGCAGTGGTTTAAGAGTTACCTAACGGGAAGATAACAAAAAGTAAGATGTAATGGAATTGAATCGGAAGTGTTGGAGATAAATTATGGAGTCCCTCAAGGTAGTCTGTTAGGACCATTATTATTTCTAATTTATATAAATAATATTATTTATACAGTAAAAAATGCAAAATACATTTATTTGCATATGTGATATACATATCTGGGACCAATAGAGATGAGGTTCTCCATACATTAAATAGTGAACTTCAAAATGTAACTAAGTGGTTAAATTGCAATAAATTAAAGTTAAACATTGATAAAACAAAAGCAATGGTTTTTGGAAAAAGGAATATTGTTAATCAATGGACAGAAACAAATTTTGAAATTAAAATTGGAAATTCGAATGTTGAAATAGTCAATAAAATAAAATATTTAGGAGTAGTGGTAGATGTAAATCTTAAATTTGGAGATCACATAGATTATATATGTAAGAAGATAGGAAAAAAAGTGGGTATGCTTAGTAGAGCTAGTCCCTACTTAAGTACCTACGCAAAAAGAGTGGTGTATAATACAATAATATTGCCTCATTTCAGCTTTGCCTCCACGATCCTACATTTAGCAAGGGCGGGTGATATGAACCGTCTACAAAAACTTCAGAACAGGGCGATGAGGGTGATATTAGGTTGTAATAGGAGAACTAGCATTAAAACAATGTTGGAAAAGTTAAACTGGCTTAGTATTGAAAATTTTTGTGAAATGAATGCACTTATCTTTATACACAAAATTAGATGTAAAATAGTACCAACGTATTTCAATAATATTTTAAAAACAGGAGAAGATACTCACAATTACGGAACCAGATCTAGACTAAATTATCAAATAGGTAGAGTAAATCTTACTGAATCTCAAAATTCTTTGTTTTATAAAACTTTGATCATTTACAATAATCTAACAAATTATTTAAAATCTTTATCAATTATCAAATTTAAAATTAAGTTGAAGGAACATTATTTACAGAAAGATAAATTAATTACAGAAAGTTAAATAAACAAAATTGCCACTTGAAATAAAATAAAATATTTATTAATTCTAACAATAAAGTTAATACAAAAGATTATGCATGTACCTGATTATGTATTTACCTGTATGTACCTGTATTTACTTTTTCCGAAATTAAACTTACTATTTCCAAAATTAAACTTGCTATTTCTGAAATTAAACTTACTATTTTAGAAATTAAATTAACTTTTTCCGAAATTAAATTTACTTTTTCAGAAACTGTATTTACTTTTTCTGAAATTAAACTTACTATTTCCGAAATTAAATTTACTTTTTCCGAAATTAAATTTACTTTTTCAGAAACTGTATTTACTTTTTCCGAAACTAAACCTACTATTTCCTAAATTAAATTTACTTTTTCAGAAACTGTATTTACTATTTCCGAAATTAAATTTACTTTTTCAGAAACTGTATTTACTATTTCCGAAATTAAATTTACTTTTTTAGAAACTGTATTTACTTTTTCCGAAATTAAACTTACTATTTCCAAAGTTAAACTTGCTATTTCTGGAATTAAACTTACTATATCAGAAATTAAATTTACTTTTTCCGAAATTAAATTTACTTTTTCAGAAACTGTACTTACTTTTTCCGAAATTAAACTTACTATTTCCGAAATTGAATTTACTTTTTCCGAAATTAAATTTACCTTTTCAAAAACTGTATTTACTTTTTCCGAAATTAAACTTACTATTTCTGAAATTAAACTTACTTTTTCCAAAACTGTATCTACCTTTTCCGAAATTAAACTTACTATTTCCGAAATTGAATTTACTTTTTCCGAAATTAAACTTACTATTTCAGAAACTATATTTATTTTTTCCGTATTTAAATTTACTTTTTCCGAAATCAAAATTACCCTCTCTGAAATTAATGTAACTTTTTCTGAAATTAAGTTGAAAAGGTATAGAATCTATCGAAAATCCTTTTAAATTCACCGAAAAACGTGAACTGCCTTGGCAATATTTAGTTTTAGGCAAGTAAGTCTTCGAGTGAGTCTCTTTTAATTTATATAGATTTTTAAATTGGTTAGGCTGCGCAATATCTAGAAAGCAGGTTAGATTCATTGAAAACCCAGAATTGAGGCAGAATCTCAGAATTTATTGAAAATATTCCTCAATTACCATAAAAACGGGAACCGTCTAAATATATTCAGATTGGTATAATATGATTGTAGAGCGAGTCTCGTCCAAATTAAATTGGATTGATAATTCCTAAAATGAGTTGTTAGGCTAGGTAATATTCGGAAAGGCCAACGAAGATCAGTAAGAAAAATCCAGAATCAAGCCAGAATTTTTTGCTGTATGCAAAATTTGCTCGAATGTATTTATATAGCCATCGTTCTCATTTCGTTGCATTGGCTACCTCATAACTAGAGGCTAAACTAGAAAGTCCTGAAATTGATTGCTTTCCTCTTCAATGGTTTAGACTACATAATATCTGGAAGGACAGACAGATTATGGGAGGAAATCTAGAATTGAGCTAGAGTAATTTCTGCATAACTAGAAAACCTGCTAGAACGTATTTAGGTAACTCTTCCGGTATTCTGATTTAAATTGAGTTACATTGACTCCATTTTAATTAGGCTAGGCTAGACAATTCCTCGAAACAGTTGGCTAAGATCGATGGGAAAACCCAGAATCTACTGGAAATCCGTTTCAGTAGTCGGAAAAACCTAGATCATTGTCAAATTTTCGACATATAATATGCTCGTCGAATGGATCTTATTTAAATTAATTAAGCCGAATTAGAATCCTCTAAAACGAGTTAGGTTACGCAATATCCAGAAAATCAAATTAAGGCTAGTAAAAAAAATCAGAATCTTTTCTGTGTCCGAAAACGACTCGAACGTAATCTCGGCCCCTTACATGTAGTACTTATTTTGATTAAATTATGTTAGCTTTCTGTTAATTCGGTTAGGTTAGGACAGAATATGAAAAAAATCAGAGTGCATTGCCGAGATGACGTGTCCTTGCTTATGTTTGGCTGTCTTCCAAATGCATTCCATTAGTATTAGATTACTTTGATTTCCACTTAATTGAGCTACATAGATTGGACAATAACTTGAAAAGTAAGTCAAGACCATTTTACAAAAACACTTGAGACAACACAATCGGATGTGCTCAGTTAGATTGAACTCACTCAACTAAGTGTGTAAACAGCAGTCCCTTTTTGGAAAATGAAGGTAGTTGTCCACATTCAATAGTTTCCGACATTCAGGGAGGCGCCTTTCAGTATCATTTACAATTATTATTAATTAGAGGAAGTATAAATCACATCTACACCCGCACATGCACCAACACAAGAGTGAATGCCCTTTTACTAGATTTTACTAACAGCAAATGAGTAGGAATCATTTTTTATAACGATCAGATTAAAATCTATACAAGTTTATAACGAGTAGATGTTCATTGATGAGTGTTTCTGTTATGAAAATAAAAAGAAAGTAGCGTGGGTATGTTTACATTTTCATTTCATTTGAAAGGTTGAGATAACTTTAAGCTTCGTGTACATGAATACGATTATTCAAGTATTTCAGCTTAATTTTTCCGCTTAGGAATTAAGTCTAGAATCCATAAATAATAGTTAGGAAGAATATCTATTGTAGATACATCAAAGACGTGTGGATAAGTACTGCAATAAACGAACAGTGGTGTAAAAATGTTTAGCATTCCTTTGTGAAATATAGTATAATTAAGAATTGCTCATTTGCCACTTTTACCATATCAACATCCTAAAAGTCTAATAAGAAGATATGTTTTGCTCTACAGATTATGCCAAGATGCAGTTGGCAGGCATTCGATTTTGTTTTTTCCAAAGAAATTTATGATACTCGGAAAACTGAAAATAAACACCTTTCAGGACTGACATCAAACAAGCAAAGCAATTTGAAGTTCTATAAACAAACTTATTAAGAATTTTCTGCTTTTTTTCCTTTATTAAAAATCCATATATATTCGAGGCGTGTAGAGCTTGAAAAGAGAAACGGAAACGTTAAAGGTAAACAAATAAAAATCAAAAGTGTTTATTTTTAACGGCGAGTTTTGCTGCTAACCCAAACATCATCACCAGTGATAGTATTTATTTTAACACTGACCTATAACTATGTATAGAAGTGAACCACCTCCTTCATCTCTAATCTCTACCTACCTGTAACGAGATCGTAGTACGAGTATAACAACACGACACATTCCAATTCATTGACTAATAATGTAATTAGTTATTTATTTTTATAACTGATTTTGCAAAACCTGCTCTGAATTAACTAAAAATAAAAAGATCAATTGAATGAAAGTGAAATGACCTTTTATTGAAACTTTTTATTTTGTTGATAATCACAGCGAAAAAAGTCAATAATAATAGATAACAGCTATAATTAGTTATCAAGTCATAACTAATTTTACTTTCAAAAACGCGAGCACACATAATAACGCACTGTATCTTTTTTGTTTTGTTTTTGAAGTTGAATCTAGGTCAAACTCATCAAAAAAAAGGTAGAACTATATAACACGTTCGTTCAAAGGTCCGTGTTGCTTTTGCTGCAAATTTCTCTGGTTGTTGAAATAATACAAGTGCTTGCAACAACAAAAAGCGTGTCAACAATAATTAAATTTAAATAAGGTGCGGCATGTAATCTTGAAAACTGTCGTCCTACGTCTTTGATGTTTTCCTAATTCTTTTCAGAGATGTATATGTTACTGTTAATGATAAACGATGCCACTTGAAAATTCATTCAGTAATGTGTTGATAATAATGCGCATAAGAATTTGAATACGTTAAAAACAAAGAAAATGTGAAATGGTTAATTACAAACATTTAATGAAAAAGTTATTAATAGGATAAGACACAACTATCTCTAAGCGCCATTTAGTGCACAACATCTCTAATTTTGAAAAATACACTTAATATAGTTTCCAAGACATACAGCCATGACCTTAAGAAAATTAACGCTATTACTCTAAAGATTATCCTTAAATTACTCTTTTTAGAATCAATTTCTTTGGCGGAGTCCCTTGGGTCTACTTACTTAGGTAAGAGAATATGAAGTAAAGAAATATCTAAACAATTGCGCAATGTCCATGCAATGAAATTATATTTCAAAAACTTTAAGAATTACCTTAACATCTGAATTTATTCTCAACTACCACCAATATACATGATATTATTAAAACTGAGCTATTTAATGTTGAAATTGAATACAAATTGCACATAAACTAACAAATCAAACGAATTGTACACAAATTTTACACAAACTATGCACACATCACACACAAATTGCAAATAAATTGCACACCACTTGCATACAAATTGTTCACAAATCGCACACAAATTGCATATAAACTATACGCAAATTGTACACAAATTGCGCACCATTGCATACAAATGTTCACAAATTGCACACAAAACAGCATAAGTTGCACACAAACTGTACACAAATTGCACACAAATTGTTCACGACTTTCACACAAACCGTACACAAATTTCACACCAATTGCACATAAACTTACAAATCACACGAATTGTACACAAGTTTCATATAAACTGTACACAGACTATGCACAAATTGCAAACAAAACACAGATTGCATACAAATTGCATTTAAAGTGCTCACAAAAGAGCACAAACTGCACACAAACAGTACACAAATTGCATACAAATTACACCCAAAATGCAAACTAAATGTTTACAAATTACACATAAATTGTACACAAATTTCACGCAAATTGCAAACAAATTGCACACCAATTGCATACACATTGTTCACAAATCGCACTCAAATTGCTCACAAACTGTACGCAACTTGCATAGGAATTGCACATAAAAAGTACACAAGTTGCACACCCATTTGCACATAAACTCGCAAATTACACGAATTGCATACAAATTTCACACAAATTGTACAAAAACTGTGCACAAATTACATAAAAATTGCAAACAAAACACAGATTGCATACAAATTGCATTTAAAGTGCCCACAAAAGAGCACAAATTGCACACAAACAGTACACAAATCGCATACAAATTACACCCAAATTGCAAACTAAATGTTTACAAATTGCCCATAAATTGTATACATATTGTATACAAATTTCATGCAAATTGCAAACAAATTGCACACATATTGCACACCATTGCATACAAATTGTTAACAAACTACACTCAAAAGAGCACAATTTGCACACAAACTGTACGCAAATTGTACACAATTGCATACAGATTGCAGACAAATTGTTCACAAATTGCACACATACTGTACGCAACTTGTACACAAATTGTATAGGAATTGTACACAAACAGTACACAAATTTCACATACATTTGCACATAAACTCACTAATTACAGGAATTGTATACAAGTTTCACACAAATTGTACACAAATTACACGAAAATGGGACACAAATTTCACACAAAACTGTACACAAATTGTACACAAATTGCACATCATTGCATACAATTTGTTCACAAATTGCACACAAAAGAGCACAAATTGTACACAAATTGCACACAAACTGTACACAAATTGCACACATATTGTACACGAATTGCATAGAAATTTCACACCAATTGCACATAAACTCACAATTTACACAATTTTGTGTACAGAATTGTACACAAATCCCACACAAATTACAAACTAAATGTTAACAAATTGTGCACAAAAATTACACAAAAATTGGACACAAAAGAGCACAAATTGCACACAAACGAGCACAAATTGCACACAAACAGTACACAAATTGCATACAAATTGCACACCAATTGCAAACAAATTGCACGCAAACTATACGCAAATTGAACACAAATTGCACACAAATTGTACAGAAATTGCACACAAACAGTACACAACTTTTACACCAATTGCACATAAACTACACACAAGTCACACGAATTGTACGCATATTGGACACAAACTGTTCACAAATTACACACAAATTGGATACAAATTTCATACAAATTGCACACCAATTGCACACATTCCACACAAATTCTAGCCTACAATAATTTTAGAGCTAGTGGCAGCAGAATGACCAAGCGTCGTCTACTAGAGGAAGCACAAAATTCTTCTTGGCAAATTTCCGAATGTAATTTCTAGTTTATAATTTCAGTTCTTATTTCGATTCTACTTTTTGTTTCCTTTTCTTTATTTTCATTCAATTTTTATTTTATTTTCCGGGAGCCTTTGGGAAGTGCACGCGGAGCTGTTAGGGCTACGCGAGCACATGTTGGAAACCGCTACTCTAAAGTATTACATAACTACTTAAGAACCATGGAAATAAATATAAGTAAAAAGATGGTATCAGTAAACACAAAAAAATAATTTAGCATATTTGTAATATGAATCTACAACGTACAATGAAATAAAGATTAGTAAAAGTTTCACAGTTTT
This sequence comes from Agrypnus murinus, assembly GCA_929113105.1. NCBI lineage: Eukaryota > Metazoa > Arthropoda > Insecta > Coleoptera > Elateridae > Agrypnus > Agrypnus murinus. The sequence continues at coordinate 5,478,363 of OV816029.1, forward strand.
ATTAAAATACAGCCTGACAATATTGTTTCGACAGCTATGCTGTCATTATCAAAGGTAATATAATTATAAACAAACACGTCGCTAAGGTAGATACAAAAATAGGTAACTAGATAAAATAATAATAATAATCAGAATTAAATATCTAATACTTCCAGTAACGGAGAATTACTGAGCTCAAGTTGTTCATTCATTAAAGGTACCCTGAGTTTGTGTTTGTATATCTCAAAGGTTTCTAAAATGTCTAATTTGCGTTTGTTATTACAAAAATGTAGGAATTTAATATTATTTTGAGGAGTCATTGTGTGATTTTGTTCTAAAAGGTGTTTGGCGTAATTCGATTTTTCAGGATGTTTATTTTTGTGTGATTTTGTTCTAATTTGACCTTTGTATAAGTCAAAATTATTTCACTTTTAATAACATAATTTATTTACAAAAGGATGGTTTACCTATGGGTAATTCTCTAAGTCCTCTATTAGCTAACATATTTATGGACAAGTTCGAAGATCGAATATTTGAATTAAACCTCTCTAAACACATTATCTTCTGGTTTCGTTATGTTGATGACATTTTAGCTTGTTTTGACAGTTCTTTTTAGGTTATCAGTGAATTTTTAATTCTTATTAACAGTATCCACCCTAATATAAATTTTACACTAGAAACAGAACAAAACAGGGCTATAAACTTTCTAGACTTAAATATCTAGATTAACGCAGACAATCTATTTGAATTTTCCATATACAGAAAACCAACACAAACAGACATAACAATACCAAATGAATCTTGTCACCATAATACACATAAAATAGCAGCCTACAGATCATTAGTACACAGAGCTTTAACTATTCCACTAACAAAATCAGATTTTAGCAAAGAGATATCAACCATTAAACAACTAGCACATGCAAATTATTACAATCCGAACATGATTGACACTTTAATTAAACAAAAAGATTATAGGTTAGCTATCAATAGAATATATCCCATTGACAATCAAACAGAAGACACAAATTACATATCTATACCATATTTTGGCACAATATCAGAAAAAATTGCACATATACTAAGAAAAACCAACAATTATAAAATAACATTTAAAACCAACACTAACACTTTTTCATTTTTATTCAATGCTAAAGACAGAACACATGATACCATGAAATCGGGCATTTACCGATTAAATTGTTCTTTTTGTAGTTCGGTATATATTGGACAAACACTTCGAAATTTTGACATAAGATATAAAGAACACGTACGTCATTACCAAAATAAACATCCTGAAAAATCTAATTACGCCAAACACCTTTTAGAACAAAATCACACAATGACTCCTCAAAATAATATTAAATTCCTACATTTTTGTAATAACAAACGCAAATTAGACATTTTAGAAGCATTTGAGATATACAAACACAAACTCAGGGTACCTTTAATGAATGAACAACTTGAGCTCAGAAATTCTCCGTTACTGGAAGTATTAGATATTTAATTCTGATTATTATTATTATTTTATCTAGTTACCTATTTTTGTATCTACCTTAGCGACGTGTTTGTTTATAATTATATTACCTTTGATAATGACAGCATAGCTGTCGAATCAATATTGTCAGGTTGTATTTTAATAAAACTGCGAAACTTTTACTAATCTTTATTTATTTCATGATTATGGAGTTCCACAAAGTAAGGCTGGAAACAATAATACAACGTACAACTTCAAACCGAAAATTTCAGATATAGTTTAGGGCGTAAAAACTTATTGTGAAGATTTCTGACTTTCACAAATCAAAGTTAGTTCTAGAGATAAATATCACATTTAATAAGTCCTTTAGGGTGGTGTGGACGGACGGTTGGCATGTACTCTTGGCAACAACTTACGTGTATTTCATGTGGTGTGGGACCAAAAACGTAAAATGTCACAGTCGAATTCAGAGAAGCATATCAATAATAACAGTAACAATCATACAACAATCAGTACATAATTATCGCATCACTATCAAAACTATAAAAACGTATAAAAATTCACCCGACGCTCTCTGACCTCCTAATTTCTAAACCTTTACACAACGCATAATATCTCCGACCGACTACCCTATTTCGATAAGCATCTAGAATTTATTGTAATAATGGTATTTCAAACTTGTAGTTTGAATATGTTTATAACATAATATATGACATATGCAATTTAGGATCTAGAATTATATGAGTGCATAATAGACAAACTGACACAAAACAATAGAAAACTCACAATCTGGATGTAGCATTGTATACAGCATTGAGCTTATAATTCAGATTTACCTTTAGAATGCACAATCTACAATGTAGAATTGTAGATTCTAATTCTAACACGAAACCTACATAATACATATATACAAATCTGAATTGTGGAATTGGAATTTAAGACTGGGAATTTAAAATGTATATTTTAGTATTTTAAATAAAAATTGCTAGTTTTAAAAGCCTAGTCTCTACAGTTTTGCATTATAGTATCTATAATGCACGTCCGTGAATTTAACATTAGGCTTTAAGATATATAGCGTAAAAGGGGATACGACGCGTTCATTTTAAAGGGTGATAGAAAACAAGGGAACAAAAAAGTCTCAACAAATTAGTTTCTATCTTAATTATCAGCTTTCGAGTAATTTAGAAAAAAAACATTGCCATATCTGGCAGCCTTGTTTAAAAAGAATCGCACGTCAGCTGAAGGCCTTGATCTTTTTTAGCATTTAAATCGTTTAGTCTAAATAAACCGATCATCTATGTTAATTTTGTAGTACCTTGTAGAATACCGCACCCTTGTATTGCAGTAAAACAAAATTAAACACATTTTATTGCTTTTTATTGCAAAGATTTTTAAAAACATTAAATGAAGAATCAGGGTGTGAGCCACACCTGTGTAAATATAAGATAAGCTCAAATCAAAAGCGGCATTCTCTAGTTATCTCTGCTGTAATTTAACATGTAAAATGTTACTTTGGTAACATTTTGTTTGTCATTGATGAATACGTACACCCTAATAACGGCTGCTTATAATTAAAAATTTCATTATGTTTTAAGTGTCATAGTGTAATGAAGGAATTTAAAGAAAAGTGATTGCGCCAATTTTTAGGTATAATCGATTAAAATACAAAATTGGGGGAATACAGAAATCTATTTAACGAAAATAATATCGAATCTGTTTATGCAATTTGTTAATTAACATATATTTCTGGAATGTGTAAAATTTAATAAATCAAATGTAACGTTAAGTAGAAGTTTGCAAAATCTTGATTACAAAAAGTAGTTGAGTTATTCTGGGCTTTCACCTGCATAAACAGGTTGCTTGAAATGTTTTAAGAAAACAGTAAAATCCAACTGTTCATTTAATACAACAAATATTTTTCCCATAAAAGAAATTGGATGTTGAATAAGATTTTTCTCAAAATTTTCTAGTTTATTTCATTACGTATTTGATTGGTGACAAAAGTGGCATTTACGTATATATGTTTGCGCCCTTTGAAATCACCACGTGGTTAATAAAATAGATCAGATTATTTACGAATTATAATGTATGTGTAGTATTAAAATAATGTATTAGGTGAAATGACTATGGACCGGTTGCCATTGATCATACGAAAAAATGATATTAAGGTTTTTTGTTGTGCTAGATGATATTCATCTGCTGACAAAGCCCCATGATAAACCACTATTATTAAAGCGGCAAAAAGATGTTAAAGTTTCCAACTTTATTATTATTTACTGAAAAAGTGGTACGTACTAGAACAAAGTTATATAAGACCTATTTGTTCCTTTTGATGTCTTCTATTACCGCTCAAAATTATCACTTCGTGTCCTCTTTCACCCTGTATACTAACTATAAGTAAATTTGTAATTTATAATTACAATTTAGATCTATATAATTTAAGGATAAAAATTTTATTGAGACTCTGAATTTTTAAAGATACAGACATACAAACAAAAGAAAATATAAATGTTTAACAGAACCTTTTAATGTACTCTTTTAGAATGTGAAAACTTCAATCTGGATTATGCGAGTCTAATGTCTTAAAGTTCAACTTTAATTAATTGAATTTGAAATTAAAATTTAAGAATTCTAAATTTAGAATGTAAAACACTTTGTAATACGAAATTTACAATTGCAATTCTGATCATCTCACATGCATGTTTTTATAATTGTACTCTAATAGTTCATAAATTCAAAATGTTACATTTGCTTTTGAGGTTCGAAATGGAAAGTGTTACAAAGCAGTCACTCACTTGTACATCGAAACCTTACGAGTTTATTAATTTCTATATTTTTAACCTGACGTTAATTAATACTTATCAAAGTTATAAAATGGTAAACAATGAAGTAATGCACAGAATCGCTTTTCTCTTTTCTAGTTTTGTTATATCACAATATGATAAATAATATACAACGTCAATCAAATTTAATATTTTGTATTTAAAATCTATCATACCGTAAAGAGGTATTAAATTATGCATTTAATGTATTGAATTTAATAGATGTACGTGTTTATTTATTACAAAATGATGAATGAAAAGTTGTCAAGGATAATAATAAATTGCACAATAGATTATAAGTACCATAAACACCTGCTTGCAGCCTTCTCGCAGAAGAAGCGCAAAGTTATGTTATTACTTTTATATTTATTTTACAAATAGGCAATTTATTTCTAGAATATGATGCGGCGGCGTGTATTAAATTGAAAATTTATTATTTTATGAAAACTTATAAATTTTATTAAAAACTTTCTATGGGATTCCTTGAATAAGAATAAATGCTGAGTATGAAGGAATTTTCTGCGTGCTATTTTTGTTTTTCTCTGCAGATGTCATTCAAAAAAAATCTAAAACTTAACCTAATAAATGGGCTGATATCGATCTCATTTGACATACAAAACCTTCGTGCACGATTTCTACATCTAGGGTGACTTGATATCACAGAGTTTCCCACTAACAGTTTTATCTATAACTATAAATAATTGCTTTTGTTTCGTTACAGCATTGTTATAGCGTCGTCATTAAACAACTTTTATACCATTTATTTCTGATTTATACCATTCTATCAGTTGAATATGGAATAGATTGTATTCAGTGATTCATCGATGTATCTTTTAGATTTTAACAGGTTTGAATCATCATTTTTCATTTTTTTGTGATTTCCCTTTGGCCTAATTTGTAGAAATGGCGACTTTTTATATTTTCCTTTAAATTAAACCAATGTCATGAAAAGGTTCTTTTTTCTTTCCTTCTTATTGGCCTTTTCTTTAAGAGAAGCTGAGGGATGAGTAATAGAACATGAGAATTAAAGTCGAATTACCAAAATTTAGAAATATATGTGAAAGCTGATATATGTGTAACTAGTGAAGGGATTTTAAAAGATTTGAGAAACCAGGACTTGTTACATAAACAAATTTTTAGAGTAACTCCTGATTTACGGAAAAAGATGGAAAGTGTATTTAAATTTTAAAAATTGTAAAAAGTGTAAAAATGTGGAAGATTCCCACTAAGATTGTAGCCAGCTCAATTTTAGTGGCTATCAACTATTTTATGTGAAAAAAATAAATAGATCAATAAACAATAAGTACCAATTGCAACGGTTCAAAATCTCAAGATTCCATTTCATACAGTAAAATGCGAATTTATAGAAATAATCTTAGTACGGCCCTCTATATTAGGAAAATATTTCGTCGCGTCTAGATATTAAATGTTTTCTCTTGGCATTTTTAAATAAGCAAATGAAATTCTCACGGTTAGAAATCATTTTGGATGCAGTTTTTAGTTGAAAAAGCAGTCTACAGTCTTGGTAATAAAAAATAAAAATATTTAGTTTATCAAGTTCCTTCAGTTAAAATCACGTACTAAATATATAAAAGATAAATTCTGGACAGGCTGCAGTTTAATATTACTATTTTCCTTTGTCACAAATGATATTTGGATCATGTTAGGCATTTTATTCTCAGAATTTTGTACTTTTGCAACTAAATAAAGTAGTTAATGTGTCTATGCTTCAAATTTATTGCGTGTCATTTCCGGTAACCCTTGATAAAGCATCTGTTAAATGTAGAATAAGATTTAAAATTCAGTATCTTTTTATTGGTTTAAATTATCGTCAACTTTTATATTATAGTGGTGGTTTTCAAATATCTCTCTTCATTTCATTTTCAAAGTTGGGATAGTTTTAGAATTCCCGAGTCAGTCAGATAATGACTTCGAGCCGAGCTGCGGGCGGTTGCCCAAAGCCTCCTTTGGTGTTAGTTCCGTTTTCAGAATTCAATGGTTAATTGAATTTTGAAGATAAAGAATTTATCACCTTTAGTTGTGTTGCGCTAATATTGTGAACTGCATAAATTGGTTTCGGATCAAAATCATTAATGAATTAATGAAGTAACCTTTTGGGAAATACAGCTGTGTTAACGTGGTGATTTTTATTATTCGATGGGAATTTCTTTTGAAATTATATGGGTTCATTTCGTTATTAAGGGAATGTTAGTGCAAATGCGAATATGACAAAACTACTACAAATTTCCGTTCATCAATATTGGTTACAACTTCTGCATCCACAACCATCTTTTCAAGTTCTACAGTTTTAAAGTGTGAGGTATTTTGTACCTGATGTTAAGTGAATTTAAGGCCATTATGGTGAGAGTGATACTTGTGAATCGTTAACGGATTGTAACGATTTATCAATTTATCAAGGATTAATGAAGAAACTGTATAATATAATTAAGTTTTATGTTTAAATTTATTTGTACCATTATTATGAAATTTGTTTGCCAATTACATATCCATCCCCTTCTCACTAAGGATCCTTAAGAGAACATTATTGCTTTTGTTCTTATGATTTTTATGTGAAACAATTCATTATTTTACCTATGAATAAATGAGAATTGAAATCAATTATTACTGTGATAATATTGGACTGTTCACCTGTGAAAGGCTTTAAAATATTTTAATCAATTTAATATTAACGTAACTAAACATGACTAGTTATTGAATTCATTTAATATGACCAGCATCCTATTTTGCTTGCGGATACTCAGTTTTTTTAAGGACTTGCAAGCAAATGGCGCCGATATTCTTTTTTTATGTCTACGAACCTTATCTTCTTTACAGTTAGTAAGCTATGGAAGTCAGTACCTACGACTATGAGATATAATTTGTCAATTAGATATCTTAAGCCGGTGCATTGACTACAGTAAGTATTCAGTATTTGCAATTTTTATCGGGGTAGCAGTTGACGTCCATCGCGTGGCGTATGTTTTGATTCAGTATTTTAAGTGTGATAAAAAAAGCTAAGTTACACAATGAATACTCAATAAAACGTTTAATGGTGGTTCCAAACTCAAATTGTACGAAAAGTGTTTATTTGTTCATTAATCGTTTTCTTAAGCATTTCAAGAATAGGACCCCTTGCTTAATAGAGCGCTAATTATTCGTGGTTAAATAATTTTAATTAAGTCTATATTTATACCTTGAATGAACTTGTGGCGAGTTGCACTAGCTTCTTAATAACTCAAAAGTAAATAATGTTATTATTAACTATTAATTATTAATAGAACTAACGGTTACTATTCCTTTTTTATTTGATTTATCTTATTTGTTATTTAAAATAAAGTAAATTAAAATCCTGTGTTGTTTTTCATTCTGAATCTGCTAATTGTAGATGTAATTTTGGAGCTCTTCTGGATTCAAGGGTCGTAAATTAAACTAATATTTTTGTATTCTAATGATAAATATTATAAACTCTTATTGGAATTGTGTAATATTGAATCCATTGGCACCCAGAAACACATTTAATTAACCTAAGGTAACAGATTAAGGCGAATTTGTACATATTGACATAAAGTGATGTCATTCTAATAATAAATAATAATTGCTTTACTGAAATTATAAAATAACAAGACCGTTTCTCATCAGTGAACCGAAAAACAAAGTTAATACAGTTTTTCAAAATATTTTCCAATAATATTAATTGAGTCATCGATTGAATTCTTTAAATAATTACAGTAATGTAATGCGTAATCATTACAAATAGAAAATCCCTGAACTCTTATGCGCTGATAAAATAATAAAAAAATGTATTATGACGATTTTATAATAATAAAGGACAAGAAGGAAGAAGTATTTACTTGAGTCGAATTAGAAAAACCAATTCAAAATAACTGGGACTTACAAATTTAAATTAGGAATACATCTTTTTACGTTGTGTAATTTTTAATTTCTGAACTTGATCTTGAATTAAACTCCCATTATTATTAAATAAATAATTACAGAGAAATTTAAAAAGGTCAAGTTCTTGTTATCCATAGTTTATATTTAGTTGTAATAATAACAATTATTATACTTAATATTTTTGATGCACTCACTGAGAGCTTGTTTTCCGTCATTTTATTTTAATGAGAAGTTGTCACTCACATTATCAATTGATAGAAATTAAAACATTGTTAATAAGCATAGCAATTACGACAATGATTAGAGCTTCTTGCCTTATTTTGCATTCGTTAAAACTGTGCGTCTTTTTTAATTTCTTAACTCGTTTCATTTTAAAGACAAATTTATATACTGCATGCATTGTACTGCAATATATAAATTCCTCAAAATTCTTGACAATTCGCCAATATGACATGACTAACACATTTGTTTAAAATTACAAAGAGCGTTAAAGTCGGACAGACTTGAGACTAACAAGTTATTGCAACATGTGCATTTTGAAAGGACTTTTGGGTAATTTGTCTACTAAAGAGGACTAAATTAATTGTAATTAAATTATTTTCTATAATACTTCTAATTCTTAACTACAGGTAATGGAAAGTTTGAATTTCCTGAAAATTTTTGATGACTATATTCCTAGAATTTAAAATTTGCTTTATCGAAAAATGAAAATCAAAAATTTCGTATCCTGTGAATGAAAGATCTTAAATTAGAAAATTCCACAATTAAAATGTAATGCAAGAGTCTACATTCTCAATCTCTTGAATTCCAATCGTTATCAATCGAAATTTACACAGCATTTCGAATTCCAGATTCTATCTTCTAAATTGAAGTTTCAATTTATATTTTCTTATTTAGTATTTTAAATCACAACTTCGAAATTCTGGTATTTAGATGCTAAATTGGTTCAAATATCTGCATTCATTCATTCTGAGACACAATTTTAAATTCGTACTCGAAATTGTTGAATTTTACGAGATTCACTATTTTAAATTGAAATCACAAACTGTATTCTAAGTGTATAAAATTGTATGTTCTATTCTATTCTCATAACTATATTCTATTTTTAACATCAAATTATCCACACTTAATTTTGAAATGTGGATTCTACATTGCTCTAAATTTTAAATTCCAGCGTGCATTTCAATTTTTTAAACCATTCACAATTTGATATCCGTATTAAACTCAAATTTCAAAAGTTTATCTCCAAGATTGAAACGCAAAAGTTTCTCACTCTACATTATTCTGAATACATAAAAACTCAATTCAAGATTGAATTTTCCTCACAACTTTTTAAAATCCGGTAAACTGAATTATTTGTGTTAATTTACTAACACCGAGAATTTGCATGGTAAACTTCAGCAGGTAAGTTCCTGTACTTTACGATACTACACAAAACGGTATTAACACGAGTAATTAATGCTTTTCAAACTGTAACTTTGTTCCATACATAAAACTTATAATTTTAGGAACGCGAACTATCATAAAAATTTCACCGGAGGCTTCTTCGAGAAGAAGCCCCTGTACTCGACTCTCTAAGTAAAGCTTCAATCTAGACTGTCTGAGGCTCTATTCGAAATTGCTTCGGGTATGAAGAATTTTTATATGCTTTACAAATAAACTTAAGGGGGAAATTTTAAACTAGCCTATTGCGAAATAGCCTGACTTTTATAAACCGATGAAAATTTAACGCACCAAACCTTCTGGACTTTTCGATCAAACGTCACGGTAAATCCCGCATCTGAAATCTGCCTTGTAAAGAGTAAATCGATATGTTTGCACGTGGCCTTCAGACAATTTTGTTTTAGAAGAAATTTTTATTTGACTACACTCTAAAAAAAATATATTCAACCCAACATTAAAATAGCACATAAGGTTAAGTAAATGTCATTTAATCCTCTTGTTAGAAGGGCGGCAACACTTTTGAATATTTTTAAATTAATTTTTTATCTGGTGACTTTTCTTCGAAACGACATTTGTAATCGTGGGAACGCCTTAAAATGAATTTTGGCATATGCAAAGACGTCATTTACTGTAATAAGAAATCTACATTTTATTCTGGAAGGAATTTTATCTGTTATTTTATTCTAGAAGGAATGTCATTTGTATGAAAACATTTTAGGGTGACCCATGATATTTAAGAAAATACCATTTGACTTAAACTGAAGTCTGCAGATCTTAACCCAGCGAAAAATACATTGTAAAATGCAAGACCTTGCCAGGGTTTTTTAATTATTAGTAGTAGTAGCTTAGTAGCTTGTATTCCAGATGCTAAATTTCCAGTCACAGCTATTACCTTGTTAACTTAAATTTGATTTTGAAGCTGCCACTTAGAACTTGTTTGTTCACATATATATCTTGAATTGAAAACATAATAGATCTTAAATTCTAAATTGTTTTAATTTATATTTATATTCAAATTCTATTTCAATTCTAAATTGTATTTGGAAGTTAGACAATTTTGCAATCTTACAGACTAGAAATTTAACATTGTACATTAAGATGTAGTCTAGATTGTAATATAAATAAAATTGTAATATAAAATATAAAATTTCGTAACCCTGTTAAATTGTAACTTTAAGCGTGTAAAAATGTCTTAAATTATATTCTACAGTGAAATGACATTTTAAAATACAGATATTTTGAAAAGATTACGCACAATCTAATCAATTCTTCTTGAAATTGTCAATTCGAAATGCTGCTGTAGCCAATTCCAAATTATGAATGCTTGATTACGAATTCTACCTCCTAAAGTTAAATAAATTTCAAATGTTAATAACCTTAAACATTATACAAAATATATTTCAGAAATGTATAGAAAATCAAGAAATCTACGAAATTCTGAATTGGAAATTTAAAATTCACTTTTTTAAATTCAGTTTTTTTAGTTTCTCTCAAATTCCAGGTGCATTTTTAATATTTAGTTTTAATTATTTATTAGAAACTCTTATTTTAATTATTCAATTATAATAAAATATATATATTAAAATGAAAAATTAATTACTCATTTTTTGTTTCAGGTAAGTCTACAAGAAAATGGACAAATAGTTCGTTCGGTAAGTCAAATAGGATTTTATCTCGTAAAATTCAAATGAAATGATGTCTCTTGTGAATCCAGATAATCAAGATCCCATTTCAAACTACTAGTGAATGCAAAAGTTCTGACCCCTGAGTTTGAAATTAATTCAAACAAAAACAGTTAGATAGACAATATATCTTTGTATGACATAGTAAATTTGTAAAATTATGAAATTTTAAGTTTTTGGATTTTCGCAAATTATGTTACATAAAGAGCGTTTTTTGGGAGTTTTGACTTAAAGTCTGCTTTTAATAGTAATTAATATTTCAATAACTAATCGGCAGCATTGAATGTAGTTTTATATGCAAGTAGCTAATTGTGTTTTATGTATGTGGTAATTTTTGTAATTTGATATCTGTATTATTTCTCAAGTTATTCTATGAAATAGAGGGTAATGCATTCTGGTGTTCTGGTGCCTTAATCAAAATCTTTTTTTTACAAAATATAATATATTTTAATAATACAACACATACGTTAAGAAATCTCAAAAATATTCATGAATTAATAAATAAATTCTTTAAAGAATTATTTGTTATTTAATTCCTAAATATTTTTGTAATTTCTTGACACGTTTTTGTTGTTTTATTAAAAAAATACTATCTTTTGTAAAAAATATTTTGATTAAGACACCAGAATATTATGTTCAAGTCTGTCGAGTAGTTATTAAAATATTAATTATTAAAGACACGCTATATGTAATAACATAATTCGCAAAAATTCAAAAACTTAAAATCAGATACTTTTTCATACATAAATAATTTGTCTAGCACTGTCTTTGTTTGAATTAATTTAAGCAGTTAGTTTTTTGCTACGCGCATTCAAACTTAGGGCTCAGAATATTTGCATTCGATAGTAGGTAATTTATTGTAGTTAGTACCTACGTAAAACGGTCTTGTAAGTCAAAGTATGCACAACCTCAACAATGCGATATAATAATAGTTTCTGTCACTTTATGCTACGATCGCTGAATATGTTGCATTTTATACTTTAGCTAGGGTTTAACATACATGTTTTGCGGTTGTTTAGAATAAAAGACCAACACTAAAGGATTTAGCACTCATAAAACTAAAGTATGTATGTAAAAATCAATAAAAAGAATTTTTGTGAAGGTGTCACTACCTTTCAAATTGTAAATTATGCCTTTATGTTTATACGGGCAATGAATATTCTTCAGTGCTACTGATTTTACACCAGACAGCACAAGAAATACTCTCGTGAGATCAATACAGATAGAGTGTCACGGTAGGCGTTGATTTATTTGGATTCCTCATGTTCAAATTGTTTTCATGTATTCAAGGCCTCAGAAATATTGTTGAAAATTATTGACAAAAAATTTATAAAAAATTGACAAAAGACTTCTTGATTGCCTCTGTTAAATAACTAAATAGCCAACCAACAATCTATATTCTATTAGTCAGTAATAGTTAATGATAAGTACTAATGATAAGACTCAAAATTATAAAGTTTTGAATTAAATCCATTTAATTAATATGAGTTTTCGGGGAGATTTTAAAATTAAATAAACTGATGTCGAATGTGTTCGTAAGGCTAAATTGACATTAATTGTACATATTACCATAAGTTTTTTATTTTAACTTCTTAAAATTTAGATTGTGAATGCTAAATTATAAAGCTCTAAAACTAAATTAAAAATGCTAAAAAATCGAAGTGTCAACAACTGAAATAAAAAAATATTGTAAATGTAGTAGTTTCATTGAAACTCTGTTTTATTCAATTTTCAGAATTATTGTTGTATTGCACGTGATTCAGTACGAATTAAACAATAATAAACCAAATACAAAAACAAATGCATCTTAAAACGCTATACTACTTACTTTAAGGCTTATGTCCCGACAGAAACGTCTCATTGACTCAAATTACACCCGGGTGTCGTGGGCGTTAATCGAAAAGGTTTACTGTTTAGAAATAGAACACAGGATCATATAAAACAACAAAATAGAGTATACGTAATCAACCAAAGTTAGAAAATCCTCACTCTGGGAAAGTATATTCCATAAAATTAAGTGAAATTGATTTGAACAAATCTTTCTTTTACATTTAGATTTCATTTATGAATGGAACACCGACAATTGAAAATATTTTACACAATGTAAAACTCATAGTTGTTGATAAATAAAAAAACCTAAATGGATAATAATATTATGATTATAATGATTCAAGTGTGGTTAATTGTAATAATTAAACAACTAAAACATTTTAATGACTTCTCCCACAAACGAATGTGTGTGTACGATGAGAGCAAATAAGCTTGAAACAGTCTGTATCGAGGTATCGTTTGTAATTTGTACACACACATTCGTTTGTGGGAGAAGTCATCGAAATATCTTATTTATTTAATTAAGAAAACCTACTTGCATTATTATTTTCTGCACTCTAACTTATTTTTGGGATCTCTTTCTAAATACATTTTCCAATAAAAAACAATCTTAACATTTCGCTATTAACTAGAGAAAACTTGACAAAGCATTTGCAAGTACTTTACTAAAACGCTGTGGGAACTGGTGATTTCGGAGCTTTCTGATTTTTCATTAAACGGAATCTTCGAATGCTATGCTATAATGCATTCGTATGCTTGCATATTAATAATGCAATGTAGTGTAATGTCAGGCGTGCCGGACTTTCACCCAAGCGGCCCGCGATCGACTCCCGGCGCCGGCAGATCTGGTTAAGCTTTTCTGCAGTTTTCCTTAGCTGTGACACAAATGTGGGATTTGCGCTGTTCCATCTGTAAGTCGGTAGCAACCGCACATTGGGCCTACATAATAATAATAATCGCCCCCTCCCTCCCGCACAAGCTTATAGCTTCTGGGGTCTTGGTTTAGGCTATGGGTTGTAGTAGTTATTATTATTATTATTATTATTATTAATAGTAAACCGCGTGTAAACGTCTGTGTATTTACAATATTTAATATTTTAAATAAGTTTACTAAAAAAAACTATTTAATCCATATGAACATTTTGTTTTAGGATATTGAGGATATGGATAATTATTCTCCGGATCTTCGAAATGCACATAGTCACACAATTACATCACTTTGTTAATTTAATTTCCAAAACAAGGGAAAACTATTGAATCTTGAACTAGACCGACAATACAATACGGAAATGCGAATAAATTCTGCATCAAAAACCGGTCTGTACATAGACCATGCGATACGGATCTCCAAATAAATACTTCACGAATACTGGTCTCTAACTAAACCTACAATACGAAATTACCAGAGATTCCCTTCACTAAACGTGTCTGTAACGACTCCTACATTAGAAAAGGGAAATTAACACATTAACATTCTGCAATCGCATTTTAACTTTATTGACGGAACATGGTCAAGTTCGCCGTTATCCGACTCGTGAGTCTAACTGACTCGAAGTGTAAGCTTTTGTATTGCCTCCGACACTAGGTTTCAAGTGGAATTCTATGAGTTTAACCACTGAAACTTGAATATGACGACAAGCTTAGCCAATAGCAAGATTGAACATGTTTCTCTCTAATATTAGTTTAAAAGGAGCACAAAAATAGTAAAGTGGAAATTTGAAACGATAAGGGCTTGTTAACCAAATAAGAATTATTACGATTTTGAGCACTTAATTCTTTGTATTTAGGTTTTGGTATAACCAAAACTTGTCCCAACTGGGGAAACGACTCCAGGTGCTCTGCTGTCCAATGTTTCACCAGTAGGTCGAGATTAGGAGTCAATCCGTCATATTAGCTTGTTACTAATGTACGATTTGTTTACCCAGTTCTCTTTCTGAAGAAAGGTTTGGCACCGTCATAGGTCGGCTTCTTTATTCGCGTCTTCTTCCTAATTTTGATTTGCCGCATCAAGTCTATCAAACGGATAACCTTTGCTGACTTCAGGCCTGGCATATCGCATGTGCCAAAGAACTGCTGCCTGAGTCCTCGTTTTTAGCAAGATACGTTTTTCTAACATCTTCCGTATTTTACCATTTCTCAGTTTCTTTTTTTTCTTGTTTTCAATTATGTTTCCTAGATTCCTAGAGTGTAACAGAATTTTTCAAAAAAGTTTTATATAATATTAATACTAATCTGCATGCTCCGGGGAATGTCATAGCTCACTGTAATTTATTTTTTTCAATATCCATTAAAGGATTGCTACTTAAAAGAGATAATGAGCTAAAGAAAGAAATAAATTCTCACTAACTAGACTATAATATACGAACAATGACTATAAATCATTCATACTTAGAACTCATTCATACATTTCCACACGTGGTATTCGAACTTTTTTTTTTCAAAATAACAGTACTAGTTGCTAAACCACAAGAATTTAACTTAAGACTAAAAAAATGCTACTAATTATAACGCATCTGCTGCTTTTGTCAGATTAGCTTTAAAATTAGCTCATTTGGGTCAGGTCACTTCTTATCTTAATTCAGTGGCGATCAAAAAACAATTTTGTCAAACATTTATCATTTTGATAAAAAAAAAGACAGTCAACCCGAATTCTAATGTTTTTTAAGTAGATTAAAATTAAATGATTTTTATTCATCGTTCTCACTAATAAATTAACTGAAAAAAAGGAAGCAAGGATTTAAAATGGGGATTCTATTATTTTGTTTGTTAGCTCGTCGTAGAGGAGCATCCGAAAACAAAACATACAACTGCCGCCATGTGTGAACGAGATGGTTGTAAAAAGTGGGAAGTTGATGTGGGATATATGGGAAGTGTAAATAAAATGTGGGGTAACCATGCCGGCTTGACACCTTAATACCCTTTAAACGATTTACACACGTTCCTTATTTGTCCGTTTTATTATAAGCAGTCTTGTGCTTTTATGGCATTGCGTTTTCTTGGAGTTTGAAACTGAACCTTTTTTTTGTTAATAATTAACAATTAAATTATTGCTGTTTATTCCCGAAAACGTATTTTCTTAAACTATTTTTTAAGAGAAATAACAGGGTTAATTAACGTGACGACTTTTTATTAAATACATTCTATTGCATAAGATCAAGATGATGAATGTTTGTTAAAGAAGGTGCAATCCATTGCGACGTGTCGGATCATTTGTCAAAACAAATTTACCGAAAGACTGGTTTCGAAACTACTTGCTACAGAAATTATATGTGAACACGACTTTTTCCAGAGGAAATATTTTTTTTAATATGACCGTTAAATTTCTTTATTGCCCAATACCGAAGCTGAAGAGGATCTGTGGATGAATTTTTCTTTTTTTCTTCTTCTTCTTTTTGTGATAAATGGGAGTAACAGCAATAGAAAGGAATAAATACACTCACGGACAAAAATATTGCATCTTTTTAGGTGTTTTCTTTTAAATTTTTGTAGTTTTTATTGTTAGGTGTCTTATTTCAAAGTGTTCTACGTTGATTTGTATTGTCTTCACTTAACAATAACTACAAAAATTATTTATATGTTATAGAAAAATTAAAAAGAAACATTAAAAATTTGCAATATTTTTGTCCGTGAGTGTATATTTAATATTAATCTTTTTCTATTTCTCGTTGATTTTGTTGTTTTTTTTTCGAAACCGAAAACAGAATGTAAGTAAAGCTTTATTCGATACCGTTTTAGGCTTTTTACTTTTATGATAACCCGTTTAACGAAAACTGCCAATAATGCCGAACATTAATATGTAAACAAAACAATTCTGCAATTTTTTTAAGATGCAGCATTAATTAATATTAATATTAATTTTAATTTATTTTAATTATTTATTTAATTTAATTATGTATTACTTAATTATTTAATTTAAAATTATTATTAAAAAATTAAATTAAATTATTACGAAATAGAATCCAGTTTTATTTACATCACAACTTACGAGACTTACTTTAATTCACTGAATGTTGAGCTGAATGTTTACATTGAATAATTTAAATTTGAATCTATATCATAAATATTTACTACACATTTGGACAATCCGGGATTACTTGCACTTCCAGCCTATATAAATCAAATAAAGGACAAAAGATTTTTTAATGAAGATAAAACTAGTTTATTAAGACTAACATGCACACAAAAACTTTTAAGCCGATAAAGGCTATATGGGAATCCAGATTTTCATAGTAAAATTCTTCGCGCTTTTCTGACGTTCTATTGATTTATGCAATTTGGCTTGTATCAGTAGTCAAAGTTTTTGGCATCTAACAAAAACAAAACATTCAGATAAAATTATTAATGATATAATGTTTAGTTTTTTGGAGAAAGGGATGTGTAAAAAGGTGTTTTATGAAATTAATTCATTTAGTAGTAATAAGAAAATGTCGACATTAAAATTAAGCGCATTATTCTATGTTTCAACCCAATATTCAAGTGTTGTATATGGTTGGATTCAGGATTTTATTTCTGTAAGATTGTATAATTAGTTTTTAAATTATAATTGAGTTATGTAAAAATTGAAATGTCAAGATTTTTTGTTTTTTGATAAATTAAATTATTTTCCAAAAGAGTATACCTATAAAGAAATTCATTTTTTAACAATTAAGTAGCTCTATTTCATCAGAGGAACACGATGTGTCCTAGTTACTACAAAAGTTTGAAATTCTTAGGTTAGCATTTAATTTTGTTTATAAAAACATTATTAACGTTATGTAAAGAGTCAAAAATGTTTAATTTTATTTAAAGTGTTTGTGAAAATGTTGTTCTTCTAAAATAATACTTTGTTTTGAACTTTTGTAAATCATTATAAAAATAATAACTCATCTAATAATTCATCATTTTATTTAAGCTTGTCAATGTTACAATAATTTTGGAAATATCAAAAGGAAGTATCGAATATAATACTTACCTGTTTAAATGAAAGAAGATCAGTTTTTAATAAACAATAATAATTTGGTTTTCAGTTTCAATTTGTGTGTTGATAAATAATACTATTGTAATTCGATTGATGTATGCAGATGACAGAATAATTTTGACAGAATTGTTTGGGTCCGAGATGGGAGTCTATTAATGAGTTTGTCGTGCAACTGGAGGCTAAATAGAGATGAGATTTATACGGCGCCCAATTTAAAAAGAAAAAGTGAGTTTTTCAATCAAAGTTTATTTTAATTCATTTAGGTACCTGTATTTTATTAATAATATAAATTAGACTTGTGGTCTAGATAATTCTTCAAATTTATTTAATTTTCATTAAAATATTTCAAAACAATAATAGATGAAAAGATTATCCATTTAAATAATTTTTTTGTTTTTAAATAATAAATAAATTGATTTCCAATAATATTGAACGAGCCGAATATAATTCCATCCAAATTGAAACCCAAATTAAAGTTGTTTATTATCAAAAAGGGTCTTCTTTTAATTAAACAGGTAAGTATAAACATGTGATACTTCCTTTAGATATTCCTACAAATTAATTTATAATTGCCAAAGTTAAATAAAAATTACGAAATTAATTATTTTTTTAAAACAAACGGTATTTTAATTGAAGAAAAACTTTATATCAAAACATACTTGTACAAAATTATAAAATATTGACGCTTCACAGAACCTTATATTTTTCTACTGCAATCAGTTCAAAACTAACTTTAGAAATATTTGTTTTGAGTTGCGAGGAACGTCCCTCTCGTGATTCTTAGCTACTTAATTGTTAAAAAAATGGAGTCCTTTATATACTTTTTAAGAAAACAAATGACTGAGAAATCTCAACAAAACAAAAGAATTTTGACATTTCGTAATTAATATAACCAAATTATTATTTATAATCTTTCATTATTCTGAATACAACGATATACAACACTAGGGTTGACAAACAGAAATAACAATCTCCTAAAACTATACTTCTTTTTTTGGAACGTACTTGTTTCTTTGTCCTTGTTTATTACTTTGATTTTAATACTTTCTCTTTTATCCCCTAAATTTTGTTCCAAACTCGTTATCCTTCTCTGTGCCAAAGTTGGGGTTTGCCCGACTTGATTATTTATTATATCCATAGTTGTGTCCAATTTTATTGCCATAGTGGTTCGCATAGAATGGTGTTTTTCAATCTTGAGCAGTTTATTTGTTTACTTCCCTATTGTTTATCTCTTGCCTTTAATCTAATTAGTTCACCTATATCTATTCTCCATTTCCTCTTACCTCTAAATTAACAATTTTTATCTTGACGGTTTTTCTTCTCAACATCTCTTAATTTTGCTTTGTATCAGTGTTTCATTAATGATTATATCATCCCTAGCTGATGCAATCTTTTTCAATTTAAAATCATTTTTATCACGTACTGTATTTATTTTTTTTTTGAAAACCTTTAATATATTATTGATATTAGAAACATTGCTGGTGGCAGATGCTTGATGCAATGTTCATTAAACACGTTGGCAGATGCTAAATGTAATTATAGACCTCACTAATACCGTCCATAATGGTGTTTCACTGCTATTGACAATTTTACTGTACGTTATTAATAGAACATGGCCGATTAGTATAAATAATAAAACATTCTATTATTAAATGCCTGCACTGAAGAGTAAAAATTCATCCTATAGGCTATTTTAGAAACTTAATTTATTTTCTTAATGAGGAAATTCCTGTAAATGTGTCGATTATTATGAAAGACCACCATAAAAGCCATTAGTTTTGCATAAAATCAAAATAAAAAGAAAAAACACCTACATTAATTGGCTTGCATTCAGAAAGAAGGTATGCATGTGAATATACTAGATATAGCCATTTTAAACATGTAGTATATGTATACATAACACACATAACCTAGGTTAATCTATTGCGCAACTTTCTACTATACAAACATGGATAAAGCACGGAGGACGACTTGGTGAAATGTCGTCGAATGTCCTTGAATCCAACAAGATTGCTGTAAGTATGTGTACATATGTACGTATGTATAAGGTTGATGCAACCACCTTTTTGTGCAAAGCTGTTCAAAAACAAAAATGGACCAAACGCATCGTCGTACAAGTACAAATTCTACAAGTTACATATCGAAAACTGGTTTGTCCGCTGCAATACGCCAATATAATCAATTATTTACTTTTTTGTATACGGTAATGAACCCCTTTAAGTTTCCATTCACCGATTCTCATTATATTTTGCCTGTTTTTCTTATTATGTTTCATCGTTATTTTCTACAAAGATGCTGCCTGAATACGAGAGGTCGTTATTGTGAACAGGTGGATTGGATATAGGATTTGAAGAAGATGCACGCGATGCATTTCGTATCATTATTATTGCATGCAACTATCTAATACATACAATGCAGACCTGTTTGTAAAAGTCTTCTGATCAATGTAAGTATAAAAAATTTAAATTAATTCGTGAAACATAGAAGATTAATAAATTTAAAGTAATGACGAACGAACTGAAACGTTTGTGCACAGCTAGCTTCTTGCGTGCCAAGATTTCAGTTTTAATCGTATAGGTTAAGGGCACAGGAAATATTTACTTCTTATTTTTTGATAAACGTTTCTTATTAGTAGGGTATGTTCATAAAATTATCTCGTTACGGTTGTATGAGATCTGAAAATTAGATGGGTTCCATGCATAATTTTCAGATAATTTCTAAGTAGAAAATTATCTCCACCTGTACCTTAATGAACGGTCTATTCATGTTGCTTAGAAAATATATAACAACTAACATATTGCTTTTATAGACATTAACAATCTCAATAAATCATTTTACAACATTTCTCGTTTCAGTGAACATTATAACGTAATGAAAAGTTTTAAGAATATTAGCTTTAAAGACATTTAGCAGTAATTAATAAGAGATTTTGACCAACATGGGGTTTTTAAACGAATTGAAAGTAATCTTATAATCAGATTATAAAAGGAGAGATGGGAATTACGAATGAGGACTAATTATATGACGAGGTGAAGATTTCTTAGGGCGCCACTGAATCCAGTTTAAAATAAATAACTTAAACATCGATTAATGACTGCAATACTGTAGAAAGAGAATTATGGCGACTTGAAGCAACATACTACATCCATATTTGTTATAAATTACATAACAAATAATTAATTGTGTTATATGTCTTTAATTCAAATCAAAATATATAAAAAGTGTCAAATTGGAAAAGAGAATTGAAATCTTTTAGACTGTTTCTGATATTTTGCCAAAATATGGTATGTGATTTGTGTCTTCTGTTTGATTGTCAATGGCATATATTCTTTTGATAGCTAACTTATAGTCTTTTTGGTTAATTAAAGTGTCAATCATGGTTGAATTATAATGATTTACATATGCTAGTTGAAATCTCTTTTTTAAAACTGGCTGTGTGAGTGGAATAGTTAAAGATCTGTGTACTAGGTCTTTAAGCTGCTAGTTTATGTGCTTTGTGGTAGCAGGAGTCATTTGAGATAGTCATGTCTGTATGTGTAAGTTTTCTGTATATGGAAAATTTAAATATATTGTGTGTGTTAATCTTAATGGTTAAATCTAATAAGTTAATAGCCCTATTTTGTTCTGTTTTTGGTGTAGAATTTATGTTTTGGTTAATACTAATAATAATAATTAAAAATACATTGATAACTTAAAACATATATATTTGATTTTTCCAAAAATAAGCAATTTAATTGAACTTAATTAATGAATTAAAAAAAATAACAAAAATCATTAAAGAGATCTATAATACTGAAATTGCAAATAAATATTAAAAACAGACTTACGAAGAAAAACCTAAAATTTCATGTACTAAATCCAGGGAATTAACTTTATTTTTGACGAATCATTTAAAAAAGACAGCTACCGAATTTATATACTCAATTAGTTAGGTAGCTTTGAGACATACCACGTTGGGTAGCAGTTAGTCGGTAATAATTAGTTTTTAGATTTTGCATATTTGACATCCTTTAACACATTTTCTGTGATTTCAGTTTGTTTAGCATTCACTCATGGGTAATTAAGTAAAAATATTACGTTCTGCGCAAACGAAATTGGGTAGAATTGAAATCCATCAGAATGTATTGAATAATAACGCCGTCTGTCCGTAGGTTAGTTGTTATTTATGTTTTCTAATTACAAATTTGTATTCACTTATTATTCTATCCCTTTTAAATTTTGAATTCTAAATTGGACATATCAACTTGTTAATGGCACATTCTATACATTTTACCAAGAATGGAAGATGCGTTGCAAGATTACGGCAGACAGCTTGTTATTAAAAAAGGTGTCACAAAATTTACAACACTTCTTACCTTGTATTGGTTCTGGCTCCGACTCAAAAATTATTATTTGTTAAGATAAACTAGTTATTATCCCACAAAACTGAGACTCTCTCAGGTCGGGTCGCATTGAAGATCTCTAATTTCTTATTTATAATTATCATACCAACACATAAATACATTTTTATATAATAACATTTTTTTTATTTTTATTGACACAACTAAACAAAAATAAAACAAAATATGATATCAAACTTAACTGTGCTGTTGGAATCAAAAAAACTGATTTTATTGAATAAACAACGTTCCAAAAATTTAAATTGATTGAGAAGATGTAATCTGTTTATTTATTATATTTTCAATAGTAATGGTGCATATTTTGTAAATGTAAAAAAATTGTATATGTAATTGGGAAATAAAATATAAATAAATAAATAAATATGCTTCCAATTAAATTTAAAAAACACAACTTTTAAAATTCTTTGTTTGGAATAAAACAAATTTTTGATAAAAAAACTCACTATTTTAATTTGTTTATTTTATTTTTAAAATGGACCTCCATTCTATCTTCATCTCTGTTCTCATATCAGCTTCTTCAATTATCTGATTCCATATAAAAAAATAATTAATAAAAATTAGTCCATCTCCGATACTGTTTATTAATAAATAATTGGTAAGTTTATAATTCTAATTTCCATATATCTCTTTAATTTCCCTTCAATAATACAGTGCTATTAAATTAACTTGCAATATATGTGCATTTCCCTATGTTGCATTTTAAATTAATCGAGTCAAAGCATTATGTGCACATAGGCAACCAAATATACAGCACGGTATTTTTATCATTTCATTCAATCTAAAATGCCGGTAAAAATCAAACAAATGAATTAGAGTAAAGTCGGGGATTATGGAATACACCGGGTAATATGAAATACCATGTTCTTTTAGAAAACTAGTAGCGCCATCTGTGCTGATTTGTTATAATAACATTTAAATAAGTTCAAGTATCATTCGCAAGGGTGCTTAACTCATTCGCATAAACCACTTGGCTTTTCAGACAGTGCTAGTGATTTCCCGCCATATAAAACTTTGAGGTAAGTACATTAAGGTTTTATTTTAAACACTTTTCAAAGTAATTTTATTTGATGTTATTAATTTACTAAGTAGATGAATGATGTAAGAAAGCTGATTTAGAGATATCGTTCATTTTAGTGATCTTTTATTTTTTATCCGTTCTAACCACCGAATTTATATAGGCGGGAATTATGAAATAGTATTCCATATTACCTGACTCAGTAATTAAAATTCGATTTTTTTCCAGAAATGCCGAAAATGGTTAAAAGAAGGCAAGAAAAGGTCAAAACCACGTCGCCACTACGTAAAAAGGGGAATGAAGACGACATGAAAAAAGCAATAATAGCAGTTAGAAGCAAAAAGATGGGTTATTTGAAGGCATGTAAAACATTCAATGTGCCACGTGCCACTCTTTTCAGACTTTCTAAGATGAATGGACCTGCTAGTGAGGTATGCCAGACGAAACTCGGGAGGAAACCTATTTTGCCAGACCATTTTGAAACAGAGCTAGTGAAGCATTGCTTGGCAATGGAGAAAACTTTTTATGGATTAACAAGGCGGGATGTCTGTAATCTCGCTTTCCAGTTAGCACAAAGAAACAACATTCCAAATTCTTTCTCATTACTAAAAAATGCGGCCGGAAAGGACTGGCTAAGTCGTTTTAGATTGAGACATAAGGATGTGTTAAGTCTAAGGAAACCAACGGGAACATCGTTTGCACGAGCAGTAGGCTTTAATAAAAAAAATGTTGACGAGTTTTTTGATCTGTTAGAGAAACAAATGGAAGAAAAAAACTTTTCAGCTAATCAGATTTTCAACGTCGATGAAAGTGGTTTTAGCATAGTGCAATCAAAGTGCCCTAAAGTTTTCTCTCAAAGGGGAAAACGGCAAATAGGAGCGCTAACATCTGCAGAGCGAGGCTCTCTGGTGACTTGTATCTTGTGCATGAGTGCCAGTGGCAATTTTGTGCCCCCTTTGCTTATATTCCCTCGCAAGAATGCCAGCGAATTGATAAAGAAGGGAGCTCCACCAGGAAGTATTTTTGCCTTCCATCCTTCTGGGTGGATTCAGACCGATATTTTCACACAATGGTTCAACCATTTCATAGATTATGTAAGACCAAGTGCTGAAAATCCTATCCTTTTGATTTTGGACGGCCATCACACCCACACCAGAAACTTAGATGTTATTGTAGCTGCTAGGGAAAACTATGTAACTTTATTGTGCTTACCGCCCCATACAACGCACAAAATGCAACCACTTGATAAATCCGTAATGGGATCTTTGAAAACCTATTACAATGAAGAAATTCGCCAATTTTTAAGGCAAAATACTCGACCAATATCTCACTTTGACATCAGTGAACTATTTGGTAAAGCTTATCTCAAAATCCAAACTGGCGAAAGAGCAGTCAATGGATTTCGTCAAACAGGTCTGTTTCCAGTAAACAGGAATATTTTTACCGAAGAAGATTTCCTAGTGGAAGCACACAACAATGAACCAGAGCCTGTTGCATATAACGACCTGCATGTACGACCTGTATAAGGAATTGAATGAAATTATAATAACAAACATATTAAATCTTATATATAACTTCATTGTCGATGCCTAAAACTCGCCTTTATCTGAAGAAAGGTGAAGATCATAAGATGTGCACTTTAGATCATTTTTGCAGCCAAAAGATATCGTTGTGGGACCATTTACCGAATCGTTAGAACCTATCACAAAACTGCATAAATCAAGAAAGATTTTGGTAGGTAAAAAATTTGAAGTCACTGTACTGGAAATATTAAATATTCAAAAAAATATAAACACTAAAATCAAACCACTATTTTTTTTTAATCGCCCTGTATATGCTAGGTTAATTTTAATGGCAGCATTTGAGGTTTTAAGTGAAGCAGAACTTTTTTAAAGAGCGAACTTCGAAAAACCAATAATAAAAACGTTTCCCATCTGACAAGAGAATTTACGAACACATTTATATATAGCCTCGATTTTGGAGTGTTGGGTCCGTAATAAGTTGTAGGGGGGGGGGGTTGCGAACAACATAAAAATTACGTTATAACTAATAAAATTTTTGTTAAATTCTGTTTTTTCGTATTAGAAGTTACTGTAAAGTCTTTATCAAATTAATACAAAACCAATTAATTAAGCTACAATCATATTTAAAAATTATTTTTAGAGTATTTTCACAATTTGAGAGAAGCTATTAAATTTATAGTTTTAAGTGGGTCTACTGATTTCTTTTAATTTCTAGGGACCCTTGAGTTTAAAAGTTTGGGAATCACTGTTCTAGAAACATTAATATGTTTCATGCAAGCAATCGATGGTTGACTGGTGTTAATTATTTTCAAGGATGATTTAGCAAACCCAAACGATTGTAAACAGGAAGATTATCAAAGATTCTTGATACATAATAGTATGTTATGTATTAAGGGCTTAATTGAGTGGTTTGGAGCCCACAGAGTCACTTAGAGCCTGAGGCGCTAACACGATAAAGGACTGTAAAACACTAATTAATGTATACTTTAGTTTGCCATATATATATATACTAATTACTTAGATCATTTTTATCTCGTAGTCAACACATTCATATTATAGCCTAAATAATACGATTTTTTTTTAATTTCAAGATTTCAAGCAGAGATTTTTTTTATAAAGAGTAGGCCGAACGAGTCAATTGTAGGTTTTATTTCTTCCACGATATGTGCACTTGATCTCTGAGAAATATTAGCTGTTTGTATTCAACAGTCGAGACACTGGGAGTCAGTTAACTAATCAGTAAAATACACGTATTTTCAGCACCCTGTTAGTTTGTAGGGGTATTGAGTGTGAATTTATATTCTTTGCACAAAAACTACTAGTTTTTAGCTTTGAAATGCCATCTTGAACGTGTAGATATCTTTAATAGCAAGATTTTTGCAGCTAAACATATTAAAGCATAAAAATGTCGATTTTTAAATGCTTTAATTAGCTTAAAATAGCGGAGCAGCAAAAAAAAATTTTTTAGACGATTTTTATGGAATGACTCAATACTATTAAAATGAATTCGTGGAAATTTAAAAAGGGTGAACGAATTCTTAGAACTATTTTCTAGTAGTATCATAGGAAAGAATTTAACCTACATTTTTTACTTAGAAACTACTATAAAAATAAATTCGCGGAAATTTAAAAAGGGTGAACTATTTCTTGGAACTATTTCATAGTAGTATTCTATGAAAGAATTTGAACTACATTTTTACTTACTAACTACCGTTAAAATGAATTCGTGGAAATTTAAAAAGGGGGATAAAATTCGAAATTTCTTTGAACGATTTTATAGTAGTGTAAAATCCGCTTAATGTGATCACTTTGGGCCAAGAACATTTTGATAACATTAACCGACTGATAACAATAAGGGAATTTTAGAAAAGAAACGTCAAAATTTTAGAGAATCTTAATTTACAGTGATTTTATTGCATAGTTAAGTATATTACACATTAGTTGTACATTATTTTTGTTTATTGTTTCCAGCCTTATTTTGTGGAACTCCATAATCATGAAATAAATAAAGATTATTAAAAGTTTCACAGTTTTATTAAAATACAACCTGACAATATTGTTTCGACAGCTATGCTGTCATTATCAAAGGTAATATAATTATAAACAAACACGAAAATGCAACCACTTGATAAATCCGTAATGGGATCTTTGAAAACCTATTACAATGAAGAAATTCGCCAATTTTTAAGGCAAAATACTCGACCAATATCTCACTTTGACATCAGTGAACAATTTTTGGTAAAGCTTATCTCAAAATCCAAACTGGCGAAAGAGCAGTCAATGGATTTCGTCAAACAGGTCTGTTTCCAGTAAACAGGAATATTTTTACCGAAGAAGATTTCCTAGTGGAAGCACACAACAATGAACCAGAGCCTGTTGCATATGAAAATCAGAGAAACCCACAGCCTGTCCAGGAAGATAATGATGAAAGGGCGGACGAACAACCCGACGAACAACCAGTTTTACCAAAAGACATAGTTCCTATTCCTGTTCTTAAAAAACGACAGGGCACAAGAGGTCGAAAATCGGGAACAGCAAAAATTTTGACTTCAACCCCAAACAAGGATGAACTGGCACAGTCACTGATTTCAAAAAATGAAAAAAATAAACTAAAAAGGAACCTTGGGTTTGAAAAAAACCAAAAGCCAACGGATAATGCAAAACCTGGTACCAGCAAAACGGATGATGACGCCAAAGCAAGTTCGAGCCGTGTTAGAAAAAGACCGAGACAGCAAGTGGTAGAAGACGAATCTTCTGATGATTTAAATGAAGAAATCCCACTCCTAGATGACTCTACTGATGATGAAGAATTCCCGAATAGCAAATGAAAACCACAAGATGATGCAGAATGTCTTTTCTGTTCAGGACGTTTTACGGCTGATTCAAGAGGAGAGATTTGGATACAGTGCCTACGATGCGAGCTTTGGGCACACGAACTGTGCGCCGATTGCGAACGGGATTGCTATATTTGCGACTTTTGTCGTTAGAATTTTTCATATAAAAATTATAATTAGTATTCCATATTACCTCATATATCTATTTCATATTACCCGACCATTTTTTCGGTAGCCAAAAAAGCACTTTTATTTCATTATTAGAAGTATTTTTTTATTTATATATTTTTCTAATTTCGAGATAATGACCCCATATAAACCCTTTGGCGCAGTCGTTGGCATTTTTATTTTTTTTTTACTCAAAACGTTTCAAAATAATCCCAAAAATGAAAATGGTATTCCATAATCCCCGACTCTACTCTACTTAGTAAACTGTTAAATCAATTATTTAGTATTAATTAAATTATTTAGTAGGTATTAAAATGTATACTAAAGAAGAAAAGGTGCAAGTGTGTCTGTGGTACCAAAACCACAATAGCTCACAAATGGCTTGTGATTTATTTGCTGCTGAATTTCCAACTCGCCCTATCGCACATCCTTCTACGATTTTGCGGACATTTAATAAATTAAAAAATGAAGGGTGTGTTGCTGGCCACTCAAAAAGTAAGCGAGCAAGAACTGTATTAACAGAGGAGATGAGACTGAATATTTTAGTTTACACGGAAGTGAAACCTTTTAGTTCATTAAGTTGCTTCAATTTTTGAAATCTTAGCCTCCAGTGCTCGAAATGCTCAAGAGTTAAAAATACAAAATCATCAGCAATTATTTAAAATTTACAAAATTAATAGGACAGATTTTTGCAAAAAAATGTTAAATTTATCAAAGACAGATGAACAGTTATTACACAAGATTTGTTTCACCGATGAAGCTACCTTTTCTCTAAATGTAAAAGTAAATTCACAAAACTACAGGTACACTTTATAATTCTACAGTTTAACTAACTTCAGCGTAACCTATTATCACTTATTACAGATATTTGGCACAAAGAAATTTACACATACAAAATTAGACTCATACACAGTATAGGGAGCAAGTAAATCTCCGCTTGGGTGTAATCAATAATACACCAATTGGTCCATTTTTCATTAATGACATTTTAAACTCCCATTCTAATTTAAATATTCTCCGTAATTCAATAGTTCCTCAAATCCAGCAACTTGCCATTGAAAATCCCTAGTACCAACACCTGGTTCTCCATCTCACTCGACGGTGGACGTCAGAAACTTTCTTCATGGAAATTTCCCTGAGCAGTGGATTGGAAGAAATGCACCAATATTCTGGTCAGCCAGGTCCCCTGATTAGCTCCAAATGATTTTTTCATTTGGGTTACCTCAAATCAAAAGTTTATACCCATACACCCTTACAAAAAACACGAACGAATTAAAAGAAAGAGTTGTTGCTGTTGCTTGAGAAAAAGTCAAACGGCTAGCACATTATAAGCGCTTATCTATTGTTGGTTGCATAAACATACAGTCAATGCAATGGCTTGATATGATTATTTTAAAATGCAATATAGAGCATATTGTATCTTAATTTAATAGCACTGTAACAAACAAAATGTATTAAAACAAAATGGTTTCTCGTCCAGAAATATCAAGAAAGCGTTAACACCAAGGGACCCAAAGCCAAAGGAAGAAGAAACATCGGTATCCAAAGCACACTTACCGTACATCAAAGGGACCACGGACAAAATAAGTAGAGCGCTGAGAAAACACAACATCGATACCATCTTCAACACCGATAAAAAGATTGGAAACATGCTACCATCCGCAAAAACAAAAATACCACTAGAAAGCCAAGGAGTATACGAGATCCCATGTAAAGACTGCGGGGAATCCTACATAGGGCAGACCAACAGAAGAATTCAAGTAAGAAGAGAAGAACACCGAAATGCAGTCAACAAAAATGAGAGAACGTCTTCACTAGCACAACATGTAAGTGGTACATCTCATAACATAGATTTCGAAAATACAATTCACGCAGCCGCGCCAAAAACCAGCCGACCGCAACCATGCGCAACACCGTAACCGTATATAAAGACCAACCGCAGCAGCAAGACGTCAGTCTACATCGTGTAACCACGCGAAGCAGAAGGAAGTTAGAAGTGACCTGAAGATGGCAAGTGTGATCTTGCCGAAACGTCGTCAACCATTGTCTGGTTCCTCTAGGAGCCGAATAGTGAATACGCGGAGTGAAACTCGGAAAAGTAGTGAAGTATCATATAATATCCGCGGAAACTTAAAATGTAACATATTGTCAGGTTATAATTTAATAAAAACTGTGAAACTTTTTATTGATCTTTATTTATTTCATGATTATAAAGTTCTACAAAGGCTTAAAACAATAAATAGATTATTTATCTAAAATTTGTTGTCGAGGAAACAACATTGTTTACAACTAAAATAGTAACATAAATTTACAAAAATACAATTGCCCAATGTTCCTTGCTTATAAATCTATGTCTTACACCTTTTATGTTCTTAATTAGCAATTTCAGCCATTCAGTCCAAATTACATAAAACTACTGCACGTTACAAAAGCGAAGCCTGACACACATGTTTTTCACATATTATTTCAAACGAACCAATCTATATGAATATTAGTATCGTTTATATGGTTTAGATGCTATTCTGTTCAATTCCAACAAAACATTTTATCGAAAAGCAATTTGCAAAAATATCGCACTTGAATGTTACACGAAGGTACTACACAAACAAAATACATCCTTAAAATGAAACAGTAATTTCAGTAATAAATACTACATGTTATTAGTTATATCTTTGCATACATCTTAAATACAACCTGTTCTGTATGTTTCAGATGATTTTTGACTTTTAGTTGAAGCGCAACAAAACTTCATTAAGTCTTAAAAAGTGTTAACGATTCCCACATCGTTAAATTTATCAGTGAAAACTAATTTTTAAGATGATTGAAAATCATAGCAATATACTATTAGTTAAAATTAAGGATCTAAAATTCTTTTCAATCGATTTTCAATTTAAAATTATGAGTTTCAATTTTTTTTAATTTCAAATTCTAAATTCAAATCACACTATGAATTCTAAACCAATTTTAAATTATGATTAATAATAATAATAATAATAATAATAATAATGTTTATTCCAAAACAGGTACAAAATCCAAACACTGGAATTTTTCAATATAATTATACAAAGACAACACATTGACATCACAAAGACATTAATAACATCAATAACATGCAAATAACAGTACAAAAACCTAGACTAAGACACTAATACAATATAATTTGTATACATTAATAAGTGTAACTGTGTATATGTATACATATATGTAATTTACAAATTAGACAATAAATAAATTAAATAAATAAATCTATGGAATATTTAAATTCTTCTATATATGTAAATTTAATTTTTCTTTTTTTGCTAGAATAATCTAACTACCCTATTACTAATGACAGAGAAATTGTCTGCATGAATGTCACAAAGATGGCTTATAGTATTAAAATTGCTGCACATTACATTAATTGGATTTCTAAGTATATATAATAATAATAATAATAATAATAATTACTACAACCCATAGCCTAAACCAAGGCCCCAGAAGCTATTAGCTTGTGCGGGAGGGAGGGGGCGATTATTATTATTATGTAGGCCCAATGTGCGGCTGCAGCCGACTTATAGATGGAACAGCGCAAATCCCACATTTGTGTTACAGCTAAGGAAACTGCAGAAAACCTTAACCAGATCTGCCAACGCCGGGAGACGAACCCGGGCCGCTTGGGTGAAAGTCCGGCACGCCAGACATTACACTACCAAGGCTGTTTTATTATTATTAGTGCCAAGTGCACTATTAGTTCGAGGGGTGTTGATGTAAAAGCAGAAAGATTGACGTGCGTTTAATCGCGGAACAATAAAATTAATTTTACTTAAGATCCATTCACAATCAACATTACTATGTAACAGATTATATAAAAATCTAATCGACATAAGAATGAAGAATGATTAAGAATGTTACAATAATAAAATATGTTTTAAATGTCTGATTTTACGTCTACCATTGTAAATTTTCGATCTTAAAACTGAATCTAATTTATTACAGATTCTGGCATCTAAATGGATTTCTGAATTTCACATTATGAAATTTCAAATATATACTTTGTAATTTTTTTAGTTATATTGTAGATTACTTGTGCATTCAAATGAAAAATTTTAAATATTGTTAATTTCTAAATTTTGGATTTTAAATTGAAACTAAAATCTCGGTATTTAAAACCATTAATTTATAAACCACTATGAAAATTTTAAGTATAAAATTCCAACTATATTCCAACCTGTGAGATCAAACAAATTATTCTGAATAAAAAAAAATACAGTCCCAGTATTTGATAACTTTGGTCTGATAATAATGTAAATCATATGAAGGTAATTCGTTCTTCTAAACCTTGATGATAGAATTGTTAAGTCAACTGCAAGTAGTAGTATTACTAAACCCAGATTTTAATTAAAGGCTTTTTTTAAGTTTTGTTATAATAAAAATTGTATTCATTACGTCCCAAAAAAAATTAAAATACATTTTAGTAATAATAAACTACTATTATCCATGCCTTCCCTGAATTCATATCATCCTATACCTTATAATTTTATGATAAAATCATAAAGCGTCCAAGATCAAGCCCAAGGTGTGAATTTATAAACACATCAACACACTTTCAGAACGTGAACTAAATTAATTTCTGAACGAGAATTTGCAAACCATAATTAATCAGTTTCATAATTAAAATATAAATAAACCCTCAAAAGTAACATTACGAACCTGGCACTCAAATCCGACGCACGTGTGTCTTAAAAATAACTACGTGTGAAATTTCTCTTTTACAATCTTTCAAATTGCATCTGAACCTATAACACACTTGTCAAGATGAATTAAAAAGATAATTCACATACAATCCCCATATACTCGGTTAGTATTTATCGATATATTACTTTCGATAATAAAAGTGAAGGAAGTCAAGTCAATTCTTGGGAGTTTGTAAAGATATAAAAGATTTCTTTTTTAAATAAAAATAGCTACTAATTAAGCAATTAAATATTCATAGAGCGTGTATTATAATTAATATAAAAATAAAATATTATTTCTCTATGGCCACTAAAATAATTAATGAGTAGATGATTAACGGCGCCAATAAAGTACCTTCATAATACTAGAAACCTTTTACATCCTGTTGTTACGGTGAACTAAACAGCTATTAAAAATTACAACTATAAAATTGAAATCAATTGCCGGAAACGTCTTGTTATTGTTTTGAGTTTCTTCGATTATTTATTGGATTATTTGAATCTGGATAGATAATACGTATAATTTGGACATCCAATATTGTTGAAGCAACCTAGATTTTTTGCTTTGGCTATCTGGCCTGTAACATCCTGACGTCCCAACATTCAAAAAAAAGATAGACGGCTCGTTTTGAATTCCAATGCTGTAATGAAGTTGTACGCAACCCAGAACGCGTATAATATATCTGAGGTCGTGAATCGGAGCATTCAATGATGACTATTAAATGGGTTCGTGAACGCTGGGATATTGTCTTATCTTGATTTATTTGCGAAACGCAGACACATGCACTCGATATTATGCGTGGAATGTTTATTGCACGTTTTCTGTTTCATATTTATATATAAATAAACTGTAATAAATCAAATACAAAAAAAAAGAAATAAATAAAAGAAAAAAGTCATCATAATGACGGGCAGCATTATGTTTGTTGCCCATATAGTAAAACTACCCCACCTTTGGGTATTCTCTTATCCCGATTAAAGATTCAATTTGAATATGCAAATTATATTTGCGGAATCTTGATCGGTAAACGTAGATAGCAGTGAATATTTTAGTAGAGGCGATAAGATCTTGAAGAATTAGTTTAATTCGGGTTATCTAGTTTTATCATTTAATGGGCGCTTATGGTTTTATTTCCCTCCGTATCGTCTACTTTATTTGTTTTATTTGGAAAGCGTCTTGCATACAATTATTTAGCTTATAATGTACATACGCACGCTAAATACGGGTGGTAGTACTTAATTTCTCTCTAATACAATCTCTAAATTTAGTTTTATGGTAAAAGTTATTTTTATGAAGAGGACATTATAAGGACATCAAACGCGACATGTAGTCAGACATCGTTAAGACAAAAAAATACCTATAACATTTTTTCTCAGAAGTGTAATTTAAAAAAAAAGCAAATAAAGTAAAGGACATGTTATGTTTTGTTATGTTTACGTTGCTGATCTTGCAACCTGCAATCTGATACTTTTACAACACAATTTTATGAAGTCAGTCAATCAGATGATCATTCCCAGATCGCCGATAATTAAGAAAAGGATATCGTGTAGGCCAAGTCTTTGTAAAAATGTAAACAATTACATCAACGAGGTAAAATTCGCCGTACATTAAAGATCTGGAGTTCTCTTTATTAAAATGTTTAATTAATGCAGTCAAAACAAAGGCGTCATGTCAAAGTCCGGGGATCCCCGCATCCCATCGAAGATATTAAAATTTGTAAAAGTAATCTCCCTATAAAGTCGAAGGGTTTTTATGTTTTTTAAATTAAATTTCAACGTCCACATTGATAAAAGTCTCCCTTAATATAATTAACTTACATAAATAAAATGTTCTCTTTGAAAATCACTTAATATTCTCTTATAAATCAGATTTATTTTAAAGCTGTTATTAGACCTTGAATTTATTTCAAGTTCAATAGGTAGTATTATACAGCATAAACAACCACTGTGCTGTATTGACAAATTATTTTGTCTAGCTTCCAAATTTCACGTTTGCAAAAACGCGTTTATAATTTTATATGTACTGCGGTGATCTTTGAAAGAATAAAATAAATATATAATATCCACCGTTCCAAAGATAAACATTAATTATATACGGTGGATTAAATTGATAATACACCACAGATATTCTTCTTTATTCCTCTCAGCTAGCTCAGGTTTGCTCAGTAAAGCATAAGTTATTTGAATTACGAGACTCTTATTTATTTTTATGCCTGGAAAGAACGAAAAACTTAAATCGTAAGCACTAAAGCTCCTGCAAGCTGGACAACTGCTACTGAACTCTGAATTTAAGAGAAAAGAACGCTGGATGCTTGTATTAACATCAATTAAACACATGTAAAATTGAAAACACAAAAACTTTATTTAACAAACAAAAATAAAAATCCAAATAGAACGTCAAAATAAAAATAAAAATGTTTTTCAAGATAATACAAATGTTAAATTGAGAAGTGACTTCTCAGGTTTGCTCAAACGTTATAAATAATAGTAGAGATCTGACATAGGATAACTACGGTCATTCGTTTGAACAAACCAACACAAGTAAAATTTGTTTCTAAATAAAGAAATTATTTGTCAAATGAAAATAAATTTTATATAAAGAAAATTAATTGTTTTATTAATCAAATGAATACTGAAAAGAACTCGATAAACTAAACCAAATAATTTTGTATTAGAGAATGAACTTTACAAAGTAATTATTATTTATAAACTCAACAAAAATCATTTATTTTAAACAACCTGGTACGTTATAAAATAGTTCCCTTTTATATAAAAATCCTTTTGGTGGTAACACTGTGACAGAACCTGTCAGCTGATTTCCTGTTTATAAAATCGATACAAAATCGATGATGAAAATAAATCCAATCTGAATTTATTAAAATAATCACTTTCACTTTTAATAATTGTAGCACAATACTAATATCTTCTTTCAATCCTTTTAAAAAAATATACAGGTAACACTTTAGTTTATTTTAAGACTTTGTTTATAATGTGACATATGCGTCAAAACCATATGGTTAAAAATCTAACCTCAAATTACAGATATTTTATCCGGAGCCGGGCATAGCTTCTGCCTTCAATGTTTTATCGACTGACTTTGTTATAATTTGCCCCAGCTTATATACTTTCTGCCAGAACAAATGAAATCTATGACACTTTTTCAAAACAACAGAAAATCGAACAAGCTTGTGACGTCACTAATCCCAACAGCTGATATTTAATTGTCACTAATCCTAAATCTATTAATATAGAATTGTAGGCCTTAATACAAGGATCAAAAAAGTATTGTACATCTATGGTCCTAAAATGTATCGTAACGATGATATTCAAGAAAAACGTTTAACAATATACAAAACTCATTACGATCTAATTACATATACAATTTAACAAATCAAGGTTCATCCTTTACAAATAGCTACAGGAATACATGATATAGGTAAAATTAACAATTTCTCCATAAAAACATCTTTACAATTTAATATAAATATGATTTTTGCAGTACGAACTACTATAAATAAATCAATTAATGCTTATACAAATACCCGCTTAAATATTAAGTCAACATTAATCAAATTATGCAGAAAATGTCCAACATACAGTACTCTAAACACTTACATAAAAATAATGGTGAGAAAAAGCAGGATAAAAGTCTATAAGAGTCAAATTAACACGAACGGCAGGATTCAATACCTTCATTAATTGTAGTGATCAGAAATCTTGTAAAAAATTATAAGATTAATTGTATTGCATCAGTCATAATAAGATTGACCTGATTAATCTATTTTCAGCAAATTAACACTGTGAAACTGAGCTGGTCTCCTGGAATATAGAAAAATCTATTTGACGTTAAACATCGTAATCTGAAAATTTCAATGTGGAAATTACTTCTTCCTAACAAGTGGGAAACCGTCCCAAAGTAACATGGGTTGCATAAACATGATTATAATCAAGCAATCTAACTAATTTATATCCTTTTTCTAAAAATGAAACCTATTATTATTATGCATGAGAAAGCTAAGTTATGTTTGCATGAAAACTTTATTCTTAAGTTTTAATTTAAGTATTAATGAATCTAACTGTGGTCCTATTTATACCCTTCATATTAATTATGCCCATGACATAACATGTCCCTCTTTTTGATTTATATCCGATATAAAAATATTTGTATTAACGTTTACGTTCGGTTGTTACTAAAATTTTCAATTCGGTGAAATGATTACACCGCAGTACTTTTCTAAAACCATCGGTTGAAATTACTAACAATTCTGACTTGACCTGATTGCATCAACTGAATGTTGCAGTCAGTGGCGTGCGGTGATAATTTAGGCTAGGGAAGCAACCACGATTTTAATTTTAATATACCTAGGTACAATAAAAAACAGTGTTATAATTATTATAGCTTAAAAGTTTTTTAAAGAAGAACTTTTACACTTTAGTAGTGCTCTATAATGATTAATCGGATTGGTAATTTTTTAGCACATCTCGTTCTTTTGAATACTGATTAACCCCCACCTAGTAAGATATTTTTAGCATGATTGGTAAACCCCTTACCCCTTTGAATCGTAGAAATTCTGTGATTGACATGATTGAATCATAAAAAGTGCTGTAACGAAACTTGTAACTATTGCCAATGTTCTTTTGTGACAAAGCATTTTAAAATTTTTAGGATTGTTTAGATTTAATCACAATGTGCAAAAGAATACGTTTTTTATACTTGTTGAAATATTCTTTATTTAAAAAAAAGTACTACTATTTATTTATAATGCAACTCGATTTTCCGGTCTTTTTTAGCAAAATACTTAGTGCAGGTTTTAATCTTTGTTGTTAAATTTGAAAGTTCTGGTTTTGGTCTGCCTTTCTCAACAATTTGTAATTCCCTCCGAAACTGTATGAAGAAAATTCTTTTCTAATATAATAATAATAATAATACTTTACAAATTGAACAACA
Organism: Agrypnus murinus; assembly: GCA_929113105.1. Classification (NCBI taxonomy): domain Eukaryota; kingdom Metazoa; phylum Arthropoda; class Insecta; order Coleoptera; family Elateridae; genus Agrypnus; species Agrypnus murinus. The sequence continues at coordinate 5,516,047 of OV816029.1, forward strand.
AAATCGTCGCGATTCGGATGTATCGGAAGTACTCGAACCTTCCACCGAAGAAGCTGAATTTGCAGTCATGACGATAAAGCAAGTTTAAATGTTGCATACAGAACAAACTAAATAGAATTATTTGTCTTTAAAAAAATCCCAACTTATATAAATTGAAATAATAAAATGTTCCAAAATACAGTCTCATTCGCAGATTTACATTGCTAAAGTAACATTTCACACAAAGAATCGAACAAATAACCAAATTATAATAAACATCTGATCACGGAGCACGCTAATAAACGGACCGCTACCGAAAGAAAGAAGTGCAGTAAGCAACGAAATCAGTGCTTATATGCAGTGTATGTAACACATTTGAATCGGTATTACCTTTCCGCGCCAGTTATGAGCCTAATTTAAAATAGTACTCTAATTATACCTTTTGCTGTACGGAATTGATATTGCGCTTTAAGTTGACTAAATATTACAAATTTAAATAAACGATAACTATAATTTTATAAAACTATTTATGTTAGCATTGTTTTTTAATTTTAATAAATTCTTAAGGGAAGCTTTTGCTTCCCTTGCTTCCATGGACCGCACGCCACTGGTTGCACTACTCTTGCTGGACACGGTCGCTGTGCGTGTCTAGCGAGTGATTTCGGATATCTATGCCCAACTCAAGCACGTGATTTGTGATGACTCGTTTCTTGTATTAATGGTAAATACGTTCCTCTCTAAAACCCTGCATACAATTAATAAAATTGAGAGTAAGTGAAAAGGATTATACTCTCGTTTTTTTCATCACGTTTTACTCTCTGTCGAAAAGTTTATCAACAAAAGTGCCAAATGTACAATTTCGCTAATCTTACAGTATCAGATATGTAAGGTCGGTCACTTTTAGATGAAACTAAATAAAATCTTGTTATAAAAAAATTGCTTGTAAAAAATAAATACACAACTTTGTTTATTTACGTTTTGTATTACAATTACAATTACGAATTACGAATACAACAACGATTTACAATTCGTCATCTTTATCTTTTAGCGCGTTATAATCTTATACGTATTTTTCTAAAAACCCTGATCAAAGTAATTAAAAATTTTGACTTTCCTTAATCAAAAAACAATTAAGATTGTTGGTTCCAAATGCCATCAGAATGCGCTGGTCAAGTCTGGTGCATTACTTTGTAAGACACCCGGTATATATCTTCTTTGTTTAAAAATGGATTTTGATAAAATTTGGTATCGATATACTAATAGATGTAAATTTCGATTTTTTGACATACTGTACCCAGATTTGGCTTCCAATCCACCGGAATGACTCCAAATTTTGATTTTTGAATGCAATGCCCTGTATATTTGGATTTTCCGGGAAAAGATTAGTATGCCAGTTTGCCAAATTTAAATATTTTCAGAAAGAAAATACAATTTGTTCAATAGGGCTTCCTTTGTAGTTTTTCTATTTTGTAAAGATTCAAACAAAGTACGCTTTAATGTGCAGTGTGATCCAAAATGACTGAGAACGGTTTGAATTTCGCGCCATAGATTTTAGTGTATTTCACGGTGTTAGTGTGGCACTAATGAAACGAGTTGCGTCAAATTACACTCGGGTTTTCATTGAAGTTTTGCTTTATTCTGCTTGTTTTTTTAATTTTACAAAACAGCTATTTTCAGAGCTACAGTTTGTTAGACGATTCTGTTGTCAGGTAAGTTTATTATTTAAAATTAATGAGCTATATTTATAAGCTATATTATTTTTGAGACGCCACTGTAAAATAAAAGAAGGATAAAAATGTTTGAAAAGTATTCGCGTTGCCAACATGACAATAGTTTAAGTGGTAGTAAATTCAAACCGTTCTCAATCGTTTTGGATCATCATGTATATCGCTGAATACATAATTTAATTTCCTAGTTAGTGTATGGGGTAATGATACTGTTCTCATTTAAGAAAACTAGGTTATGGGCGAATAACATTTTCTAAATGTCTAGAAATATTTTAGCTGTTATGTTTTACGCTGTGCTGTGCTGTTTTGCGTGCGCTATGCTGTGCTGTTCTGTGCTGACTTGTGTAATGTGCTGTGCTGTGCTGACTTGTGTGCTTTTTTTTAATACATTTATTTCAGCATGCTCCATTACACATAAAATTGGTAATACTACATGCTATTAATTACAATTATGGTTAAATGTATACAATAAATATTAGACTTCTTTAACAATATCATAATACATATGCATATACAATTTAGTTAACAACACAACTATAATAAAATTCAGCGATTATGTTGATGCTACAGTAACAAATTTAAATTAACAATACGTTCACAATAATAAGTTCACAGCCTATCGAAATTTATACTTTTTATACATTTAAAGAATGGTTTTAGATGATGTTTAATTAATTCGTCTTCTTTTGCTGGCCAATTACCTCCATTTATCAAAATACTGTTCTTCAGCAGCTGTCTTTGGTTTCGTAACACGCTACACTCGTACAGGAGATGTTTAACCGTTTGCTCACCACTACCACAAATGCACATAGGATTATCGATTGTTTTGAATCTAAAAATGTTACTTTTTAGTTGTCCATGACCAGTTGTGATAACTGTAAAAGTAGGAGTGACTGATATGTTTAATACTGTAGAGAAAAAGCACTCTGTTACCCTTGCTGGTGGTTTCCCACTGATCCTGCCACTTACCAAGACTTTTTAATGTTTCTTGCTCAATTAATTTGCTTTTTGGCACTCTTTGATATATTGCTACCTCTTCCTCCAATTGTGTTGCCTCTTTTGCAAGTTTATCGGCCATTTCGTTGCCCACAATTCCACAATGACTTGTGTGCTGTGCTGGCTTGTGTGCTGTGCTGGCTTGTGTACTGTGTTGGCTTGTGTACTGTGCTGCTGGCTTGTGTACTGTGCTGTGCTGGCTTGTGTACTGTGCTGTGCTGGCTTGTGTACTGTGCTGTGTTGTGCTGGCTTGTGTACTGTGCTGTGCTGGCTTGTGTACTGTGCTGTGCTGGCGTACTGTGCTGTGCTGGCTTGTGTACTGTGCTGTGCTGGCTTGTTTGCTGTTCTGTGCTGTGCTGTGCTGTGCTTATATTATTGTACTATATTAAGAGATAGCTATGAACAGTGCACCAAGTTAAAGAACAATTAATATTATTTGTTTATAATTAATACGTTATTTCATAAATTCGTTTTGTTCATTCCAAAATAAAAATCGATTCATTTTTGAATAATCAATTTATTATATATTATGTTATTTATATTACATTACACTACATTACATTACTTATATTAGTATATTATATATTTAGTGGAACACTCAGGAATTTGGCTGGGGGAGCTGCCACTTACTTTTGTCATAAGCATTTTCTTAGAGTTTTGATTGGAATGTGTAGTCTTGATGGAGGGGGGCTGCAAACCCTATAGCCTCTCCTCTGTGCATCCATGATAATGTATTACATTATTATACTATTATATTATTATACTATCGTAATATTACACTAACAAGAAGCATTGAACTATATATTCCTATCTAATTTAATATTTTTAAATATTAATGACATTTTGAGCCGCCTCCAATGCTCAAGAGTGTTCTTTGATACCTCACATGACGGTGAGCACTGTTTATACGCTACTAAACGTCACCTAACTCAATCACATGTCCATAATACGAACCTCTGTTCGTTTAGGCCCTTACATTTAAGGTTCTGATTGCGCGAAAACGACATCTACTTGTGATTTAAAATTCGAAAACAATTGTACAAAGTGGTTTGTTAAGAAAATAGTTACTTTTTCTACGTCTTATTACAGGTCTTACGACGATAGGTGACCCTGCTCGTTCCTGAAAAGTCGCCCAGTAAAAAGCCTTTCTACCTCTTCTTGGTGGCATACCACCAGATCCCCTTGCATCTCCAGCATATAGACAAATTAACATATGAATTATTTAAAAAAAATCATGTGCCTGATCCATTTTCATAATAAATTTCACTTTAACATAGAGCTATGGCAGAACTTACCTTATGTAATCGTATTACTTCTATTAGCAATCACATTCTAATGTGGTTTTAAGTTCAGGAAGCTTTACAATTGATTGTGAAAAAATTACCCTTTAAAAACAACGAAGTTTACGAATGCCACAGGTATCACATCTTTAGCCAATATTATTTATATTTTCTGTCAGTAATATCGATTTGCAGCTTAAGAAAACTGAAATATCAACTAATTTTTCATTTTGTTCCAATTCCCATTTGACTTTTAATTAAAATCCCACATTCCACCGAACGCGTTAGGTTCAGTAAACCGATTTCTTGTTTAAATGAAAAATGTTTAAAGCCAGGCTATTAACTGCATATATTTAATTGAAAGCAAATATTTTGTTAGTGTTAGGCTTGGGGTATAATAAGAGTAATATAAATATATTCTAAGCATTTCTAAATACCAGCATTTAAATTTAGATATTCATAATAACAACACTGCACTGTGCTCTGTTAAAAGCTGAAATATGCAGGAAGTATAGAGGGAATGTAATTTAATGTTTACTTTTTAGATTTTTACGATGACTGACAAGTCACGTTTTGGCATGTGATTTCAACTGTAGTAGCATACATTTGTGAATATTTTTTATAAATCAAGGCTTTAAGTGTGGATTTCTATGGTTATTTAAAACGGTTTTTTAATGGACATACAAAGTTCGTCATTATGGTAGTAAATTAGTTTATCTGAAACATTTATTTTTTTCTCTTCTATTATTAGACCTACTACTGATATCACCGTTAATTTTACAGCTGCCGACTTGATTGTACTCTGATTTCTTGAAGCTCATTCCTTAATAACAATTAACAATTCCTTAGTAAATAAATAAAAATTTTATCATCCCGTATAAGAATTACACAACAAACTCTGAGAATGTAAAAGTCTTAATTACTTTTTTAAGGTTTTTATATGCTGCGGTCTGTAATTACAACAAATCATTAATCGTAAATTCAAAAAGTTCACTTGAAGAATTACCTGTTGCACTTTCATTTTTTGACCTTTTTGCATCAAAATGCATTCAATATAATATGTACTTTTTCGAAGTGTGTAATTAACAATTTGTTAATGGAGTAGCTGTTAATGAACTTTTAAATAAATATACGCCGTTTAACATTAAGAATGAGATAAGAAGAGAGAAAGATTGATAGTGAATAAATGGTTAATAAATTTATCATAAATCTAAATAAAAATATAAATTGTTCTTTCAAGTGCTTCTAAGAACTGATTTTTTAATTGTCTTGATTCAATGTAATTTGTATATCATTTCCTTTTGTTTCTTATACATTCGCCGATCCGACAATGTACAGGGTCGATATTTGAAACTGTTAAATACTTACAGAAATAACAGAAATGCAACAATAGCGAAATAATTAATTAACAGAGTCCAATTTTCAAATTAAATATATACTATCTACAATTTAATTTAAAAAATCCAATAAGAATTCAAAATTGTAGATTAAAAATTTAGAATATCTAGTATTGAAGATTTAATTATTTAATTATATGAAATTAAAATTTATTATGCCTATACCTTGGGATTATTTAATCCAAATTATACTACTTTATAATTTTTCATTAAATTTTATATTTTGGATTTAAATTCCGAATTTAAAATTGAATATTCAATATGTTAAAGTTATGAATAGAGACGTGCAATTTAAGTAAGCCTAAAACCAGTATGTCAAGGAAGCGAAGCAATTTGATCTGCAATAGTATAATGTAACACAAGTGGACGCTTGAAAATGCTGGGTTTGAACTAGCCATGCCGCAAAAATACACAGTTAAATGGAATCTATATAAAATAAACAACGTGGCTTAAATAAATTGTCAGTGACGTAGCCAGTTTTATGTAACAACTTTCGTATTTGTAAACTATATGTCCTATAACTTGTAGCGACGGCGCTTATGAAAGATGAGCTAATCAAGGGTTTTTTCAGGCGAGGTCACCTAAAATGCACGTCTCTATATAATTATGAAGCTTGTGCGAGAGGGAGGGGAGATTGTTGTTATTATGCAGACCTATCGTGCGGCTGTAGCCGATTCACAGATGCAAATTTTATATTAAAAAGCATAGTATTTACATTGCAGAACTCGTTACGAATATTTGGAACCTGAGAAAACAAATAGGCAATTGAAACTGTGAATTTAAGATTCGGAAGTTTTTGTTTGTTAGTATTTTTAATGTAATGTAAGTACAATGGGCCAGTTAACATTATAACTGTATGCAGGCATTTAAGACTATATAAACCTTATCGCCACCTGCAAGATAACGCTTCTAATACATTTAGAAACCTTACCTTAATGTTATTCTAATTTAAATTAATGTATACTAATGTAAGCATCATAAAAGATAATGCACCATCACACGTATGGAATCCAAACAAAGGATTCTCATGGCATATAAAGGCATTTTGTCAGATACTTCAGTTCGAGTTGCAATCTACGACCGTTCCGAAACGCCTACAACTTGGTATCCAGGGATGTTACTTACCTAGCTTTCCGAACTTAATTACGTCACTCAGAAACCTTAAAAGTTCGCATCCAGGGATGTTACTTACCTAGGTTTCTAATTACCAGTTTGATGTTAAAGCTGCATACTGTTTAAGTTATTATGCAAGTTCATATTATATAATTAAACATTTTTCAGCGTAAAGAAAAGTTAATTGGCGTATTTAGAATTTATAACGCGATGTTTTTTGAAAACTAAAATAGCAGGAAGCGACCACATGTTGATAAGGAAAATATTGTAACGTTCTTTTTAAAATACTAACAAAAATGCTGTTTAAATCCTCTATTCACAAGAGAGATATTATTTAAATACACTAATTAAAAGACTATAATTATAAACTATTTAATGAACTTAAATGCTAGATATTTAAAAAAACTTAAAGTAAAATTATAAAAGTACTATTTATGTATTAACAATTATTAAACATTTATTTATTCACTAATATATTTGATTACTAATTAAACAAAGCTGAAACATTTATTAGATAGTAGTAAATAATGATAATAATAAAATAAATATTAATAAATAATATAAAATAATTTAAAATTATAATAACAATAATTTAATGTCATTATTTTAGGATAAGTGCTCGAAAACTCCTCCTTGCTCGATACATCTTCTAGTTTGTATTTTAACATGACGCGAATTATAAAATTTAAAGTATTTGGAGATCAGAATTCCATAAAGTATTGGTAAATACACAAATTCGTCTAAGTCGACAAAGCTGACTTCTACAATATTACAAGATTCAAACTACAATACACTTTCGATGCTCGGTGGTCAAGTATGTTGCTGCTTCGATGCTGTATTAACTCTGACAAGGTTGCAGCTCGACGCTGTATTTATAGCTTGTGCGGCCGGATGAGAGTTTCTTTGTTTGATGTCGTCCTTAGTTTGACTTCCAAATGTTCTGAGAAGAATCGTGATAGCGAACGAGTATGTGGCACGCTAGAAGTGATTTAATAAAGTAACATTTACATTACGTGGAATATAATTACAATAAATTTTAATATATTATGGAATATAATTAGAATAAATTACAATATATTAAACTGCATAAAATATATATGTAGTTTAATTATTAAAAGTTAATTAATGTATGAAAATAAGAGCTATATGTAACTCGCGCCGCTTGTCCTACCATTAATATTATTAATAATGTGGGTAATTCTGTTTTGCAACTCAGTTACGTTCTCGTATGCTTGCTTGTAGACTTCATTTTTAAGGTAACCCTAATGCAAGTTCCGTACTGCATTGGAATTGTGCGCAGGGACTCCATCCAGCTGAAAGTAGGATTTGCTTCGAAAACAGCTAAAATGTTTTCTTCTGCATCCTCGTTTATAATGAAATTCCTCCTAGTTGTCCTCTTTGAGAACTTATCGTGTTTTCTCTAAATTATCGGTACAGTGTTAAGATATTGACGACTGAGTGAATTGCGGTCAGGGAATACATTTACGTCATGTTGAAGAGCTCATCATCCATTATTCCTACACAAAATATAAGCCTCTAGCATATCATATTTTTCTGAGTGTGTAAATATCATTTTATTTCAGAATAGATTGGTGTTGTTGCGTTCCAAGCGTGTTGATATATTGAGATGTTATGAAATCATCATGTTGAAAATTTAATCACTACAAAAATAGAACTTTTAAAGTCTCCAATAGTCTCGGAAAGCAAATGAATAAAGAATATTATGTTTATTCGACGACAAATGCAATAAACATATCTATAGACATGCTAGGGTAATTAGTTTTATTTATTTAAATATTTACATACCAGATTATGCTTAAAATTATTAAATTAAAACAGGATAAAAGTATTACGAACTTTTCATGCATACATAACCTTACTTTAGTAAAAATTAATAAATATTAACGAAAGAGTAAGAGTCAATTTAGTTGTTATATTATAAATCATGCTTTAGGTAACTTAGGTTACAAGATTAGGATATCATTTCAGCTGTTCTTGAATGTTGTATCTTCATGTTAGATTTGTGATTATCGTTGGGTATCGCAGAAAATACTTTTCCTTTTCCCAGGTAGCTAACACACTCTCGAGTGGATGTTTCACTGAGAATAGTTAAATTAAGTCATTATCTTGAACTCTATTATGCTGCTATTAACTTACCAATCTTTGTAGCTGAATATTTTTATTTGAGAAGATATCGGGACTAAAGTAAACTTAACAGTTTGTCAAGTTATTAATGTTTATTTTATTTTTTTGTCCATTGTTCTAATTCGATCGTTGAAGTGGTGCACCCTGGGCCAGAGTAGATCTTGTTTAGTCTTAAGGTCTTATTAAACCACTAGTTGGTTTTGGATCAAGCTTTCAAAGTCGAAGTGGCCAATTTTATGTTTTGGGCTTTCTTTTAGTATATATTTGCAATCATTTTAAATTTATGTGAGGAAGTTACCGTGTGTCATTAGTGAAATGAGATGAAATTGTATAGTTAAGATGTAATTAAGTTTTAATTAGTTTTGTGTCAGGTTTTGTTGATTTATTCGGTTAGAACGTATTTCAGACCATAAGTGTATTATATTGTTTTATTCGTCTTTTTACCAGCTATCTTTCAGTTTGTGACGTCATAAACATTTAAGCTAAAGTAAAATTTTAATTTTTTCGATTGTTTTTAACTAAACGTATAAAAGGACCTGCAAAACGTGGTTTGCAAAGTAAAAAAAACAAAGAAATTATTATGAGTTAATTAAAATTGTTTCTGGTCCAGCTGAAGAACTCCAGGTGTGTTTTGATGTAGCTTTTATTAAGATTGGTTTTGGTGTTTTATGTTAATTCAAACAATTCAAAACAGAGTTAGCCCACTGGGAAAAATAAAAATTATTAGAGTGTTTATAGTTATTTCAAGTTTAGTTAAGCCAGCCGAGTCAATTAAAGTATTTAATGTTTTATTTATTTATTTTTTTTATATCATCGCATAATTTAATGGCTTGTGTGAACGTGGGGCTAAGTAAGATTAATTCATGATCAAATTTTAAAATAATATAAATTTAGAAATCTTTATTCTATATTTTAATATGTTATATAAGGTACGTATAATTTTTATAGCTTGAACTCACGTAATATTTAAATGGTTATCTCTGAGAATATTTTAGATTTTGTGTTAGTGGACAGTTCCTATACAGAAGGATTGATGTTGTCAAATGAAATAATCCAAATCCACAACATTATGACTGAGGCCGCTACAAAACATGTTATTTTTATATAAAAATGAACAATTATATTAATTAATTTCTGAACTCTGTTAAATTAGCCAAAATTAAAAATATTAGTATCACTAGAATTACTTATTGCCGAAAAGTCTCGATACATTTCTATTTGTTCTAGCAAGGATCTTTCTATCTGCCGCGTCGTTTTTATGATAATTTTGGAAAAGCATTGAGGAACTGGGAAACCGCAGGGAAAGAAATTTTTCTGATCTCAAAAACAAGAATTATTTTTAATTATTAGGTGGCACTTCCCTGAATATAGTTCAGCTTATATAAGTTAATGTGCTGTGTATAATTGGGGAAAAATTTAAATGTTCATTTATATTAACCAACAGGACTTCATAGAGTGTATTTAAATTTAATGCAGAAAAACATAAATGATGAAAACGTCAACGTGACACACAATTTCTGATCTTCCTGTTTTCTTGGTGTCATGGCGAGCATGTCTTGCACGACATTATAAAAGCAAAACTGGTATATTATAACGTTTTTATAATTGCGCTCTTAAAACATTTCGTCGGTATCATTACACAAATATTTTAACGTGTTTATAACTATTACACACTAAATTTTTTATTGCAGTAAAAAGAATTTTCCTGGGATCATAATTACTATCTACGATGGTCTATTTCGACACACTAAAAGTGAAAATTGAAATTTTATTAGAAATTAATTAATGTGAAGGTGAATAATCTATTTACAAAACGTTACACCTATCAATTTTAATTTAAATACTAGTGTAAGTATACCGGATGTTTTTTTATTAAACAAATTCCGATTATGTAAAAGAGATCAATTATTATTATTTGCAGTCATTTAAAAGTTTAAAACCATAACAATATTAAGCAATTAGAAGCTGTAAGTGTTTTTATTGCATTTTTTTAATTGAGAAAAAAGCGTCGTTATTATATGTTTGTTTATGTGAATACTCAATAATTAAACACTGCGACTGTTGCACTTATGGTAGCTAAATTGATATGACTTCATAATACAAATTTAACCTTTTAATTTTAACGACAAACAGAATTGGTTTGTTTATAAATTGATTTAAGCGAAATAAAAACAAGCAATTAATACATAATAATCTTGTTAAAATTATTGTGAGAAGTACAGTGAGATATAGAAAGAAATTAACTAGGCAGTCGACTAGAATATGTATAAATAAGAACTATAGGCTTCTCCTGATTTATTTACATGTGCACATACCATACCTCATCATTAGCCAAGAATCCCCCGATTTCCAAATTAGACATTTTAGAAGTTATAGAGATACACAAGTACAAACACAAGGTGCTCTTAATGAACGAATAAATTGAGCTTAATAATTCTCCCTTACTGCAAAAGTGTTATAAGATATTTAAAAGACTACTTGATCACATAATTGTTTTCAAACTAAAAACTGTAATAGTACAAGGTTGCCACAAATTTAAGTTTGAAAATGGCGAAAACCTATTTGAAATTAATCGTAAATTGCTTTACATACTTTTAGTTCATTCTGACTAAATCTTCTCTAATCTCCCTGCAAACGAAATAAATGACTTATTATTCCAGTTTTATACAGAAGTGTGCGCCTAATTACAAGGGGCGTCAAATACTATCCCACCAAACCCCACACTTAAATAGTTAAAAATATAAATGTCACTTCTAATTGAAATTTATTTTAATAAGTAATATCCTAAACAAGTGTTTAAAGCGCACATAAATAATAAATTATGTGGGCGGATATAAATTAATTATTGCATTGAACATTATTATTATAATGTTGTAGAGTATGTGGCATGTGTGTGCTGTGCTGATGACAATGTTTTCACACATTTCCATTTTATATTTATAACACGTAGAAGACAGGTTAATAATGGGCCTATTTGTTTTCCTCTCACACACAGCACTGAGAGATCTTTAAAGTATTCACATCTTGCACAATTTCTTAACAATGAGATCATATTTTATAAACAAATATATACTTTTAGAGCCGCTAAAAGACGATGTACCTGTAATGCTGACGTTTGAAATATATAAATGCTTCACATACATGAAATTTTTAGAGCGTTAGTACTATAAGCAAGTGCAAGTGATACGTTCGTTTATTTAAGTACACGGGAAGATTTTGAAATTATTATTGTTGATAATGTTGATTTGTGGACTGTATTCTGGGTTTACTGGTTCATATTATGAGTTCTTTTCAGATTATATTTAATTAATTACAAAATTAGACAAATTCTTTCATAAATTGGATGTCACCAATAACTGTCTGTTTTATTTATATTACAACTTCTTTTTTGGTTGCTAGGTAAATTAAAATATATACAATATGTGGTATATATACAATAACAGAACATCAAAATAACAAATATAATTTAACTTTGCCGTAACATACCGCCGGCCTTGAAATAATTAATTTCAAAACAATTAAATTAGAACAATAAATATCACAACACAAAAAGAACATTACATCTGTAAAGTCCCTATTAGGTTTCAGCCATAGGTAAAATACAAAGTTTTGTTACAGCACGCTTGATAACTGTTCCGTCGCTGAGTTTCAGAGACACAACGCGTATCACTTGGTCTGCTCCCGGGTCAATTTCTGAAACTCGTCCAGTTTTCCACTTTAATGGAGGTAAATTATCTTCTTTTATGACGACAAGATCATCAACTTTTATTAAAGAAGATACATTTTCTTTCCATTTTAGTCGTTGTTGCAACTCAGTAATGTATTCTTTATTCCATCGAGTCCAATAGGACTGAATTATTTGCTGCAATCGTTTGTAGTGACTTAAACGATTTTCTGGTATCTTTAGGAAACAAGGTTCTGGTATAGACGTCAAGGCTTTACCAATTAAGAAATGACCTGGTGTCAAGGGAACATAATCATCAGGACTTGAAGATAATGGACACAGTGGTCTTGAGTTCAGAATGGCTTCTATTTGAGTTAGAATAGTTAAAAAGTCTTCGTAGTGTAAAGTCGAGTTACCTATTGTTCGTTTTAAGTGATGTTTCATGCTACGAATTCCCGATTCCCATAATCCACCAAAATTCGGGGCTCTTGGGGGAATAAAATGCCATTTCACACCTTCCTTAAGAAGATCAGAAGAAATCTTTGACGTTTCAGATTCGAGATATCTTTTTAGTTCAGAACTAGCACCAACAAAGGTGGTTGAATTATCAGAAAAGATATTTGAAGGTTTACCCCTTCGAGCTGCAAAGCGTTTAAAACATGCTAGAAATGCATCACTGGTCAAGTCACTTACAAGTTCTAAATGTATGGCTTTAGTGGACATACAAATAAATAAACATATCCATGCTTTAAGTATCTTTGGATTGCGAGTCTTTCGATCTTTAAGTTGAAACGGACCCGCATAATCGCATCCAGTATTAACAAATGGTATAAAACTAATTACTCTTTCTTTAGGGAGATTACCCATTAAATATTGACAAGCCTTTGGTTTAACTTTAAAACAAGTGATACAATTATGTACTATACTTTTCGCTAGGCTGCGTCCTGAAAGTGGCCAATATAAAGTTCTAATAGAATAAAGTAATTGTTGTGGACCACAATGCAACAAACGTACGTGTTCGTTTGTCATAATCAATTTTGTTAAAGAATGTTTATTGTCAAGAATAATAGGATGTTTCTGAGTTGTAGGTACGTTAGCCACCTGTAATCTGCCTCCAACTTTAATTAACGCATTTTCAAAAAATGGATTCAAAGACAATATCTTACTAGATTTATGAACTGTACCTTTTGTTTTTAAACTATTGTATTCCTTTGGAAATGACTGTCTTTGCGAAATTTTAATTAAAGTTTGGAGACTGTCATTTAATTCTTGAGTACTTAGTTGCCCTTCAATTCTTTTATTTTTAAAATTTCTAGCATTGAAAATAAAACGTTTACAGTAAGCTATAACAACTTTCAATTTATACAAGTTTGAAAATTTGGAACAAATATCAAATTCTTGTACAACAGTAAAGTTTACCAATACACGTTGTTCCGGTAATGAGTTAGATTCGTCATTTTTCGAAACCTTAGTAATTTGCCACATAGGCGTATCAAGCTTAACCCATGCAGGGCCTTCCCACCAAAATTTATTATTTATTAACTCAACCGCAGCGCACCCACGAGAAATCAAATCGGCTGGGTTGTCCTTTGAAATCACGTGAAACCACTGATCCGATTTTGTTATAGATTGAATGTAACTCACTCGATTTGCTACAAAAACCTTCCATCTATCAGATGGACCGTTAATCCAATGTAACGTTATGGTTGAATCGCTAAAATAATAAATTTGATCCAATTTTATTTTGAGAGAATTGCTTATTTTCTCAAATAAATGAACTGACAATACAGCTGCACATAATTCTAGGCGCGGTAGACTTTGTTGTTTTATTGGCGCAACTCTGAATTTTGCAGCTAATAAATGACCCTTTTGACATCTTACATATGCGCAAGCTCCATAAGCACGCTGTGATGCATCTGCAAATACAAGCAATTCGACTGTGTCAGAATTTGACATCAACACATGCCACGGTATCTGAATATCTGCCAAATTTTTTAAAATCGCAACAAAAATCGTTCCATTTCTCTCGTAGCTCTTTGGAAACGCTTTGATCCCACGAGAGCCTCTCTCGCCATAATTGTTGTAAAATAAGTTTTGCTACTATAAATACAGCACCTACTAAACCCAACGGATCATAAATTTGACTTATGATAGATAATATGTTTCTTTTAGTAACTACAAGTGGCTGATTACACATTTGGATTTGATATTGTATCTTGTCCTTATTCGCGTTCCAATAAACACCTAGAGTTTTATTTTTATCATTTTCACCTAACATTAAGCAACTGGTATCAATATTTGGGCCAATTTGCAATTTTTCGTATAGTTCGGGTTTATTTGTTAACCATTTGCGCAATTCGAAGCCTCCACTCTTTAAAATATCCATTAAATCCCGCTGAAGCTTTAAAATTTCAAATTCTGAGTCATGAGTTGTCAAGAGATCGTCTACGTAAAAATCGGTTTTAATAACGTCACTCGCTAACGGATGTTTAGTTTCATTCTCTATAGCTAACTGATACAAGCAACGAACAGCTAAATAGGGTGATGAAGCCATTCCAAAGGTTACAGTATTTAACTCAAAACAATCTAAGTCTTTATCAGGTGCATCACGCCAAAAAACTCTTTGATATTTTCGCTGATCTTTATCTACCAATATCTGCCTGTACATTTTTGAGATATCAGCATTTAACACGTATTCTGAACGTCTAAATCTTAAAAGTATTGATAATAAGTCGCTTTGTATGGTAGGTCCTGGAAATTGGACATCGTTTAACGAAAAGCCGCTATCTGTTTTTGTAGATCCGTTAAAGACAACACGAACCTTAGTTGTTAATGAAGACTCTTTGATCACAGCGTGGTGGCACAAATAGTACGCGTCATAATCATTAAGAGTGTCTAAGTCTATATTTAATTTGGTCATATGACCTAATTGAAGGTATTCATTCATGACCGACGAATAGATCAATTTTAATTCATTGTTTTTTGCAAACCGTTTTTCTAGCGACATGAAACTATGAACAGCCATATGCTTTGAACTTCCTAACCTGTTAATGTCACTTTTGACAGGTATCTGTACTATAAATCGCCCTTCATTGTAGCGTTTGTGAGTTTTCTTAAAATGTTCGTCACAAAAACTATCTACTTTTGGCAAACTAGTATATTCTTCAATTTCCCAAAATTTTAGCAAACTGTCATCGATATCATTATTAAGTAATGTTGAATGACAAGATATTAATTGTCCGGTTATATTTAAAGAACTTAACTCTCCGCCAAGAATCCATCCTAACTTAGTATTCTGTAAAGTAACAGATCCTACTTTAAGTTGACTCATTAATAAAATATCGTAGAAAACTGTAACACCACACAAAATATCAATATCTGAGCGTATATTGTACTCTGGATCCGCCAATCTTATATCGGACGGAAGATTTAAAAAACTGTCATCAAAATCGCAAACAGGCATAGCCTCGGTTATTTTAGGTAAAACTAAACATGATATTTCTTTGGAATAATTTCCAAAACGAGACGAAATCTTAAAATTCACTTTATATTTCGCCAACAAACTGCTACTATTTCCTATACCTGAGATGTGATAATTAACCCTTTGCTTTTCTACGTTAACCTTTTTACAAAATTCTTCATGAACAAAATTACTCTGAGAACCTGGATCTAACAAAATACGCGCTATGTAGTTATTTCCAAATATGTCCTCAACATTAACTAATGCCGTAGAAAGCAAAGCGTATTTATGATTTGAACTATTGGTTGAATGTGCGCTCATTACTCCCACTACATCTTTGGTTTCTGGTGTAGGTGACGGCGGTGCGTCGCTGGATAAGAACGACACTGCTTTAGCATTAGTAGTAGAGCGAGACTCAGCGTCTGCGCTTTCTTTGATTCTACTGTTTGAGAGTGGTGTCCTACTATTATTATTATAATCTTTATGCAATAACGTATTATGCATATGATGACATTTCCTGCAAGGTGATTTGTCACACTCTGCTAACTTATGGGTGGGGTTAAAACAATTGTAACATAACCTAAGCTTTTTTATTTCATTAATTTTCGAATCTAAATTTAAGTTCAAAAATTTCTGACATTTGAAAATAGAATGATTCATTTTAAAAAAATAACACGTAATCCTATTTTTGTCAGCATTGTAGCTTACATGAGATCTGCTTGTAAAAGGCTGATTGACTGAGCTTCGGTATTGATTAAGAGGCTTTCTGTCAGTTTTCGAAATTTCCAACTTTTCTAATAACTCGCACTTGTCTTTCAAAAAACTTTCCATGTCTTTCATAGATGGAAGTTTACCTGTTATTTTATGCGCTTCCCAGTCTCTCCTGGTACGGTTGTCAAACTTACCTGTCAACATAAAAATGAGCAACGTGTCCCACTCGTCAGTAGGTTGACCTAACAATTTTAAACACCTGAGGTTTCTGTTAAAATTGTCATAAAGCTTTCTTAAATCGCAATAAGATTCCTTTGTTAATACTGGTGCGTCAAACAAAGCTTTTACATAATTATATAAAATTAACTTTTTGTTTTCGTAACGTTCGGAAAGTAGATTCCATGCTAACTTATAGTTATCTGCGGTTATCTTTATAGAATCGATCAAATCTGCGGCTTCGCCTTCCAAAGATGTTCTTAAATAATAGAATTTTTGCACACTATCAAGTGATGCATTACTCTCGACCAATGAAACAAACGTCTCGCGAAATTCTAGCCATTTATCAAAAGACCCTGCAAATTTTGGCAATTGCAATAAAGGTAATCGTGCAATCGATGGGGCAAACCCCATGTTATTATTATGTGACATTTGCTCTCCGGAGACAACCTGACTTGGTGTGTCTGAATCGTATTCAGAAATTACGCCCTCAATTTTGGAAATTGTGTCATAATAATCATTTAAAAAACTTTCTCCTTCTGAGCATTCTTTTTCTTCCTGATCTTTTAACTCTGTGGTAGTTTCCACTAAATATTCAATACGATACTGTGTATTCTCAAACACGCTAAAACTTGATTTAAAGTTTTCTAACCTAGATCTAAGCTCTCTGATTTCTGAATCCTTTATATTCTCAATATCTAATTTCTCAAAATACTTCTTAAGGAAAGTCAACGACTTTTTAATTTGACCTCTTTTAAACCTTAACTCGATTAACTCTTGTGCCATTTTATAGCAAAAACACTTAAAACAAAGCGATAATAAGCAACTACTTATTTATGTCAAAATGTCTACTGTGTACTGTCTAGCCATTAGCAAAATAATCAAAAACGACTCAAAGGATATTCTCTATCTTGATTCCGGCCTGGAACTTTCAATATAAGATTTTCCTGTTTCTAGAAATTTGCAAGTCTTGACAATCACAGAGGCTTTGCGATGCCAATACCTTTGCACCTTTTTCTGGAACTGATCCGGCTCGTCTTGGATCAATATGTTGATTTGTGGACTGTATTCTGGGTTTACTGGTTCATATTATGAGTTCTTTTCAGATTATATTTAATTAATTACAAAATTAGACAAATTCTTTCATAAATTGGATGTCACCAATAACTGTCTGTTTTATTTATATTACAACTTCTTTTTTGGTTGCTAGGTAAATTAAAATATATACAATATGTGGTATATATACAATAACAGAACATCAAAATAACAAATATAATTTAACTTTGCCGTAACAGATAAAGAATTAAGTTATTTATTTTAATGAGGAAATCCTTTTAGAATTTGGCCAAATTTAGTACTTAATGGAATTCTGTTTGTATTTACATAGAAATCTCGCAAATTCGTCAACCAAATTGGTACCAGAACTCCTTGTATGCGAGATATACCGCCTAACAGAGAAACTCTTTCCAGTATTGGTACTTTCATTATTAACTCAATCAATTAATGATAGAAATAAAAAAATTCACCTAAGACGATACTTGCACATTAAATACAAGTTCTATCAAAAAAGAAGAAAACACCACAAGAAATAAATATTTGGGAAATGATGGAATTGACGTTTCCTGGGTGTAGCGAAAAACGAAGGTGTCCAGCCGATGTTATGTTGTGTAAACATTAGCTTTGAAAAGACTTTGCAACCGTTCTCTTTTTTTACAAATACTGTAAATTTTACACACACTTTTTTGAGTTAATTTAGGTTAACTTAAACTTGGTTAGGCTAGATTAGGTGAGGTGAATATGGGTTATGTAGTGTTAGGTTAGGTTAAGTTAAGTTAAATTAGATTGTTGTTTGAGTTAATTTAGGTAAGCTGAGTTAGGTTAGATGCATATAGGTTATATCGGGTTAGGTTGAATTGAGTTAGTTTAGGTTAAGTTCACTCTCCTTAGTTGGATTAGGCGGTTATGTTAGGTTATATTGCATTAGTTTGAGTTAATTTAGTTACTTAATTAGTTAGGTTAAGTGAATATATATTGACCGGCAAAAAGTATAAACCATATGCGAAACTTTTTTATTTTTGGTTTCTGAAAAGAATCTATTCTTGATAAAAGTTTCAGTTTCTTGTAGAAAGTACCTTTAATTTTAGGTTCAGTGGTGACGCCTTTTTTAAGTACTCATTATTGCCAAATGTATGCACTAAAACTTAGAGAAACATATTATGAAAAACAACCCAGTGGTAAAATAAACACCAAATATTGCTTTCGAATATTTATTTTAGTATCTGATTCTACATTGGTAGACTTAGAATAATGTATGCTACAAAGAGTTGGCAAATGAAAATACATGAAAATTGAAAAAAAAGTTTTTCTCAAGGGTCGGACCTTGATAATTGGAATTTGATGCTAAAAATATTAATACAAATAACTTTTCTTAACAACATTCCGCATTTATAAATTTAAGAGCAGTTTACTCGTGGCGCAATTTTTTATATTGAATGTTTTTTTAATTTACCTAAAGCATAACCGCGCGACCAAAGTTTTTTAACCTTTTCTAATGTTCTAGAAGAAGCAGACACTTTTATCAAGAATTATTTTGTTTCAGAAATCGATAATAAAAAAGTTTCTCATACAGTGCCTACTGTTTGCCGGTCACACTTAGGTTATAGTATACAGAAAAAAGGTTATGATGTAGAGGTAACTTGAGAGGAAGATTCATGGTGTTACTTTAGCTCATTTTCTCCTTCGACTATATAGTGTCGAGTATGGCACTATTATAAAGAAAATATCACTCTCTTATATTATCTATCCTAAATATAAGAAGAGATTAATTCTCGATTTAATGTATAAGCCGGTGGTGCTAGGAGAAAATAGAAAAAAAAACATATCGTAAAATTCGATACGTCTATCACCCCAACTCCCCTACCACTTTTACTAACCTAGAAATTTTATTGAAACACTATACAGAGTGGAAGGAGATATGATGCGTTAATTTTAAGGGGCGATAGAAGACACCAAAAGGAAAAAAAAAGTTTCAATAAATGTCTTTCTGTTTTAATTAACTTTTGAGTAATTTGGAAAAAACCATTGCCATATCTGGCAACCTTGCTTAAAAAGAATCACATTTTAGAGCTGAAGACCTTGACCTTGTTTTAGAATTCAAATCGTTTAGTCTCAACAAACCGATCGTCTTTGTTGATTTTGTAGTACACTTGTTGAATGATAATAATAACAATGATTTCTGAAACCAGAAAACCTTAACCAGATCTGCCGGTACCGGGAGCCGAACCCGGGCCGCTTGGGTGTGAGAAAAGCACGCTAGTCCCTACCAACACTATCAAAACTTTTTGCTCTGCACCCTTGTTTTGTTGCAAAACAAAATCAAATACGTTTTATTGCTTTTTATTACACGAGATTTTTAAAAACACTAAATGTGTAAATATAAGATAAGCTCAAATTAAAAACAACATACTCTGTTATCTGCTATTAAAAGCTGCCAGCGGCGGCGTACGGTAGGAGTTTTACTTTTGTAATATTTTGGTTATCATTGATGAATACATACACCCTAATAACGGGTTATAATTAAAAATCTCATTATGTTTTAAGTGTCAGAGTGTAATGAAGCCATTTAAAGAAAAGTAATTGCACAAAATTTTAATTTTTAATGCAATTTGTTTAATTAACATGCATTCCTAATTCAGTAAATTTAATGCAACACTTAAGTAGAAGTTTGCAAAATCATGATTACAAAACATAGTTGAGTTAATCTGAGCTTTTACCTGCATAAACAGGTTGCTTAAAATGTTTTAAAAACCAGTAAAACTTAAATGTATATTGAACACAAAAAGTAATTGGGTGTTAAAAAAGTTTCCTCAGAATTTTTATTAGTTTGTTTTATTAGGTATTTAATCGGCGACAAAAGTGGCATACATTTATATGTTTGCACCATCTGAAATCACCACATGGTTAATCAAATTATTTACGAATAAGTGTATGTTTTGTATTATGGACCGGTTGCCATTGCAAAAAAAATAGGCTACGATACTACATTTCGTTAATTTTTGTCCTTTAAAAACATCAATTGATTTAATACAACATTTAGTTAGTTCTATAAAATTATTATTTCTTTAATTAATTTAATCAGCTAAAATATACCAGACGCCTAGGATTTAAAGAGCTTTTCGACACATTGTTTATCTTATCTCACCCTAAAACGGTATTATTTATACAGCTGTGTATCAGGCGTTGTCCTAGATTCTTCATTAAATTGTAAGGTATAGTAATAGCAGCATAAACAAAAGTGTGCTTTATTGACAAATTATTTCAAGTTCAACAATCTACAATCCTCGGCATTATGCGACATAAGGAGAATGTCGAACAGATTATTAGAAACTTTGTGGTACGTTCTAGTTGTGTAAGACTATTTTGTTCGTTTTGATGTCTTTTATAATTAACGTATCGTATCTCCTTCCACCCTATACTATATTATTATAGCCGATGCCCCAATAAATTTTATTAGAGCTCACTTGTTTCGGTATTATGGCGGCTTGTGTAGTTGTTTCGGTTTTCTTTACTTTTTGATCCTAAGATTGTCTTCTCTCAACGAGGATGCTTCTAACCTTTTTTATAGAGCATACACGAGAACCTTCAAACATACTCTTTACCAGACTTTTCGCTACAACACAACGTAAAAACAATTGACTATTGGTATTTCCTCAATGTCATACCCTCTACACCGACTGTGCCGTGAAAGATGACATGACGTTTCATTTCCAAGATATAGCCAAAAAAGTAATTTTTGGGTGACAGATAAGTAAAACAAAAGAAAACAAATACTGCAGTCTGTCGCCATAGATCTGATAGTTACGGAGTTATAGCAGTTTTGAGGTTCACATCATTTTATTTTTCTACGGGCACATTTGCGGTTCCTAACCACAAACCAAATGTCGATATCTTGCAAAAACCACCAATGTGCCTCCCATGTCCAGCGTGTATGGAGTGAAATAAGATTTTACGTGGGACAAAATGAAAAATCAGAGGAAGAGTGAAGGTCAGAACTAATCTTATGCAATTTATTTCCCCCCCCTTGTCAGATAGGATCTCAAAAACATTCGAAATCCGAGCTGCGGCTGTCGAGATATAAGCGAAACAAAAACGTAAAAATTACCCTTTTACTCTCTCGTTGTCCGAACTTATTTAATATTAAATGAAACTAACCACACGTGTTTACTTGTCTATGTCAGTGTTTAAAATTGTTTTATTGGCCTTCAGTGATGATTTGAAGTCGAGTCGAGTGAATTTCTAGATTCCTATGACGCTTTGGATATCAATATTGCATAAAGCATTTCATGATTCGATAACATTAACAGCCCTCCAGAAGGGAAAAATACTTTACACGAGTAAGATTATGCCTTAAAGTTAATAACCTTTTAACAGCTTCAAAGTAGCTCCTATTGTTAATACAGCAATAAAATGAAGACAACATATAAACATGTGTTAATTAACTACCTGTTTAGATTCCTAAATAAATTAGCAAATTTGAGGTTTTTATAGCTTTTAGCAGTTTTAAAAGTGCAAAAATCGATTGTTTCTATTAAAATTTGAACTTAAGTAATTTTCTTTTATCTGTAGGAAACAGAAGAGGAGAACAAAAACGACGATTTCGATGATGAAGATGATCTACTAGACGATGAAGATGAAGAGGACGAAGACGGGTGGCAGGCAGAAGAAGCAACAGAAGCGTCTCCGTCTTCGTTGACAGAGTACAAATGGCAACATTATGGTACACGAAGTCGTGTGGAAGAAAGTAGAAGGAATCAGTATCCAGAGCATGTAAATAGCTGTAAGTATCTATTTTTTTTATTAATTCCAGCATTGCGTAATTGTACAGGTTCATTTTACGATGTTTCATACCCTATTATTTTGTCTAGACTAGACTTTCATTTTTGTCATTGAATTAATTTATTGAACATTAAGAAGAAAACCTTCAACTTATCCAAAACATGCAGTTTTCGTCAATAAAAATAATATACCCTATAATTATTTTCATATTCATTATTGTAATATATTACACTATATGCGGATGTTACCTTGCATACAAACTACTTACCTTATAATTATTTCAGTCACGCCATTTTTAATTTGTTGTAATAGAAGTAATCAAGTACCTTTATTATAAACCGCTACTGTTTCTTCTGTATATTGTAAACTACTTATGTATTCATTATTGAGATCATTATTTTAACATAAATAATAATAATAATAATAATTGCTACAACCCATAGCCTGGAAACCAGGCCCCAGAAGCTATAAGCTTGTGCGGGAGGGAGGGGGCGATTATTATTATTACGTAGGCCCTAAGTGCGGCTGCAGCCGACTTACAGATGGAACAGCGCAAATCCCACATTTGTGTCACAGCTAAGGAAAACTGCAGAAAACCTTAACCAGATCTGCCGGCACCGGGAAACGACCTCGGGCCGCTTGAATGAAAGTCCAGCACTCTGGACATTACACTACCAAGGCTGTTTTAATAATTATAAAACTGTTATTAATTATGGAGTTCTGTTAACAGTCTGTACAGAACTCTTCGAAGGCTACTCAGAACTCTGTTCAGAACTATTGTTCGAGTTCAATAAATCACGTGTTTCTTAATTATGAATTTTAAATTGTTTATAACAATTAAACTATTATTAATTATGGAGTTCTGTTAACAGTTCTGCACATAACTCTTCGAGGGCTACTCAGAACTCTGCTCAGAACTATTGTTCGAGTTTAATAAATTACGTGTTTCATAATTACAAACTTTAAATTGTTTATAACAATTAAAAACATTGTTAATTATGTAGTTTTGTTAACAGTTCTGTAGAGAACTCTTCGTGGGTTACTCAGAACTTTCGTCAAGCTGGTCGGATTACATTTCCACCGGTCCGAAATGTTTTTTCTGAAGTAGCACTCTTAATTTGTTTATAACAATTAACAATATTGTTTAATTAGAAGTTCTAATAATAGTTTTGTACCGAACTCTTCGTGAGCTACTCAGAACTCTGCTCAGAACCATCGTTTTAACAAATTTAATTTTATAGTAAATTTTTTAATTGTTTATATGTTTGTTAATTAAACGGAACTATTCAGATTTTTTATCAAGAACTCTAGAAATCTTACAGTTATGCCGAAAAATGCCATCAGAACCCTTTTTTGCGAAAATAAGGGTGCTGCGTGAAGTTAGCACCCTAAAATTCATCTAGGCTTAAAATACCAGAACTATCGTTAATATTATAAGGAACTCTAGAACTCCTACAGTTATGCCGAAAAATTCCATCATAACTCTTTTTTGCGAAAATAAGGGTTCTGCGTGAAGTTAGCACCCTAAAATCATTTTTTCGATTTCCGTGCTTAAAATACCAGAACTATTGTTAATATTGCGAGGAACTCTAGAACTCTACTTTGTTTATTCAGAACTCTAAGAATTTTTTGGTTTCAAAAAATTAAGGGTGCTAACTACACACGAGTCACAATAATGCCTTTAAATTCACTTGAACATTAGGTACACAGTACCTCACATGTAGTAGAAAGAATACTTTGAATCTTTGTTGTCGATGCTGAAGTTAAAACCATTGTTTACGAACTAAAGTTTATGGTAATTATATCATATTTGAGCTTGCAATATCCTTTTATTAATAAACTTTCGTCATTTAAAAAAAATATTCGTTGACACAATTTTATTCCTCAAAAGGTCGCATTATCCCCAATTCGGTATTATTTTTGATCAGGCACAAAATTTATGCAGTTTCCTAATACTAGCACTGCAATACGGAACAAAATAGTTATTTATGTATTAAGGGCATAAAGAAGCTTTTATGGCCAGAAGCGTTATTTCTAGCCCGAGGCGTCAGCCGAGGGCTAGGAAAAGGCTGTAGGGCCATAAAAGCAAGTTATGCCCGAAATGCATACACTATTTTATGCACAGATTGTTTTTATCTCAAATCTATTATTGTGTAAAAAATATAATTAAATGAGTACGTAGGTTACATCAAGCCGCTGTACGTATACTTATGTGCTTATATACGAAGTACGTTACTATAGTTACTATCTAAAATACTTAATTTCAGCTTATTTTCATTGGTGATAAGTTTACAAATTATATTAAGAACCAATCAAGTTCTACAAATACAGCTCTGACATTTAATTGACGTTTCATTATTGCCCGTCGGATCATAAAGAGGCCCTTGGGGCATAAAGAGACAGTTATGTTTAGATAAATCTAGCAATAATAGTCTAATTATAATGCATCTGTGCATAAATGTAATTTAGTTATTTTTAAAATTCAATTTACTATCGAATTCACTTCATAAGGCATAAACTAACAGCACAATGGATTAATTTTTGTCGTTACTAAAACAAAATGTTAAGTTCTAATTTTAAGCTTTTAAATTTCTGATCGGTAAAACGGAACGGGAAAAAACTCAAACTTATTTCACTTGGCGGTCCATAACAGAAGCTCGCGTCATTTGGCAAATTATCCGGTACCTTCTGTTTGTGCACTGCTTGCGAATGAATCAGCCTACTCGGTGACTTTACATCACTTATCCAGTTAACACGCTAGGCTAGACCCTACTAGACTGACTAACTTTCGGATGCAAAACTATCTTTTTCGAATATTTTTAAGAAAGGGAAATTAACCACCCTATCAAATCCAGCAATGACATAAGCCAATGAAAAGATTTGTTCCAGAACATTTTACGGGGGTTTACCGAAGCAAAAATCTCAAATATTTAAAATTTGTTGCAGATTGTTTTTTTATGTCTGTTCTCGAAGAATCTATTCATCAGAAATGAAATAGGCACGTTCCAGGAGATATAAATTTGAATTTAATGCATCTTTGGACGTATCATTCCTTCAAGAACGCAGTTTTATCTCTGGATTTTTCTTACAAAAGAAATTTCATCTGCTTGAGAACGCTTTAGCTGACCTGGATATTAACGAAAAACCTTATTCAAAATAACGTCCGCAGTTTTAAACCAACGAAAATATATTTAAATCTGCAGGACCGTCCTAAGATTATTTCTGACTGACCTTGAAACTACGTCCTAGTGAACTCGCTTTTGCTTTGACTCAGCACTCACTCAGATCGGAAGGGCACGTAGCGGTCGAGAACGAAAGGAGATGAGAGGGTGCTATCATAGGAAATGTAAACAAGCACAGCTCTAGCTGTATCCTCATGAGTACAGCAAGAACAGAAAAGCGAGTGTCGAGACAAATTTGATTTCTTATAATTTCTTTATATGCGTATACACTTCTCTTAATATTGGTTTTACAGAAAAGGTGCAAAGGAAAAAGTTGAAGATGAGTATGTTCGTAACAATTTTTCTAAATAATATTTTTGTATTGAAGCGCTCGTTTTTAAGTTATGAAACAAATTTATGTTTTTAGCTCATAAAACTACAAATTGTTTCCCATTTGACCATCTCTCTATCTGTGCTAGTTTACGAGATCCCTATGCTAAAAATTAAAAACACCCGGTATATACTAGTTATTCTCGTAAAATTATCTTTTTGCATATTTTATTTATTACTTATTGCTTTAATTATGCTTTTGATATTAAGACATTTTAAAAGCTTTCGAGATATACAAACATAAACTCAGGGTACCTTTAATAAATGAA
This sequence comes from Agrypnus murinus, assembly GCA_929113105.1. Lineage (NCBI taxonomy): Eukaryota > Metazoa > Arthropoda > Insecta > Coleoptera > Elateridae > Agrypnus > Agrypnus murinus. Next base: position 5,542,390 of record OV816029.1, read on the forward strand.
CAGTTTGAGCTCAGTAATTCTCCGTTACTGGAAGTGTTAGATATTTGGGTAGGAAAGTTTACCGAAAAAATTTACCGAAGGTAAATTCGCCGAATACAGTTTACCGAAAAGCGATTCATCGAAAGATCAATTTACCGAAACAACAATTCGTCGAATAACAATGACCGAATAACATTTTTACCGAAACACAGTTTACCGAAAGGAATATTAACTGAAAATTGTAATGCGATATGGTATATTATAATATAATAATAATATACAGGGTTACAATAAAAGAACGCCTACATTTTATTGTTAAATCGTATGAAATACCGGCATTCTTTTATGGTAACCCTGTACTATTATATACAACATATTTGCCCGAACTTTCCTTCACACTTTTTCAAAGCTTAGGACTTGCAGCTCAAAGTGCAAAAAGTCGTGTTTAAAAGTCGGAAACGAAGTTTTCGTTTGGTTTTTGTGTTTTTATTTTGTTGTATTTTCTTGTTTTTGTAGTTTTTTTTTGTTTTTCTTTGTTTGTGGTATCATTATTTTCAAAATTTATCTTTCAAATCTTAATTTGACGTTACTAACTTAAATTATGAGCTATAACCACGTAAGAAGTCGGACTGTATTTCTTACGGGCAGGTGGACCTTCCATGCCTCCTACATATTGTTCTAGTTGGACTTCATGCAAGCTTTGCTCCCTCTGAATGGTCTGTATAAATTTCCAAATATTAGGGTGGTCAGAGGAAATTTGTAGCTCGAAACCTCGATGCCAGCCTTCTATGGAGTTATTTGTTTTAAGCAAACCTGCATTGTGCTCTTTCGAAACAGTTCCACATGTCATGAGGAAAACGGGGTGAACGACGACTCTGCCCTCTATAAATACGTTCTATCCAAGTGTCCTCAAAGTAATCTACTACTACTTGTGCTTCTGGGGGTAAAACGTCTTCGTCACACAATGTTTCAAAAGCACTGACAACTGCTCCTGTAGGTACAAATGCTATTGCAGCTAATAATATTTTATTTATTGTTTCCAGCCTTACTTTGTGGAACTCCATAATCATGAAATAAATAAAGATTAGTAAAAGTTTCACAGCTTTATTGAAATAGAACCTGACAATATTGTTTCGACAGCTATGCTGTCATTATCAAAGGTAATATAATTATAAACAAACACGTCGCTAAGGTAGATACAAAAATAGGTAACTATTCATTGAGGTTATCAATGAATTTTTAATTCTTATTAACAGTATCCACCCTAACATAAAATTTACACTAGAAACAGAACAAAACAAGGCTATAAACTTTCTAGACTTAAATATCAAGATTAACGCAGACAATCTATTTGAATTTTCCATATACAGAAAACCAACACAAACAGACATAACAATACCAAAGAATCTTGTCACCATAATACACATAAAATACCAGCCTACAGATCATTAGTACACAGAGCTTTAACTATTCCACTAACAAAATCAGATTTTAGCAAAGAGATATCAACCATTAAACAACTAGCACATGCAAATCATTACAATCCGAACATGATTGACACTTTAATTAAACAAAAAGATTATAGGTTAGCTATCAAAAGAATATATCCCATTGACAATCAAACAGAAGACACAAATTACATATCTATACCATATTTTGGCAAAATATCAGAAAAAATTGCACCTATACTAAGAAAAACCAACAATTATAAAATAACATTTAAAACCAATACTAACACTTTTTCATTTTTATTTAATGCTAAAGACAGAACACATGATATCATGAAATCGGGCATTTACCGTTTAAATTGTTCTTTTTGTAGTTCGGTATATATTGGACAAACACTTCGAAATTTCGACATAAGATATAAAGAACACGTACGTCATTACAAAAATAAACATCCTGAAAAATCTACTTACGCCAAACACCTTTTAGAACAAAATCACACAATGACTCCTCAAAATAATATTAAATTCCTACATTTTTGTAATAACAAACGCAAATTAGACATTTTAGAAGTCTTTGAGATATACAAACACAAACTCAGGGTACCTTTAATGAATGAACAACTTGAGCTCAGTAATTCTCCGTTACTGGAAGTATTAGATATTTAATTATTTTATTTAGTTACCTATTTTTGTATCTACCTTAGCGACGTGTTGGTTTATAATTATATTACCTTTGATAATGACAGCATAGCTGTCGAAACAATATTGTCAGGTTCTATTTTAATACAGCTGTGAAACTTTTACTAATCTTTATTTATTTCATAATAATATTTTAAACGCTCAACTAGAAATGAATAATTCTCCATTGTTTAAGTGTAATTTTAGTAGCCAACCAACGTTATCTGAAGAAGCTACTGTACGAAACGACTGTCATATTTTCTAAATAAATATTTTTGTGAAGATTTTACAAGTGTTTTAATTAAGAATTTTGTTTAAATGGATGTTCATTAAGTAAAGTCTGAATCAATCCAATTTTTAAAAGTAATGTATGCCTACAGATGCCGTTTTATAATTTTCTATAAACTTTCCTTTCGGTAAACTTTGTTTCGGTAAAAATGTTTTTCGGTCAATTGATCTTTCGGTGAATCGCTTTTCGGTAAACTGTATTCGGTGAATTTTTCTTCGGTAAATTGTTTTCGGTAAACTTTTTATAAACGGTAAACGGAATTTTTATCTATTTTTTTGTATTTACCTTAGCGACGTGTTTGTTTATATTTACGTTACCTTTGATAATAATGAAAGCTTAGTTATCGAAACAATTGTCAGATTATACATTAATAAATATCATAAAACTTTTTATTAATCTTTATTCATTTCATTTTACATAAATGATTAATATTAATCAATGGAAAAAATGGTCCATTGTAGGTTCTATTTTAAAAAAAGCCTTTTTTGTAAAAACCAGCATAGCACATTTCAATGTTTCTTGGAGGACTTACTAAAGAAAATTAAAAAAATAAGAAAATGGAAATTTGACAACCTAGTCAGAAGTAACTTGATGTGTAGATTCCATAAAGAAAGTAAAATATACAGGGCATTGCATTTAACAGATCAGCGTTATTGCTGTTTCCTATCACGTATCAAATCTCATTATCAACATGTTACAATTTTTGTAAATTATTTTCCAGTATCACCAACTTAACATAAATAAACAAACCATAGGCTATTCTGGTACTTTAATATGCATGAACCAAAATCTGTATGCTGTTATTATTTATCGATAATTAAATCTTCCTTTTTTCCAATCTCTAAAGATTGATGTTTTAGAATATTACGTACAGGGGACTCATTATTTATTTTAGTAGTTAATTTATATTTGCTCAACTTTGAAACATTGTCTATAACATTTTAAGCACGAAAATGAAAGAGAAGCAATAACCTTAAGGCTGTTTTAACAGCAATTTAAGTTAAATTTACGGCTTTTCTTCGTGTGCTTTAATGCAACACTACGTGGGTAACAGAGGAAATTTAACATGCATTAAGATATCTCGAAGCTATTCCACAATCATGGTGGCTTCTGTCGGTATTATTATAACAAACTTAGAATTAGTGTTTGATTAGTGTAACACTATTACTGGAGTGAAACTCGTTTCCAGCCCGGAGGTAATGTTATTATTACACGACCAAGCCATGGATTTTATAAAGCTCAATATTTATTTTTATTATTATTATTAATAAGAAATTATTTATTGATTCTGCTAAGTATTATTATGTAGTAGTTAATAGTGTTTTGGCTCGTTTATTCAGTAGATCGAAGTGGCCAATTAGGTTTTTATTAGACTGCTTTATGATGATAAGATGATAACGAATTGTATATTTTATTCTAAATGATAATTTAAATCCCCAACAATTTATTATATTATGCGTTTATAAAGTCAATTTTCGGACACTGTTTTGGCCAAAAACATTAAACAAAAAGTTTAACTTTGTAAAACTCTTATACTTTCGGAGGATTCTTCAACGAAAGGCCCTATGTGGTATAGAAGGCATAATTAAAAATAAAATGAGGAAAAATGGACAAGGCGATCGAAAAATCATAGCAACCCCAATAAGTCAAAATTAGTAAAACAGACAACCTCACTTCTCTAGTGCATGTGCCACTTAGGCTTAGAGAAAATCTATTCTAATGACATTATAATGTAAAGAAGACTGTACAGTAAACAATCTAGTGAAAAACTCGTACACTAGACCACTCTAAAAAGTGTGAGTGTAGATCATAGAATTAACTTTAATACAATTTTAGTGTAAATTTATTCCACTCTAAAACAATTATATCTTTAATCATTTATGCTAACTTTTTTACACTAAAACAGTAAAATTTCTAGTCGTTTCGGAGTAAGATTTTACTCTTGACTTTTAAATCTTTTACTCTACATGGGAAAGCATATTGCATATTTAGAGTGGATTGGTATAAAACTTTAGTGTAATTTGTTTTCTATTTAGATTAAAAATTATAGTGAAAATAGTGCAATTTTCCAAGGTCAATGTCAGTAATAAAACAAGTGATTTATTTATTTATTGCAATGCAAACATACATAAAAAGTATATATACAATTAAAACATAAGAATGTATTGAAAAAGATATATACACGCCGGAACCTCGACATTGTTTTTCTTGATCCATGGTGTGGTTGTTAATTGTTGCTAGAGTGAACTACTGCTCGAGATCCATGCCAACTCATGAAATTTCTATTAGGAGATTCCCTTGCAGCACTCCGTGCACTCCGCCAAAGTTCAAAATTACTAATTATGATGTAATTATCTTTTTGTCCTGCGAATTAGATATAATTATAATTATTGCTTTTATGCGTTTATTTTTTTGGAAATAAAACATTCAATATGAATTCTTGAAAAAAGTACAACTTCGTTGGATATCAATATTAAATAGTTTACTGTTGAACATGTATAAGTTTTCAGGTGCTCCCGTCTTACTCATCATAAGTAACACTAATTACTAAAATTATAAAATAATACATGTACATATTAATAAAATGTTTAAAATGTAAAATTGTATTAAGTTGCCTTATATTAATTATTTGTCATCGTTGAATACATACACCTTAATAAGGAGTTAATAATTAAAAAATTTATTACGTTTTAACTGTCAGAATAATAAGAAATGTAAAGAAAAGTAATTGCAAAAATTTTAGTTATAACCCGTTATAAATGTTGTGATGCTACTGAATCATTCCAGCTCGCCTGCTGTTTCTCTTGTCAGTTAAATTACTCGCGTCGAGCACGTGATCCGCGTTGCATTTTGCATTTTTACCCTTGTGATTTCTGTGACCCAGATTCTTCATTTGTTTGTTTGGGATAGGTACTATTATTTATGTACAAATACATTTTTTGTTTATTAAGACCACAATTTGCTAATTATATGATCCTACGAATATTTTTATACTTACGTATTTTCATCTATCCGTATGTAATTACTATATTAAAAAGAATTTCAAATTTAATATCAAGAGCATTATCCCTGTTCACGCTGATATTTAACCAAGGAGAATTTGATGTATTGGAACACCCGTTAGGGTAGGGGTAGGGTAGTAAGGGTGAGAAAATATTATATTTATTTAAATAAACATCGGCAAGGTTATAATGTTGCTTACAATTATATTGCTGGCATAACAAAGAATTACCACTACTTTTTAGAATAAAAATGTTGTAACATCACTAAAATGTACGATACCTCTTATTTGTAACAACCTTGGTCTTACATAAAGTAAGGTTATGTAACAGAAAACTCGGGTAAATTTTTATTGTGTTAATTTTCTTTAAAAATACTTCAAAATTACCATTTACTTAATATTAAAGAAACGACTAGATTAAACATTAATATATTTAGAAGAAAAGTTTGTAAAACATAAGGAAATAAATATTTTCATAAGATAGGGTTCATGACACGTTGCAACGACAACTTTCCGTACATGTATTGTAAAATTTATGCACGACGTATGAAAAGTGGCAGTTTCGTGTCTCTAAATTGTGCTAAATTGGCTTTTACTGCCCCCCTTTTTATTGTGTTATACAATAGCGTAGGCTTAGGAATTTACGTTAGTAATAATGTTTTGTGCCACACAGCAGCCTTTACGAGTAAAATAGATTATAGTTTAAATTCGCGCCATATGTGACGTGTTAGAGCCAGAACCAATAAGAGATTGTTTATAAATGCTTCTTCCGCTGCGAATGTTTTTACAACTTTTCTAACCTCAAATTCTTGAAAATAGGAAGTGTTGGAAATGAAATGTTTTCTGACCTATTCCCATTAGAAAATTGCTATAGATATGTATATCTTGTGTACCTGATTTCAATAGATCTAGTAAATAATTGTCTAAAGGATGGTACATACAAATTCTTACGTAAGAAAATTTTTGAGAAAATATCAAAACTAGTAGTATACTATTATCAACACGAAAGAAAAACTATTTAAATTAAACTATTAGCCCAGTAAATGTTGTGTTCATATTGCTGTCCGTTATCTAACTGGCACTGAGCAGTGCGCCTATACACACATACACACTGAAGTCAACTACTTCAAACTGCATACGTTTTAATTTCTGCCGAATTCGAATCTTCAGATCTTCTGCTTTGGCTGTTTTGATCCTGAATCCGAATGATGTCGCAAAATCAAACATTTGGTTCCAACAAGATGGAGCGCAGCCACATTTTGGGATCAGGGTATTTCTAAATGAGAATTTTCTGCAAAATGCTAGCATCCGTCGAAAAATCAGAATTTCCTTCCAAGTATCAAGGGATTTTCTGTATTCTGAACTGAATTGAACATCTCCTGGGGAATGAACGTCTTCCAATTTGTTAGCTCAGGTTTTTAATTTTAAACTCCGCAATTTTTTTAAATCAGTTCCTACTGAGAATAAGTATACAGCCGTTGTTTCAGATGATATTTTTAATTTTTAATCCCATGTTCAGAACCCTGAAGCATATGCTTATCAAGTAACAAATAGCTTCTATTCCTTGCGGGACTTGTCTTTTGGATACTAATATCACATTCCTTATAAAAAATTAAAATAATTTATTAAACTGGGAGAATGGGAAGACAAAACAGCAAAATCTTGGGCAAAATTTTAAAGGACTCTATAATTCTTAACGGGGAATATTTATTCTCATATAGTGTAGTAATTTCAGAAATTACATTTTAAAGGAAAAAGGACCCTCTAATTTGAAGAATAATTTAAAAATTTCGAGTAAATAAGAACATAACGGCATTGACACGAAATAAGGAGATAAACGTACTCGGCTTTGCCGTATGGTATGTGGTATGTGCTGTAGGAGACGCCAAACCACTTAAGGTCGGAAAAATTGCCGATGCTTATATTTGCTCCGCGACTACCTGTACCAAAGGGGGCCGAGTTAACCGATAATATCCAGAGTAACAGATCCTTCGTTTTGCCAATACCTACTAACTACCCGGTAACGGTCTCCTATGGGCACTGACCAAGATCGATCTTGCTAGTCTCTCCGCACTGGATCCAGACTTAATCTGCAACTACCCATATTGAAAGTGGCGAGGGCCCGGGACTGATCCAGTGATGAAAGAGAGTCATTGTGTTAGCTGCCCTTTTGTTTGTTTGGGGTTACCCAAAAAACGTTCTTTAAAACAGCTTTAACGATTACTTGAATTGCACTTTCCAAAAGATAATCTGTTATGTATTTTATAGTATTTGCCATTTATTCTTACGTTATAACATTTGATGATAAATTTAGCACAGCGTGAAACGGCTTCAAAACTTGAAAATTTGCGCCTAATAAATGTAATTTATTTGCATTTGGCAATTCTGTCGTACTATAATTTTTCTTTTTGGTGTTGGATAAGAAGAATAAAAATTATCAGTAACTAATAAACTTAAATTCACTGAATATAATATTGAGATTAATGCAAACGTTAATAACTAAATTTTAAATTGTTAATACAGTACGTCAAATTAATACTTGCACTCGTTAGTTTAACACTCAATCATTTAGAATCTAATGCCCTATTAGTTTTTAACGCCTCAACTACTCGGAATATCTAAACGCAAATTTGCGGTCGTCTTTTACAACGCTATTAACTGATTTATCCAATCTCTTATTCATCATAATGCGATTGCTTCTCGTGCAATGATCGGATCATTCAAACATTTAATTTGCTCAATGAATTAATGTCTTTTATTTGTTGTTGACGGTGAACTATACCATCTGTTTAAAATTTGTTTTTTCTTATGTTACATTCTTTGATTACTGATTCATCTTTACAGAACAGGCAGCAACGATCACAATTGTTCATTTTTTCATTTCATGGATATGTTCGTTTGTATCAGTGTGAAACATAGACTTCATTTCCTTTACTGTATGTATGTCTTTTAAACAGGTTGGTTATCTATCAATAGGTTCATTTATGTGTTTGCATTTACAATAAGGTAGTAATTGTGTGAAAACATTAATATTACAAATTATTGAATCAAACAAAAATCAACGTTGTTACGTGTTAAAATATAACAAGAATTCTAATACTATCATTCCACTTATGGAAAGATTTAAATTGGCCTGCTAGGAGATCTCCAATCTGCACATTATACTTCTTAAACATAACCCGTAAACAAATGATGAGTGATGTACTTGCTCATGTGTAGTAACGGTGTAGCGATAAAGCATTAAGGATTACATGTAAGGGATTTTCAGTCAGGAATTCGAGAGTGATGTATTACACTGGCATTGGCTTCTAACATCGATCTTATCTAACAACGTGTTTGTTGTTACCTATTTGTCCTTACTAATTTCAGTCTAATTTTATTAAATGGATGACTAAGCTTTTACAGACTGTAATAAGAGCAGAATAAATACAAAAATATCGAAGGGATTGAAATCTATGTTGTTGTAATGCAGGTTTCCAATATTACATCTTGCTGCTAGTTATCCCATCTTATAATCTAATATAAGATCCCACATGTTCCAGCATTTAGTAGGCATGCAAGTGGTCTGTTCTTCTGGAGGACCAACTTGTGCTTTGGAAAACATTATGTACAACAGGAAGGAAAGCTTTAAGCCAATGAAACATAAAGTTTCATGGAGAAGCTCATTTTTTGGGATTTATGGAAAGTTTATTGACAAATAAACAGATAAAATAAGCTTGCATTCATTGTTTTTGGGCCCATGGAGAGTTTATTGAGAAGCTTTTCATCAGTCAAATGAATAATGCATAAACACTTTTTATTACTGATTAGTTACTTTAGATTACTAAAATGCATGTCTTTTTGGTACCATTTTGTTGTTTGGTGACAGTTTCGTGGCAACAAAGCAATCGTCATTCATAGTCATGTCAATAATGAGGAGGACTTGCAAACACTTGCATTCAGGACTTTTTGAGTCTAATCTAGTTGTGTAAAATGCATGAGGTCAATGTGGTGAGGTGAATCTGTTTTAAATATCTTCGGTACTATTCTATGCTTTCTGAACCGCTTCATTCATAAATACTTCTTGCATTGATATTCTGTTAGTATTGTAACGAGTGCAACGCATCGTCTGGTCCGGCCGTCAATGGGTCGTGGAACATTCCGGAGCGGCAGCGCAATGCACTCAACCTTCTAGTGTATTCTAGAAATACATGGTATGTTCGGGCGACTTCTGGAACGTTTATATGAGGGTATAAAAGCGGATTCGCGGATAAAAGAGAAGTAGTCAACAGCGAGTCGTTAACTGTGTTTCACAAAATAAATAGTAACTGTATAGATAAATGTTATATTAGAAATTCATAATCTGTAAATAATAGTTTTAATGGTTTATAATCATAGCGTTAATTTATAGTGTATTCATTAGTGTATAGAAATAAATATTTGTTTGTGAATAGACGATTTAAACAGCACTTGTGTTATTATTTGAAAAAGAACGTTACAGTGTTGTCAGGTGTGAAGTTTTAAAATAAATAAAATATCGTAATAATTAATTAAAGTGCTGTGAGAATAAAATTTTTGGTGTTAAAACATAATTTCAACAAACAATTAAAATGGTGATGAAACTATTAAAGGATCTCAAAGTAATAGACTTGAAACATGAACTTGAAGAACGAGATTTGGACACAACGGGCCTTAAAAGTGTGTTAATAAATCGGCTAAGAGAATGGCTTTTGGAGCAGCAAGAAGACCCTGAAAGTTTCCTCTTCGAAATACCTGGACCCGCAATTGATACTAATTTGTTATTAAGTAAAATAGAAGAGAATTCTAGAATGCTTAAAGAAGAATTATTGGAAAAGTCCGAAGAGAATTCTAGAAAGTCTGAAGAGAATTCTAGAATGCTTAAAGAAGAATTATTGGAAAAGTCCGAAGAAAGTTCTAGAAAAGCCGAAGAGAATTCTAGAATTCTAAAAGAAGAATTACTGCAAAAGTCCGAAGAGAATTCTAGAATGTTAAAAGAGGAATTACTGGAAAAGTCCGAAGAGAATTCTAGAAAGTCCGAAGAAAATGTTAGAATGCTTAAACAAGAATTACTTGAAAATACTAAAGCACTGGAAGAAAATGTTAAAATGCTTAAAGAAGAATTACTAGAAAAGTCTGAAGAAAGTTCTAGAAGGCTTAAAGGAGAATTGTTGGAAAATGTCAAAGCGTTGGAAGATAAAGTTTTCGAAGAATTTTTGGAGAATGCCAGTGCGTTAGGACTATTGGAAGGTAGATTGGCGGAACAAGATAGGGTAATAAAGATGGTAGAAGAGAAAATAGCCCAAATGCAATTACCACCAACAACTAAGAAAGACGATATGGCCGAAATGCTGGAAGATAGAATGAGGCAACTACGGTTTCCCTCAACTTCTGAGAGGCCGTTTAATGAAGTAAACAAACAGTTTAAGGAAGAAAAGGGTCCTGTCGTAGGGATAAAAGTAAAACCACCCACGTTCGATGGAAAGATACCTTGGTCCACTTACTACAAACAGTTTGAGGCGGCTTCTGGGGCCAACGGATGGACAGGCAAGGAAAAGGCCGTTTCTTTAACTGTGGCTTTGCGTGGAGACGCGTTGAACGTCCTGCAAACAATCCCAGCAGGACAGGAAAATGATTACCAATTGTTAGTGTCTAGATTGGAAATGAGATATGGAGACGCGCATCTTCAACAAGTGTATCACGCGCAAGTGAAGAATCGTATCCAGAAGAATGGAGAAAGCCTGCAGGAGTTTGAAGCCGATGTTGCGCGGCTTGTCCGATTGGCGTACCCTACGGCACCCGATTCATTTCTGGGACAATTGGCTGTGCAGACCTTCATTGATGGGTTAAGAGACGGAGAAACACAACAATCATTGAGGCTGGCACGACCAAGAACAACTGATGATGCGCTTGCTCACGCCTTAGAATTTGAAGCTGCAAAACAAGCGTCCCGAGGTCACGGACGTGTTCGGACCGTTTTGGAAGAAGATGAAGGTTCTAAAGATCGCCTAGAAGAATTATTAATGAGAGTTCTTCAGAAGGAAGAGAACCGTAAAAAGAATCCTCAAGAAGTTCGAGGACCTCGTTGTTGGAACTGCGGCGAACAAGGACATGTAGAACGCCGTTGTCCCAAAATAAGAAAAGTACAACCGTCGGAAAAGTTAAAAAGGGTTGGCAAGAGGGGGCGAACGTTGACTGCGAGTGAAGATGCCCCGGAGATCACGATCCATGCCGTAACATCAAAGAATAGTAATGGCAGTTTGTTTGTAGATGGAAAGATTGCTAACCGAATTGTTCCACTACTTATTGATACGGGGGCGACAAAATCCATCGTACGCCCTGATGTTCTACAATCAAGTATTAAATTGTTACCGACTACTACTCAACTCCGTACAGCAACAGGTGAAGCGATACCAACACGCGGAGTGGTGAAGATGAAGATTGGCATTGGAAGTGAAGAACGTGATCATGAGGTGCTGGTAGCCGATATCACTGATGACTTCATCTTGGGAATGGACCTCCTGAGAAAATTTGGTTTTACGTTGGATTTGAAAGAGGGTGTTTTGAAGGTCGGTAACGAAGAACTTCCTTTGCACCCACGAGAAGATCCGGTTGTAAGGGTTTTGCTGACTGAAGATGTGATATTGCCGGGTCAAAGCGAGATGGTTGTCGAGGCGGGTTTGGATGGAGATCTTCGGGTAGGATGTGTGCGAATGATGGAGCCTGTTTGTGATAAGAAGATCCATAGTGGCATACTGGTGGGAAAAGCGCTGATCAAGGTTGGAAAGAGAGTACCGGTGAGAATTATGAATGTTAATGTGGATCCGGTGACATTGAAGAAGAGTACCCTTGTGGGACAGTGTGTGCCAGTATTTCGAGTAGCCAGGTGTATGGCTGATGTTCCAAAACCAGTGCCCAAAGACCATGGTGGAAAATTAGTGGGTATGGTTACTAGTTCGTGCGAAGACCTTAACAGAACGGAAGTGAAAGAGATACAGGGTTTGGTTCACCGATACCAAGATATCTTCGCTCTTGACGATAGCCAGAAGGGACGAACAAATATAGTAAAACATAAAATCAATACAGGCAACTCTATCCCTGTCCGTCAGCAGCCGAGGCGTCTACCTCTAGCAAGGCGAGCAGAAGCCGAAAAGATTATTATTGATATGGAAGAACAAGGGGTCATCGAGCCATCCAGCAGTCCATGGGCATCACCGGTGGTACTGGTCAGTAAGAAGGACGGGTCAACGAGATTTTGTGTGGACTATCGGCAGCTTAATGACGTGACAAAGAAAGACAGCTATCCCTTACCACGCATCGACGACACGTTAGATACCCTGTCTGGTTCACGATGGTTTTCGACTTTGGACTTGAAGAGCGGTTATTGGCAAGTTGAAATGGAACCTGAAGACCGGGAGAAGACCGCGTTCACTATTGGTTCCGGACTATGGCAGTTTACAGTTATGCCTTTTGGTCTATGTAACGCTCCGGCCACCTTTGAGCGTCTAATGGAGACCATCTTGAGAGGGTTGTCGTGGAAGACCTGCCTGGTATACCTAGATGATGTGATTGTAGTCGGAAAATCATTCAACGAACATTTGAAAAATCTAGAGGAAGTGTTCCGAAGACTACGTGGAGCCAATCTGAAACTGAGTCCGAAAAAGTGCCACATATTCAGAAAGGAAGTGAAATATCTCGGGCACGTCGTATCACAAAATGGAGTGGCAGCCGACCCCGATAAGATTCGTGCAGTTCAAGAGTGGCCAACACCGAAAGATAAACACCAAGTTCGTAGTTTTCTTGGGTTATGTACCTACTATAGGCGTTTCGTTCCTGGGTTTGCCAATATAGCGAAGCCTCTGACAAGGCTAACTGAAGATGGACGCGAGTATGTTTGGAGCGGAGAGTGTGAAACAGCTTTCCAACAGCTGAAGCGTGCCCTGACAACCGCACCAATATTGAGCTATCCACGGACAGAAGGGAAATTCATACTTGACACAGATGCAAGTAATCTGGCCATTGGGGGTGTACTTTCTCAGATACAGGATGGACAAGAAAAGGTCATCGGCTATTTTAGTAAGGTTTTGTCTAAAGCCGAAAGGAATTATTGTGTGACCAGAAAAGAACTATTGGCCGTCGTGAAGTCCGTTGAGCACTTTTACAAATACTTGTACGGACGGAAGTTTTTATTGAGGACGGACCATGCAGCGTTGAAATGGCTTCTACAATTCCGTAATCCTGAAGGCCAGGTCGCAAGGTGGATTGAACGATTACAAGGATACGACTTTGATACCGAACATCGAGCGGGCACTAGTCATCGAAATGCCGATGCTCTTTCAAGAAGACCCTGTCCAACGGATTGCCGTCATTGCTCTCGTTTGGAAGAGAGGGTTTGCCAAGTATTAAGGACTACCATCGTCAACGACAATTGGTTGCCGGAAGAATTGCAACGACAGCAGGAGGCTGATCCCGAACTAAAAATGGTACTGGAATGGAAGCGCGTGGGAGAAAGGCCTGCTTGGGAGGCCGTCAGCCCTTTCAACAGAACGCTCAAAGCATATTGGGCCCAATGGGAGTCCTTGAAGGTGGAAGACGATCTCCTGAAGCGAGTACTGGAGAGTGAAGATGGCACCACCATTAGGTCTCAGTTCGTGGTTCCAAGAAGCCGAGTGGCTACAGTATTGCGACATCTCCATGACGGTGCCTCAGGAGGACACTTCGGTGTGAAAAAGACTTTGGAGAAAGTTAGGGAGCGTTTTTATTGGGTCAACTGTAAAGAAGACGTGAAGGAGTGGTGCCGGAAATGTGAACTATGTGCCACTGGTAACGGACCCTTGGGAAAACGAAGAGCACCTATGAGGCAGTACAATGTGGGTAGTCCTCTGGAAAGAATAGCCATAGATATTGCCGGACCATTTCCCGAAACCGATGATGGGAATAAATACATATTAGTGGCAATGGACTATTTTACCAAATGGCCAGAAGCATATGCCCTACCAAACCAGGAAGCTGCGACTGTTGCTGACGTACTAGTCAAAGAGTTTTTCAGTCGCTTCGGAGTGCCCATGGAGCTGCATTCGGATCAAGGCCGCAATTTCGAGTCTGTACTCTTTGGAGAAGTCTGTCGATTGTTGGGCATTCGCAAGACTCGGACCACACCGTTACATCCGCAGTCCGATGGAATGGTAGAACGCATGAATCGGACAATGGGCAAATATTTGGCCAAGGTCGTCTCCGATCATCAACGAGACTGGGACCAATACCTGCATCTGTTCCTGATGGCTTATCGTGCATCGGTCCACGAAACAACCGGTCAGTCACCAGCGTCTGTAATGTTTGGACGCGAGTTACGGTTACCGTGTGATCTGGAATTTGGGTCTCCACCTATAGAGCAGGAGGTAGCCGGGAATGATTATGTCATCAACTTAAAGAAGAAGTTGGAGGATATTCACGACCGAACCCGAAATAATAGTCGAATCGCGAGTGACCGGATGAAGGCTACGTACGATGTGAGAGCCCAAGAAGGAGGGTTTCAACCTGGAGAGCTTGTCTGGTTATACAACCCGCAAAGGCGTCGTGGCTATTCTCCAAAGTTACAGCGAAATTGGGAGGGTCCATACCAGGTGAAGAAACGAATAAATGACTTGATTTATCGCATCCAGAAATTGCCAAGGGGGAAACCAAAGGTGGTACACTCCAATCGTCTGGCGCACTATGAGGGAAATAATGACGCAGTCCCGGATCGGGAAGATGAGGCTGAGGTGGCTATCAATACTGTAAGGCCTGGAGATGATCAGCCAACCTTTAGAGAATTTATGGCTGCGTTTTCTGGAACTAGAAAAGCGCGATTCGGAGTCACGACTGAGATGCAACAAGATCTCTTCCGGGTCCCTGGTGATTATTCCATTGCCCACTGTGTCTCCGAGGATCTCCGTATGTCCAGGGGGATCGCAGTAGTGTTTAGAAATAAATTTGGACGGCTGAATGAACTTCGAGAACAAAATCCCTCTGTTGGTAAATCCTTACGCTTGTCTGATCATGACCGATCCATTTACTACTTGGTAACCAAGCAGTTTTACTACCAGAAACCGAGTTACGCCGACTTTTTGGAGGGCACTATGGAATTTGAGGATCGAGTTGCTTACCAGGGGAATTAACAAATTGGCAGTTCCCAAACTCGGCTGTGGGCGGGACCAGCTGGATTGGAGAATCGTTAGAAACATGCTGGAAGTTGTCTTTAGAGGTACTGACGTCAAGATCTTCGTCTGCAGTTTTGACCCACAGCCCGCATTAAGGCCAACGAAGAGTGTAGACTGTTATTTCTACCGTAATAGAACGTGTAGTCGAGGTGAAGACTGTCGATATCGTCATGACCCATTTTACAGGAACCAGAGCATAAAACCTGTTCTGGGACAGAACAGACTTGAAGAGGGGGGCAGTGTAACGAGTGCAACGCATCGTCTGGTCCGGCCGTCAATGGGTCGTGGAACATTCCGGAGCGGCAGCGCAATGCACTCAACCTTCTAGTGTATTCTAGAAATACATGGTATGTTCGGGCGACTTCTGGAACGTTTATATGAGGGTATAAAAGCGGATTCGCGGATAAAAGAGAAGTAGTCAACAGCGAGTCGTTAACTGTGTTTCACAAAATAAATAGTAACTGTATAGATAAATGTTATATTAGAAATTCATAATCTGTAAATAATAGTTTTAATGGTTTATAATCATAGCGTTAATTTATAGTGTATTCATTAGTGTATAGAAATAAATATTTGTTTGTGAATAGACGATTTAAACAGCACTTGTGTTATTATTTGAAAAAGAACGTTACAGTATTTTGATTTCGATATTATTAAATTTATTACATTGGAATTGGGTACTTAAAATTTGTAATGATGAAGATTTATTACTTCTCATAAGGTGAATTGTCGGTTTGAGCATAACTTGATATTCGGCACTTTTACATTAGGCGTATTTGTATTTCGTGATATGATATTGTAAGCTTAGTATTTATCGCCTGAACATTTATCGTCTAGAAACTACTTCAATGTTTTTGAAATCAGCGCAATAATTGTAGCAGTGTCATTATTCGGTGAATGGTCATTAGGTTATTCGGCTCATAAAGATTTGCTAGTTTAAAATTCGACAGATTGGTATTTTGTGCTTTAGTATTAAAGTTCGGTATTTATAGCCTGAATATTTATCCTTTGGAATCTACTTCAATGCTTTTGTAATCAGCGCAATAATTGTAGCTTTGTCGTTATTCGGTACATGGACATTAGGATATTCGGCACTTGTAGATTCAGCCCTTGAAGATTTTCTAGTTTAAAATTCGGCAGATTGGTATTTCGCGATTTGATATTGTAAGTTCGGTATTTATCACCTAAATATTTATCATTTTGAAACACTTCAATGTTTCTATAATCAGCACAATAATTGTAGCAGTGTCATTAATCGGTACATGGACACTAGGATATTCGGCATTTTTAGATTCGACTCATGAAGATTTGCTAGTTTAACATTCGGCAAATTGGAGTTTCGTGATTTGGTATTGTAAGTTAGGTATTTATCATCTGAATATTTATCGTTTTGAAACTATTTCCATGTTTCTGTAATCAGCTCAATAATTGTAGCAGTGTCATTATTTGGTACATGGACATTAGGATATTTGACACTTTTAGACTCGGCTCATGAAGATTTTCAAGTTTAAAATTTGACAAATTTGAATGTCACGATTTGATATTGTAAGTTTGGTATTTATCGCCTGAATATTTATCGTTTTAAAACTATGTACTTCAATGTTTCTGTAATCAGCGCAATAATTGTAGCAGAGTCATTATTCAGTACATTGACATTAGGATATTCGGCTCTGGTAGACTCGGCTCATGAAGATTTTCTAGTTTAAAATTCGGTAATTGGAATTTCGTTATTTAGTATTGTAACTTTGGTATTTATCGCCTGAATATTTATCGTTTGGAAACTACTTCAATGTTCCTGTAATCAGCGCAATAATTGTAGCAGAGTCATTATTCAGTACATTGACATTGGGATATGCGGCACTGGTAGACTTGGCTCCTGAAGATTTTGTAGTTTAAAATTCGGAAAATTGAAATTTCGTGATTTAGTTTTGTAACTTTGGTAATTATCGCCTGAATATTAATCGTTTGGAAACTACTTCAATGTTTCTGTAATCAGCGCAATAATTGTAGCAGAATCATTATTCAGTACATTGACATTAGGATATTCGGCACTGGTAGACTCGGCTCATGAAGATTTTCTAGTTTAAAATTCGGTAATTGGAATTTCGTTATTTAGTATTGTAACTTTGGTATTTATCGCCTGAATATTTATCGTTTGGAAACTACTTCAATGTTCCTGTAATCAGCGCAATAATTGTAGCAGAGTCATTATTCAGTACATTGACATTGGGATATGCGGCACTGGTAGACTTGGCTCCTGAAGATTTTGTAGTTTAAAATTCGGAAAATTGAAATTTCGTGATTTAGTTTTGTAACTTTGGTAATTATCGCCTGAATATTAATCGTTTGGAAACTACTTCAATGTTTCTGTAATCAGCGCAATAATTGTCGCAGAGTCATTATTCAGTACATTGACATTAGGATATTCGGCACTGGTAGACATGAAGATTTTCTAGTTTAAAATTCGGTAATTGGAATTTCGTTATTTAGTATTGTAACTTTGGTATTTATCGCCTGAATATTTATCGTTTTGACACTTCTTGAATGTTTCTGTAATCAGCGCAATAATTGTAGCAGTGTCATTATTCAGTACATTGGCATTGGGATATTCGGCACTTGTAGACTAGGCTCATTAAGATTTTCTAGTTTAAAATTCGGCAAATTAGTATTGTGTGATTTGGTATTGTAAGTTTGGTATTCATCGCCTGAATATTTATCGTTTGGAAACTACTTCAATGTTTCTGTAATCAGCGCAATAATTGTAGCAGTATCATTATTCAGGACATTAACATTAGGATATTCGGCACTTGTAGACTAGGCTCATTAAGATTTTCTAGTTTAAAATTCGGAAAATTGGTATTGTAAGTTCTGTATTTATCGCCTGAATATTTATCGTTTGGAAACTATTTCAATGTTTCTGTAATCAGCGCAATAATTGTAGCAGTGCCATTATTCAGGACATTGACATTAGGATATTTGGTACTTGTAGACTAGACTCATGAAGATTTTCTAGTTTAAAATTCGGCAAATTGGACTTGTGTGATTTGGTATTGTAAGTTTGGTACTCATCGCCTGAATATTTACCGTTTGGAAACTACTTCAATGTTTCTGTAATCAGCGTAATAATTGTAGCAGTGTCATTATTCAGGACATTGACATTCGGATATTCGGCACTTGTAGACTAGGCTCATGAAGATTTTCTAGTTTAAAATTCGGCAAATTGGAATTGCGTGATTTGGTATTGTAAGTTTGGTATTCATCGCTTGAATTTATCGTTTGGAAACTACTTCAATGTTTCTGTAATCAGCGCATTAATTGTCATTATTCGGTACATGGATCTTAGAATATTCAACACTTTCTGATTCGGCTCATGTAGATTTGCTAGTTTGAAATTCGGCAGATTGGAATTTCGTGATTTGGTATTATCGGTATTTATCGCCTGAATATATATCGTTTTGAAACTACTTTTGAATTGTTTGTTTGACTCCAAAGGTTTCTCTAATTAGCGCATTGATTGTAGTACTGTCATTATTCGGTACATGGACATCAGGATACTCGACACTTTTATATTAGGCTCAATAAGTTTAATATTTAGCGCCTGAATAGGCATTAATTGCGGTAAGATTTATATTTGGTACATGGTCATTGGGATATGTGCTACTTCTTAAATATGACATTCGCATTTGTAATACAACGCATTGAAATTCCGTGCTTTAAAATTCAACGCATTTCATGATTTGGTATTGTAAGTCTAATATTTATCGTCTGGATATTTATCGTTTTGAAAGTATTTCAATGCTTCAATAAGCAGCGCTTTAGATTCGTCGCATTAAGATTTAAAATTCACCGCGTCGGTATTTCGTGATTCGATTTATCGCGTGACTATTTAACGTGAACATTTGAAACTGTTTCAGCACTTCAATCATCAGCGCATTAATTGCGGCTGTGTCATTATTCGGTACACGGAAATTAAGATATTAGACACTTTCTGATTTTGTACTTTGTAATTCAGCTCATTGAAATTCAGCACATCGATATTTCGTTTATAGGTTTAGTGTTTATCGCTTGGACACTTGTTTTGAAACTATTTTATTGCTTCGATATTTAGCATTAATTGTCTTATTATCAATATTTGCTACATGTGGATTGAGATATTTGATACTTTTTAAATTTTACATTCTCATTATAAGATTTGGTGTTGTTTAATACATAATAATAATAATTTCGTGCATTAAAATTCAGCGCATTGGTATTCTAATATTTATATATATGGTAAGTCTAATATTTATCGCTTGGATAATTTTTAGTTTTGAAACTATTCCAATGCTTCGATAAGCAGCGCTTTAATTGCGACAGTTTTACTTTTCGGTAACGGATTTTATAAGATATTCGACACTTTTAGCTTTGGCGCATTACGATCTGTTACATTGATATTTAGTGCATTCAGATATGGTGTTTTGAGATTCGGCACATTGGTGTTTACTGATTTAGTATTGTAAGTGTAGTATTTATCGTTTGGATATTTATCTTTTTGACACTTTTTCGATGCTTCGCTATTCAGCGCATTAACTGATGCAGTATCATTATTTGGTACCCACGTTGATGTAAGGTTACTCGGTATTTAATTTTACATTAAGTAACCAAATATTTGATGATTTGAAATTGTAACCGATACATTAACTGTGACATCGTCGTTGTTTCTCATATTTGTCTCTTGATATTCGTAGTTTTCCTATTATGGCTCTTGTTAATTTTCTCCTGGATGTTCATCATTTTAAGACTACTAAGCTTCGACATTCATTGCATTAGTTAAGCAATCTCGTTATTCTATTATTCCATATTTATCTCATTGATATTGGGATTATTTTAAATTCAGCACATTGATATTGGGTGCTTTGTGATTCAGCGACTACATATTTTGTGATGAGGTAACTATTGATACCTTTTGCCTCGATATACGTGGAAATATTTTCATGTTTTGATATTGCGCGCATTGTTGTGGTAGTGTCATTGTTCTATATTGTTATTTCTATGTGGTTGTTTGCCACATTTTAGATTCAGCGCCTGGTATTCTATGCTATAATAATCAACGAGTACACGGATGTCTCCGAACTGCATTATAATGTTAAAAGATTGTATTTAAAAGTGTAAGTTACTAAACTTTCTGACTGTAACTTCTCTCGGATTTTTCAGTTATACCAATTAGAGTCTATTTCTTCTTACAGATTCCGACATAAGGGCAGCAATAGAACATGCACTAAAAATGGACAAAGAAACTCGCTGTCGTGATCCGCTTCCGCGCATCCTTTCCATACAAAGCATCCATCCCGATCCAGGGAAATCGTACATGCCGCACTGCACGGTACTACATAGGTGCGCTGAAGATACAGGATGTTGCACGAATCATGCCATGAGGTGTGGCCCTAAACGCCAGACTCTAATTCATCTTTATTTTTATGTAAGTACAAATTTCGTTGTGTTTTTTATTGGACGCTGGTACCTCCACATATCATTTTAAGGAAGAGATTATAAATTTATTAAGTTCTGTTTTATGGGCTGTGCTCTTGATAACAGTTACACTTATAGAAATTTTGATAATAAAAATAATAATTTAAGAAATGTGGGTACTTTACTTGATATATAAATCTAATTGTCACTTTTATCAACCGACTGCATGATAAAAACGATTTATTTTAATTAGCCATAAAAAAGTTTTTTATTGTTTAAATAATGTACTGCTTTGTTTTCAAATTTGAAAACACGTTCATTAAATTGAATAATAGATTTTATTAATTTTTGTGTTATTTATTATTATTATTATTAAATAAAGTTCTTAAAAACAGTTCAGTAACAAAGTTCGATATTTACAAAAAGAATGATAGATAATAACTGAAATTGCTTTTATTTATAATACAGCGTCGTTACTATCTATACCCTATATCATAGGTTCCCAACCTTTTATGGACTACCGCGCCCTTTACAAGAAAAAAAACTCCAACGCCCCCCCCCCTTTACATAATAGTTAATTATACCAATTTTATATGTCTGTCTATTATCTATTAATAATCACAAATTAAAAATTAATTCTCTCTCTCCCTCTCTCTCCCAGCTCAAAGCTCCAGCGCCCACTAGGGGGCGGTACCGCCCCCGTTGGGAACCTATGCCCTATATAAACACATCATTAGCGTCCAAATGTTGCAAAATAATATAAGGATAATGATGATCGCATAACCTCTATAATTCTGGGTATATTCAATACGAATAAATCTAAATAATTAGATAATATATATTATGTAATTAGGTGATCAAGCGATACTTTAAATCCGAGAAGATGTACTATAACGCCGAGGCGCCAGCCGAGGTCTTATAACATCTTCGAGGATTTAAAGAAGCTTGATCTCCGTATTGCATAAGTTGTTTTATTTTATTTCGTATTTCAATCCTAATTTCCCCTTTTTAAAATGCATCCGAATTTATTGTATAATGAAGCAAGTTGCCTTGTGTGCGTCATCATACGCGTAACCAAGGAGATAAAAAGTAGCATGTCACGTGTGTCTGTTATGCAACATCGAATGATTTTTACGTTGCCAACAACAACGGAGATCAAGAACGTCTTGAACTCCGGTGTCATTGACAACGGATATAAAGATATACCATATTTTACTAATTGTAGTATATAAACAATTGTTTGAAATACGAAATGAAATAAAATATATTCTATTTGATACCTTAAAAGGGTTTTCACCACTATCTGCAAATTGTAAACATAACTAGATTTAAATATGCTGGTCGTATTTAAAACGCTTGTATTGATGTTACTTGCTTCAATATTTCAATATATTTGAATGAAATGGGGCATATAGAACGCTAAAGCTGAATCTGACGTTAAAATTCAAAATGGCGGATCCAATCTGACGTCGAAATTTTAAAAAGTTCACCCTATCGAAATAAAATTTTGCATTTTGGGGTTCCTAACGTCTTTAAGACTCAACCTGATGTTAGAAATCCAGGATCGCGGACATTATATGTGCATAAAAATTGGAATTTAGGTGTGATGGAAAGAAGGTAAAAACAAAGTGTAATACGGCGAATCCAGCACTGGCATGTACAAATGAATAAAAGAGTTTTTTTATTACAAAAAAATTTATTGTAATGTGGAATCTGAATCGGCATTTGTATATGAAAGTTCTATTTACTCGCGGTGCTTTTTGATAGTGAATTTTTTGATAGAGAACGAATATGTTGTAAAATGTGGTGGATCTCGTCGGGTATCCTTGGCCTTCTGTGCACTACTTGGAGCTTTGAAGTTTCTTTGATATTTGGCGTACTAATTCTGGTAGCTTTGCTTGATGCTTGTATATCATGTCCAGCACATTGGCTTTATTTACTTTAAGCCTTGATAATTTTGAAATTCTGTCGATGGTTTCGACTGTCTCGATGGCTTAGATATTTTACGCATTGATATTTAGATATTCGGAACTTTGATATTCGGTGTTCTGGCTGACATTTGCCGATTTATTTGGTATTTTAATACACTGGTAGTCAACATTTTAATATTCGTAGATTTGTAAGTTAGTGCTTGGCTACTCGGAAACTTGTACTGTGAAATATTAATTAGAAATATATATCTATCTGATATCTTGTACTTCACAAGAATACAATATTTAAAATGATCTGATTTCCTACAACTTTGTATACCAAAGACCTGTAATTTTGAAAGTAATACCTCTTATCCTCTGTCTACTGTAACAACTAGTTTTTGTGATTACGAGGTATTAGTATTTCACGATCTGACATTTCGAAATGTGATATTCGAACTTGGTTACCGGAACTTTGATACTTCTCAATCAATGTTCGATACTTTGAGATCTTTCGGAGTTTCCCTGTTGGGCGCATTGGTCGCGGCTTTGATCTATGATGTATTGGTGTTTGGTTCTTTCGATGCTTAGATC
Organism: Agrypnus murinus; assembly: GCA_929113105.1. Lineage (NCBI taxonomy): Eukaryota > Metazoa > Arthropoda > Insecta > Coleoptera > Elateridae > Agrypnus > Agrypnus murinus. The sequence continues at coordinate 5,565,933 of OV816029.1, forward strand.
TTAGACACTTTCAAATTCAATACGTCTACTCGGAGCATGGATACTCGGTGCTTTGATATTCGGCTATTTTGCTATTTGTCGCATTAGTATTCAACACGATCTTCAATCCATTAGATTCGTTGATGTTTTTATGTAACGGTTTGTGTAATTACGTTTTTGATATCTGAATCTTTTATATAAACCTTTTTGACATTCAGTTATTCAACCGTTTAGCATTAAGTCCGTTAAGACTCGGTCCTTTGAGATAATTCAGAATGTTTGGGGCAACATAGTTGAGATAAACTCGGTACTCAAATATTTTTTGTTGGATTTATTTCGAACGCTTTGACATGGACACGTGGTAATTTCCAATTCGGCTATTTCGATATTCATCGCATTGATATTCAGCATGTTGAGGCTCGGTTAGTGCTTTGATATTCGGAAGTTTTGATTTTGTGATATTCAGCCTCTTTATATGTATAACCTCGGTATTAGCCCATTATATTCTATGTTGCCGATATTCAATATTCATTGATATATACTCGCCTCTTTCATATTTGGTTCTTCAGCGTACTTTGAGATAGGTTCGGTACATAAATATTTGGCACATTAACTTTGGGTTCTTTGATTGATACATTGATCAATATATTTTCGGAACATTAACGCTTGATACTTTGAAATTAGGCTAGTTTGATATTTATCGCATTGACAGCATGTTGAGACTAATTTAATGTTTCTATATTCGGCAGTTTGATTTTTGAGATGTTTAACACTTTCAATATTCACAGGCTAAATAGGTTGACACTGATGTTTGACGTTTCGTATAGATATTCATGTATCCCCATCTTGGTATTCGGTTAGTTAGTGCATTGAATTTTGATTTTTTTTGTTCTTTATTCGTTTCTTGCTTCATTTGGCATTTTAGATTTTCGTATGTTGATATTCGCCACTTTAACATTCGCATATTTGTCAAATTTAATAATTAGTAGTTTGAGAAGAATTCGTTTTGATATTTCGCTGTACTTTATTTATGATTCCAATACATTTATACTTGTTTTTTGACATCCAATGTTTTGAAACTGGGTGTTTTCATATGTGATACTTCAAAAATAATATTTATTCAACATTTGTTGTACAATGCGGCTTGGGTAAGATGGCCCTTATCTTGGAAACTGTAGGGAGTTACTAAAAAACGTTAAATACCAAAATTGGTTTATATAAAAGAAATTTAAACTTTACCATATTTTTGCGTTTACAAAGTGAGTCGTTTTCTTCGAGTAGTATCAACTTTCCTGTTTTAAATGGAACGCTCTATATATTTTTACAAGTTTCGATTTTACATTAATATTTGTAGAAAATGATTCGGGCTTGAATATTCGGATAATGAAACATCTTTCTGATATTCGGAGTATTGGCATTGGGTTAATTGATTTTTAGCGCTTTGAAATATGTTAAGAGATTTATAGTGTTGAAACGTTGATTCGGTGGATATTTCGCACAAAGGTATTTATGTCTTGATATTTGGAGTTTTGATATTTGACCATTTGTAATTGGTTCAGTGCTTCGATACTCGGTACCGTTATTTATTAACGATAAGAGGCTCACTGAGTAGTCTAAACTAATAATGGCCTAAGAAGTATTGCGCTGAAAAAATGGTTTCTCTTTTGCCTTTAATTTGTATTAAGGTTAAATTGACCCTCCAGGGGGTTCAAAGTTGGCCCCCGCCGCCACGCACCAAACCATTTAACTTTTTAAAGTTTTTTTACAGGATGCATATAAGACGGTAATCACCCATGAACAAGTTCCAAGATGGCTGCTAATTTTGTACTCTTTTTGGTTTTCGGCTATTTTGACCTTGAAGATGATAAACCATTATAGAGTTTTTGAAAGTCCATAGCAAGTGCTAATAAGAACGGTCTCTGCACGACAAGACTTGTCGGCGATATAAGCAGTCGAATGTACACGAAATCGGTATTTCGTGTATATTCGGGTACCACTTCCATCATCCACGTTTCAAATAGACACGGTAATCGAGATAACTGCACAAAAACCCATGATGTAATCTTGTTTCAATCCAAAGATATAGCCGGAAATACGATTTAGGGGATTTGTAGGGATGGAGACAACAAAAATCGAGAAAATCGAACCGGACCTACACTAAACCGTTTGAAGAGGTGCTATCTCTTACCATTTCAATTAGTTTGGAGTTTCGTTGGTATTTGTAATATTCATGCACTTACACATCTCGATTTCTCGAAGAAGTACTAAATCTCAGTACTAAAATAAATAGAGTACTAGCATCCACGGTCCCGTTCCCGAACGCAGGGTGTTCGGATTTTTTTATATCAGTCGATAATACTACCAGTCCCCTAGCCAATTCCGAACACCCTCCTATTTGGTATACTTACTGAACTATGAATTTTTAAAGTTTCAGCGAGGTTCTAACGGCGAAACCATGCCATATAGGACAACGTCCTTGGCGTCATCAGATATAGAAATTGAACTTTACCCCTTCCCCCCTTCCCCGCTTGTGGACCCAACAAAATATATTTTCCAGGTATAATGATGCTTGGCAGCATTTAAACAAACTGCCGAAGTCCAGCTCACCAGGTCACAATCGTTCTTCGTCCTTCCTCTCCTTTTACTGAGTAGGAGGGCGACTTTTCGCACCTGACACTTTTCAGGGTGGATTCTCATTACATCTCCGAGTACTATCGAAATCGATTGGGTACTTTAGAAGATATACCTAAGCGATTAAAGTTTTAAAAAATACCCCACTTTCTCGACTGACTGCCCTTCTTTCAGAACGATGGTAGACTGAATGCAAGGACCGGGTGAAGTTGGGTTCCAATATAGCACAATGATTCTTAGGGTCATTTATTTTAATACGATGGCGTTCCTGGTTAATCTTCTTTCGACTAATAAATGGTGTAATCGCAAAGTTTATTTGGATATAAATCTTTGTATTTAGAGGTAATGTGATGCGTTATGACTGATTTGTTCTATCGTTCATTAAACACGTCCTCGCAAAGAATGCATCGTTATTACCACACAAAGTATTTTTTAATTAATGAAAAAAATGGTTTCAAAACGTATACATACTTACTACCAGAGAATGCCATTTGTGTCCATCAAATCAAAACCACACCTGAACTGGTTCTTAATTAGAGGCGCGTCGTATTAAACTTTAACCCAATTAGTCAAGAGAGTTACATGAGTGGTTATAATTCATCTTCGCTCAACTAACCGTGGTGAGCCCTTTTTTACCTTCATCCACCACGATGATGATGACGGCGACGAGTGCAAGGACGGGAAAGCAATGAACTATCACTTTTTTAATTTTAATTTTTTTTAAATGTACACATATACCAGTTTGTGCTAGCAGCTAGCTACTAATTGGAATTTTAAAGCTTACTGATTAGTTTTTTAAAAAACAGAAGATAAATGTTATTGATGAATAAAATAAAGAATATTAAATAAGTATTACACCAAGTGATCCTTAATGATTGTGAATACTCGAATGTATTGGAAATATATAAAAAAGTAAAAAATCTTTGCAGATATAATGTGCAAATGAATTACTTTTAAGGCGCAGACCTGCTTGGAGTAACAACAGAAATAATTATCATGAACAAGATAACTAAAGAATATAATACGAGAGTTCAAAGTTGTATCTTCCACTGCCAACCTAATGGAAAAAAATCACTTAGAATCACTTGGTATAACAGCTATACTCCGTCCCCATTTTTAAGATATCTCCCAAGATGACCAACTAATTTATTTCTGACAGGAAAAATATTATATCTCTTTAATGTTTTATAATAGCATAATTACTTGTATATTAGTCCCATTATCATTTCTGATATTAATTCAGATAGAACAGACATAATAATTTGAATTTAGGCCACGGTAAAACAGTTTTACCTACGCATTTGATTATAAATGTTACGTAATAAATTATACGTGTGAAGTATTTTAACACATCCGTATTAACTGGTGTCAAAGGATTTAAAATGTAATCAAAAGAACCGCCTAAATAATTTCTCACATTTTAAGGAAGAAATTATTATTTAATAGATCATTACCTAATAGTAGCTTATTACGAATAAAATGTAGTAGTATATTGAGCAAAAAAAGAATTTTTATTACGGAGCTTGTTTCAACATTAGAACAGATTTTTACGAGAGTGAAATAAACGTCCAACAATGTTAATGTTCTTGAACTTTGCGTAAAGCACCATAAAATTACTGCAAGACAATGTAATCGTAGGTGTATATACAATACATAGTTTAAGGGTACTATACAGATTGAAGAACTTTTAGTGGGGTCATTTATGTATAGTAATAATGATATTTCCGTCGTATGGTATTTTAACATTAAAGAATTTGTCAGTTGATTGATAGATTGAAATCCTCCACTTTCACATCTAACATCACTCTAAAAAGTGTGTGTTTAGGTCTAATACATTGTAAAATATCTAATCTGTACGTTCGTGTAGACCATAGAGTTAACTTCAATACAATGTTTATTACACTCACAAAACAATTATATCCTTTTTATATCAAAACAGTCAAATTTCTGATCGTTTCGCAGTAAGATTTTACTCTTGACTTTTGAATATTTTACTGTACATGGGAAAAATTATTGCCTATTTAGAGTAGATTGTTCTAAAACTTTTGTATAATTTTTTTTCTATTTAGATTAAAACTTAAAAATAGTGTAGTTTTCCGAGATCAAGGTTAATAATAAAATAAGTGATTTATTTATTTATTGCAGTGCAAACATACATAAAAAATAAATAAACATAACACACATAAAATAAACATAATAAGAAATAAAAAGTATATATACAATTAAAACATAAGAACGTATTGAAAAAATATATACGAGCCCAGTTGGGACACTTCTATTTTGGTTAAAGGACACCCCAGAACATTTACTTCGAAATTATTTTTCTTGGTCCATGGCGTGGTTGTTAATTGTTGCTAGAGTTAACTACTGCTCGTACTCCATGCCAACTCTCATGAAATCTCTATTAGGAGATTCCCTTGCAGCACTCCGTGAACTCCGCCAAAGTTCAAAATTACTATAATTATGATGCAATTAATTTTTTGTTCTAATACATTCATAATGTTATATACCTGTATTTGGTCAATATAATTTTGACCTCTAAGTTTTGCTTAGTTGTTTAATACGTTTTAAAATGTACAGCTACATTAAGTTATTTAAAGATTTGTAAAATTTTGAAATTCCCACCAATTTCAGTAACTTTTAAAATTACAAAGTTAAGTTTTAAAAATTATAATTAGTCGAATTGAAATACAGCAGACAGCTGTGTGTCGCCATTTTTGCTAATGTCACTATTGCGCACAGGCTTCTCTTTTCAAATACACTGTCAAGTGTATATTGGTACCAATTCGTTTTATTTACTTTAACTAGAGTAACATGGACACTAACAAACGTTTTTTTACCATTAAAATTCACTTAACAAGTTAATTAAAGAGAAATTCTTATTAGTATAGACGGCTTTGAATTTAATTTAAAAAACGTAAAAACTATTCGGCATTATAAGCAAAATACATTACGAGTTCTAATCTGTGAAGTTAGTAGATTGTTTACAACCTGAATAATTACTTGATTCCAATAATCCTTTTCAGTAAAACTGAAGCCATCATGGAATAAATAAACATCAAACGCTAGGTACCATTTATGATCTGTAACGACAATTTATAAATAAAATCTTTCGTTCTGGTTTATGAGTTATGATTGTTACGAAGAATACCTAATTCTCAATAGTACAAATAGTTTATTGTGGTTATTAGATTACATTATTTATTACATTATTATTAAATTATTACATTATATTATTATTTAACAATAAAATAGGACTGCCCAAGACAGTTGTGTTTACACAACTTTTTTACGTTCTTTAATGGCATTCGATGATAAACACAAGAATAATTCTTACTTGTAATCTTAAATTAAAGGGCTATTTTTAATTAAAATACGTGTTTAAGTAAAGTGCTAGATGAAGGACGGACGGTTTTTACTGTTAATCAATTTTATTTAAAACAGAAAACCCATTGAATAAACTTTTGATAATAAATATAATTAGTTTATGATAGCAAAAACGCTTGACTTGGCCTTGACGAATATTCCTCCTCGGAATTTTCTGTCAACTCGGCAGGCTAAAATATATATCGTATCGTATATGGTATGTATCACTTTACATTGTTTCGATTATCTCAATACTCGACCACTTTTATTTACTACTTAAATTGAAACAAAATATATATTTTTCTTCAGTTCTAGATTCTATCTCCGGCGCTCTTTAACCCTCTGTGTTATTGCTAGTTTATTTTGAGATCCCTAAACTCCAATAACTGAAATTGGGCACTGCGCGCCTGGGCTTTTAAATAATAATAATACTCGTGTAAATAATAATTGGATTTTATTATAATAATGTTGTTGGTCTATCTTACACAAAGATTATTAGAGTTCACCAAACCACAACCAAATCCTTTAAAATCTATAAAAGAAAAATAACTCTTTGCTCAGTAACAATTATCAGACATGTATCTCTAGGTAGGTCGGCGGGACGATTACATACATGTACAGGTAAAGAAAATACCAAACAATAAATTATATGGCAGTGTTAATACTATACAAAAGGATTATATAGAGGAGAAGAAGCAAGTAAATGAATCTACTTAAAGATCGCCAATTCGTATAGAACTCCTGAAAAATAAGTGTACAGTGTTTAAAATTTAATAGTAAGGAAATTAATGCTTTCATGGTTCGTAAGTGTAAAAACACCTACGTACGCCTAGTTTTATTGCATTTTAGTATTCACAACCGGGCCGATATGTTCTAGTACTCTGTAAGGAATGTTAATTGCATGTCCTTAAAAGAGCGTTATGTGATAAAAATGCACAATAAAAAATTTAAGCGGATTTTTCTTTTAGTACCTACAAAAATATTACGGTTATTGTTTAATCAAGTTTTTGATTTAATTTCGATCTGACGTTTTAACCTCCCTAAAATTATCGATTAAGAAATCAGCGATCCATTTTTTTTCTACTCGTAATATAACTACACTATATGTAATTCTACACGTGCCAAGCTACATTTTTACTAATTTAAGGAAACAGAAAATAAATACACAAGGATAGGTCTCGTAATCAACCCGAATTGTGGCCCGTTTAAAATCTGTCTTGTGGTACATCTAGCTCACTAAGTCACGCGTGCCAAGTTTCATCGAATTTTCATGGTTTCGGAGTAATGGCGGGAAACTGAACCACGCAACAGCTCTCCAGGTTAGATTTCGCGCAATTTCTCTCTCCGTTAGAATCCGATAAAACTTCCTACTGAGCAAAGGGTTACTCTAGAAAAGTTCGACTTGTGTTATCTTGGTGACCAGATGAAGCCTATCCTTTTAAATAATTATAGAAAATGACAGAATATATTATAAGAATTGAAACTTTCTTCTTCTGTAAGTGCTTAGTCGTTGTATGACGTTGGCAATCACTTTAGGTGTAAGCATCTCAGTATTCTGCTAGTCGGAATAATTGTCCTGCACTTGAAATGCCAATCCACTCTCTAATCTCTCAACCACGGTGTTCGTTTTCTTCTGTTTTTCCCGTACTACGCCCGTTCTTCTATTTCACCCTCCATAATTAATTGTAACAGTCAATATTGTTTTCCTCTTGTTATAGTATGCCGGAAACGAATTTTTTTCTTCTTGGTGTACGCGACGTATTTGTTCGATTCTACATTTTATTTCGGCGTCTGCAACTAAATTATCGGTGATGTAGCAGTCATGGTATTGGAATTTGGATACGTGTTCCAATTATTGTTCATTGACTAGTTGTAAAATAGCAAGCATTCGTGTAATTCTAATGACTGAACACCATAAATTTTGTTTTGCTGCCAATTATTCTTAATTCCAGTTCGTTACTGTCCTGCCAATTTTTTGTACAAGGTCATGTAAATCTTTCGGATTCTGTACTAAGAGGAGTCTGTCATCGTTTTTTTATTTTTCTGCAATGTCTGTTTATCTTTAAGAATTCCATTTATTTCATTGAATTAGCTACTGGGTGAATTTATTCCTATCATCGAAATTTCCCCTGAAAAATTCTTCAAAAAAGCCATACAGGGAAACCGTGTGGCTTTACTGACAATATTTCCTTTGTATTATCTATAAGAAATCTGGATTACTAGAAAAGCACGGATGCCTATTATAAAATAACTTGGAATACCAAAGAGGGTTTTAGAAATCCACATTGCAAGGCAATTAGTGTGGGACTAGAGAATCGACCCTGTAGTAAATTAAAGTCGAAATAATGATCTAGTTAATTAGCAACTATTGCTCAACGTGAATGCGCGATTTTACGCAGTCGCAAATTTCCTCCAGAAATTTCTCAGAGTGAAATTTAAAAAGCCCGTTCCGTTAATAGAGTCACTACATCTAGTCACCTATGCCACGCTGGTCGGTCAGAGTTCCGCAAAACTCCGCCATATTGGGGCAAAAGAAGCACGAAGTTTTCATTATTTATATGTATATTGAGTTTAATCAAATCCACGTTTAAAAGGTTTTTCTTATCCTGAAAGTTAGAACCTCTAATATGTCAAATACATAAAATGTGGTTTCAATTTGTCCATTATTAAGGATCACCTTTCTCTGTCCCAATATGGTGACGTTTTGCGGTAGTCTGATCGACCAGCGCTGCCTAAGTGACTAGATGTAGTGACTCTATCCGTTAAGCTTTTTGAGCGACTACAGGCAGGAAACCAGTAACTCAGCTCCATTAAGTATATTAATTATGAGCCTATAAATGTAAATAGTTTCAACTTTCTAGGCCAGAGGCGGCTTCAGCTCTCCTATCACTTTCTCTATTTCCACCTCCAAAGAGAAAATCTGTACTATACGTGTCTAAAGTTTTATATAAATCTGTCTTGGCTGTCTTTCCGACCTCCTTATTATTCCGAACTCCCAGGACGATCAAAAATCTAGCTCCGTTATGTTCCGTACCCTAAACCCTAATTGTGCAAAGTTTCAACATTCTAGCTCTCCTATTTGCGCCCCAGGGGAGAAAATTGGAATTCTCGTTTCGTTGGGTTCTGTATCGACCTGTAAACTATACCCATACAAAGCTTTATATAAACCTGCCTCCAATAAACCCCCGATCCCGCTACTTCCGCCAAAAGAGGAAATCGAAAATGTGGCTCAGTTAAGTTCTGACCCGGGCCCAATACTATACATCGTGCTACAGAACCCAATCATCAAACTTTACCACTGGCTAAATGATCATTAAAGAAAGAAAGTTCTTATATATTTTTCCGCATTCTAATAGATAGTTTTTGAGCAAAGTGGAAAAGAAGTACAACCTAATGTTTTCAAATTGCAAAGTATGAAGTTCAACAAGGTTAATATTGCTCGATTTGTGAAATGTGCATAGTGGTACGTAATAAAGTCTTTATCCTTAATAAACCGTAATAAACTTAACAACCTTGGTTTGTTTTAATTAATTAATTTTGACAACCATAGTACTACCGTCAACTCCCAAGCAGCATCTAAGTAGCAGTAACTGAGATCGGAAGTTTGATTGAGTAGTTGTTACGTAAATACAACTAAATTTATGACTTTATAGGTTTAATTACTTCAATTTGGAATATTTCAGTAATTGTGTAGTTGTTTATACTATTTATTGGAACTATGTGATTCCATATTACTTCTGAGTAACTTTTAAAGTATGTAGAACGGTATTGCCACTAAATATAATGACTTCAAAGTAATTGCAACTTCAAATATTATGATTGTAGAAGTAACTTGCCCGAAGCTACTTTAAAGTTTTTAAAACTTTAAAGTAGTATTGAAAGTTCCTACCACCTACCTGGAACCATTGTTTGACCCTTTAAAGTTACGGAACCTTACAGTAATATTGAAGGTAAAACTTACGTTTTTGCTACCCAGAAGAATCACTTTAAAGTAATTTTTCATAAACTACTCCATCTCCATATTTACTTGTAAAATGTTGGAGACCATTAATCATTTTACAATTTATTATGATTATTATTAGATGTTTTACTACATAACCTTCAATAAAAATAAGAAATTGATACCAAATTGAGCTTTAGGAATTGTATATAACTAATAAATATAACTAATATAACTTGAAGTTGGCAACATTTATTTGTAGTGATGTAACTAGTCAATCCTGGCCAGTCCGTCACTACCACTTCTTCCGACACACATCTTCTACAGTGTATGCATTGTGTATGTAATGCTCCCTGCTCACTCAATATTAATAAAGTTAATTAATGACAATAATTGAGTATCTTTTATTTAAACATATAAAAGAACATAACAGGAATAATATAAAAATGGTTTCTATCATGTGTATCAACTTATAAGTATTTTTGTCATCTTTTATTAAAGACATTTTTTATTAAAAAATATATTTAAACAAGGTGCGTTGTTATTTTTCGACCTATCATTATCACATTCAACAGAAAAGCTGCAATGGTTTATAATGTTCGTTTACTGGAATGACAAAATGGATGGACAACAAAAAAATTCATCGCTCTTTGTATTATTAAGGACATATTACAAACAAAATAGTAATCCATTTTGTGACACGATCGCTGCATTAGTATAGAAATTGTATATGTATACATATGTATACATATGTATACATTCATTTGTAAAAACAAGTTCATATTTTAACCTACAAAAATTTTAATATTAAGTTTTAAACAGTTTGTGTTATTAATTTCAAATAATATAACCATATTAATGGTGTTTAATGTAGATAATTAAGATAAAATAAGTAATAATCAATCATTAACAACAATAGATTATGGTCCCCAATTTAGAAATTAGACTTTTAGCTCAATCTATAACGCCCTGAAGAAGATAACAAAACATTATCGAAACGTAAGCATATGTAAAAAATGTAAGCTGAATCAATAACAAATAGACCATAAACTCATAAAAATCGTTTTAATTAGTATAGAAAATGATAGAATATTTGTTAAGTTGCAAGAGTGAGAGTAGCCACGCGACACGATGTGTCAAAGAGAAAAGAGAAGAGAAAAGAAGTTCCACGAAAGTAGCAATTACTACGCCGTCAAGTATCTGCTACCCAAAAATTGTTCCCCATTTTGGTTCCAGGCACTTAATGAAACCGTAGCAATTACGTGCTTGTAACTATTGGCAAAAACTTAATAGTTCCACTGCTAGTTGCTGGTACGTAGCGCTGTTACACAGGTGGTGATTTCCCATTTGAAATCAAGTTCCATTTTGCGATTAATTAACTGTAATTAATCTTTAACTAATAATTTCTTGCTGTTGATGTAATGTAGGTCAGGAGCTGACATACACAAAACTACGTTTGTTTTCATAGTCTTAATTTAATCTGAAATCTAAATTCTAAAGAGCTTCTTGCATTTGTCATTGACTGGGTATCATAAATTAAATTATAACAGAAAGAATTTCGTCGACTCGAAAATATTACCTCTCTGCGATCAAATTTCTTGCTACCTGTTTTCTCTATTTTCGTATAGCACATTGCGTTGCTTTCAAGTCTTCCTTTAATATTTTAAACTGTTACAATCCACTGCTTTTCGTCTCAAACAATCTTACGAAATTAATATTAATTAAGTAAATAATGTAGATGTGAATAATTCTATTAAAGGGGTTCCAACCTGTATAGAAAATTAATCTCAAAAGCCATTTGTTACACATTAAGTTGTGTGTAAGCCTTAAATCCACAACAAATTACTGCTAATATCATAATACGTGGGTAAATATATCTTGTATCTGTTCAGTCTCGAAGGAATTATTCTCTAAATCCTTGTTCTTGCAGTCAGTGAACCAGTATAAGACTAGATCATTTAGTCGATAATTTTTATTGCGGATGATAAAGTACAGCGATTGAGACATAAGAAGGTTGTTTATGATTTGTAAACGTCTAACAACAATGGAAGGTGTTTTCAGGCGTCGTCATCTTTAAACGGTTCTTTAATGACGGACGATTAACGACGATTTTTTAAAGGAGTTTTCTATACAATGTTATTTTTTACAGATGCTTTTCTAAGGTACAAATACATTTACATTAGCTTAATGGATAATAATAGATATTTTAGAATTAAAACCCAGTTGAATCCCCAAAATTTGAATTAAAAGTGCGAAACTAGTGCTAGTGCCACTATATCCATTAGTTCTAAAAATGACCATTTCTATGTAATTTGTAGCCTTGATGAGCGTAGCATTGTCCTACATGGGTGCTAGAGGACGTGAAAGGGTTTACACATTCAGTGCATAGTATAATGTGTGTGTGTTGTAGAAGTCTGGTTTTTCTAATGTATTATCACGATGTGGGATTCGTGAATTAATAAAATGCAGACAAATTGTAATTAAACGACGACAAATGTGTACAACACCTTACCTTGAATTGGTTCTTGCACCGACTTTAAAAACTTTATTGTTAGAATTGTTAGGATAAACTTTGATATCCCACAAAATTGAGACTCTCTTAGGTCGGGTCGCTTTTAAGTTCTCTAAGTTCTTCTTTTGGCATATAAATAATTAAAATACCATCACGCAAATAAATTTTCATATAATAATAACAGTTTTTTTTTAATTTTTATTTAACACAATTGAACACAATAACAAGAATATATACCAATCTGTAATATATTTTATTTTGATTCAAAAAGATTGATCTTTACCATAATTAAAAATTAAATTGTTAAATTTCTTTTTATCGACGTAAACATGAATCTGTCTTTCTGCTTCTTATTTTAAATTTATCAATCCGAAGATTTCTTATGTTTCTCTATTTGGAGATTCATATAATAAATAATAACTTTTTATTATTTTAACTATAAAAATATTTTTAACTTATAATTTGTTTATAATTTTCTTTATTTATTGGTTTCTTGTGTTCTTAAAATTAATTAAAGTTTAACTTATCAAAAACTCACGGTTTATTATTTTAGTTGTTTTAAAAATTTAACCACAAACATGTTCCATCCCTATATTTTAAAAATGAAGCCAATTGCTACCATCTCTACACCCATTTCCAGTCAGCTGCTTTTTCCCATTTACATCAACATAAAGTGCCAAAATTAAGATTCTTAATTGATAATTGCAATAATCCAAATCCATACAAAATATTATTTTTGAGATTATAATTGATTTCCAATTTCATAATATTATTATTTGTTATCAATCGGTAAGTCTAAACTTCTAATAATTTATTAATTAATAATTTTTCCCTTTGAAAAATTAACTTTCGATGTTATTTTTATTTTCACTTTTAAATAATTAATTTTAACACTATTTTTATATTGGTTTAATCACTTTTTGTTTGTTTGTGTGTAAATTATAGTCTTAAGGTTTTTTTTAATTGATGTAAACTAAATCTCAATCATTTTTCTTTTCAATATAACCTTACAAAAATCTAATATCAAGCGCTCCAGAGATGCATGTTCACCTTTCCGTGATTTAAAGCTACTTAGTTGTTAAGAAAAATGGTTTCCTTTATATACCCTTTAGTAAAACAATTGGATTTTTAACATTAAACGAAAGAAAATGACTTTCCCAAATATCCTTTAACCCTAATTTATTTTACAAAGTTTTATATTTAAAGAAAAACTATATTGTACTACCATATTGTAGATCACAAAATTACGAATCTGCCGATATATAACATTTAGCATAAATAATAGATTATTCATCTAAATTTTGTTGTCAACGAAACAACATGTATTCAACTAAAATAATAACATAAATTTATAATAACACAATTTCCCAATGTTCCTTGTTTATAAATATATGCCTAATATCTTTTATGATCTTAATTAGATATTCCCCTAGATACTACACAACACTATGCAGCCCAGATTACATACAACTATTGCACGTTACAAAAGTGTAGCCTGCCAAAAACGTTTTCCACATATCATTTTAAAACGAACCAATCTTTATATTATAATTAGTGTCAGTTATGTGGTTAAGATGCTGCTTTATTCAATTCCAACAAAACATCAAAAAGTATTAAAAATATCAAACTTGAATGTTACACAAAGGTACTTCACAAACAAAATACCTTCTTAAAATGAAACACACAGTAATAAATTCTACAGGTGAGTAGTTATATGCTTGCATGCACCTTAAATACAGTCTGCTATGTCTGTTTCAGATAATTAAAAAAAAAACACCAAAACTTCATTAAGTCAAAAAGTGTTAACGATCGTTAAATTTATGAACCCCACATTTTTAACTTTATCAGTGAAGACTAATTTTTTCCTAGAAATACAGGATTTCACTATATCCTTTTTATGTTTTAGTGTGAATGTTAGTTCTGACTGACTAGTTTTATTCATATTAAGAAAATATTTTTCCTCAATTATATCAAAAAGTGAGGTTATGTCACTCAGAACGAAATCATAGCAAAATCATATCAGTATGTAATACCGTTGAATTTAGAGTTTCGAATTACATTAAAAACACTTTTGTAGAAGGAACGACTTCAGGTTTGAACTTCCGCATATTGAGA